>OY856411.1:701931028-703131028 GCA_963693085.1 Alisma plantago-aquatica
CCGTTCGTCGCTCGCTACTCACCAACTTGTCGTTCGGGTACGTCACTGCCGTTGTTGGTCACTAGCTCACCGCCAAAAGTGCCGCCAAGGTCTCGCCGCCGATGTCATAGCTCACCAACTCGCCGCTATTGCCGAAGCTCACCAGCTCACCGCCAAGGTCTCACCGTCGTTGCCGTAGACTAGCTCACCGTCAAGGTTGCTGCTATTGCTTCTCCAAAAGCCGCCTGCCGCTGATGCACCTTCTTCTCTCATGCGGCCCGGCCGTAACGGAAAACGAAAAGCTTTTCCTCCACGCTCGCACCTGATAGGTAAGATTTTCCATTTCCCATTTCAAGCTTTATTTTGTCCTTTACACGACTATGTTTGTGCTCTTCCTTATGTTGGGGTGTAGCACGGCAATGTTGGTGTCTTTAGCACGGTCGTGTTGGTGTCTTTTGCACGGCTAAGTTGAAATGCCAGTGTTGTAACATGGCCGTGCTACGTACACTGGTCGTGTTGGCTGTCTTTTGCATTTGAGTTGTACCACGGCTGTGCTAGGTACACTGGTTGTGTTGGCTTTCTTTTGCATTTGAGTCTTGATTTACTTGATTTACTGTTATCTATTATGAAAGATCCTGCATGATGTTTAATTTACGCCTTTCTATTTATTTCTGTTAAGAGCACCAAATTGATTATTCAATTCAGTACTTATAAATGAATGTTTATCTAGTAAACCAACCAATAATAAAAATATGTATTCTTTTATATCTACATTTTATTATCAATCACATATGTAATTAATCATTGTATACAATCTAAAAATACAAGGGTAGACATTGTTTAGTTTTAGATTGACATTTTAGTGTTTATAGATGAGACCACCTATGCATAAATATGACAAATACATTTATATATAAACTTAGAAACCCGTTCAAAATTTATTCATTAGGGGTAAATTTTGGGTAGTCCCCGATATGGGACTGTTTTTGGATATTTAATCTCACTTAGGATGTAGTTGTATAATGTATGTTTAGTTTTGAAGAAAATTTTTAGTAGTATTTCCTCATTAGTTCTCTGGGTACATATGTGAGTGGTTATTTGCCATTTACATTGATGTACTTGGAGAACTAAGGGGAAATGCTGCTGAAATTTTATTGAAAACTAAACATACATTATACAATTACTAGTGAGGTTAAATATTCAAAAATGGGATAGGTGGTACACTTTAGTATAAAAGTAATGAATTTCCTATCAAAAAAACCTTACAACTTATAGTATCAATATTAAATGCTCAGTTTGATAATTAATTTTAATGTGATCTAGAAAATGGATCGAAGTTGGATGTCTATCAAGAACCGTTGCAGTCCAGAGTTTACTAAAGGTGTTGATGAATTTATCAGATTTGCTGAGGAACATAGGAAACTACCTACAGATAGGTTCTATTGTCCATGTAGAAGTTGTGGTAACAATTTGAAAGTTGATACTGTTGAGGAAATTAAGAATCATGTCATATGCAATGGGATCATACAAGGTTATAATGAATGGCATGGAGAGAAACTTAATTATGGATCAGAAAATGTCGATACTAATAGTGGTGACATAGAAGATATAGATAATGATGTTAATGTCAATGATGAACCGATTCAGGATGACCCGATTCAGGATGATATGGTTGATGAGATGCTACGTAGCTGTCAGGACAATGTCATTGATCCACCTTCTTTATTTGCAAGCATTGTCCATGATGCTGAAAAACCATTATATGAGGGTTGTACTAAGTTCACGAGGTTGAGTGCTGTGATGCGATTATATACTCTTAAAGCTCAAATCCGGTGGAGCGAAAGAGTTTCACTTCATTGTTGTCTTTGTTAAAGGAAATTCTTCTTGAAGGCAACGAGCTTCCAATTTCTACATATCAAGCAAAGAAAATAATGTGCCCAATGGAAATGGAGGCTAAGAAGATTCATGCATGTCCAAATGATTGTGTGTTATTTCAGAAGGACTATAGTGATTTGATAAATTGTCCAAAATGTGGTGCATCAAGGTACAAGACTACAAATTCAGCTAAGTCTAAAAATGGCTCTCCTTCCAAGGTGATGTGGTATCTACTAATAATACCACGATTTCAATGTTTATTTGCTAATACAGAAGATGCGCAAAATTTGTCTTGGCATGGGGAGTTAAAGGTCAATGATGATGGCATCCTACGACATGCATCTGATTCACCACAATGGAAGAAAATTGATTTATTATACCCTCAATTTGGTAAAGAAACAAGGAACTTAAGACTTGGACTCTGTACAGATGGAATGAATCCCTATGGTACATTAAGCAGCCAACATAGCACGTGGCCTGTTATGATTGTTATATACAATCTTCCTCCTTGGTTGTGTATGAAAAATAAGTATGCCATGTTGTCAATATTGATATCAAGGCCCAAGCAACCTGGAAATGATATTGATGTTTACCTTCAACCTCTAATTGATGACCTGACGAAATTATGAGAAGAAGGTGTTATGACATATGATGCTTCACGTAAAGAGATCTTTACTTTGCATGATATGTTGTTTTGCACGATTAATGACTTCCCAGCTTATGGAAATTTGTCTGGATATAGCATAAAAGGATACAAAGCATGTCCTGTTTGTGAGGAAAATACTGATTCAATTCGACTGAAACATGGTGGTAAAATCGTATATCTTGGTCATCGGAGGTTTCTCCCACTAGTGCATCCTTATCGAAGGCAACACAAAACCTTTAATGGGTCAACTGAGGAACGAAGTGCTCTAAACCTATACCAGGAAATGTTGTATATGATAGGGTGAAACATATTATGGGGAAAGAAAACAAGGAAAGTTCATACCAATTGGACGCATGGATGAACTATCAGTTGCTCCTGGTACGAAAGAGCATCCTGGCTGTGTTAGGGGATTAGGAGCTGGCATAGGATTCAAGACTTATTATGGGCCTTCAGAATCTAGAAGAGGTCATACAGTTACACATGACGAGGTTGAAGCATTAGTATCACAGAAAGTGCAACAAATATTGTCTTCATATCAGCCTATTCAACCTTCTCAACCTCCTCAAACCGTGCGTCTCTCAGATGATGAGGTACAAGCTCGTACTACAATTGTAGAAGGTCGTGGGAGCACTTCCAATGAACCACCACAACAATCTGCAATAAGTTTGTTCTATATATGTTAATATGATATATATAATATAGTAGGTATTTGGTTTACCACTTTGTATATAACTTATATTATTTCAACTAGGTTGGTATGAACTGTAAACTTGCAGTGGAGGTTCTAGAGTACAATGTTGTGGCAGCGGGTAAGGTATACAACATCGGTGGTATATTGCATTGTCAATCAGTTTTTGATGAAATTCGTCGTGTGTCCATCCATCTTGTGTATGATGAAATGGGGGACAAACCACTACCCATACCTTCTTCTGAATATGGTATAGTTGATGAAGCAGAGGGTGCTATGGTGGGATGGCCTAGACACTTGGTTATCATTGACAAGGTATATCTACATGTTTTTTATATTTGACTAGCTACATATATGAACTCGTTTAATATAAGTATGTATTTAATTAACAGGTTTGTAAACCAAAAAGTAAAACTCCTAGTAGTCGTCCTCCTATGCCCAAGCCTTCTTTCATTCTAGAAGCCACATTCTATGAATTGGGAAATAAAAGTAAATGTTTGGCTCGATACTTAGCCAACGAAAGCCCAGGATCACATATGGTGGTCAATTTAACAGAAGATGCAGTTGGGAGGGACTTTGAGAATTTTATTTTTCTTGATGATATTATAGAGTTGTTCCGGTATGATTGGCTAAATACTTCGATATTAGAAGTATGGATAAGGTAAGAATTAATCAATATAGATTACTCAAATATATACATTTTTAGCTTATTTGTAACATATCAAATTTTTACAAATGTTTTACAGCCATTTATATACTAAGATGACAAACTTTGATATAAAGAATGTTGGATTCTTAGTTCCTTCAGTCACTAGTCAAGTGCAGACACAAATGGATGATGTGAATGAGTACTTCAGTACTGCATTCAAATATTTTGGTAGTGTGGGAAAGGAAATTATTCTAATTCCTTTTAACGTCTAGTAAGTATTATAATTCAATAGAATTCTAAAATTGACTAAATTATAATTCTAATTTTTGTTTTCAATATAAATTTACTCAGATCTAGAGGACATCTTGTTGTTTTTCCCATTGGGCTTGTGGCTACTACGTAATGAAGTATATGCAAACTATTTTGAAAGAAGCATCACTAGACATTCAGAGTATAGATAAGGTAATTAATAAAAAATAACATCATAAATTTACATGTGAGATTTGCATCATTTTATAATATATATATATGAGCATGTGCTTTTTTTTGCAGATCTTTACAACTCAACCTTACACATTTGATAGGTTAAATGAATTCCGAGAAGAATGGTCAGATGCTTTTCTTAATGAAGTCACTATAGCATCAGATTGAATTCATAACTTCATTTGTGTATAGTAGATTTGAAACTCTATCAAAATTTACTTTTTGTATATGACATTAAATTTAATATCACTTTTAAACTTGCAATCTATCATTGTTGTTAGTATGTGCTATGTGTATGAATGTTAGTATGTGCTATATGTCTCATTGGAAATCTATCTTAGACTTGCAAGAATGTTAGTAAGTGTTGTGTATGAAGATGTCTCAACTCAATATATGTGAATAATTGTTGTTATGAATGCAAATGGCTTTTGGAAATGTCTTTGGAATGCATTTTTGGCTTTCATGATTGCATTTGCAAGTCTATTTCTATTATAGGTTTTGAATTGCGTAAAGCACTTCTATTTTGCAGGTTGTTGTACTGAAGATTTCTGGTTCTGCAGAATTTTTCTTTAAAAAAATGTAACTTCTCGGGTCGGTTATTTAAGAAAACCGTCCCTATAGACTTCTTGGGTCGGCTATAAACAAAAACCGACCCAGTAGGTTCTATCCCAAAATTCTACAGCTATTTGAAGACTTCTAGGGTCGCTTATAGAGAAAAACCGACCCAATAGACACTTCTTGGGTCAGTTTTACACAAAACCGACCCAGTAGGTTCATCCCAAAATTCTAGAGCTATTTGAAGACTTCTAGGGTCGCTTATGGATAAAAATCGACCCAATAGACACTTCTTGGGTCGGTTAAACACAAAAACCGACCCAGTAGGTTCATCTACAGCTATTTGAAGACTTCTAGGGTCGCTTATGGAGAAAAACTAACTGAATAGATACTTGTTGGGTCGGTTATACACAAAAACCGACCAGTAGGTTCATCCCAAAATTCTACAGCTCTTTGAAGACTTCTAGGGTAGGTTTTTGTACCTCTTTTGGGTCGGTTTTTTACCTCTCTTGGGTCGGTTTTTTTACCTCTCTTGGGTCGGTTTTTGTTCCCTCTACGGTCGGTTTTTGTACCTCTCTAGGGTCGGTTTTTCTACCTCTATAGCGTTGCAAGTACTGTAGTGACACCCACCTAGGCGTCGCTTAAAAAGTGACGCTGCATGCTTCAAAAAACTGACCCAAGAGACCAATACTGTACTAGTGCCCTAACACGTCTAGGATGCTCTGGGTTACCCAGAGAAACTATCAATTCATCCCTTGTGCCCTCAGGGATGAACTTTCCTTGTTTCCTCAGCTTGTGCAGTTCCCGCTAATCGCCAAAACAAAATTTTGTAATTAAGTAAACCACAAATAATCAATATTCGAACGATTGTTGTAAGAGTTGTATTTTACCATTTTTGCAGCCGCCTCAGCAGTTGCGGGCTTCCTTATTTCTCCCTTCTTATTTTGCCTCCCAGCTATCCAGACATCATGGTGAGGGAGAGGTGTGCTACCTATAGTAGAGGATTCCTGAGTAGCAGCAGACTAAGCAGTAGCCTCAGACTATAGTCTTTGGCGAATGCCTGCATACCCCTTTGGACCCATTGTGTGGTCATGCACATTCAGTGCATGCCTTGCTTTTTGCGCCTCACTAAGGGCCTAGTTAGTATGCACATTAATGATTTGGTTAGTAACACTAAATGTTAATCTTGAATAGGTGAATACAACGTATATTAATTAAATTGGGGGTGACGCTTAATACCTTAAATTCATCAGTTTGTCTTGAAGCAACAAATGCATCCCATTCTTCTTGGTCTAGGAAGTTCCATTGTTCTGTGGCTGTCTTCTTCCTCTTGTCACCTTCTTTTATGTATTCTCGGGTGAGATTTGTCCTATATTTCCTTAGGACTCTCCCACAACATTGCATCACACATTTATGATGCAGCTTTTCATCCAATTCAAATATACTCTGCAAAATAGAATTGCTATTAACTAGTATCCAAAAAATTAGTAATCTAACTAATAGAATTGCAAATTAATAATAACTCACACATAAATCCTTCCATATTACGTCTTTCTTCCCCTTAGGAACTTTATGCCAAGAATCTATCTTACAACCGCAATGGCTACGAGTAACATACCCAAGATATGAAACAAACGAATTGCAATTCACTCCAATTGCATTTCCTGCATTATAAAAATCCACAAGTTTGGGTCCATTGCCCCTTTGCGCTATTAACTTCTTCATTATAGTGATTCCCATTCTCTTGTCAACTTTTTGGTGTTGCTCATCAAGTGCCTCAAGTGCTTCATAGGGTACATTTGCATCATCAACCTAAAATTTGACAAAATAAACACACTTACAGGATATAACTAGAAATGGACATATAGATATAAATATATGATATATATTTTTAAAACTTACATTGTGAGGCAGTGCATTGATGTTCTCACCCTCACAGTAATCATCAGCATGGTCATCAGGAGAATGCTCAGCCATCTGAAAGTTCACATTCACATTGTAAAGTTCACATTGTAAAGTAATTCATATTGTAAAGCTCACATTGTAAAGTTCACATTCACATTGTAAAGTAATTCATATTGTAAAATTCACATTGTAAAGTTCACATTCACATTGTAAAGTAATTAACATTGTAAAGTTCACATTGTAAAGTAATTCACATTGTAAAGCTCACATTGTAGAGTTCACATTCACATTGTAAAGTAATTTACATTGTAAAATTCACAGTGTAAAGTTCACATTCACATTGTAAAGTAATTCACATTGTAAAGTTCACATTCAGAAAAATAAAACATATAAACAATATAAACATGCCTCTAATATTGTGATTTTTTATCAATTAACAATCCTTCATTGTGATCTCCGTGCACATACAAGTCATCATTAGCTTCCATATTTGTTGGTGTTGGCAACCCAACTGAGAATGGACTGGAGTCATCATACTTATCATAGTACTCTTCTTCATCTATAGGATCTTCAATGAACTGTCTTTTACCATGAAGAACAACCGACCATTTATCATTTGTAGGATCATTGATATAAAATACTTGTTTTGCATGTGATGTCAATATGAATGGTTCACCCTTCTCGCCAATCTTTTCAAAGTTCACTAAAGTGAAACCCAATTCATCCACTATAACTCCTTTAGTGTTATCAACCCAATTACATTTGAAGAGTGGAATTCTGAAATCTATGTAGTCAAACTCCCATATGTCTTCAATGACACCCTAATATGACATTTTAGCTTCACGTGGACTCTTATCCTTTACACTTGCAAAAAACATAGTCGACGCTTGAAGGGTGACCCCACTGTTTTGGACGACACTCTTATCATCTTGGCGCTTTGTGTAATATGTGAATCCATTGATGTCATACCCTTCATAAGACATAACATTCAATTTCGGTTTAAAGGAGAGGCATTTGATAGTTTCAGTAATATCATCTGGTGTTTGAGATAGTTGATGTAAGACTTTATCTTCGAACCACTTAATAATTGTCTTGTTATGCTCTCTAGAAAGCCACATTGTATTGGCTCGAGGATATTGTCTCTTGATGCAATTGGTATGTTCCTCGATATAAACACTCCCTTCGTCCATGTTGTGTAAATATACAAGTGGCCTTGTTCCAACTGCTCACGGCTGATTACTTTCACCCGTGATCCCAATATTCCTTTGCCAAATTGCTCCTCAATATTCTTGTCATTACCAGGAGTGTCATTACCACTGAAAAAGTCATTGAAAAAACCCATAACCTCTCTCGCCACATAGCCCTCAATAATACTCCCTTCAGGTCGATAACGGTTTCGAACATCACTTTTAAAAATGCTCATGTATCGTTCAAAGGGATACATCCAATGCAAGAAAATTGGTCCCAACATTTTCACTTCCCTAGTCAAGTGGACAACAAGATGTACCATGATATCATAGAACGACGGAGGAAAATACATCTCAAGCTAACATAGGGTAACAACCACTTCTCTTTGCAAATTATCGAGAGTATCAGGGTCAATAACTTTGCTGCACAGACTGTTGAAAAAGAAACAAAGTCTGAAGATTGCAAACCTTACATGCTTTGACAATATAGATCGAATTGCCACATGCAATATTAGTTGCATTAGAGTGTGACAATCATGAGATTTAAGACCTATCAACTTCAGATCTTTCATTGATACCAATCTACAGATGTTGGATGAGTAACCCTGTGGCACCTTAACATTTACCAAACATTCACAAAAAGCTTTCTTCTCCTTTCTAGACAATGTGTAACAAGCGGGAGGTAAGTATGTTCTCTGATTTCCCATTTCACAAAATTATGTTAATTCTGACCTTATTCCCATTTCACGTAGGTCCAGTCTAGATTTTATCCCATCTTTAGTCTTACCTGGTATATTCAACAAAGTACCAATGACACTATCACAAACATTTTTCTCAACGTGCATGACATCGATACAATGTCTGACTATCAAAGAACTCCAATAAGGAAGATCCCAAAATATTGACTTCTTCTTGAGTAAAGACTTGTCACTCTGTGTGGCCATAGTACATTGTGATCTCTTACCAAATTCATTGACAAAGTCTTTTACTCTTTCATAAACAACCTCCGCTGGTATAGGTTTCGGTGCACTCCGTTCCTCATTCAATCCATTGAATGTTTTGCACTTCCTACGATACGGATGGTATTTTGTAAGAAACTTTTGATGACTGAGATATATAGTCTTACCTCCATGTTTTAGTCTTATTGAATCAGTGTTCTCTTCACATATAGGACACACGTTAGCTCCTTTGACACTATATCCAGACAAATTCCCATATGCTAGACCAGTCATTAATAGTGCAAAACAACATAGCATGCAAACGAAATGTCTCTCTTCATGAAGCATCATAGGTCATCACACTTTCACCCCAGAGTTTCTTTAAGTCATCAATCAGAGGTTCAAGATAAGTATCAATATCATTTTCAGGTTGTTTAGGGCCCGATATCAACAATGACAACAATACGTACTTATTTTTCATACACAGCCAGGGAGGAAGATTGTATATAACAAGCATGACTGGCCAAGTTCTATGTTGGCTACTCAATGTCCCGTACGGATTCATCTCATTTTTACAAAGCCCAAGTCTTAGATTCCTGACTTCTTCACCAAATTCAGGGTACAATAGATCAATCTTCTTCCACTTTGGGGAATCAGACGCATATCGTAGGATTCCATCATTATTTTTCTTAACATCTGCATGCCACCTCAAATTCTTTGCTATCAGATTGGCAAACAAGCGTTGAAACTGTGATATTATAGGTAGATACCACATCACCTTGGCAGGAGAACCAGTTTTTGACTCCCCCGAAGTCGTCAATTTATACCGTGACGCACCACATTTTGGATAATCTTTCAAATCCACATAGTCCTTTTGAAATAATACACAATCATTCGGGCATGTGTGTATCTTCTTGGCATCCATTCCCATTGGGCACAACAATTTCTTTACCTGGTTTGTTGAGATTGGCAGCTCGTTTCCTTCAGGAAGCATTTCTTTCAACAAAGACAACAATGATGTGAAGCTTTTGTCACTCCATCTATTGTTAGCTTTCAGCTTTTACAATCTCAACACAATGTTAAGCTTCGTAAACTTAGAACAACCTGTGTATAATGATATCTCAGCATCATGCACAATGTTTCTAAAAATGGGAGGTGGATCGGTGTGCTCTACCCCACCACTATCCAGCATCGCATCAACGATGTCTACTGGAACTGGTTCATTCACATCTACGTCATCGGAGGCAATTTCTTCTTCTACACAAGCACTGCTATCGACATCCATTGGTTTCGAGTTTGAAATCTCTCCATGCCAGTTCCGTTCTGTATAGCATTGTATAATCCCGTTGCACATGACATGACTTTTGATTTTGTCACCAGTGCTTATTTCAAGTTGTTACCGCAATGCCTACATGGATAGTAGAACCTATCTCCAAGTTGTTTCCTATGTTCCTCAGCAAATCTAATAAACTGGACAAGACCAGATTTAAACTCTGAGGTGCAACAATTGTGAATGGACATCCATGATCTATCCATTCTATGATCAAAGAGAAAACAAGTATATATTACAACAAGATTAGGGTCTAGGGTTAACAGATTAGAGTTTTTGCATGGTTAAAACTTTAGGCCAACAAATACATGTGTTGTCATTCTTATATATAATAAATGTGTACCACCTATCCCATTCTTGAACACCTAATCTCACTAGTAAGTGTATAATGTGTATTGGGTTTTCAAGAAAATTTCGGCAACATTTCCCCGTTGTTCTCCAAGTACAAATGTACATAGAGAACAAACGGGGAAATGCTACCAGAATTTTCTTGAAAACCAAATACACATTATACACTTACATCCTAAGTGAGATTAGGTGTTCAAGAACGGTCCCAAACCGGGGACTATCCAAGATTTACTCCTAATGAGTAAATCTTGGATGGGTTTCTAGGCCAACAAATACATGTGTTGTCATTCTATAACATTGATTTCAACATTTCGAGTGTCCATGCATGTTCATCATCAAGATAAAGATTACACATAAATTAGTATGACCTAGGGATGGAGAGATTCATAATTGATTTCAAATTTCAAACTAGCTCATGCATTATCATCAATCTATATCATACAATAAGGATTAATGTAGATGTTAGGGTGACACATCACTACAAAATCAGAGATTTAACATTAGGGTTTTAATATCTTACATAGATTGATCACAAGATTTCAACAATATAGTTAATTCAAGATTATGGTGAAATGTGTATTAGGGTTTTAATATCTTAATTCAACATGCATAAAAATTTACAGAATTAGGTCAAGCATTAGTATTCAATTGCAAATGTATCTTCTTCTTCCTCCTGCTCCCTCTCAGATGGATTTTGGATTAAAGCAAGGCCACGACCGTGTGGGCTAGCCACGGCCATGGCTGTGTTGGCCTACCACAGCGTGTTGGCCAATTCTGTAAATTTTGATGCATGTTGAATTAAGATATTAAAACCCCAGCACGGTCGTGGTAGGCCAACACAGCCACAGCTGTGGCCAGCCCACATGGTTGTGGCCTTGCTTTAATCCAACAACCATCTGAGAGGGAGCAGGAGGAAGAAGAAGAGGTGAAATCCCATGCGGAGCAGGGTACCTACTTGAGGGCGGAGGAAGAAGAGCGGGAGCAGGTACCTTCAGGCAACCGACGAGGAGAGAAGGGCAACCGGCAGTAGGAGGACCAGGAGGACCAGGAGACCACTGGTGAGGAGAGCAACAGTAGTAGCGGCGTCGGTGAGGAGAGCAGCAGCAGACGCACCAGCAGCAGCAGCGGCGACCAGCTGGTTGAATGCGGGCGGGCTGGGGCGTCGTCGGCGATTTTAGGCGAGCAGCAGGAGAGGAGCGAACAGAAGAAAGGGGAAGACTCGGGTGATCACGGGTCTATTAAGTTTGTAAATGGTGTGGTTATCTACAAAACCGACACCTAAAACCTTAAGTGTCAGTTGATAGTAACAAACTGACGTCCAATTGGACATTCCTTTACCCTAATTTTTTTGGCGGGGACAGCACGCGCACCCTTATAACATCGGTTATGCTAAGACAACCGACTCCCATATTGGAACTTTTAGCGCAAATTTTATCTACATTCAGCGTCGGTTATTAGGTAAAACATTGACGTTGTATCTGATACTTTGGCACAAATTTTTTTGCTCGAAAAAATTGGATTTCGCGGACTACTTTAGGCATCGGTTTCTTTTCTTCAACCGACATTGAATGAAAAGTGATACCCATGTCTGGCTGATCTTCAAATATAGACATCGGATGTCCTTATTAACCGACGTTTAACGGGACCAGTGTCGTTTTTACTAAAAAAAACGACGCCTCTAAAAGTGACGTTGAACATTTTTCTGTAGTAGTGCCCCCTGTTAAGACACATGTGGTTGTCACAGACAAGGATGAACCTGTGATTGTCCAAGACTCAACAACGCCCGAGTCTCAACCAAAAGAACCAGTGATTGCTGATAAGACAACCGAGCAAGGATCTAAAGAAACTGAAACACTGGAGCCAGAGGTACCAGTATACAAGCCTCGTCCACCTTTCCCAGCTTGTTTGAAGCAAACCATGCTCGAAACTCATTTCAATAAATTCAAGGAAGCTATGAAAAAGCTTCACGTTGATATACCTTTCATGGATGCGCTGGCTAAAATACCAACCTGGACAAAATATCTGAAATCACTTCTGACAAGGAAATACATAACTGAAGAGTACGAGACAGTCAAGTTGGAAATGACTAATTGAGATATCATCCAGAGTAAGATTCCCAAGAAGCAGAAAGATCTAGGATCTTTTGGTATTTCTTGCCATATTGGTGATTCTTCTTGTAAGAAAGTATTGGCCAATCTTGAGGCTAGCATTTCCATCATGCCTCTTAGCCTTTGCAAAAGGCTAGGGTTTGCTGAACTTCTCCTGACTGACATGACCATACAACTTGCAGATAACACTGTGACTCTACCTTTTAGAATCATTGAGGATGTCCCTATCAAGGTAGGAAAAGATTCCTATGTTCTGTGTGACTTTGTCATCATGGACATAAAGGAAGACACTAGATACCCTCTCATCTTTGGACAACCTTTTCTTGCCACTGCAAGAGCTCTGATCGACGTTGAAGAAGGAACTTTGTTGCTTAGATTAGGTAAAGAAACTCTCGAATTCAAGGTTTTTGAAAGCATGCGAAGGCCAAGCATGCAAGAGAAAGTCTACTTGATTGAGTGCGTAGAGAAGATGTCACTCCTAACGTAGGAGGATTATGAACAAGAAGATCCTTTAGGGATGACCCTCACCAATCCGAAATGCAGAAAGTTCAGATGATCAACAAGTGAAAAATTGTGTTTTCCACCTTGATACTGCTGAAGAAGATTCTGAAGCCAAGATTGAGGAACTAAAAGCAGTGGATGTTACTGAAGAAGCATATGAAAAGCCACAAGCTCCTAAAATGAAGTTACTACCAAAAGGATTGAAATACGTGTTTCTAGATGAACTCAAGATCTACCCAATCATCATAAATTCAGATCTAACGACATAACAAGAAGACAAACTTTTAAAGGAATTGAAGGAAAGAAGAAAAGCAATTGGCTACAAGATGAATGACCTCACTAGGTTTAGTCAAGCTCTAGGCATGCACAAAATCCCCATGATGGAATATCACAAGCCAACTATTGAACATCAACACAAATTGAATCCAAATATGAAGGAAGTAGTCAGTCTTGAAGTCATTAAACTTCTCACTGCTGGGATAATCTATCCGATATCGGATTCACCATGGGTGAGTCCCATGCATGTGGCCCTGAAGAAAGGTGGAACTACTATGATATGAAATGAAAATGATGAACTCATCCCCACTCGAATGATTACATGGTGGAGGATGTGCATTGATTACAGAAAGTTAAACAAGGCAACTCAAAAGGATCATTTCCCAATGCCTTTTCTTGATCAAGTATTAGAATGGTTGGCTCATCAAGAATATTTATGTTATCTCGATGGTTACTCTGGATTCTATCAAACACCCATACATCCAGGTGACCAAGAGAAAACTACTTTCACTTGCTCATTTGGAACATACGCATTTAGAAGAATGTCGTTCGACCTCTGTAATGCACCTGCAACCTTCCAGCGTTGCATGGCTGCCATATTCACTGGTCTTACTAAAACAATTATGGAAGTTTTTATGGATGATTTTTCTATATACGGAGATTCATTTGACTCATGCCTAAAACACCTCTCCCTTGTCCTCAAGCGGTGTGAAGAAGCACATCTTGTGTTAAACTGGGAGAAGTGTCACTTTATAGTAAATGAAGGCATTGTCCTCGGCCATAGGGTCAGTAATCGAGGAATTGAAGTAGACAAGGCCAAGATCAAAGTAATTTCCAAGCTCTCTATCCCTATCAATGTAAGGGAGGTTCACGCATTCCTAGGTCATGCGGGCTTCTACCGATGGTATATAAAGGATTTCTCAAAGATAACCAAACCGATGACAAATTTGCTACTAAAGGATGCTGAATTCAATTTTGACAAAGAATGCATTAAAAGTTTCAACCATCTAAAGCATGCTCTTACAACAACACCCATCATCAGAACCCCTGATTGGGATCACCCTTTTGAAATTATGTGTGATTCCAGTGATTATGATGTGGGTGTTGTCTTGGGCCAATGTATAGAAAAGAAACATTATGTGATCTACTATGCATCGAAAACCCTCAACGAAGCTCAGAGGAATTATGCAACTACCGAGAAAAAATTTCTTGCAGACATGTATGCCTTTGACAAATTCAGATCCTACCTCATTCATTCAAAAGCCATTGTCTACACGGATCATGCCGCTATCTGTTACCTCCTGGAAAAGAAAGATGCTAAACCTAGGTTAATTAGATGGATTCTCCTTTTACAAGAGTTTGATTTGGAGATAAGGGACAAGAAAGGTACATAGAATGTCATGGCAGACCAACTCAGTTGTATCCATGCCCTAAAAATCGAGAAGATCCCCATCGATGATTCTCTTCCAGACGACCAGCTTATGAAAGTTTCCGAAGCTATCCCTTGGTACGCAGACTTTGTGAACTACCTGGCTGTGGGTGTCATTCACCCTGAATGCACCGAAAATGCACTGAAGAAATTCCTGCATGATGTGAAGCAATATCACTGGGATGATTTGTACCTCTTCAAGCTCTGTGTTGATGGCCTATACAAACGATGTATCATTGAAGAAGAAGCTCAACTTAATTTGGAGCAATGTCACTCATGCCCAGTTGGAGGCCATATGAGCCCTAAGAAAACTGCCTTGAAAGTTTTGCAATGTGGATTCTTTTGGCCAACCATATCCAAAGATTCCTACAACTTTGTTTTATCATGTGACAAGTGCCAAAGAACGGGTAACATAACCAAAAGAGATGAGATGCCACGGAACTTGTGGCAAGAAGTCAAGATATTTGATGTTTGGGGTGTGGACTACATGGGTCCATTCCCATCTTCTCATGGATTTTCCTACATCCTAGTGTCAGTGGATTACGTCTCAAAATGGGTCGAAGCCATACCAACTGTCACTAGTGATTCCAAACCTGTCATCAAAATGTTCAAAGATATCATTTTCCCCCGCGATTCGGAGTCCCACGCACTGTGATTTCTGACGGAGGTTCTCATTTCCTAGAAAGAAGCTTTGAAGCATTGCTGAGGAAATATGGTGTAACTCACAAGGTAGCCTCACCCTACCATACACAAACTAGTGGGTAGGTAGAGGTTTATAACCGTCAACTCAAGGCTATTTTGGAAAAGACTATAGGCCACAGTCGGAAAGATTGGTTCGTAAAAATCAATGATGTCTTGTGGGTCTACTAAACTGCTTTTAAAAGTCCCCTTGGGACAACACCTTTTCGACTAATCTATGGAAAGTCAAGCTACCTACCGGTAGAATTAGAACACAAGGCATGGTGGGAAATAAAACAACTAAATTTTGATATGAAAGAAGCAGGCCAAGCCAGGATTCTGCAACTCCAAGAGCTGGAAGAACTCCAAATGACAACTTATGAGAATGCTAGAATCTAAAAAGAATGCACAAGGTTGTGGCACGATGGTCATCTCAAGAGGAAGGACATTCAAGTGGGAGACCAACTTCTTTTGTTCAACTCAAGACTAAGGTTATTCCTAGGAAAACTCCATTCTCGCTGCTCAGGACCTTACATTATCAAGAGCATCTCCCCACATGGTGCTTTTTCTTTATGGAGTGAAAAGTCAAGTGAATTCATGGTAAATGGTCAACGACTGAAGAGATATTTCACCTCAGCTGACACAAGCACTGAAGCAATACTAGAACTCACCAATCCAACATATCCACCATGAAAGTTGAAGAAACCAAGTCGAGCCATCGACATAAAACAAAAACTCTTGTCGGGAGGCAACCCAATCAATAAATTTGTATTTAGTTTCAATTTTGAATTAGAAATTTTTCTTAATTTTGTTTTTATTTTTTAGATAATTTTTCACCAAATAAATTTGCATCACGAGATGCTATCTTGAGTTCTGAATGGTCTTTATGTTTGATATTTTCAGATGGAGGACACACGCTGATTGGAACGCAACCACATCTGGTGGTCCAAACGGCATGAACTTTCCCCTCCATCTCGGATTTAGAGTTTGCTCGGGACGAGCAAATTTCTAAGTTTGGGGTGGAGGGTAGGTGGTACGTATCTTACTTTCCACCTTCACCCATCTAATTTAGACTTAAGATTTCATCGTTGCACTTTTGACCAAAATTACCAAAATTTTCACCTTACCAATATTTTCAAAATTTTAAAGTTTTCCAAAGAAATTTGAACAAATATTGGATGAAGTTTTGACACTTTTTGTTTCAATCTCTATGCATTTTGTATCATTATACCCCCTTATTCGAAGCAGACCCTTAAAAGGACCTTCTTCTGAAAACTAGCCTTTTGATTGAAATCATCTTGTGAAGCTTATGAATCCTAACATCATGATCTTTATGTAAAAATGGCAAGCGTCTATCGAACTGATAGGGATCAAACACATCATGCTTCCTAACTGACTAGTGGAACAACAACATGGAATCCCCACTGGATCCTCATCAAGTCATAATTTGAGCAGAGTACGATAAAGAGAACAACCTGATGCACAAAATTGTAAATAAAGTTGCATTCTGATCTGAACTCTCTTCTACACTTCTTCTATCATCTTCGTAGCCCTCCATCCATCAAAAAGAAAACAAAAATAGACAAAATAGTGCCAAACCCTAAGTTTGCGGTGGCACGCCACTTCCCTCTATATCCACTTCTTCCATACCCCTCGCAAATCAATAGGGGCGTACCACCAAGAAAAGATGCCAAAGCGCACACAAAAAATGCAATCTCAATTCGAATAGAGGAGAGATTCCCACACAAAAAAAACCAAAATGTGCAATAAATGAAATTGCAAATAATATAATAAAAATCTCGAGTCGAATAGAGAAGAGATTTATTTCTTCCTTCCATACCACCCTTCACTCCCTTTTCTACCTAATGGCATAATAAATGCCTCCACTACCCTGAAATACACCGGTGTCAGATCAGATGCACACTTGTTGTTCTGTGGGTATCTCTGGACTCTTACGAAACTCTTTGACATGCTTGTTGTTGGAAAAAGTGAGGAGGAAGTGAAGTTGGAAAGCAAACTCAGGCACAACGATATGGTAATATTTGTCCGGTGGTCTCAGGAAGTTGAGATGCTGAGTCATACTGAGCAGAAAAGAAACAATCGTGATGTGAAGAGGAGGCAATCACATGATCAGAAAGTATTCATTTGGCAACTATTTTAGATTGTGTGTTATTCGAGGATGAGCAATGTTTAAGTTCGGGGTATTCTGATGAATGCATATTCATCATGATTTTTAGTCACCTCTCTAGGTCCAATTTGATTCAATACTTTCGATTTCATCTCCTAAATCTCACAAAATGCAAGATTTATTAACTAATTCAATTATCAAGATTATTGACTAGATTTATATTGATTTTTTGCAGGTCTTGACTAGGTTCAACCATCATATGGAATTTGTTCGAGATCCTCTCAATTGTGGTCTTGACCAATCGATCTTGACCAAACGGTTTTCCCTAACGGTCTACCCATGCGGTTTTGACCTCTTGGTCTCAGACATTCACCTACACGCTGCTCCTCTCACTACTCTACCTAAATGGTCTCAAGACCGTTTGAGCCCATACAGTCTCAAGGCCGCTTGAGCCCATACGATCTCAAGATTGTATGATGCTTAATGGTTTCAAAACTGTTTGGACCAAGGACTGTTTGGATGTTGAAGACCAATCGGAGGCCATCGGTCCTCAAGACTATTTGGATGATGAAGATCATTCGGATCCAAGAATGTTTGAATCCAAGACTATTTGGACGAAGACCGTTTGGACACTCAAGCAAAGACCGATCAAGAGAAAGACCGTTCGGTCCTCAAGACCATTTGGAGGCCATTGGTCCTCAAGACCATTTGGAAACAAAGACCATTCGATCTCAAGACCGATTGGAAGACATCGGTTTTCAAGACCATTTACATCTCCAAACCGTTTGAAAGCAAGACCGGTTGGGGTGCAAAACTGATCAGATACAAGACCGTTAGAGCAAAGAAGCTAAGACTGTTTGGTCAGTCCAAATAGTCTTCAAGACCGTTTGGTCAGTACAATCAATCTCCAAAACTGTTCAGTATAGACCGATTTCCCAAGACCATTCAGCCGCCATACGGTCTCAAGACCGATAGGCCAGTCACCCGCAAGACCGTTTGGGTGCCAAGACCATTTGATCAGTTAGATCGTGCAAGCCCAAACGGTCTTTAAGACCATTTGGTGAATGGATACTCTAAATACCATTTGAACAATGATCGTTTGTTGAAGATCGTATGGTCATACATATGCAGACCTTTGGGATACGTACGCTCCAAGACCATGTGGATAATCAAGACCGTTTAGATGTCAAACAGTCTCCAAGACAGTTTTCTCCCAAACCGTTTGCTCCAAACTGTTTGAAGAGAACTCACAAGAAAAACGTGAGGACCCCATCCAAGCCTATAAATAGGACCACAAGGGTCCTCATTTGGGGTATCAATTCCAAGACATCGAGAGGCTGCTTGAGCAAAGGATCGGTCTCCCTTCCACACTGACTCCACTCCACCATCTTCACGCCATTGTCAAGTCACCCACACCTCCTCTTGCTGTGAGCAAGGAGGCCGAGAAGAGAAATAAGGTGGAGAAGGTCTACCCAGCCCACCTTGGTGGTTCCTCCTCCTCATCCAGATCTTCCCCGACACGACGTAGAAGACCGCATCATCTTCACTGAGTTGTGACTACCTTCTACATCATGCTCATGGCGTAACCTTCCTTCTCTCTTTTTCTTCTTGTTTCTTGCATCATGAGTGAGTAGTCACTTTTCGCTGGGGTGCGGGGACTAGCCTCGCTACCCATGCTTGCATGTCTTTCCATTTAACATTCCAAGGCAATGTATATAACTTTCCATTTCATTGTTAATTGATAATGTTTGTAGCTTGATTACATGTTTGCTTTCATCTTGTTCTTCCCTATGTTATGAGAACTTCTGTATGTAGGGTGGAATGTCGATTAATGAGGTAGACTCTCAAACTAGAAATAGAATGAGATTCCTTTAGGTTGTAAGTGTATGATCCGTGAGGGGACAAGCCATCTTGCCTACGGTGATGCTTCTGTGGCCTAAACATCCCTTAGGGAGGGCCACAGCTTTAGTTGGATTTTGTATCTTCTTTGTTAATCGTCGATGTTTACTCATAGATTAATTACATGCTCACTTGTCAATTAGAGCGGTTGACTTCCTGACTAGAAATAGAATGGGATTCCTTGAGGTCGTAGGTGTATGATCCATGAGGGGACAATCCATCTAGCCTGTGATGACGCTTCTATGGTCTAAACATCCCTTAGGGAGGACCTCATCCTCAGTTGGATGTTGTATCTTCGGAACCATGAGTGCATGATCTGGATGGTGACGAGAAATCTGATGCCTAAGAGGATGCTTACGTGGGCCTAAACATCCCTTAGGGAGGGTTCACAGCAGTTCCATTTGGATAGTTAGATTCTTGCCTGGATGTTTGATGTTTGTATGTGTTTGCATGTGTGGTGGTGGTGAAACTTGAGACCATCCCAGTGATTCCATATCATCAATTTAGAACAAACTTTAATTCTTCTCTTTTACTTTCTTGCAATTAGTTTAATCAACCACAACCCAATCGATCGTTCTAAATATTAGTCTTACTTGTGCTAGATTCGACTGTCAAAGATTCTTAAAAACGTTGTCCTTTGGGATTTGATCCTTAACTATACTACAATAAGACCCGTCCACTTGTGGGTGGTATTATTGCATGAGGTTTTGGTAAAATCTCAGGTATTTCAACCCCGAGTGAGTTTGTAGTGTGATAATATTCCACGTCATATTTCTCGTATCTAATTTCATTCTCATATCATCTCTTTGCTCAATAAACCTTAAATACACTTACACTTCTCTCCTCGTCTCAAGTTAGGGCTTTGAGAAAAAGTAGGACTAAGGCATCCTCTGTCAATCGAAGTACACATAATGATAATAGGAGATTTAGATGTGAAATGTGTGGCATATAGTTTATGTCCCTCTAGTAAGGGAAAACCCTAGAAAGATATAAGTATGGGTAATCTCATTTGTCCATGAAGGACTTAAGTAGGGTAACCCATTAGGGTATGAAAACCTTGGTGGGTCAAGGAATCATAGACCGTAAAATACATTTTGTAGTCCCTAACCCTAATCCTAGGTAATGGGAGTAGCGTGGGTGAAGTAGTAGTCCTACCCATATAAACCATAAGTAACGGTAAAGGAAAGAGGAAATCTAAAGGGTATGGGTAATCTAGTTTGAATACTCCATGTTCGATAGCCTAGTTTCCCATGCATGCAAGTGCATCTAGTAATGCATGAATGAAGCACATAAAGGTTTTGATTATAAATATGACATAAGAAATAGTTAATGGCATAATGAAAACATAGGACCCTCAATTCACTTTTATGGTTGGTGTCCCGACTTGGGATGGGTCAACCCAAGATTGGGAAAAGGACCTCTGGGAGAATCATAACCCTAAACTTGTTAGGTCGGGTTGTGGCTAGAAATCCTAACCTCTTCCTGAAGGTCAAGAAGTCACCCTAGTCACGACCTTCTCTAGAAGGATGAGTTGACCAACATATTTTTTAGAATTAAGGAAACCTTGGATGCCCTCAAGGGATCTAACCCTAACCATCTAGATGTATGATGATGTAACACATAATAAATACAAGGTAATCTGTACAGGTTTGTCAATGTAATGTGATTTGAGACTTTCGTTAGAGAAAAATGAAATATGATTCTTGAAATGTACCTTATAATGTATGGTATGGAAGTATATCTAAGACTTTGTATTTTCCTTTTAAGTCATGATACCTAGGGCCAAGATGAAATTTGGAAACACTTACCCTAAAAATAATGCCAGGATAAAAATAATGATAGCATAAAGTTCTAATGTCTCAGTAATCCCTATACATGGAAGTGGTCCATTATAGCCCCATGCAGGGAAGATACTTAAGTGAGGTACAAAATAGCCCTATGTAGGGAAGAAGCATAAGTTAGGCTCAAATTAGTTCTATATAGAGAAGATCTTTACGTTAGCCATGTGCAGGGTATAGATGAGTCATACATTAGCCCTATGAGGGATGAGTTGAGCCTCATGTTCGCCCTATGCAGGGAAGAGATCATGAAAATCCACTTTATATGTGTCTAAGGTCCAAGGGATATATTTGGAATAACCAAGGTAATGATACATGAAATGAAGGTTATGGTATTTCAGTAAACCTTAGCAGGGTAGAGCCCTATGTCAATCTTAGGGTCAAGTAGGGAAGCTTAAAGGTACATATGACCCAAGAGGGTCAAGAGGTGGTCATGCCCTAAGTGCATAAGGCCCATGGGGTCAGGGGATAGCCATCCATGTGTACCCCATGCCCATGGAGTCAGGATCTTGGCCACCTTCATGAGTTCATGAGGCCAAGTGGTCAATGTGAGAGGCACTCCAGGAGAGCATAAGGTCCTTGGGGTTAGAGGAAGATCACTTGAAAGGTACCTATACCCCTAGAAACCTTAAGGGAATGACTAAGGATAATGAGATGTGAACATAAGGAATACAAGAACATATGTACTGATGGTTGAAATAGAACTTTACAGGTAGTTGTGTACAAACTCGAGAATTATGAGAAAAAGCACCATCCCTTGAGTTCAATTTATTAAAGGAATTCATGGAATTCTAAATGCATTGACGGTTTGAAGTCATTGTTGAAAATGACTCAACTTAAAATTCAAAATTATGAGATAATGTAAGCATACACCATCTCTACTCTTGGAATGGGTTGAGCTTTGCATTCGGGTTGTAGCCAAATGCTTATTTCATTTTATTATGGGTTTAGAGATTGAGTAGTCACATATGGTACATGAAATTGACATGTGAAGATGATTGCCTAAGTTAAGATTAATGTTATAATCTAGGGTTTGAGATGTTACCTCAATTATTAATGAAAATTAATGAATAAGAGTTTAGAATCCTAGGTGAAAAGATAATCACCATGTGAAATTGAAATCACAAGTGAATGTAATCACCAAGTGATAATATCTCATAATGGATGAGGATGTGGAAATATCCTAAGAATTAGGGTTCCAACCTCAGTGATATGAGATTTTTTTGTATCAATAAATGTTATTAAAGGTAACTTATCTAAAATCTATCCAATAGAGGTTAAAAGCCTTAGTGGTTGAGGCTAATATAAGCTATCATTCACCTTAACCTGGTAAGGTTTGAATTATGGTGACAAAATTCCTTTAAAGAGGGGTGAATGTAAGATCCTCAAATTTAGTGAATTTAGATTCCCTAATTACAAATAAAGTAATAATGTATTAATACTCAATAATAGATAATCAAAATGATATTAGAATTATGAAATCAATTGCAGGACCTTGATTGAATTGGAATGACAAATCTAAGTTCTAGTCTTAGAGTAAGACTTCAATTTGAGTAAATCACATAATAATAAGTATGTGTATTGATGTGAATCTTCAATTTATAATCAATGCCTCAATTTTATAATTAAAATATTGTTAATCATATGAACCCTTGGAAGACCAGGATATGGGCCTTGGGCCTCAGAATCCAATACATTCCCAGTTGGACCAATTAGGTCTTACAAATGGGTCCCTGGGATACAAAATTGAGAAAAGAGTATTTCGTGTACATGATAAATGATCATGGTAATTTTAAGTGATAGATAATCCAAATGTAGGATTATAGAATAAAATATAGGATATAGTAAGTTATCTACTAACCTAGGTAATTAACTAAGTATTTATCTATTGATTACTTGGAAGGCAAGTTTAAAGTGATTATCTAATTGTTTTATATCTACCTCTTGAAGAAAAGGGGGTAATAGAAATGGGGAGAAAATTACAAATTTTGTGATTAAACGAAGGAGTTATATACCCTACAGAATTATTTAATAATAGAGGGGTTTTATAAAAGAAAACATATGTTTATGGGGACAGAGCATTCCCTCCACCTAGACGCAAGACTATTTCCACATAAGAAGGGGTTAGAACCCCCTATAGTTCTATCTATATCCCTCCTCAAGGGACCATGGAACACTGGACTGCCTCTATTGACACCAATAGACCTGCCACAGTAGTCTAACCACCTATATTTATCTTTGTGGCTATTCAATAACCCCAAGTCATGATCATCCAATTTGTTAGGGTTGCTCTCCTTCCACCCTCCACCCTATCTTCTCGGGCCTATATACAAAATCACAGACATATGACCAAGGGAAAGTAATGAGCCAAATCACCCTAGATTCTTCCATATGATCCACCACTAGAGAATCACCCATGAAATCTCGTTATCCTATTCCAACCATATTCATGGTAAAGGAACCACCACTGGAGCTGACGAGTTGATCCTTGGATAAGGAAAGAGTTGAAGAGATGTCGGGAAATATGACTTCTTTGACAATCATAGCAACTTCCCTAGGTATGACCTACACCCTTCTATTTCATAGCACTTAACATGCTTATCATGGTATCAAGGGATTGAGTTTCCTCATGTTCGACCATCGTAGACCACAAATAGTGGTTGGCCGAGTCCGGCAAGGATCCATGAAGGCACAAAGGTACTTTCCTGGCTCTACGAGTCCCAAGAACAAGGGGTCAAATCCCCATTGACTCGCCAAGGCAAGAATCGAGCCCTCTGCGGAGTAGGAGATGAATTAGAGTCAAATGACTCAAAAGTCCCCAGGGTGTGTGCACTAAACACAAGGGCACATGTATCTTTTTACCTGGCCCAAGTCAGACTAATAAACAAATAGATATATAACATTAATATACTGATGTGACATGCTCATATTGGTCCAGGTAAGTTCAATATGCAATATTTATAGAAAATTATTGGTAGATCAGAACATAGTGAAACTATATATGGATTTGATCATGAAAATGCATAGATTACAAATAAATATATTCATGGAATGACTTTGATAAAAGTTCCAAAAATATAGCCAATACATTAATATAGGGTGTTTAATACATCTAAACCCCAGCTTTTGATGAATAAGTTGTTAATCAGGTTAAATATGCTTATTTGATGTGTACTCTGATATCAATGGATAATGATAAGATCCCAATGTTTTAAATCATATTAGGATGATACTAATGATCTTGTATGCTTTTTGATAAATGAATTAGGGTTTTAGGACTGAGGATTATATATAGTCATGCATAATGATATAGTTGTTCTTAATGGCATCATGTGTTCAAACTGACAATTGGAATCCAATGTCTGATTGGGGTTACACCTAATACTCTTAATTAGGGTTTCTAAACCTTAGAAATCACATTATGGTGTAATCAAGGTTTATACCCATATTCCCAATCTAAACCATGTATAACCCTAAGCCCTAGTCTAAGACCTAGGTTAAGCCTGATTGATATGTTAAGAATCAATGGTGATACTTTAGGTTTAAATACATGCAGAGTGATGGTTGATTGATTGCTTGAATACACTTAATGATTGGATTGCATAAAGTATCCAAAGGTAGTATTGTATGGTTCTTCAATAATCTGTGTTTACTCTTGTGAATACTCAGATTATCGAATTTTGATGTTTATCGAGGTTTCTCAAAGTTTGAATGAATGATAACTATTGAATGTTTATTTATTTCATGCAAACTATAAGGCCCATATGAATATCACATAAATTAAACTGATATTCTGAACCTAGGGTTAGATCTACCAAGGGGTAGTTCACCTAAGTCCAATGATGGATAGAGAGAGGTGATTACACCCAAGGTGGTTTGACAAACATGGGTTAGATTATCTTAACGAAAATACCAGTTTATATGCACATCTAGTTGATGGTTGAGAATATATTTTGTTATCTTACATGCACACTTTGTATGCAACCCATGTACACAATAGAGCAATATACTAATCTGTTTTGTTTGTCAGCATTTTAAGTTAACATGCATCTATTAGTTGAATACATGAACAATCAAGAAATATTGAAGCTATTAAAGATACGTCAAGGAGGATTAGATACATAGTATTTATTCTCATATGTGTAAGTTAGTTTCTTATGAAAAATTATGTTACACCTTTGAGGTTTATAATTCAAATATGTGTATTCCTTCAAGTTCAAATTAATGGAAATTATATATTGTTCTTTACTCTTTGTTAAATTTGATCCTAGAAATTTAGGTAATGATCCTCGACTTTAAGGACCTCTTTTAACCGAGGGACAATGTGAAGTGGGAGTGTTATATATAAGGTCGGGTATTAGACAAATTTCTAGATTTAAGATAGAATTCACTGCCAATGAATGTATCTATCAGTTGTCTAATTCTTAGAGCATCAACTAGTCATTCAAAGGTTTCCAGGTTGCTAGTTAGGATCTTTGAAAGCATCATATTGGTTGTTTTACTTCTTCAAATGTGCTCAAGATGGGTAAGATTGGGAACTAGACAAATATCTAGGGTTAAGTGACCTTTATGACCAGTGACGATAGTGGGTTAATCATTTGTTCCTCAGAGAATCCATAATTTCTTGTAGCATAAAATTCATGGAAGGGGTGCTAAAAAAATGGGCATCAAGTGATTATCCACCGTTAAGGGGGAATCCACAACATGTTCCCTCCATTGGTATATCATCCCTCAGCCAGAGTGTTGACAAGTGATTATCCCCAACTCTCTAGTTATCATTTGATTCGATCAACCCTCCTTCAAACTTCATTCCCACTATGAATGGTTCATTCTTGAAGTGATATTGAGTCTGGTTAGATTTTATGATATAAGGTTCTCATTGAAGTTTTAAACAAATCAATACATGTGTTAATGGAAGTAAATGATCATTTGGAAACTCCTACAAGATGTAGGAATCTATAGAGCATTAGCATGTCATTCAAAGAGTTCTAGGTTGCTTGTTAGGGCCTTAGAAAGCATAGTCACAATTTCTCCAAATCTATAAGGGTTCTCAAGATGGATATGTTGGGTATTAGACAAGTTTGCAAATTTAGGTGACCATCATAGCTAGTGATTGTATTGGTCATTTGTCTAATCCTTAAAGAACCTCCAGATATCAACGAGACTGATAAGATTGATATGACGGGCTTCCAAACAAATTTCAAGATTTAAGATTATTGTTTCCTCAAATCCTTTATTGTTTTTCAAAAATGCTCAAGATAGGCAAAATTGGGCACCAGAAAATTTTTCAGATTTAAGGTGGCCTTTACCACCAGTGATTATATATGAAAATTGTGTGCACCCTAGAACATCTCTTGGATAAAAGACAGTTCACTGCGATAAGAGCAGGATTTACCTATTGTACTTAGGGCTTTGATAGAGATGCCTATATGTTGATAGGGCTTTCTCACAAAGTGACCATTCGACTATAGGTCTATGTCGGGTGTGCCAACATGAATGTAGGGCTTGAGTTCAAGAACACACCCATTCAGGATAAGGCTTGAATGTGAGTTCCTATTTAGGATAGGACTTGGTTCATGAAGAATGCTTATTCGAGATAGGACTCATCAGATTGTGGATGTATGCCCATTTAGAATAGGTATTTTCGCATTTGTTCCTATCTCAATATAGGGCTTTAGTCTGAATACCTACCTTAACATAGGGATTTTGAGCAAGAGTGATGCCTATCCATGGTAGGAATTAAAATTAGGGCCTACCTGAGTGTAGGGCATAAAATGGAGGGAATGTTATTTGGGATAGCGCTTGGGGAGATGCCTACCTGAATGTAGGGCTTAAACTAGAGGGATTGCTTATCCATGATAGGGCTTGGATAAAGTTGCCTAGTGTATGTAGGGCTTAGACAAATGTGCATACTAGATATAGGGCTTAGAATAGAGTATATTCTTATTTGGGATAGGTCTTGCAAATATGCCTACCTAGATGTATAAACAAAGGTGCCTATATAAGAGTAGGGTTTTTTTTGGAGTGCCTAGATAGAATAGTACTTGAGGTGATGCCTACCTGAATGTAGGGATTTAGCAAAGGGATATTCCTAGTTAGGATTGGGATTTCAGAAGAGGAGATGCCTATCCAGGATTGGGCTTTTAGAAGAGGAGATGCCTATTCAGGATATGGCTTGAAATCATGGATGTATTAGGTCAAATTGGATCATGAATTTATGAACTTGGGTAATATGGACAACAGTCTAGGATTCAACATCAAGATCATAGTAGGCCTCATTGGCAATCAAGAGATCAATTTGGGAGTGCTTACATGGTGTAGAGCTTTGATCATGTGCATACCTACTTAAATGTAGGTCTTTTAGAAATGAAATGTCTATTCTGGATAGGGCTTAAGGGGAGGGTGCCTACTATTGGATCAAGGGCTCTATAGGGGGTGAATAGAGCTTCATAAATCTCACAAAATGAATTAGGCCACCAAATTATATTAAGTGCAGAAACTTAAACATACAGCCAATTTGAAGTCCTAACTAGCATGCATAGCAAGGGTGAGAGACAAGGAAGAACATACACTTGGACAAAGTGGTTTTAGAATGGTTCCACACTTCAACCTAGAAGTGAGTCAGTCCACTACCTAGAGGTGGTTAGGCTCTAGGACTTTGCAATCTGGATGCTCTTATATTCATTCATAAGATTACAAGACAAAACCACATTCATCCAAGGACTTAATACCTCAAGCAAGGATCTTCAACCTACCGAAGGAGCTTACCCACTTGAACCATGGAGTCTTCAGCCTTCAACAAGGACTTACCCACTCCATATTCAAGTCTTTGGCCTTCAAGGAATTACCTATCCTTCTTGAACGTCCGCCTTGCCTATCTCCTTCACCCAGAGATCTGGAACACCATGCTTTCATCAACCTTGAAGAACAATGACTCCTTCTCCTTCACTCGGAGAAGATCTTCAAGCCTTTTCTTCAATAAGGAAAGGGGGTAGGAAGATGGAGGTGGATAGCTTTACATGGATACAAGGGATAGCTCTCTTACAACAGATCCTAACTCACTCATATTTATGGATTTGAATTGAAAGTAGAGAGAAAGGGACTCAAAGGTGTGCAACACTCTCAACTAAGCAAGAACCAAGCATATATGGAATGAGAAACCTTCGAATGAACTCTAAGTGGTCCTGTTTAGAGATGGGGGTGCCCCTTTGAGTTGGGGAACACTTAGGGTCAAATTATAGCCATTTTTACACAAGGCAACTAACGTGATATATTATCGCACTAACAAACTCATTCGGGGTTGAAATCCTCGAGCTTTTACCAAAACCTCATGCAATAATACCACCCACAAGAGGACAAGTCGTATCACAGTATAGTTAAGGATCGAATCCCAAAGGAGAACATTTTTAAGAATCTTTGTTAGTTGAATCTGATTCAAGTAAGACTAATATTGATAATGATTGATTGGTTTTGAAGTTAATTAAACTAATTATAAGAAGGTAAAGAGCATAATTAAAATTGATCTAGATTAATGATATGGAATCACTGGGATGGTCTCGGGTTTTACCACCACTACACATGCAAACACATCCTAATCAAAAAACATCCAGGCAAGGTATAACAATCCAAATAGACTCTTGCAAAACCCCCATATGGGCGTTAGGTTCGCGTAAGCATCACCTTAGGTATCAAATGTCTCGTCACCATCCGGATCACACTCTTACAACTCTGAAGATATAGAAATCCAACTAAGGTTGTGAACCCCCTATACAGGCGTTAGGCACACAGAAGCGTCACTGTAGGCTAGATGGCTCGTCCCCTCACGGATCACACACTTACGACCTCAAGGAATCCTATTAGAAGTTCTCATCAAGGAGTCAACCACACTAATCGATAGGCAAGCTGGCGATTAATCTACAAGAAAACATTGACGATTAACTAAGAAGATGTAGAACTCCAACTAAGGTTGTGGGCCCCTTATATAGGTGTTAGGCACACAGAAGCATCACTGTAGGCTAGATGGCTCATCCCCTCATGGATCACACATTTACGACCTCAAGGAATCCCATTCTATTTCTAGTTTGGGATTCAACCTCATTAATCGACATTCGACCCTACATAAAGAAGTTCTCAAAACACAGGGAAGAATAAGATGAAAGCAAGTAGATAATCAAACTACAAACATTAATGATTAACAATAAAATAGAAAGTTATATACATTGCCATGGAAAGTTTAACAAAAGGACATGCTTGCATGGGCTGCGGGGCTAGTCCTCACACCCCAGTGAAAAGGAACTACTCGCTCATGATGCGAGAAACAAGAAGAACAAGAAAAAGAGAGAAATCCGCCATGAGCACGATGCAGAAGGTAGTTGCATCTCGGTGAAGATGATGCGGTCTTCTACGTCGCGTCAGAGCAGATCTAGATGAGGAACGAGGGATGCCAAGACAGACTGGGAAGTCTTCCTCACTCCTTCTTCCTTCTCTTCTGTGACGTCCCCGGATTTTCGCCTTCTCAAAACCCCAGGGAGATGAGAAGACAAAATCCGAAAACGTTAGCAATTATATCAGAGAGCAATGCGGAAGTGAAATACGCAAACATGAACATACAACCATAACATTTCTCAACATTCAACATGTATATTTATACAACATGAATTATTACAAAATGATTTACATTTACATATTGAATGAAAATTCCACAGTCTAAGAACATGTATGCTAAAACTAGGATCTACACAATAGGTACAACCTGGACAACTTCTCACTTCCTTTCTTTTATCCCACACTATCTCTAAACCTAAAACATACGTGAAACAACGATTCAACACAATGTGTTGTGTACATGGGTAGAAAGATACATTTATTTATGGCTTTCATAATTTTTGAAAAAGATTTGCAGAAGGAAAGAATATCATAGAAAACACTTCTTTATTAAGCGAAATACGTCAATTTAAGTCATTTTCCTAGATGAATTGCATTATCAAGGTGGACTAGTACCAAAACATAAATATTGGGCCCATCCCCGTTTACCAAGTACTCTAGGGAAACTCCCCGTACACCGTGTACTATAGGGAGGTGTACTAGCCAACATTAATCCATTCCCTCGTAAGGGGGATAATGTACACCTTAAATAACTACAAAACATCTACTCATAATTTATGTTTTCAAGTGACAAAACAACGGGTACTACATAGCAATACTACATCCAATATTTGCAAATAAAAGAGATCATACATACATATCATGATTGCAAGCAAGAAAACCATAGTCATATAATTAAATAAAAACCCACGTACCTGAGTTCAGAGATTCATAAATATCTTTGATCATCTAGACAAACTGGTCAACACCTGATTAATAACAAAATCATATACTAGCATTAGATTCTAATCATCTTAACCCTAGTGGGGTTCATTAGGGTTTGCTTATCTCATTATGTTATATACATTATTACTTGTCTTCTTATCTTAGATTTGTCATATTGATGACATTTTCTAGATTACATCTCATTATCAAAGTTCATCGTCTGGACATTAGGTTCCAAATCCTTTTTGTGCACATATCAACCCTAGTTTATATAAATTATTCAATTAGGCATCATAGTCCTCCATCATATTTCCAATCACCTAATTTTGGGTGAAGGAATCCATGATTGTATAACCAATTCCTCAATTTGGTATTTGACATCTTACATAGAATGCATGTTTCTCAATTATGGTATTAGTTATTAAAACTCAAAAATCTAGGTTATCAAATTCACCCCACCTTATTTGGAATTTCGTCCTCGAAATTGAACTAATCTCATCCTTAAGAGGCTATTTAGGAGTTCAACTTCATATACATCATCATTGCTTAGGTTCTAAGACCATCATAGTTATATGAACTCTAAGTTGTCAGCTTAGGGTCTACAGATTCTTGGGTGTGTCCACCCCACCTTATATATGTGGAAGCATCACTTAATGTCTTAGCCATAGCATTACATTATGATGTATTAGGGTTACATCACCTCTAAGGGTACAAGTTTTGTTCATACTTTTAATGTTCAGGAGGAATTCGTTTATATGCCATGATATGCAGATCATTCAAATCTAACATTATTAATATCTTACAATGATTTCAGCATTAGAGGAGATTTATCTTCATCCTTGATATTAGGATTTTTTTTCTACATAAGAAGGGCTTACGAAACATGCTTGACTATTAGGGTTTCACCCTATGGTGTGATATTCATACTCAACTTTGAAGCATACATTGAGAAGGATCAAAGTTACGAACTATATTTTTGATCATATATCCTATGATCCAAAAATATCTTTATATCAAGTTCATGAGTTCAACTGTCTTGCATGTATTATGTGAAGGGAAAAAAGAATATACTAAGTTTATCCCATGATCTCAACATCATATCTTTCATGTTTCATATGAAGGGGAAAAAGAATATTTTAAAGTCAAACTTATCATGATTTCAATCTTTGGTACTACATGTATGATATGGGGGGGATATAGAATAGGTCAAGCTTATACGAGTGACTCCTCATATATAAATCATCTACATAGATCAAGTGAGGTTTCTATCATCATATATTAAGAAAGAGAAGAAGAAGGGAGAACATGTATTTTGAGTATCTTTTGCACAAAGCATCATACTCTCGTAACTAGAGTTCATATATTACCTCACTTGCAACTAATGATGAGATTCTCAAAATATGTCACTCTAGATAGGACCTAATTCAGAAAAGGATTGAATTTATCATATGGGTCATCTACCCATCCTTTTCTTTTACCCAACTCTCACATATAGATTTGAATCATGCATAAGGAATCAACTCAACACTCGAGAGTAATCTAGTGTAGGACATTTTTTAACACATATATCATATATTGGAGGCTAGGTCCTATGACCTTCTCCCTGTGGGTCTTACTCCCTCTAGAGTTCACCACATATCTCATCCTACCACTAGATATCCTCCTTGTATAAGAGCTTGAGGCTCATGCACACTCATCTCTATCTTAACTTAGCTTATCTTAAGTAGGAAAAGGGAATGTACTTTCATCATCAAGATTTTGCTTAAATTCTCCAAAATTGGACTCAACTAGTATCCCTCGTAAGGGGGATAATGAACACCTTAAATAACTACAAAACATCTACTCATAATTTATGTTTTCAAGTGACAAAACAACGGGTACTACATAGCAATACTACATCCAATATTTGCAAATAGAAGAGAGCATACATACATATCATGATTGCAAGCAAGAAAACCATAGTCATATAATTAAATAAAAACCACGTACCTGAGTTCAGAGATTCATAAATATCTTTGATCATCTAGACAAACTGGTCAGCACCTGATTAATAACAAAATCATATACTAGCATTAGATTCTTATCATCTTAACCCTAGTGGTGTTCATTAGGGTTTGCTTATCTCATTATGTTATATACATTATTACTTGTCTTCTTATCTTAGATTTGTCATACTGATGACATTTTCTAGATTACATCTCATTTTCAAAGTTCATCGTCTGAACATTAGGTTCCAAATCCTTTTTGTTCACATATCAACCCTAGTTTATATACATTATTCAATTAGGCATCATAGTCCTCCATCATATTTCCAATCACCTAATTTTGGGTGAAGGAATCCATGATTGTATAACCAATTCCTCAATTTGGTATTTGACATCTTACATAGAATGCATGTTTATCAATTATGGTATTAGTTATTAAAACTCAAAAATCTAGGTTATCACATCTTCTCAGTCTCCTTGATTGCAGCTCGAGTAGCAGGTGGAATGACAGCAGCGTGAATGGAACTGGATCACACCTGTGTACAGGCAGCTTGTCGGTGTCCCGGAACTGATGCCCAAATGATGACCATGCTGGTCCTATTTATAAGTTCGGGTTTGGTTCTTTAATTTTTGGTGTGAGTCCTCCATACGGTCTGGTCCAAATGGTTTGGTCACTTTTTTCCCAAACGGTTTAGAATAAGAGACCATACGGTCTTGCTTTGTACTGACCAAATGGTCTGGTGTATATGACCAAACGGTTTGCTATCCTTGGCTCCAAACGGTTTAGCTATACATGGATCCAAACAGTCTTTGAGTTATTAAGTCCAAATGGTTTTGAGATATCTCCAAACGGTTTACTATGTATATGACCACACGGTCTTGGGGTTTTTCCTTCATACAGTTTGCAACCCATCCTACCCTCCAAACGGTCTTCGTTGAAGGCTTTGAGCAAACGGTCTTTACAGCCGATGTGAAAACGGTCCGCGTTGGTTGATCGGTCTCCAAACTCCAATCAGTCTTTGCAGCACAAACGGTCATGCATTCCCATACGGTCTTCGAAGATCGATACTCCTCCAAACAGTTTCTACGTTTGATGGTTTTAGCTCCAAATTGTCTTAACCCTCTTGACCATTCTCCATATAAATAGTTTGGGCTCGATGAGCGATTGATGACGGATTGTTGTGAAGCTCAGGAGCACTGGGGTGTGGTGGATGAAGGCCGTGGTGAGGGGATTGTAGGTTTCTATGATGGAGGGAGGAAGATGGAGCAATGCAGGCGCTGGGCTAGGGTCTACAGACAGGACGGAAGGAAGAGCGAGACAAGGCGATCGATCACTATTGGTTTGGCAGTGCAATCGGGTTGTTGCAGGTCGAGCTTGGACACAGTGGTCGGTGTAGGAGTTAGGGTTTGGCTGGAGGAAAAGAAGAAGGAAGCAGGAGCGGGAGGTCCTCCAAGCAGTCCTCAATGCGAAGATGCCCATACGGTCTTTGAGAAAGGACCGCTACACGGTCTGGAGACCATGAGATCTCATGCGGTCTAGAGACCGTGTAGAGGGGTGAAGTAGCAAGACCGTTGGGGCATATGAAGCCTAAACTGTGAGGAGGGGGTGAAGAAGGACCATCGATCGAGGATTTAGTGGTGTGAAAAGATGGCGCCCAAATGGTCTTGAAGTCATGTTAGATCCAAACGGTCTTCATGATCCTGTGGCCACTCATGCGGTCTCACGAGGGTGTTTCTCATGCGGTCTCGAGACCGAATGGATGAATGGATAAGACTGATAGGTCGAGACCGAATGGTGAGACCGTATGGATGAAACCATATGGATGAAACCGTATGGTCAAAACTAAGGATGAGAAAGGTGGGTCCCATTCAAAGGGGTTTGATTTGTATGATGGTTGATTGAGATTATTGTGGATTAGGGTTGAATGGAGGTGGGTGATGACTGATGTTTGAATCTCATCATGACCTGCATGAAATCAACATAGACTCAGTTAAAACCTTGATAGTTGAATCAATTAAGTAATTTTGCATTTTGTGAGATTTAACCGGTAAAATCAGATATAAAGAATCAAATTTGGCCCCAAGATGGTGACGGAATTATATGATAAAAATGTGTTCATCAAAACACCCCAAACTTAAACGTTGCTGGTCCTCTAGTAACACAAAATCTGAAATAGTCGCCAAATGAATACTTTCAACTCGTGTGATTGCCTCATCTTCACATCACGATTGTTTTCTTTCTGCTCAATATGACTAAGTATCTCAACCTCCTGAGACCACTAAACACATCTTACCATATCTTGTTCCTGAGTTTGCTTTCTAATATCACTTCCTCCCTACTTTTTCCAACAACAAGCATGTCAAAGAGTTTTGTAAGAGTCCAGAGGTACTCGCAGAACAACAAGTATGCACCTGATCTGACACTGGTGTTTTTCAGGATTGTGGTGGCATTCATTATGCCTTTAGGTAGAAAAGGAGGTGAAGGGTGGTATGGAAGGAAGAAATAAATCTCTCCTCTATTTGACTCAAGATTTTTATTATATTATTTGCAATTTCATTTATTGCATTTTTTTGCAAATATGTCCTCTGTTCGAGTCGAGATTGCATTTTTTGTGTGCGCTTTGGCATATTTTCTTAGTGGTACGCCCCTATTAATTTGTGAGGGGTATGGAAGAAGCGGATATAGAGGGAAGTGGTGTGCCACCCTGAACTTAGGGTTTGGCACTATTTTGGCTATTTTGTTTTTTTGTGTTTTTTTTTGTTGGATGGAGGGGTACGAAGATGATAGAAGAAGTGTAGAAGAGAGTTCAGATCTGAATGCGACTTGATTTACAATTCTCTTTATCGTACTCTGCTCAATTAATGACTTGATGGGGATCCAGTGTGGATTCAATGTTATTGTTCCACTAGTTAGTTAGGAAGCATGACGTGTTTGATCCCTATTAGTTCGACAGACACTTGTCATTTTTGCATAAGTATCATGATGTTAGCAATCATAAGCTTCACAAGATGATTTCAATTAAGAGGTTAGTTTTGAGAATTGGTCCTTTTGAGGATCTACTTCGAATAAGGAGGATATAATGATTCGAAATGCATAGAGAGTGAAATGAAAAGTGTCAAAACTTCATCAAGTTTCTATGCAATTTCTTTGAAAAGACTTTCAAAATTTTTGAAAATTTTGATCAAAATGAAAATTTTGGTCAAGAAAGCAAGGATGAAATCTTAAGTCTGGAATAGATGGGTGTAGGTGGAAAATAGAGTATGTACCACCCACCCTCCACCCCGAACTTAGAAATTTGCTCGTCCCAAGAAAACTCTAAATCCAAGATGGAGGAGAAACTTAATGTCGGTTGGACCACGAGATGTGGTTGCGTTCCAGTCAGCGTGCGTCCTCCATCTAAAAATCTCAAGGATAAAGATCAATCAGAACTTAAGACAGCATCTCGCGATGTGATTTTTATTTAGTGCAAAATTATCTAGAAAAGTAAAAACAAAATTAAGAAAAAATTCTAATTCAACATTAAAACTAAATACGAATTTATTTATCGGGTTGCCTCCCGACAAGCGCCTTTGTTTTATGTCGATGGATCGACTGAATTCTTTCAACTTTACGATGGGTATGTTGGATTGGTGAGATTTAGCATTGCTTCGGAGCCTATGTCAGTAGTGGTGAAATATCTCTTCAATCGTTGACCATTTGCTACAAATTTGCCTAACTTTTCACTCTATAAAGAGAAAGCACCATGTGGGGAGATGCTCTTGACAATGTAAGGTCCAGACCAACGAGAACAAAGTTTTCCTGGGAATAATTTCAATCTTGAGTTGAACAGTAGAACTTGGTCTCCTATTTGTATGTCCTTTCTTTTCATATGACCATCGTTCCAAAGTTTTGTATGTTCGTTATAGATTTGTGCATTTTCATAAGCTGTCATCTGGAGTTCTTCCAGCTCTTGGAGTTGCAGAATCCTAGCTTCGCCCACTTTCTTCATATCAAAATTTAGTTGTTTAATTGCCCACCATGTCTTGTGTTCGAGTTCAACAGGCAGGTGGCAGGACTTTCTGTATAATAAATGAAATGGTGTAGTTCCAAAGGGAGTCTTAAAAGTTGTTTGGTAGGCCCACAAGGCATCATTGATTTTTACTGACCAATCTTTTCGGTTGTGGCCTACTGTCTTTTCTAAAATAGCCTTGAGTTGACGATTAGAAACCTCTACCTGTCCACTTGTTTTTGGGTGGTAGGGTGAGGCTACCTTGTGAGTTACACCATATTTCTTCAGTAATGCTTCAAAGCTTCTTTCAAGAAAATGAGATCCTCCGTCAGTTATCACAGTTCGTGGGACTGTGAAACGGGGGAAAATAATGTATTTGAACATCTTGATGACGGGTTTGGAATCACAAGTGACAGTTGGTATGGCTTTAACCCATTTTGAGACGTAATCCACCGCCACTAGGATGTAGGAAAATCAATGAGAAGAGGGGAAAGGACCCATGTAGTCCACACCCCAAACATCAAATATCTCGATTTCTTGCCACAACTTCAGTGGCATCTCATCTCTCTTTGTTATGTTACCTATTCTTTGACATTTGTCGCATGATAGAACAAAATTGTAGGAATCTTTGGAAATGGTTGGCCAAAAGAATCCACTTTGCAAAACCTTTATAGAAGTTTTCTTAGAACTCATATGGCCTCCAACTGGGCCTGACTGACATTGCTCTAAAATAAGTTGAGCTTCTTCCTCAACGATACATCATCTGTATAGACCATCAGCATAGAGTTTGAAAAGGTACGACTCATCCCAGTAATACTATTTCACATCATGCATAAATTTCTTCAGTGCATTTCCGGTGCATTCAGGTTTGATAATACCCGCGGCGAGGTAATTTACATAGTCTATGTACCAAGGTGTAGCTTCTGAAATTTTCATTAATTGGTCATCCAAAAGAGAATCATTAATCGGGATCCTCTCAGTATCCAGTGTGGATACGACTGAGGTGGTCTGCCACAACATTCTCTGTATCCTTTTTATCTTTTATCTCCAGGTCAAATTCTTGTAGTAGGAGAATCCATCTTATCAACCTGGGTTTTGCATCTTTCTTTGCCAGGAGGTAACGGATAGCTGCATGATCTGTGTAGACAATGACTTTTGAACCGATGAGGTAGGATCTAATTTTGTCAAAGGCATACACTACTGTAAGAAGTTCTTTCTCAATAGTTGCATAATTCTCTGAGCTTCATCGAGGGTTTTTTTATGAATAGTAGATCACATAATGTTTCTTTTCTATACATTGGCCCAGAACAACACCCATAGCATAATCACTGGCATCACACATAATTTCAAATGGGTGATCCCAATCGAGAGCTCTAATGATGGGTCTTGTTGTAAGAACAAGCTTTAGGTTGTTGAAACTTTTGACATGTTCTCCGTCAAAATTGAACTCAACATCCTTTAGAACAAATTCATCATCGGCTTGGTTATCTTAGAGAAATCTTTTATAAACCATTTGTAAAAACCTGCATGACCCAGGAATCCACAAACTTCTCTTATATTCGTTGGAATAGTGAGTTTAGAAATCACTTCTATTTTTGCTCTGTCAACTTCGATTCCTCTACTGCTAACTCTATGTCCAAGGACAATGCCTTCATTTACCATAAAGTGACACTTCTCCCAATTTAATACAAGATGTGCTTCTTCACATCGTTTAAGGACAAGGGAGAGGGTCTTTAGAAACGAGTCATATGAATCTCCATACATAGAAAAATCATCCATAAAAACTTCCATAATGGTTTCAGTGATACCAGCGAATATAGCTGCCATGCAACGTTAGAAAGTTGCAGGCGCATTGTAGAGTCCGAACGGCATTCTTTTAAATGTGTATGTTCCAAACGGGCAAGTAAAAGTAGTTTTCTCTTGGTCATCTGGATGTATGTTTATTTGATAGAATACGGATTAACCATAGGGATAACAGAAATATTCATGGTGAGCCAATCTTTATAAGACTTGATCAAGAAGAGGTATTGGGAAGTGGTCCTTTCGAGTCGCCTTGTTTAACTTCTGATAATCAATACACATCCTCCACCCTATGACTATTCGAGTGGGGATGAGTTCGTCATTTTCATTTCATATCACAGTAGTTCCACCTTTCTTTGGGACAACATGCATCAGACTGACCCATGGCGAATCGGAGATCGGGTAGATGATTCCAGAAGTGAGTAATTTAACAACTTCAAGGCAAATGACTTCTTTCATATTCGGATTAAGTTTCCTTTGGTGTTCTACGGTTGGCTTGTGATCTTTCATCATTGGGATTCTATGCATGCAAAGTGCTTGACTGACCCCGGTGAGGTCACTCATCTTGTAGCCAATGGCTTTTCTTCTTTCTTTTAATTTTGTTAAGAGTTTGTCTTCTTATTCTGTCGTTAGATCTGAATTAGTAATAACTGGACAAACTTTGAGGTCATCTAGAAATGCATATTTCAATCCTTCGGGTAGGGGCTTCATTTCAGGAGCTTGTGGCTTTTCACATGGTTCTTCAGTTACTTCCACAGCTTTGAGTTCTTCAAAAGTAGCTTCAACATCTTTTTCTACAGAGTCAAGAGATTCGATGTAATCCTTTACTTGTTTGTCAGTAGGCTCATCAACTGATGGGTCCGTCAGAGCAACTTCTAAAGGATCATCTGATTCATGATTCTCTTGGGTGAGAAGTGACATCTTCTCTATGCAATCGATAAGATATACTTCTTCTTGCATGCTTGGTCTTTGCATACTTTCAAAAACTTTGAATTCGAGAGTTTCTTTACCAAGTCCGAGAAGCAAGGTTCCTGCTTCAACATCAATTAGGACTCTTACAGTGGCAAGGAACAGACGTCCAAAAATGAGAGGGTATCTGTGATGAATCCCCCAGATCATCCTCTTAGTCACCAATTCTAGGGATTTTGTGCCTCATATCGACTGGATTACCCTTGTTTTTGTTTACTTTAAGTATCTCTTTAGTTTCATGTAAATAGTGCATTACTAGTTCTCATTACCCTAGCTTCCAGTTTATTTGATCTCATCCTCCCCTACTCACGTTCTCTATCCTCCACAGATCATCCTCAACCATTTCCAACGGTCATGACCCCCACAGCCTTACTCTAACAGTCTCAAGACCGTTTGAGTCCATACGGTCTCAAGACCGTTTGATCCCAAACGGTCTCAAGACCATTTGAGCCCATTCGGTCTCAAGACCGTTTGAGCCCATTCGGTCTCAAGACTGTTTGAGCCAGCAGATACCGTTTGGAGTCTAACTCAAGCATGTGCAACAATAAATGAAGATCATGAAGCAGATCAATCACCACGACCGTGTTTGCCATGCCATGGTCATGGCGCATCGACAACAATGCAAAGTCTTCACCTGCCATGCCCGTGCAAGGTAGCACGGCCTTGGGGAAAGCATTGCCACGACCGTGTTTATCACGCCACAGCCGTGGCGCACCACCAATATTTCCCATGCCTTCACCCGCCACGCCCATGCGAGGCAGCACGGCCGTGGGGCCATAGCCTCACCACGACTGTGTTGGCCCAACATGGCCGTGGCACGTCGTCTCCTACCTCCAGTAACCTGAAGGCGCCTACAAACACCCCAGGACCATTTGGACCTCCGCCTTCTTCTTCCTCTACCCTCTCCGTCCAACCTACAACCCTCATCAGCAGTACCCCTGCACCCGGCAGCGCCTTACTCCTCAACCTCATCGGCAGTGCAGCACCAGCCACAACGCCCTCTTCCTTCACCCTAAACCTATATCACTGTCGAGCCTGCCGACTGCAACAGCACCGCCACCTGCCGCTGCAACAACGGACGTCGTCGCAGACCGTGCAGTGGCAAACGATCTTCAAAGACTGTTTAGGCACGAGAAGGCAAGACCATTTGGGCACGAGAAGGTGAGACCGTTTGGGCATGTGAGTGACGACCGTATGTGAAGGAGCGACGACCGTTTGGACGCCCACAGAATCCAAAACCGTATGAAGCCCTAGACTGATAGACATGAAGAATGCATGACCCCCAAAACCGAATAGAGCTATCATTCCCAAGACTGTGTGAAGACCCTCCCAGTCTCAAGATCAAGAGGAGGACTGCAAGCACTGAAACCGTGAAAGGGAAACTGAAAGCTAAAGCCAAGAGAAGATATATTTTTGGGAAATTTGCAGATCCAATCCAAACCGTCCAAGACTCAGCTAGCCTATAAATAGAACTACAAGGGTCCTTATTTGAACATCAGATCCAGGAGGCCACAAGGCTGCTCCACTGCCATATCATCTCCATCAAGCTCTTCTCTACCATTGTTCCACCTCATTCCACCCTTGCAATTCTGGAGGTAGACATGAGGATCGAGGTGGAGAGACAGACTTCATCAACCAAGTCAGAGCAGTCCCAAAGACTAGGGTGATCTACATAGGGCTGTCATAGATCTACTCTTCTGCTCTGACGATGCTTTCTTTCTCTCTCTTCTCTTTCCTTGTTTCTCCCTCTATGAGGAGCGAGTAGTTTCATCCACTGGGGTGTGGGGACTAGCCCCGCTGCCCATGTTTTGTAATTTGTACTACAAGATGTTATCTTTTTGATTCAATACTAAATCGTTTCATACATGCTTGAATGTTGGCCACTCTCTTGGGACTCGAATACTGATTTAGTGTTGGTTTCTGGTGTGTGTATCCACTGTGCATCCATTTTGGTATCTAGGAACGCTTCTCGAGGGATGGAGTAAACTCACCTCCATCGTTCCACTTTCGCACTATGAAATGGAATCAGTTGACGTACAGAAGTGAAACTTTGATGGATCGAGGAACACATTCTGCGGGGGGAGTGGTGCAAGGTATTTGGCCATTCATCTGGGAATGGATGACATTGCAACACTCCCACGTTTCTCGTAGCTATTTCCTCGAAAGAGGGATAGTCTATATGGATACTAATCGAATTGATGATTGTCGCTCTCTTATTAGTTTTTTGATGCATGTTTCATGAGGTTGAGTAAGGTTCTCTCTTCAGAGACTACATCTCTTCATTGACATGTAGACATGTACCGGATGAGAGTTACTCAACCTGTGAAGGATGTGTGCATTACTCTTGTCCTACAAGACATCGGTATTGTATGACATCCATGTATCTTACTTGCAAGTCTTGCCATGATTGGTACAGGTACAATGCATGTGTAGTGGTGGTGAAAACCCGCATCACCCCAGTGATCCATCATCATTTGCTAATCTTAGATTTTAATCTTCAAATTAGTTTTTATTCTTGCCTTTGCTTTTGCATGTTTTAGATTAAATAACTCAAATCAAACTCTTGGTCTTAGATGATTAGCTTGGATCGATGCAAAACGAGAAAAAGACACTCAGATTCTTAACGTTGTCCTTTGGGTTTGATCCTAAAGCTATACTATGATAAGGCTTCCACACTCTTGTGGGGTTGGAGCATCTATCTAGCACCAGATGTAGGTATACCTAGAGAGAACATCAACTCCCTAAGGTTTTTGGTGCATATTAGGACTTCCATTGGAAGAGAAATCTTTAGGTGTAAGTTATAGCTCCATCAATCTGGTGTCTTCTTTTATGTCCATGATGACAAAGTCACACGGAACATAGGAATCTTTTCCCACCTTGATAGGTACATCCTCAATAATTCCTAACGGATGTTTTGAATTGTCTGTGAGTTGTATAGTCATGCCAATTGGGAGAAGTTCAGCGAACCCTAGCCTTTTGCAAAGGCTAAATGGAATGATGGAGATGCTATCACCAAGATCTGCCAGTCCTTTCTTGCACGAAGAATCACTGATATGGCAAGAGATCCCAAAAGATCCTGGATCTTTCTGCTTCTTTGGCATCTTACTCTGGATGATATCTGAAGTGGTTCTAGCTAACTTGAATGTCTCATATTCTTCAGTTATATATTTCCTGGTGAGGAGTGACTTTAAGTACTTTGTCCAGGCTAGTATCTCAGCAAGCGCATCCAAAAAGAATATATCAACATTAAGTTTCTTCATAGCTTCTTTAAACTTATTGAACTGGGTATCAAGTTTGGTTTGCCTTAAAGTCTTGTATATAGGGATATCAGGTTCTGGTGTTTCAGTTTCTTCATCAATAGGTTTCTCAGGACCTTCCTTGTCTGTCTTATCAATAGTTACTGACTATTTTGGTTGAGACTTAGGTGTCGTTGAGTCTTAGACAATCATAGGTTCATCCTCTTCTGTAATAACCATAGGTGTCTTGACGGGAGGATCGGAATAATATTTTCCCGACCTAGTTGTGACAGTCTTCAGCTGTTTGGTGTGTTTAGGATTGTTCTTAGGTTGGCCAGCAAAGGCTCCAGTAGGTGGCTTCATGTTGGCTGCAAGTTGAGCTAGTTGAGACTCAATAGCTTTCTAGTGGGCTTGCTGGTTAGCTATCAGAGTCTGCTGTGATTGCAACATCTTCTCAATTGTTGTTAGTTTGTCATCTGGAGAGACAGGACTAGCTTGTTGCCCTTGCTATTGATAAGACTTGGTTGGGATTCTAGAATTGAGAATTGTTTAGATAATTATTGATGATCCTATTCTGAAAATTACCCCTGAAATTTCCATGATTCCTAAAATTTTGTTGTTGATTATACTAGAACCTGGTGGGCCCCTTTGTTGACTAGTTGAACCAAGTTGTCTTTAGTTTTCCACTCCTGAAGGGTTTCCATATTGAAATCCAGGATGGTTCCTATTCTAATTTGGATTGTAATATCCTTGACCAGGGATGGTATTGACAACATTGAGGTTTTTGGTTTGACTATTATCACCTTGACTACAAACATTGCTTAGAACAACATCGTACAGAACATTGCATGATAAAGTGGAATGATCAGTACCTTTACATGCTTCACAGAACAGTGAGGCAGACTTGGTCTGTTCTTGTTGTTGAGGGATTGAACATCCTCTTCCAAATGCAGCAAGGGATGATTCGATATGGTCTTGCTTGGCTACTAAGAGCTTGAGGGTTTCAGTGATAGTCTTGTATTCTGGAATAACTTCAGCCATAGCTACCTTCAATACTCCTTTACCTACAGACCTCTACCCAAATTAGCTTGATTTTCAGCTCCAAGGGTGACGACTCTCCATGCGTTGTCATAACTTTGACGCATGAAATTTCCTCCATATGAGGAATCTAAAAACCTTTTGATATCATCGCCCACACCCCTATAGAAAATTTCGATGAGTTGATTCTTAGGAATTCCATGGTGTGGACACTTGCGTAGAAGCTCTTTGTATCTATCCCATGCTTCAGTAAGGGTTTCTCCAGGGACTTTAGTGGAATTTGTTATCCATCCACTAATTTCATAGGTGAGAGAGGGAGGGTAGAACTTTTCTAGAAATACATTTTGAAGTTGTTCCCAAGTGGTGATGGGTTCACTTTGCAATGAATTGTACCATTTTATTGCTCTATCAACAAGTGAATACTTGAAGTGATGGAGACGAATGGCATCGTCGGATACTCCATTTTGCTTTGTCATAGCACATAGATCAATAAACCTCAAAAGATGTTCCTGACTATCCTCTCCTTGTTTTCCATAGAATGGGTTGTTTTGAAGCAATGTGATCCAATGTGCCTTAATCTCAAAATTGGCAGCATTGATAGGAGGAATTTGTATTAGATGATGAACATTAGCATCTTTGGGGATTGAGAACTCTCTAAGATCCTTTTGTAGTTTTGTTGCTTGTGTTGCTTGGATTTCTTCTTGAACCGTAGCTCTGGCTTCTTGCATGAGCCTTTCTCTTTGTGACTTAAGGTCTTGAGCTACCCTTCGGACTATTTCCTCCTCTTGAGCCATTCTTGCTTGGTTTTATCTGTTTTGACGATGAAAGGTTCTGTCTGTCTTGGGATCAAAGTTGGCTGTGAGTCTGGGACTATTCAAATGGTGCATGCACTGGTCTTTGATGGTACCTGAGATGAAAAGATTTGAAGTAAGATTGATGGAGTGGAATGAAATTCAAGTAGATGAGCAATTGTATCAAAAGAAAAACAAATTCCAAGATTAGCCTTAAAAGAACTAGATTTGACTAACTGATTTCGTTGTCCCCGGCAACGGTGCCAGAATCTGACCTGATATATTATCGCACTAACAAACTCACTCAGGGTTGAAATCCTCGAGCTTTTACCAAAACCTCAGGCAATAATACCACCCGCAAGTAGACGGGTCTTATCGCAGTATAGTTAAGGATCAAATTCCAAATGACAACATTTTCAAGAATCTTTGTTAGTCGAATCTGATTCAAGTAAGACTAATATTTATAACGATTGATTGGTTTTAAAGTTAATTAAACTAATTGCAAGAAGGTAAAGAGCAGAATTAAAATTGATCTAGATTAATGATGTAGAATCGTTGGGATGGTCTTGGGTTTCACCACCACTACACATGCAAACGCATCCTAATCATAAAACATCCAGGCAAGGTATAACAATCCAAATAGAGCTACTACAAAACCCACCATACAGGCGTTAGGCTCGTGTAAGCATCACCTTAGGTGTCAAATGTCTCGTCACCATCCGGATCATACTCTTACGGCTCCGAAGATACAGAAATCCAACTAAGGTTGTAAACCCCCTATACAGGCATTAGGCACATAGAAGCGTCACCGTAGGCTAGATGGCTTGTCCCGTCACGGATCACACACTTACGACCTCAAGGAATCCTATCAGAAGTTCTTGTCAAGGAGTCAACCGTACTAATCAATAATCAAGAAGGCGATTAATTTACAGGAAAACATTGACAATTAACTAAGAAGATGCAGAAATCCAACTAAGTTTGTGGACCCCCTATACAGGCGTTAGGCACACAGAAGCATCACCGTAGGCTAGATGACTCATCCCCTCACGGATCACACACTTACAACCTCAAGGAATCCCATTCTATTTCTAGTTTGGGAGTCAACCTCTTTAATCAACATTCGACCCTACATAAAGAAGTTCTCAAAACACAGGGAAGAACAAGATGAAAGCAAGTAGATAATCAAACTACAAACATTAACGATTAACAACGAAATGGAAAGTTATATACATTTCCATGGAAAGTTTAACAAAAGGATATGCTTGCATGGGCAGCGGGGCTAGTCCCCACACCCCAGCGAAAAGGAACTACTCACTCATGATGTGAGAAAAAAGAAGAACAAGAAAGAGAGAGAAATCCACCATGAGCATGATGCAGAAGGTAGTCACAGATCGGTGAAGATGATGTGGTCTTCTACGTCATGTTAGAGCAGATCTGGATGAGGAATGAGGGATGCCAAGATAGACCGGGCAGTCTTCCTCACTCCTCCTTCTATCTCTTCTCGGTCTCCTTGATTGCAACTCAAGCAGCAGGTGGAATGACAACAATGTGAATGGAACTGGATTAGACCTATGTACAGGCAGCCTGTCGGCGTCCCGGAACCGATGCCCAAATGTGGACCTTGCTGGTCCTATTTATAGGCTCGCGTTTGGTTCTCACATTTTTGGTGTGAGTCCTCCATATGGTCTGGTCCAAATGGTTTGGTCACTTTTTGCCCAAACGATTTAGAATAAGAGACCATACGGTCTTGCTTTGTACTGACCAAACAGTCTGGTCTATATGACCAAACAATTTTCTATCCTTGGCTCCAAACGGTTTAGCTATAAATGGCTCCAAATGGTCTTTGAGTTATTAAGTCCAAATGGTTTTGAGATATCTCCAAACAGTTTGCTATGTATATGACCACACGGTCTTGGGGTTTTTCCTTCATACGGTTTGCAACCCATCCTACCCTCCAAACGGTCTTCGGTGAAGGCTTTGAGCAAAAGGTCTTTGCAGCCGACGTGCGAACGGTCCGCGCTAGTCGATCAGTCTCCAAACTCCAATACGTCTCTGCGACGCAAACGGTCTTTCATTCCCATATGGTCTCCGGCAATTGATACTCCTCCAAATAGTTTTGACGTTTGATGGTTCCTTCTCTGAATGGTCTTGACCCTCTTGACCGTTCTCTGTCCAAATGGTTTGGGCTCGATGAGCGATTGACGGCAGATTGTTGTGAGGCTCGGGAGCACTGGGACGCGGTGGATGAAGGCCGCGGTGAGGGGATTGCATGTTGTTGTGATGGAAGGAGGAAGATAGAGCAATGCAAGCACTGGGTTAGGGTCTGCAGACGGGACGGAAGGAAGAGCAAGCCAAGGCGATCAATCGTTGTTGGTGTGGCGGCGCGATCGGGCTGTTGCAGGTCGAGCTTGGATGCAATGGTCGGTGTAGGAGTTAGGGTTTGGCAGGAGGAAGAAGAAGAAGGAAGCAGGAGCAGGAGGTCCTCCAAGCAGTCATGAATGCGAAGATGCCCATACGGTCTTTGAGAAAGGACCGCTACACGGTCTGGAGACTGTGAGATATCATGCGGTTTAGAGACTGTGTAGAGGGGTGAAGCAGCAAGACCGTTGGGGCATATGAAGCCTAAACTGTGATGAGGGGGTGAAAGAGGACCGTCGATCGGGGATCTAGTGGTGTGAAAAGCTGGCACCCAAATGGTCTTGAAGTCATGTTAGATCCAAACGGTCTTCATGATCTTGTGGCCACTCATACGGTCTCGCGAGGGTGTTGCTCATGTGGTCTCGAGACCAAATGGATGAATGGATAAGACCGATAGGTCGAGACCAAATGGTGAGACCGTATAGATGAAACTGTATGGTCAAAATCAAGGATGAGAAAGGTGGGTCCCACTCAAAGGGGTTTGATTTGGATGATGGTTGATTGAGATTATTGTGGATTAGGGTTGAATGGAGGTGGGTGATGACTGATGGTTGAATCTTATCATGACCTGCATGAAATCAACATAGACTCAATTAAAACCTTGATAGTTGAATCAATTAAGTAATTTTGCATTTAGTGAGATTTAACTGGTAAAATCAGATATAAAGAATCAAATTTGTCCCCAAGATGGTGACTGAATTATATGATGAAAATGTGTTCATCAGCAATGGATCTATTTTTCCCAAACAAGTCACTAACGGTTAGAATCACTTTTTTTTGTTTTCCGTATAGTACATTTTATTGAGATTCAATAAAGGTAACTCAACCAATTGGGTAAAAGATAAAACCAAATTTCAAACCATCAGTCGAGTTTGTCCTGAGGAAAGTCGACCAACCAATGAAAGTTGCATTTGGTCAGTAACCTGATCGGTCGAGTTCTATGAGTGCGCAACTCAACCGATGCACTCTTCAGATAATTGATCTTGTGGATCGGTCGAGATTGTAACTTGACTGATTGACTGCCTGTGATCAATTTTCTAAAGTGCATGAAAAGTGATTAAAACTTGGTTCTAAGTGTCCCAATCAATTTTCTCATCTTAGTTACAAGTCATATCATCAATACAAGTGATTAGAAAAATCTTCTAAGGTCATTTACATAGATTTCCTAAATTACACACTTGTATAGCTTTTGACTTGAACTATAGCAAATTAGGGCTTGAGAAATTTGATCCTTTTCATGTACCTAACACCTGAAAATCAATCTTGAATACACATATTAGATACATATGAATGGAATGATTAAGACATTATCAAAATATGGACAATGTATAACCTCTAGTTCAACATTCTCCCCCTTTTTGACAATGACAAACCATTCCTCAAACATATTGAAAAGGATATAGAAATTATACCTTTGCCTTGTGAATTTGGGGGATTCAATATGTGAACAATGTGAATTGCTCCCCCCTCAATCTATGCTTACTTTAACCTACATAGTTAGTCTATCTACACAAAGCAATTATAGCATACATGTACTTTATGGTCCTTTGCAAGTCACATGATAAAACATAAAATGAACAAGAAAAGGATCTCATAAGCAATAAACCGTAGTATAACAAAGAATAGCAATATGATTGAGTTTTAAGACATTGAAGTTCTCTCCCTCTTTTGACATTATCAAAAAGTAGGGGGTAGAAGAGCATACAATCATGTCTTCTCCAAACACAATAAAGCAGATAATCATACATGCAGTCTCATATCATATATCAACCAGAGACGAAAGAAACACCCAATCTCAGTCATAATCAAAATATGGTGAATTAAGGCACCAAATCATAGGATATAATATGATCAAAGAGCAAGTGTGCACATATCATAGATTACAACTCAGAAGCATGTTCTCATAAAGGCAGCTACAAGCAAGAAATGATGAAAATTGAAGATAAAATAGTACATCTCAGATAATGTGCCTAGATGTTTCTAAAACAAAATAGCCTAGAAAGATGTATATGATCAGCAAACTAAAATAAAAACTAAGAAACCACTAGACATCTGGACTATCTATGTCCACATCATCATCATCACCTCCAGGCTCGTAGTCCTCGTCTCCATCTGAAGGTGCAGCAACAGTAGTGGCTTCATCACCTGAATCACCACCAGAGCCATCACCATCATCAGAAGCATCCTCACCATCGCCATCGTCGTCGTCAATAGCAGTTGTCTCAGCATCATCCTGGTCAGGCATCTCCTCGTCTGCAGGAGGACCAAAACCATGATTGGGCCAACGAACATTCTACTCATCCCAAGTCATACCAAGAGCATAAAGCTCATTGTCTTGAGGGAAGGATGGAGCATAATCACCAAGATTGGAAAGCAGGGTGGCTAAGGGGCCAGCAGGCAACGACAGGTACATGGGAGAAAAACCACCAGTAGCAAAGGGTGGAGAAGTAGTAGCAGCGGAAGGCTCGGGGTAGGGTAGCAATGATGATATGCATAGGAAGCATAATCACTACCGGCGAAAGGCTGGTAGGTGGGGTAGGGGTGTGCATAGGATATGTTCATGTTTGACATGATCGAACATAAATCCAAGTGTAGGTGCTCATGGACCTGTTGGTTGTATGTCTGTTGGTGCATCATGTATCCTATAAGGGTTTCATTGGATACACGAAATGAGGCACGACTAGGTCTAGGTGGCTGAGGAAGAGGTCGGACAGAGGAGGCAGGGGTTCGGAGGCAGAGGTTGAGGGTGAAGCATTGGGTGTGGTGGAGGCAAAAATAGGCACAAACTTCTGAATTGTGGTTTCACTGATACATACACCCTTCCTGGCTAACTTGTAATTAAAGTCAGAAAAGAGTGATTTCTCAGTGGAAAACTAAAACAAACCACAAATCAGGGCTGGTACGGTGGATGGGTTCCTTGAGTGTTCTTATCAGAATCAAAACAGGTCATGTGGTATAGAATGTATCTTGACCATTTAACTGATATTCTCAAGAAGGCAATACATTATGACCGCAATGTTCTCTACAATATCCGTTTGATTTTTCTTTGGATGGATGTTGCAGTTGACCACTAAGGCTAATATATGCTTTCTATGATCAAGGGAGGAGGAGGGTAGGGTGCTCTTCTTCTTGTATGGAACATTAGGTTTCTTGAGATAGCAATGGATATCAGGAAGAGTGATCTCATTCTACTTATAGAAACCCTCAGGATCCAAGAGTTCAAAATACTCATCATAATCATTGCACTAGGTGTCATTTTCCTCCTCTCCAGAAAAGAAAAATATAATATATACTCGGAGATTTGAAACCTCTTCCCAGCAATCAAAGAAGTCAGGATCACTTGAGTATTTGGCGGGGGTACAAGGGTGTCGTAATTCCTATGCAAGTTAACATAGAATTCATGAACTATTTTTGTGCTTGTCATTGAATTATGAAAGTAGTCATGTTCGACAGCTAGGGAAGACAGGTGATGAACGGCTAGCAACTTCACTACTTGGTCTATGACCTCTTGTCGCCTAGGGCTAGACTCAAACAAAGCTCTAAACGGAAAAGGACTCCTAGGAAGAAGGTCAGTATACTTATTTATAGCTTCTATTGAGACAAACAGGGTGTCATCAAAGGGAATCAAGCGGGAAGATGAAGAAGATGATGGAGCATTGTTAGGGTCGGGTCTCTTTCTTCAATGAGATGCCATGGAGGCAAAAAGAAGGAGAAGAAGAGATCAAACGCACAAAGCAAGCCACAAAAACCATCGAAACACCAACGAAGAGCAAAAGGGGAGGTCTAGGGCCACCTATCTAGGTCAGGAAAGGGCTAGGAAAGGGAAGGTAAGGGTTTGGGTAGAGGCTTAGGGCTAGAAGAAGGGTAATCGGTCGTCTATTCTCTAGTTGAGAGGGAGAGTAGTTGGCCGAACCCAAATTAAGTTGGCTTCAGCCCGCTAATCGATCGAGTTCTGAGAGTCAGAAACTTGACCGATTGGTCCATTTCAGAACAGCTCTCAGCCACGGATCGATCGAGTTTGTCCTGGGGGGAAATCAATCGATGGTCAACCTGACCTAAAACCATCAAACTTAATTTCTAGCCATATGAGTGCTAATTAAATTCATTTTTTGAGTCTATAATGTATATTGATCATACTTAGGCACATATCACTCATCATTGGGTACTATTTTGCGATAAAAACCCAAAATTTGATAAATGCCCAAAAATAAGTGAAACTAAGCATGTCAACAAGCCAAATTTGCACTTTTAGGCAAACAAGGTGAATAAAGCATGAGCAAGACATATAGGATAAAAGCAACTAGCTAGGTAACATGTCAATATCATCTAAAGCAATTATGAGTAGTTTAAATCTAAGAAAATTAAATTGCTCTCTAGCTAGAGGTTTTAGTGAAAATGTCCACCAACTGATTTTCCATGTCCACATGCGTGATATAAATATCCTTTTTGGCAATGTGATCATGAACAAAATGATGGCAAACCTCTATATGTTTAGCTCTACTATGCAATATAGGATTATAAGAAAGATTGATTGCACTAGTATTATCACAATAGATAAGAGAAGCATCAAAATGTATGTTAAAGTCTTGGAGCATTTGCTTCATCCATAGGACCTGGGCACAACAACTTATGGTTGTAATGTACTCAGCCTCTATAGTTGATAATGACATGGTGCTCTATTTCTTGGAAAACCAAGACACCAAGCATGGTCCTAGAAGGAAGCAAGTGCCACTTGTGCACTTTCTATCAACCAAACAGCTTGCGTAATCAGCATCACTATATGCTATAAGAGTAAAGTCCCTTGACTTAGGGTACCATAGTCTAAAGTTTTGAGTTTTGGCTAAGTACCTCAAAATCCTCTTAACATCAATAAGATGTGATTTCCTAGGACTTGATTGAAAGCGAGCACACAAGCCAACACTAAACATTATATCAGATCTAGAGGCAGTTAAATAAAGTAAACTTCCAATCATACCTCTATAGAGCTTCTCATCTACCTTCTCACCTTCTTCATCTCTATCAAGTTTGGTGGTGTTGGACATGGGTGTGTCCATCGGCTTCATTTTCTCCATTCCAAAGCATTTGAGTATCTCATTGGTGTAATTGCCTTGGTTGATGAAGTTTCCATCTTTGGTTTGCTTGATTTGGAAGATGAGGAAGAAAGTAAGCTCACCCATCATGCTCATCTTGAACTCACTCTGCATAAGAGAACTAAACTCCTTGCAAAGATCAAGATTAATATCGCCAAATATGATATCATCAACATAAATTTGAATGATAAGAAAATGGCTAGAAGTGTGTTTTAGGAAGAAAGTAGAATCAACTTTGCCCATGACATAGCCATTGTCTAACAAAAAGTTCTTTAATTTCTCATAGAAAGCTCGATGTGCTTGTTTGAGTCCATAGAGAGCTTTTTGTACCAAATAAACATGATTAGGTAGCTTGTCATTTTCAATGTTGGAGGTTGAGAAACAAATACTTCCTCCTCGATTGTACCATTCAAAAATGTACTTTTAACATCCATTTGATATAGCAACATGAGCATAAGTTTCATCAAAATCAATACCTTCCTGCTGATTGTAGCCTTGAGCCACTAACCTTGCTTTCTTCCTTACCACCTTGCTATTTTCATCAAGCTTGTTGTGGTAGACCCACTTGGTGCCAATGATTTTTTTGTCACTTGGTCTTGGAACTAGAGTCCAGACATGATTCTTCTTGAATTTCTCTAGTTCCTCCTGCATGGCTAGGATTCACTCGTCATCTTCAAGAGCTTCCTGGATGTTCTTTGGCTCCAACTATGAGATGAAGGCATTGTCTGCTTATTCTTTGTTGTAGGTAGCTCGTGTCTTCACCCTCTCAAATGGGTTGCCAATTATTAGCTCTTTGGGATGATTCTTTGTGAAGTAAGGAGTGGGATCCTTCTTCTCTTTATCTTCATCTTCAACCACCTGCTTACCTTTGTTGTCGATGTTGAGATTTTTCAAGATAGGAATTAAGTCATCTGCAATATCATTATCAACAACATTCTTTCCAATAGTAGGGTTAGATTCAATAAACTTGGCATTAATAGATTCTTCAATTTTAGACAGTTCAATATTGAAAACTCTATAAGCCCTACTTGTAGTGCTATAGCCTAGGAAGAAAGCCTTATACAATTTCAGATCAAACTTGTCGAGAGAATCATTTGTGTTTAGAACAAAACAAGGACATCCAAAAATGTGAAAGAAGTCGATGGATGGTTTTCTACCACACCATAACTCATAGGGGGTTTTCTTCAAAGATGGATGTGTAAAAACTCGGTTCCGCACAAAATAAGAGGTGATAACGGCTTCAGCCCAAAACTTCTTAGGAATGGCATATTCTAGAAGCATGGTCCTAGCCTTCTCCTACATCGACCTATTATTTCTCTCTACTATCCCATTTTGTTGAGGTGTATGAGAAGAAGAGAAATTGTGTGAGTAACCAAATTTTTCACAAAAATGCTCAAAAAGATCATTTTCAAACTTTCCCCCATGGTGACCACGGATAGAAACAATTCGGCAAGAAGCTTTGTTTTCAACTCATTTACAAAAGGTCAAGAAAACATCGAGAGTATCACTTTTAGAAATGAGAAAGAATGTCCAAGTATAGCGAGAGAAATCATCGACAATCAAAAGATAATACTTGGAACCACGAAGCGTTTGAGTTCTCATAGGTCTGAATAGATCAATATGAATATGCTCAAGAGCTCTTTTGGTACTAAGGACTTTTTTGGATTTGAAGGAGGACTTGGTTTGATTTCCTTGTATACAAGGTTGGCATTCCTCATCCTTTTCAAAATCCAATTTGGGAAGTCCTCGAACCAATTCCTTTTTGCTCAATTTCTTCATTTGATGCATATTCACATGACCCAACCGGCGATGCCAAAGAGAAATATCATTTTTATCCACAACCAAGCATCTATCAAGTACAGGATTTAGAGCATCAAGGACAATAACATAAAGATTACCATTCCTAGTTCCCTTATATATGACATTGTAAGTGAGGGAATCTAGAATCAAACATTCGAAAGAGGTAAATAGAACAAGATATCCATTATCACAAAGTTGGCTTACACTTATCAAATTGTGATGTAGGCCATCAAAAATAAAACATTTTTGATACTTAGCTCATTGCCTACATCACCCTCACCTATTACCATACCCTTTTTGTTGTCCCCAAAGGTCACCGATCCTCCTTTCTTTTTCATGAATTTGTTGAACTGGCTAATTTCACTTGTCATATGCTTTGAGCAACCACTATCAACAATCCACCTTCTTTTGACCTACATGAAAGAAGGATGTCAGTACCCAACTCAAACATTGGAATTTGGGGTTAGCTTGAGGACCCATTTCATCTTTGGGTTGGTCCCCTTTGGCTTTTAAGGAGAATAAGTAGAGTAATGATCATCACATTTACAATAAGCACATACCATTGGGTTCTTAGAGTCGGAAGTCTCTCCATGAAAGATAGGAGGTTTCACACTCTTCTTCTTACCCTTACTCTTGTTCTTGTTCTTATCCTTAGGAGCAGTCCCATCATATCCTAAACCACTAGTACCAATTTGTTTGGTAGAGTGTTCTAGGACAGCATTAAGGGATTTCTTTCCCATAAGAAACTTTAGCAAAGAAGCTCTTAATTTAGCATTATCATCACTAAGATTAATGACAGTAGAAGATAAGCTAGAAAGATCATCTCTAGCATGCAACAGGTCATCCTCTAAATAGAGGGCTTTAGTATGAAAAGAATCACATTCTAGAGAAGTGCCAGCTACCTCATTACTTTGCAAAATAGGTCTAGATGATAGATCATTAACTTGAGCAAGCAACTTAGCATTTTATATTTAAGTAAAAGAATTTCTTTTTTCATAAGCATGTGTTTCTTGCTTCCTAGCTTCATCAATGAGGTTAAGTTTAACATTTTTAGTTTTAAGAACATCAATCTCATTTAGGCATCTTTGGTTATCTTCCTTAAGAGTAGCAATGGTCTTAAGGTAGACACCATTCTCAACTTTAACTCCATTGTATTAGAGCTCAAGATCAAGAAATTGCCCTTGCAAGGTATCAATACTATCAAGGTGCAACTTTTCATTTTGATCAAGAATCTTAATCTTAGCATAAAGATCATCTATTATCTTTCCTAACCTTTTCTTTTTAGATTTGCATTTAGTAAAAGATGATCTAAAAGAATTAAGCATATCAATAAGAGTTTCCTTAGACAACTCATGCAAATTGACTTCACTTACCTCACTTACCTCACCTACATCATCACTTGTAGAGGCTATGAGAGAAATGTGGCATTCTCCATCTTCGGAGCTAGAAGAACTTGAGGAAGACTCCTCCCAAGTTGAATGAGTTGCATCTTTGCTTCTTCTTTCTTTCTTCTCCTTTTTCTTGTATTTGCTTTCTTTCTTGTACTCCTTGTCTTTCTTGTGGCTGCTCTTGTGATGGCTCTTCTTGGCCTTGGGTAAGTCACTCTTATAATGGCCCTTTTAGCCACACTCATAGTGTCACGCCCCAATCTCACATTAACCACAAACCACAAGATTAGGACGCAACAGGATGGGATTTACACATAAGCCAACCACTCTTCACTTTTTTAAAACATTTTAAAGACATTAATAGGGTAATCTGATTTATGCTGTAAAATGAAACTAAACAAACTGCGGAAGCATCTTTATTAACTGACCCGCAATATAAACAGAGTCTACAACATATTACATTGTTCGACATAAAAATAAAGCATAACAGATAATTTACATCTTTATACACATTCACTCTCTCACTCACACCTTGTCCCAAAGATCGAGGGGAAAGGACTAAGAGACCTCTAACCACTAACTATGTATACCTTCTACAGACTAAGCGATATGATGAAAGGATCCTTCAGATTTCCTGCTGCTGATGATAACCTGAAAATGTTTTGAGTAGAGGTATGAGCCTACTCGCTCAGTGAATAGCATTTCACTTAGCTATCACTAAACAACTCATCAGGTTTATAAATTGAAACTAAACATAAATGCAGAACGAAGCAAGGTAGTTCTAATAACATAACAGATTTGCAAGATATAGTCACATATCCATGCAATAGCACATAATTTGAACAGATAATCAGATATAAAGAAATAGCACACAAGTTCGAATACTTTAATTTACTGTGATCCTATATGATTACATACTTATTTTATTATGCCCTAATCATATGCAGTGTACTCTGCATATAAAGATTCATAGCAAGTTCATGCTACTAACTCATCGTATAAGACTTAGCGACACACCCGGGAAATGCTAAGTCTGACTGCTGTCCTGGTCTGCGTCAGGACTCTCAGGCTCACACGGCCTCACTGCACTCTCAAAAGAGTGTACTCTAGACTCCTCCTCTAACCTGAGCACACAGGCGGAGAGTCTGGGTTACCACCGTGACACACGCACGGATTATTGTTGAATAACCCCTATATACTCCAGTGCCACCGTGACACATGCACGGATTATTGTTGAACACTGCCTTTCTGTCCTCGTGCCACCGTGACACATGCACGGATTATTTTTGAACACGAGTCACCGACCATCTAGACACACGCTAGGTAGGCCGTTTCACCCCAAGGTGCAGACCTCACGAGGGGTTCTACGGTGTTAGGGCACCTAAGTCTATTAACTGATTAACAAATAAACATTTAAACAGGAATATCACATTTCATGCATATTGCACAATCTGAATAACACATGAAGCAAATATATATCCTTTATCATCATTAAACATGATTCAGTATCATTTATCCACTTTCGATGCTAAACATCTATTTTTAAATCAGCAAATACATTGCAACTATAATACAGGAAATTTCATCATTTTCGCTAAGCATATTAAGTATTTCAAGTTCCAATGAAACTAACATACTCTATTATATGTACTACACTGTTTAGAAGTTATACTAACTGATACAGAAGCAATTAAACATTTAAATTGAGTTAAATAATGATTACTGAATGAACTACTACTCACCCACTTCGGTGTGTTCGTATACACCAAAAAACGTCCACAACCACACCTAATTCTGCCCTCTACAGCAGAGTGCACGCCGCGCACCTGGGCTGCATGCCGTGCACCTTCAGTGCACTTCTGTTCTACTTTTCCGCAACTTTGCACGCCGTGCAAACTGATTTGCACGCCGTGCAACCTGTGCAGAAACGGAAAACTCATTAAAGATGAACTCGATCAAAACTAAGTCTTGGCTAAGACTACGAATTCATGATTTGGACCTTAAGTCGAAGTCAGAATTACCTATCCTTAATGCCTCTTACGCTCAGGTTGTTCCTAGTCGGTCATGCTGCTGCAAACAGCAGCTCCTTCACGCACAGGTTGAAGATGGTGTCCGTTCTTGGTGCTAGACGTAGCTATGGCTGTGGATTCCGGTTGGGACCTCCAGGCCGAGGTCAAAGGCACCTTCGCCTTGCTGCTAGCTGCTCCCAAGGGGCGCCTATCTGCTGCCCGCATAGCTGCTGGTTGCAGGCCGGCCGCCCATGGCTAGGGCGAGCTACTGGTTGGAGGCGCCGCTAGGGCAAGGTATGCAGGTAGAGAAGGGAAAGGGAAGGAGAAGAGAAGGAGATGGTGCTGCTGAACCGAAGAGAACCAGCCATTAATCGACCGCTCTTCCTCTCCTTCATGGCTGGTGAAGCTGCTACTGCAGCTATGAGCCGACGCCCTAGCTGGGTGGCTGTGTTAAGGTTTGGGTGGAGAAGGGTGAAGAAGGGGAAGGGAGGACGGAGGTGAGGGAAGCTCGATCGCTAGCTATCACGCCAAAAATCACCCACACGCACCCCCCCCTCTTCAGCTGCTCCCGCTGCGCCGCTTCTGCGGCTCTGTTCTATCGGGTATCGGCTGAGAAGGGAGAAGATAAGGGAAAGAAAACAATTGCCCCATTAAAATGAATAATTGGGAAAATTGCAACTTAAACCCTAGAAACTAAAAAGGTCATAACTTGTGGCTCGTAGGTCCGATTTGGACGATTCTTCTTGCAACATTTCAAGCATGGGATTCTCTATAACCTCAAAGCACAAAGCATGCTAAAGGGATTGTTTCACTGGATCAAAGCTCTAATTGCAACTGTGATTACTTGATTCAACTTAATGTACTAAATAATCAACATTGTCATCATTACTTGCCTCGGGTGATTCAATCTCAGGTATTAATCCACATATTAACTTATATTGATTAATCATGATGTTAAATAAAAACTTAACACTAATTGAGGCGTTTCACGTAATTCGAGGTATTTATTGACTAACCCTGATATGGGTCGTAACAATCTCCCTCCCTTATAAGAATTTCATCCCGAAATTCCTAAAAGAGAAAAGGAAACTTGTTACGCACATCTAACCCCAAAACTCCCATGTGGCTCCCTCTAGGTTGTAGTTTCTCCACAAAACTTTCTCTAAAGGTATCTCACGATCCTTGAGTTTCCTGATCCTCTGATCAACTATCTGTATTGGTCCCTCAACATAGGACACATCTGATCTGATTCCAGATCAACCCACAAAACATTGTCTTTGTAGAACTATTATAACAGTATCTCAATTCATGGTAATTACCGAGAAATTATTATAGTATACATGCAGACAAACTAAAACTCTTAAATAAACAGAATGCGTGTCAATTTGGTACTCGAATAAAATCATGCAATTTAATTGTTAAACATCATCACATCTCATAATGAAAATTGATATCAAAATACTTGATTCATCGTACACCCTATCCTTAGGGTTTCATTTGCCTTATTCATTCATCACATGCCAACACCCTATTCTTAGGGTTATCTCATTCACTTGTCACATGGCAACACCCTACTCTTAGGGTTTTCCGTTATCTCATTTGTTTGAATGCAGTTCAAATCACAATACAGTATCATCCTAGAACTGGCAGAGTAGTATATTCAAAGTCATTGTAGTTACTGAGTAATCTTTATATCATGCATGCAGGCAGATTTAAAATTCATAAATATCCCAAACTCAAATCAATTTTGGCACATACATACTGAATTCATGTAATTGAACATCTTGTTACATCAATAAGAGTAGTTTACTTCACCTATAAGAAACCATCTGTAATATTTTTCAATTATCTGAAATTTCTCGAAGTACGTGCATATTAACCAAATTCCTGGTTTGTGCATCACATAACTCAATTAAGAGTTGCTTACGTATCATAACACAAATAATTAATAATACTTGAGAATTTCTAATGATATCTCAGAGAAATGTGCCAATTCATGTAAATGTTAGGTCATACACATTAACATAACAGGAAGCATGCAACTAGGTTTATTTGCATATTTTAATGCTATCTTACTATCTTGAAATCATGCACCTAATGGTTTACCAAATTTGTATTGTCTGGGTTTATACCCAAACCGTACCATTATCAGTTGTGTATTTCTAAACTCAACATTCACACTAAGCAAACTCTATAAGATTTAAATGTTCTTCCCAACTTCCACTGAAAAGCAAAACACATGCTCTTAGCATGTACTCAAGAGTCTGAATGGTTCTCTCAGACTAACCATCCGTCTGTGGGTGGAAAGGTTGTATCGAATCTTAGCTTTGTGCCCCGAAGCACAATGCAACTGTTTCTGCAACCTAGATGTGAACTTAGGATCTCAATATGATATGATTGAAACTGGATTACCAGGCAATCTAACTATTTCATCCATGTATATCTTAGTCAAGTTTCGAGACATCAAAGGTTGAATTAATATGAAGAAAGCAAGCAGACTAAATTAGTCTATCCACAATCATTCATATAAAATCATAACCTCTAGGTGTCTTGGGCAACCCTATCACAAAATCCATTGTGATATGTTCCCATTCCCATTCAGGCACAGAAAAAGATTACAAGGTAGCTGTAGATTTCTAGGGTTCAGTCTTAACCTACAGGCATACACTACTTCTAACCACGTACTCAGCTACATCCTTCTGCATATCAGACCATCCGTTTCAACTCCTTGAGATTCATATAATCTTAGTGTTTCCTGAAAGCATAGCATACATCAATACATACACTTCCATAAGAATCTTTTCTTTCAATTCACTATCTCGCGGTACACACAACATGTCATGCTAATACAACACCTTATCATCTAAAACTTAAATTCTGGTCTCTTTTCCTCCTATCATGTCATGCATGGTCTGGTTTAACTCACTATCACCCTATTGTAGTTTCTTGATCTGATCATAATAGGTAGGCTTAACTTACATCTGTACAATCAAATTACTATGTGTTGTCACCCCTAAGCCTAAGTTCAACTTCCACATTTCTACTAACAGGTCTCCATTGAAACCTGTCATAGAGAATGCATTAGCTGTTGAACTTGACTTTCTGCTGATAACGTCAGCCACCACATTCTCTTTACCAGGGTGATAATCTATTGTCACATCATAAAGATAGTGACGCCATGTCTTAAAAACATGAACTACATCTGCTATCTTTAGATCATATATCGGATAATACTCCGCATTCTATGCTACTTTCTTATTGTTACATTTCAATTTTATGTTTTACTCTTTTCTCTAAGTCATTTCATGTTGTTCATGTACCGTTCAGATTAGCTACCTATAAAACCCTAAATCACTATCAAAGCCAGTTTACTTTTCATAGAACAAATCTCAAGGTCTTATTTTACAAAGATACTAGTATTCAAGGTTAAATCACTAGCGACATCCCTTGAACTATTTCAACTCTAATCATTCTAGGGTTTGGTCCTTATCAATAACATAATGTTATTGTGTGTGTGTCTGATCGATCATATAGATCAATTTGAGCTGCTTGGGTCAATAGCATATTAACCCAACACTCAACTTTAATTATATTGGCTGAAAATTCAGTTTTCACAATAGTTTATGTAATTCGTTTATTAAATAGCTAAAAGAAGCTCCAAAATTCTGGAAATTTTATATGTTATACCTAATGAAGTTTCAGACCTCCAGTAAAAATTTGAGATCATTTAAAATTACAAATAAATAATTAAAAATCAAACAGTGCACTGCTATATTGCTGTCTGCAGCAGATTCGGTCGAGTTGTAAACTCGGCTGACACCCTCACTGTAGAGATCAAAAGTCATCCAAAAATTACGCCAATTTAGTAGAGTGTCTAAAATTGTGTTTTTCAAGCACAGTTAAAATTTGAGATCAATTGGATATAGAAATAAAAAGATAAAATTCAATTACCACACTGCTATATCATTCTGAAAATGTGATCGGTCGAGTTTGAAACTCGGCCGATAGACAAGTCAGAACATTCTTCAAAAATTCTGATATTTTCCAATGTTGTTTACATTTTATATATTCAAATCATATCCAAATTTGAGCTAAATCAGAGTTACACATAAAATACTAAAATCATTTACTGAGACACTTTGCTTATCAAATTTTGTGTTTATGTATCATCAAAACCCTATTTTGGGCCGATTAGGGTCTATGCTTCTCAAACCCTAATTCTCAAGACAAAAGAACATTTAGACTTCTTATCATAGTTAAAACATCCTAGTGTATATACATTCTCACTATGTTACGGGTCTAAATCATCCAGAGTCTACTCTTACTTTATTGTTAATAGGAGTCATTAGATCCCAGTAACGCATCCTGCCAGCCGGACCAGGCCGAACCTGTAGTCCTGAAGCCAGGAGCTACTCGGGATTAATCTACCCCTATTAATCTTAAACATGTGGAAAGAATATCCACTTAGGGAAAACTCATTTAAGCATAACTTCGGGTATACTTAATACAAAGAATTTGAATAATAATTAAATCACTTCATGTCACATAACAATATAAAAGGATCATATTTATTCTACAAATTGAAAATCTAAATTCATGCATATAAGAGCATTTCTAGTGATCTTTAAATCAAATAAGAAATAATAGACAAGAGTTGAATCACATCTTATATGTAATTTCTTATTTCTACATTAATTTCTTATCTCTTAACCCTAAGATTTCTAGGGTTTCTCTCTAGCCCATCCTTCCTCTGCATACCTGGCCAGGGCATCCAGAGAAGAACAGACAGAGTAGCTTGATACTGGTCGATCTAAGTATTCAGACACCTGGCCAGGGTATCTAAACACTCAGACCTTCCAGAGCTAAAACTCATCATTTATTATTCGTCTCACTTATAACTTTATCTTTTGACCTTAATGATTCTTAACGACTCAACTTAAACTCTTTACTTGGTTCTCGTGACCACATCCTTTTCCTGCCATCTGTAATAGTATAACAGAACACTTCCTGTTAGAAAATTACAGACAGAAGAAAAACTCTTAAACCTTAATCCTATTGGTCTCTTATCGTCCCCTGACCTTGACTTAGAGTAACCATTTACTCAACCTATGCTCTGATACCAAAATTGTCACGCCCCAATCTCACATTAACCACAAACCACAAGATTAGGACGCAACAGGATGGGATTTACACATAAGCCAACCACTCTTCACTTTTTTAAAACATTTTAAAGACATTAATAGGGTAATCTGATTTATGCTGTAAAATGAAACTAAACAAACTGCGGAAGCATCTTTATTAACTGAGCCGCAATATAAACAGAGTCTACATCATATTACATTGTTCGACATAAAAATAAAGCATAACAGATAATTTACATCTTTATACACATTCACTCTCTCACTCACACCTTGTCCCAAAGATCGAGGGGAAAGGACTAAGAGACCTCTAACCACTAACTATGCATACCTTCTACATACTAAGCGATAGGATGAAAGGATCCTTCAGATTTCCTGCTGCTGATGATAACCTGAAAATGTTTTGAGTAGAGGTATGAGCCTACTCGCTCAGTGAATAGCATTTCACTTAGCTATCACTAAACAACTCATCAGGTTTATAAATTGAAACTAAACATAAATGCAGAACTAAGCAAGGCAGTTCTAATAACATAACAGATTTGCAAGATATAGTCACATATCCATGCAATAGCACATAATTTGAACAGATAATCAGATATAAAGAAATAGCACACAAGTTCAAATACTTTAATTTACTGTGATCCTATATGATTACATACTTATTTTATTATGCCCTAATCATACGCAGTGTACTCTGCATATAAATATTCGTATCAAGTTCATGCTACTAACTCACCGTATAAGACTTAGCGACACACCCGGGAAATGCTAAGTCTGACTGATGTCCTGGTCTGCGTCAGGACTCTCAGGCTCACACGGCCTCACTGCACTCTCAAAAGAGTGTACTCTAGACTCCTCCTCTAACCTGAGCACACAGGCGGAGAGTCTGGGTTACCACCGTGACACACGCACGGATTATTGTTGAATAACCCCTATATACTCCAGTGCCACCGTGACACACGCACGGATTATTGTTGAATAACCCCTATATACTCCAGTGCCACCGTGACACACGCACGGATTATTGTTGAACACTGCCTTTCTGTCCTCGTGCCACCGTGACACACGCACAGATTATTGTTGAACACGAGTCACCGACCATCTAGACACACGCTAGGTAGGTCGTTTCACCCCAAGGTGCAGACCTCACGAGGGGTTCTACGGTGTTAGGGCACCTAAGTCTATTAACTGATTAACAAATAAACATTTAAACAGGAATATCACATTTCATGCATATTGCACAATCTGAATAACACATGAAGCAAATATATATCCTTTATCATCATTAAACATGATTCAGTATCATTTATCCACTTTCGATGCTAAACATCTATTTTTAAATCAGCAAATACATTGCAACTATAATACAGGAAATTTCATCATTTTCACTAAGCATATTAAGTATTTCAAGTTCCAATGAAACTAACATACTCTATTATATGTACTACACTGTTTAGAAGTTATACTAACTGATACAGAAGCAATTCAACATTTAAATTGAGTTAAATAATGATTACTGAATGAACTACTACTCACCCACTTCGGTGTGTTCGTATACACCGAAAAACGTCCACAACCACACCTAATTCTGCCCTCTACAGCAGAGTGCACGCCGCGCACCTGGGCTGCACGCCGTGCACCTTCAGTGCACTTCTGTTCTACTTTTCCGCAACTTTGCACGCCGTGCAAACTGATTTGCACGCCGTGCAACCTGTGCAGAAACGGAAAACTCATTAAAGATGAACTCGATCAAAACTAAGTCTTGGCTAAGACTACGAATTCATGATTTGGACCTTAAGTCAAAGTCAGAATTACCTATCCTTAATGCCTCTTACGCCCAGGTTGTTCCTAGTCGGTCATGCTGCTGCAAATAGCAGCTCCTTCACGCATAGGTTGAAGATGGTGTCCGTTCTTGGTGCTAGACGTAGCTATGGCTGCGGATTCCGGTTGGGACCTCCAGGCCGAGGTCAAAGGCACCTTCGCCTTGCTGCTAGCTGCTCCCAAGGGGCGCCTATCTGCTGCCCGCATAGCTGCTGGTTGCAGGCCGGCCGCCCATGGCTAGGGCGAGCTACTGGTTGGAGGCGCCGCTAGGGCAAGGTATGCAGGTAGAGAAGGGAAAGGGAAGGAGAAGAGAAGGAGATGGTGTTGCTGAACCGAAGAGAACCAGCCATTAATCGACCGCTCTTCCTCTCCTTCATGGCTGGTGAAGCTGCTGCTGCAGCTATGGGCCGACGCCCTAGCTGGGTGGCTGTGTTAAGGTTTGGGTGGAGAAGGGTGAAGAAGGGGAAGGGAGGACGGAGGTGAGGGAAGCTCGATCGCTAGCTATCACGCCAAAAATCACCCACACGCACCCCCCCCTCTTCAGCTGCTCCCGCTGCGCTGCTTCTGCGGCTCTGTTCTATCGGGTATCGGCTGAGAAGGGAGAAGATAAGGGAAAGAAAGCAACCGCCCCATTAAAATGAATAATTGGGAAAATTGCAACTTAAACCCTAGAAACTAAAAAGGTCATAACTTGTGGCTCGTAGGTCCGATTTGGACGATTCTTCTTGCAACATTTCAAGCATGGGATTCTCTATAACCTCAAAGCACAAAGCATGCTAAAGGGATTGTTTCACTGGATCAAAGCTCTAATTGCAACTGTGATTACTTGATTCAACTTAATGTACTAAATAATCAACATTGTCATCATTACTTGCCTCAGGTGATTCAATCTCAGGTATTAATCCACATATTAACTTATATTGATTAATCATGATGTTAAATAAAAACTTAGCACTAATTGAGGCGTTTCACGTAATTCGAGGTATTTATTGACTAACCCTGATATGGGTCGTAACACATAGCATATAGGAGTTGATGAAGAAGGCTTCCCCTTGAAGTGTTTGCCCTTGGAGTAGTTAGCTTCATGCTCATTTGAGACTTCATCTTCACTTGAGGAAGGAGTAGGGGACTTGAGAGTAAGTTATTTCTGTCGAACCATCTCTTCAATTTGAGCTTTGAAGGTTGTGTCCTTGATCTTCTTGGACTCCTTCTCTTCTCTCTTTTCTTCTTCTTCTTGCTTATCAAGCCTTGTCTCATTAGCTTGAAGGTTGCCAACCAGCTCCTCGGTTGACAATTCACTAAGATTGTACACTTCTTCAATGGATGTCACTTTGGGCTCCCATCTCTTTGGAAGAGATCTCAAGATCTTTGAGTTGATTGTGCCTTTGTCCATCACATTACCATAGGGTACCAATCCATTGATGATCACATTAATCCTTGTGTACATGTCTGCCACTCTTTCATTCTTTCCCATCTTGAAGTTCTCAAGTATACCACCAAGCATGTAGATATTGGCTTCCTTCACTTGCTCTGTTCCTTCAGAGATGAGACATAGCGTGTTCCAAATTTCATGTGCGGTGTCCCAAGAGGAGATCCGGTTGAACTTGGATGGAGTGAGGGTGGCATAGATGATTCTCACGGCTTTGGCATTGAGATGAGCTTGCTTCATTTGGGCTTCCATCCATGTGGAGATTTCCCCCTTTGGATCTTCATACTTTAGATGCACTACCTCCTACATCTCATAGCTTACTCCTTGGAGATATAACTGCATTCTTCTCTTATAATAGAGGAAGTTGGTGCCATCGAAGACCAGAGGTCACATGGAGAAGCTTCCCTCCAAGTTGAGAGATCCAAGTACTGAATTGCCCATCTTCTTCTACTTGTTGAAGTAACTTGGAGAATACCTACTCTGATACCACTTGTTGGATCAAGGGCTCTAGAGGGGGGGTGAATAGAGCTTCACAAATCACACAAAATGAATTAGACCACCAAATTATATTAAGTGCAGAAACAGAAACATATAGCCAATTTGAAGTCCTAACTAGCATGCATATCAAGGGTGAGAGACAAGGAAGAACATACACTTGAACAAAGTGGTTTAGAGTGGTTCCACACTTCAAACTAGAAGTGAGTTAGTCCGCTACCTAGAGGTGGTTAGGCTCTAGGACTTTGCAATCTCGATGCTCTTATATTCATTTATAAGATTACAAGACAAAACCACATTCATCCAAGGACTTAATACCTCAAGCAAGGATCTTCAACCTACCAAAGGATCTTACCCACTTGAGCCATGGAGTCTTCAGCCTTCAACAAGGACTTAACCACTCCATATTCAAGTCTTTTGCCTTCAAGGAATTACCTATCCTTCTTGAACGTCCACCTTGCCTATATCCTTCACTCGGAGATCTGGAACACCATGCTTTCTTTAACCTTGAAGAACAGCAACTCCTTCTCCTTCACTCGGAGAAGATCTTCAAGCCTTTTCTTCAATAAGTAAATGGGGTAGGAAGATGGAGGTGGATAGCTTTACATGGATACAAGGGATAGCACTCTTACAAAAGATCCTAACTCACTCATATTCATAGATTTGAATTGAAAGTAGAGAGATAAAGGGGTTCAAAGGTGTGCAGCACTCTCAACTAAGAAAGAACCAAGAATATATGGAATGAGAAACCTTGGAATAAACTCCAAGTGGTCCTATTTATAGTTGGGGGTGCCCCTTTGAGTTGGGGAACACTTAGGGTCGAATTATAGCTGTTTTTGCACAAGGCAACGCATCTATTTTTGCCCAAACAAGTCACCAACTGTTATAATCACTTTTTCTGTGTTTTTCATACAGTACATTCGGTCAAGATTCAATAAAGGTAACTCGACTGATTGGGTAAAAGACAAACCCAAATTTCAAACCATCGGTTGAGTTTGTCCTGAGGAAACGCAGCCGACCAATGAAAGTTACATTTGGTCAGTAACCTGATCGGTGAGTTCTGTGACTGCACAACTCGACCGATGCACTCTTTAGAGAATTGATCCAGTGGATCGTTCGAGATTGTAACTTGACCGATTGACTGCCTATGATCAATTTTCTAAAGTGCATGAAAAGTGATTAAAACTTGGTTCTAAGTATCCCAATCAATTTTCTCATCTTAGTTACAAGTCATATCATCAATACAAGTGATTAAAAAAATCTTCTAAGGTCATTTACATGGATTTCCTAAATTGCACACTTATATAGCTTTTGAATTGAATAGTAGTGAATTAGGGCTTGAGAAATTTGATCATTTTCATGTACCTAACACCGGAAATCAATCTTGAATACACATATTAGATACATATGAATGGAATGGTTAAGTGATTATCAAAATATGGACAATGTATAACCTCTAGGTCAACACCTACTGATAACAAGGCTTAAGTATAGGTGCCTACCTGAGTGTAGGGATTTTTGGTTATAAGGGAAGATTCCTACTTGGGATAGGGATTTAAAGCAAGAAGTGTTGATTGTAGATAGGTCTTTGAAATTGGGAACTGCCTACTCATGGTAGGGCTTTTAAAAGTGTGATGTGCCTATTCAAGATATGGCTTGCGATAGAAAGGTTCCTACTCAGGGTAGGGATTTTGAAAATTCCTATTCCATATAGGGATTTTGAAAGCAAGGTGCCTACTCAAGGTAGGGATTTTTAAGGCAAGGTTCCTACTCAAGGAGGGATTTTGGAAGCGTAAAGTGTCTAATTAGAATATATTTTGTGAAAGTGAGGTTCCTACTGATAGTAGAGCTTTCTAAAGGGTGCCTACCTAGGTGTAGGGCTTAAAATCAAAAGAGGTGAAAAATTTTGGATAGGGATTTGAAATAGATTGGCTACTTAGTGTAGGGCTCAAAAAGGTGAGTACCTATTCATGTAGGGCTTTGAAGAGGATTGCTTACTCAAGGTAGGGATTTAAAAATGGGTTCCTATTCATGATATGGCTTTTGAAAGTAAGATGCATATCTAGGGTAAGTCTTTATAATACATGGTGCATGCTCAAGGTAGGGCTTTGGAATGAAATTTTTCTACTTAGGGTAGTTTTTTTTAAGGTGATGTGAATCAATTGAGAATAAATATTTGTTGATGTTAGGTACCCACTCAAGGTAGGGCTTAATATTCTAGGGTTCCTACTTAGGGTAGGGCTTTAAAATGGAAGGGTTCCTACTCGAGGCAGGGTTTGAAATGAGGAGAGTATATCTAGGATAGGGATTTGAAAATGAAAATTGCCTACTTTTTAGGTAGGGCTTGAATGTGGGTTGGTAAAGTACAAGGTCATGATTTAGACCATAAAAGGATTTTGAAATATCATTGTGGATTTTCTTTAGTTTTAGGTCATGATCGATGACCATAAAAGGATTTGAAATATAAAATACCTGGTTGGTCCAGTTTTAGGTCATAGTATAGGATCCAAAAGAGATTGGAAATGACCATCCATAGAAGTGGTCATGGTTGAGGTGCCTAGCAGACGTTCTTCCACCAATCACATAGTTGATGACTATGGTTCATGCTTTATTTGTGAACTCTGATGCATGTTGTATTAACATTTGAATGCCTTAGTTTCAATGGTTATGGAGGTAAAAATGTCATTGTAGAAGATTTGATTATGGTAATGGTCTAGAATTAAGGCCTAACATATCATTTAGTCTACTTTGGTGATGTGGCCTTGATGTTGCATTTTTGACAGATCTAGTGGGCCTGTGCAAACCGATCAGTGATCTTGATTGGAAGTTAGAGGCGTGAAGCTTCTATGTGACTATCATTAGTGGATGTTGTGTCATGTTTGATCTGCTACAAGAGGAGTGTTGTGAGGTGACATGAGGTCATTATAGTCTGGTTGTCGTTCTATAAGGTCTTTGGACCAGATATCCTTTTCTAATTCAATAGCTATTATATGGAGATCATGATGTGTGAGGCCATGCTTACTGATTAGATGTAACCCTCTTTCATGGGTTGTAGGTCTATCTTGGAGAGTGGGTAAGGATTTAGTATCAAGGGAGATGATGCACCTTATGTGACCCTTTCTTGAAGACATACGCAAGTGTTTCTGGATATAGATTTAAGTTAGCCGTTATCTCTGTACAAAGCAATTCATCCTATCTTTGACTTCTACCAGTAGTTACCTGACAAACTCTACTGGTGGAGATATGTCATAATTGTTGATGAAGACCTTCTTGATGTTGAAATGATCTATGATGTTGACATAGAATGAGCCATTGTTATCTAAGATATCTCTTCTTTGTCAGCCTTTGTTGAGGCAAGGGGTTATAAAATTTTAATCACAGTGGCAATATTTTTCCTCATTATTGTGTTCAAAGTTCTTATATTACTAAAGTGATCATGTTAGCCGGTAAGGAGTTGTTTTTGGTTAACTTTAGATACAATTTTTTATTTTGTGTACCATGGTTTGTGGATTCTTATGTTTCTATGTACCATGGAATATGTCAAGATCTGGGCCTTAGCGGGTTTCCTTTTGTTGTTTGTTTGTTTGTTTATTTTGGGATTAGGTTGCTAGTCAACATTCAGGTTTTCTGGACTGAGTCCCCTTTGAAAAGTTGTTGGTAACCCATGTTAGTTTGGATCTTGTCATGAGATGTGAAGGGAATTCATGTAAAGATTGTATCTTATTTGATGGAAAATGAAACTATCATGCTCACCCTACTTCCAACTTTTCTATATTGGAGTTTAAGGTGATTTGAGACCCCAAGTATGTTTAAGTGTTTCCAAAGTATTTTATGAATTGGTTGATTCTTCCCATGAGATAATCACAGCCAGATGAACCACTAGGGGAAGGTTCATTTCGGTTGGATTTGATCCTCAATTGGCTCTTCATTTCATGTTTGTATGGCTCAAGTAGTGTCGCATAGAGAGTATTCAAGCAGCATTTCCCTACCCATTTGGGTTAAGGCGTTAAGTGTCAAATGAACCCCTATGGGCTCTACTCTCAACACTCTCTGGTGTATGCAATTTGTCACAATCATGTATCCAAATTTTTGGGTTTCCATTGGACTTAGTTGTTTGTATTTGATCATTTTCCATTTGTCCATGGACATTGATTCTTAAGAGTTTTAGATTCCATTGGTCCCGGATGTCCTTCTTAATAAGTAATTCACCACAAGCATATGTCCAAGTTTTGGTGCCATGTGGACTTCACAATTGATGTATGTTCGATTAATTCTTTGACGTTGTGGACATTGATGCTCAGAGCCTTAGGATGGGAACTTGAATAGTGGATAGATGGGAGTTTCCTAGTGAAGGTTTCCCATTTATGGTCCTTAGGCTAGATCATCATGGAAAATGGTGAAATGTGAAGAATACTGCAAGGTATACAAATCTCCTTATCATCCAGTCCACCTATATTTCTTGGGCACTATGAGTCGGGTTACTCTCATGTTTAAACATTAAAGTTCATGTAGGGAATGGTTCCTAAACATGTTTTTAGGATGTCCTAACTTTGTGACTCTATTCCTGAGTGAATCATTGGGGCCTTAAGATAATGGTCATTCTCCTTCCGTCCATGGACCCATGTCTCTACTTTAACCCTTCTTCTTAAGGATGCATGGGTGGACGTGTATAAGAACTTAAGTAGATTAAGTGGGTTGGTTTTATTTTTTAATTTTGATTTTGACTTCTTTTTTCATTTTTAAATATTACTTTTATTTTAGTTTTGCTTATTTTTATTTTGATTTTTTTAGCAATAATAGTTATATAGATCCTCCAAGTCCCCATTTGCTTTAGGGATCATGACAATTTTGTGTCTTGGCATGAATCCCTGGATCAAGTGGATGACCAATCAACTTTGTAATTGCATCAGCTGGTGTGTTCTTGTTGTTCTCTAGCTCGACCAGGGATTCAATGAATTCTATAGCTACATCTAGATATTCAGTGGCAGGCTGTGGAGTGACTTTTTTAAGTTTCCCTACGTGGAGTAAATCTACATCGATTAGGTCTCAATGTTGTGCATGAGGCTTATACATGCATATGTTATGTGCCATGAGATATGGTGCAGTCTTTGTGAACGTTGGGATTGTAGATATTTGGTAGAGGACTATGAGGCTCCTTTATGGATGGAAATTTCACTAGATGCTTGACCAATGGGAGAATGGTACTGAGAGAGGCCCCTAAGTGTGTGACCTTCTCTTTGGTATTTGCATCGGTATATCCTATTTGACCATGGTGGGGGCAATAGTTGCTTCTGAAAATATATCTCCATTTTTCATGCTTGGCAATCAAGCTTTGTGATTTTCTAGTGATGGCCTTTGAAGGTGTCAATTTCTACTATCTTGACCTCTAGATCTTTCAATTTTTGCATTATTTTTTCATTTTGTTATCAACAATGTGTCATATCTCTGAGTGGATTGTGACTGTCAATGTTGCAAGCAGACTTGGATGAGGTGGGAACTCATATGGTACTAGAAATGGAGCATAGTTCCAAGATGGCAATGGAGGGTACTTTGAGTGATTAACTGCATAAGTCCTCTTATTCTATGTTGGAATTGCAGTCTTATAACCTTTTTCACATTTTGCCCTTCTACCTTGATAAACAATGACTTCTGATTGTTCACTGGATTCTTCTGTATGGTCATCTACTTGTCTATTCTATGGAGTGGTTATGTATGTCATAGACTTCTCCTATTACAAAGGCTCAGATTTAAGATTCTTGTATTGGTATACCATTGGCTGGCGTCGTCTGATATGATGTAGTTGTTCACCCTACAAGTCGTATGGTGATGATAGTTGTGCATGGCTTGCAAAGGGGAAAACCTATGTTTGTGGCTTTGGTTGACCCATGTTACCTTGGTGTAACGCCCCTCCAAATACATGTATATCAACGGAAGCAAACCCCATGTTTTCCATAACATAGGTCACTTGTCTTTGAGGAACATTACAAAACACGATATACATACCATCAAGATAAATGAAATACCATGCAATAACTCAAAGTATAGAATAGATGCATACATTATTCTTAAAGGGGAATACATAATCTGCCACATCTTAAACTCAAACCTAATACATGTGGTCTAAGAAAATCTAAATTATGAAATAAAACTAGACTAGATAATACATTGAATGGTAGATGGCACCCCACTAAGATAAAGTCTCCTTGATGATAGCTACACTGAAGGGATCGCTTCATCCCTCTTTTTCTCCTTGATCTAGGGACATCTCATCCCATGGCAATGCAAAAACAAAGACATACATCAGTAAGCAGCACTATACACATTATAATAAAAGAAAGTATATATATACTTGACTTGAGAGAAAATCTTGACATGAATTCTTGTTAACCATTCTTGAAATAATTTCTTGGCATAAATAAGAATTGAATAAGTAAAATATGCAATCTCTATGATTTTTCCACTTAAGATTCCATAACTGTCACAAATGCCCATGATTTAGCTTAAAAGTCCATAATGATCCCCTGAGGTCCATGATTGGCTATGAAAGAGCATATTTGGCATGAATGCCCACAATGCCCCATTGAGGTCCACGATAGTGAGAGCATATAAAACCTAATCAAACTTTTATAACATGATTCTTAAAATGAACGTTAGCATGATCTTGAACATTAAATATTTAACATACTGGGATTTCTTCCTCATAATCTTAATACTACATGATTGACATGATTCTTTCCCCAATGCCTTAATCATTACATGATCATAACATTAAAATAATGAGCGTCAGTGATAAACCATAGAACTTTACGAATATAACAAACAACATGTAGTAGTATAATCTAAGACATGATCATCATCTTAACTTCATAGATTAACTTGGAATTTAAAGCATAATCATAAAGCATACATAACATTCAATTCAACCATGTACATATGTATAGTGATATGACTTGCATACCTGGAGCAAAGAAAATCCCAACTTAGTCTCTCTGATCTTGAGTCAATCCTAAGTTCCTAAAATTAACATGATTTATATTATTTATCGCTTTATAAACCATCATAAACCCTAATTTGAGTCTTTTAAGGAAACATGGTTAGAGACAATTAAAATTAGGGTTTGAAAACAAGAAAATCATGTTCCTCTTTGAAAATCCTTTTGAATGACTATTTTTCCATAGTTTTTTGATAAACTATTGATTTACTGTGATTTTCTAAAAACCAACCAATCAGAAAACATAAAAAACCACGTATATAATTATTGTATCCAGTAATGCTTTCTCTTGCCTAATCGGCTCAATAGGAATCAACCACATGGATACAGTCTCCCTAAAACCATACATGCAGTCAAACACAATCAAGGTGATAAAATATCGAATATGCCCATGAGGGCGAGACGCACCAAAAGTTGGGTCAGGGGCAAAAATGAGAAGCATTGCTATCCCCCTTCTCTGATATGTGGTAGAAAGAACGGAGCAATGCTCCAAAACTAGGGAAAACTTGCAATTTAGTCTAAATCCTCCATGGATACAAGGACATAAACTCATTAGTAGTGAGCTCCTCACAAAGATACTGATCCTAAAGAATTTAAGGGCAAAGGTTGTGGTGGCCCACTCCCGTCATGGATGGTCTATCAAAGCTGGTCAGAGTCCATCAAAAAGGAGTACACATCATAAACCAAAGAATTAGAGATCATGAAAGCCATCAAACTTATGAACTACATATATGAATCTAGTAACCGGGCTCAGTTCCTTAAATTGCAGGTCTTGGTCACAGAATAGGGGAACACATCTTGAAATTTGAAGCTATTAGAGAAAGGCGAGAAGGCATCATAAAGGACTTGTAAAATGTTTGTGGATGCCTAGAGTTCTCATTTGATGCCTCATTAAGGTTGATTGAGCACTGCATCACCATGGTGGTGAACATCGATGATGGACCAAACGACAGTCTACATTCTGTGCCAATCAGGCTAATAGCAAGACAAATAGGAATAAGGGAAATAATTGTGGAGGTCTAAAGTTTCTTACTTGATGGTCGATTACAACAATGATGATGGATGAGGGAACCAGATGAGAGATGATCGATGGAGATGTGAAGTGAATAGGTTGGAGAGGTTTAGGATATTGTGGGTGAAATCGGAAGAAGAGAAGCATCTATCTGAGCCTGACGGTCATTTTGGGCCCCTAATATATAGGTGTAGGTGATGATAGAATCATCTGTAAACCTAGGTGAGAGGAGGAATCTGAGACCTAAAAGGGTGTTTCCTCAATAGGGCATGAAGACCCTGAAAATTCAAGATGGTTCAGTTCGGGTGTAAGTCGCAATTACAACGGTGGAGAAATATTGTTGAGATGGACTCTGTGGAGAGAAATCAGAGTGAAGGAGGATCACAACCTAAGTAGAGTCGAAAAGGAACTGGACTCCAGGAGGGAGGGACAACCCCTGCGACCTAGGGATCCTAGATTCTGACTCCGGTAGGCCGTGTGACAGGCATCAAATTCAGAACTTTAGGTTAGATAGAAAAATCAATTGTATTTCTATTATAATTCAATGAATAACTATATAGAATCATTTCAAGTTATGTTCAAGGGGTCAAACAAAGTCAAAATGACCTCAAATTTGGACTATCAGTTATTAAAGGAGTCTAGATCCTTCCTATATGATTATATATAGGTTTTGACTACTTTTTTCCTATAAAACTCATTTTAGTCATTATCCTAATATATATAATTAAAAGATTATAAAGTAAAATCTCCTTTCCTTAGTGAGTTAGGTTTTTGAGTCAAATTTGAGGTATGAAGTTATTATACTCTCTAGGGTCTATTCATTATCTTTATGTGCATAATTTAAGTAGTATCATAGGTGAGATAATAAGAGAGATGATATTGCTATTTATTCTCTAAATCATAAAAAAAGAAATATATTTCACTTTGTTTTTATATCAAACATGTATAAATTATTTGATATATAGGGTAGCTTGCATATAAATCTAACTTCTAAAAATTATGGTTGACAATTTGCAATTAATACCATAAACTTATTTTATAAAAAAATTGGATGTTACAATTCTACCCACCTTAAATAAATTTCATCTTCAAAATTTTTTGAGACTACTACCCCCTTAGGGTTTCACTTATCTCTTTCTTAAATTTCATATTTTCATAAAGGCATATATTCAACATTTAGGGTTGGAAATATATGAATTAGAGCTTACCTTGATCATCATCTTCTAAGTCCATGGCAAAAACCCTTCTTACCTCTTAGGTGGAGGATCCTGGTTCCTATTCTGATTCTGGGGTGGATTTTGATACAGGATTGCATCCTTCTTAAACAACTTTGGGTAGATTGACCTCAGATGTCCATTCTCTCCACAATAAAAGCATGCTCCTATACCATATTTGATGGACCTGCATAATTCTTCTTGCATGTTTGGCATAAGGGCTTCTCAACTTCTGTAGCAGGCTCAGGTGCCTTCCTCTTATGGTTGTTGGGAGGTTGATGTTGATACTGGTTGTTCTTCTAAGGAGCTTCCTTTTAGTAGGACCTTTCGGGGTGGTCTTCTAGCTCCGGGGATGCATGCAGGGAAGTCTGAAGGGTTTTGTGGCCTCTTCATGATAGGGCAAAACTTAGGTTGGGCTTGAGTCCTTAGATGAATTTCATTGTTCTATGTCGCTCATCATAATCGTAACCATACTTTTGTAGGATCCTAAACTTCATGTCATATTGGGTAACCGTCATGTCACCCACATGCGCTAGATTGGAAAACTCTAGCTCCTTATTCTCTATAATGGCTTTAGACACATAGTATTCCTAGAAGGCCTCCACAAATCCTTCCCATGTGAGTGCAGGTGCATCATCCGCTCTTGAATTGAGTAAATTCTCCCACCATGTACGAGCAGCTCCATTGAGCATATGGGTCATGAAATGAATCCTAGAAAGTTGGGGACGATCTAGGTCATGAAAGAAATACTCCATGCTTGTAATCCATTCTTCTCCCTTGGTGAAGAAATCATTTTCTCCTTCTCTAGAAAAGGATTCGGGCTTGATCTTCAAGAAGTTCACTAAAGTAAGCTCGTGGTGTCTGGGTTGATGTTGTCCTTATCCTAGGGCATTGGTGAGCATATGGACTAGGTCCTCCAAGGTTTCCTTAGGGTTCCTTCTTGGTCCACTTCCCTTACTAGACAAGCTAGAACCATCATCCCCATCATTTCCCTTTTCATACTTCTTAGGGGACATCTGGAAAAGAAGGTATACCTAACGTTAGAACATGTGAATATTTTAGCTTAGTGGTCATCTACTTGTTGCTCTGATACCACACTGTAACGCCCCTTCAAGCACATATATATCAACTGAAGTAAACCCCATGTTTCCCATAACATGGGTTACTTGGCTCAGAGGAACATTACAAAACATGATATATGTAGCATGAAGATAAATGAAACACCATGAAATAACTCAAAAGTATAGAAATATGCATACATTTTTCTCAAAAGGGAATACATAAGTTGTCACATCTTAAACTCACACCTAATACATGTGGTCTAAGAATAATCTAAAGCTTGAAATAAAACTAGACTAGACAATCTATTGAATGGTAAATGGCACCCCACCAAGCTAAAGTCTCCTTGATGACAACTACACTGAAGGACTCGCTTTAGTTCTCCGTTGCTCCTTGATCTAGGGACATATTATCCCACGGCCATGCGAAAACAAATACATACATCAGTAAGCGGCACTATACACATTATAAGAAAAGAAAGTATATATATACTTGACTTCAGAGAAAATCTTGACATAAATTTGACTTAAGCATTCTTGAAACCATTTGTTGGCATAAATAAGAATTGAATAAATAAAATATGCACTCTCTATGATTTTCCCACTTAAGAGCCCATAATTGGCATGAATGTCCATGATTTGGCTAAAAGCCCATAATGACCCGTTGAGGCTCATGATTGGCTATGAAAGCCCATAATTGACATGAATTCCCATAAAAACCCATGAGGTCCAAGTTGGTGAGAGCATATAAAACTTAATCAAATTCTTATAGTGAACATTATCATGATCTTGAACATTAAAACTTTAACATAATGGGATTTATCCCTCATAATCTTAATATTACATTATTTACATGATTCTTTCTTCAATGCCCTAATCATTGCATGATCATAACATTAAACTAGTGAGCATCAGTGAAAACTACAGAATTTTATGAATCTAACAAACAACATGCAATAATATAATTTGAGACATGATCATTATATTTATTTCATTCATTAAGTTGGAATTTAAAGCATAATCATAAAGCATGCAAAACATGCAATTCAGCCAATGTACATATGTACAATCGCATGACATGCTTACATGGAGCAAAGAAAATCCTAAGTCTCTCTGATCTTGAGTCAATCCTAAGTTCCTGAAATTAACATGATTTATATTATTTATCACTTTAAAAAACCATCCTAAACCCTCATTTGGGTCTTTTAAGGAAACATGGCCAGAGACAATGGAATTATGGTTTGAAAATCATAAAATAAGGTTCCTCTATGAAAATTCTTTCCAATTACTATTTTTCCATTATATTCTGATAAACTATTGATTTTTTGTGTTTTTTTGAATAATCTACCATTGGAAATCATCAAAAAGCCATGTATATAATAACCGTATCTAGTAATCCCTTTTCTTGCCTAACTGGCTCAATAGGATCCGGTCACATGAACATGGTCTCCCTGAAACCAAACATGCGGTCAAACACAATTAAGGTGATCAAATATTGAATATGCCCATGAGGGCGAGACACGCCAAAACTCAGGTCAGGGGCAAAAATGGGAAGCATTGCTATCCCTCTACTCTTATCAACGATAGGATGAATGGAGAAAATCTACGATACCCAGGAAAAACTTGCGATTTAGTCTAAATCCTTCATGGATAGCAGGACATAAACACATCAGCACTGAGCTCCTTACAAGATATCAGTCCTAAAGAGCTTAAGGGGAAAGGTCGCAGTGGCCCGCTCCTAGGGAACCCGCTCCCACCATGGATGGTTTATGCAAGTAGGTCAGAGTCCACCAAAAAGGGGTACACATAATAAACCAAAGCGTCAGAGATCATGAAAGCCATAAAACTTATGAACTGGAGATATGAATCCAGTAATTGGGCTCAGCTTCTTAAATCGCAGGTCTTAGTCATGGAACAGGGGAATTGAGCTAGAAATCTGAAGCTATTAGAGAAAGGAAAGAAAGCATCATAAAGGACATGCAAAATGTTTGTATACGCCTAGAGCCCTCATCCATTGCCTCACAAAGGTTGGTTGAGAATTGCATTGCCATGGTAGTGAATTCTGACAATAGACCAAATGACGGGTTACATGTTGTGGTGGTCGGGGCAATTGTGAGACGAACACGAATAAGGGAAACAATTGCGGAGGTCCAAAGTTTCTTACTTGGTGGTCAATTGCAACAATGATGATGATGAGGGAAGTAGAGAATGGGTTGGAGAGGTTAGGGAAATCAAAAGAAGAGAAGTGTCCATTTGAGCCTGACGGTCATTTTGGGCCCCTAATATATAGGTGTGGGTGACCATAGCATTGTCTGTAAAGCTCGGTGGGAGGAGGAGTTTGATCCCTAAAGGTTGTTTCCTCAATAGGTTTAGAAGTCCCTAAAAAGTACGGATGGTTTAGTTTGGGTATAAGTCATGATTACAATGGTGAAGAAATATTTTTGAGATGGACTCTATGGAGAGAGATCGAAGTGGAGGTGGATCGCTACCTAAACATAGTCCAAGAGGAACTGGACTCTGGGAAAGGAGGGATGACCAACGCGACCCGCAAATTCGGGAGCCGACCCGGGTAGACCGTGTGACAGGCATCAAATTTAGAAACTTAGGTTAGATAGAAAAATCAATTATATTTTGATTAAAATTCAATGAATAACTATGTTGAATCCTTTCAAGTTAGGTTCAAGGGGTCAAATAGTGTCAAAATGACCTCAAATTTGGGCCATCAATTTATCAAGGAGTTTTGATCCTTCCTATATGATTATATTTAGGTTTTGACTACTTCTTGTCTATAAAACTCATTTTAGTCATTATCCTAATATATACAATTAAAAGATGATAAAGTAAAATCTTATTTCCCTTATGAGTTAGGTCTTTGAGTCAAATTAGAGGCATGAAGTTATTATACACTCTAGGGCATATCAGTTTTCTTTTTGTGTATGATATAAGTATTATCATAGAAGACATAATAAGAGAGAGGAAATCATTGTCTATTCTCTTAATCATAAAGAAAAAAGGAAACATATTTCTTTTTTGTTTTTATATCAAACGTGTATAAATTAGTATATGTTTAGGGTAGCTTGCAATGAAATCTAACTTTTGAAAATTATGGTTGAAAATTTGAAATTAACACCATGAACTTTAAAAAAAAAATGGAATGTTACACTCGGACTATTTGCTAGCCACTGAACTCAAGTAAGTGCATGTGTGTCTTATGGTTGATCAGTCCACCATGACTACTGGATGGATCATGTATTGACCTAAGCCTTCAATTAATCATGAAAAGTCTTAAACTAGTCTTCATCACCTCATTAGTGTTGGACTATATGTTAGTAATCCCCTTTTCAAGAAGTTATTCTCAAAACTATTAGTTAGCATTCTATTTCCTTAAGTGTTTGTGATCTCCTCCTTTGTGATTGATGGTAGAATGATTGGCTTTTAGGCTCAAGAGACCTATGAGGAATTGGCCCTTGTGTAGCAAGGAGTTTAAAAAGAAATAAACATGGTCACAAAGAAACTACTCCTTGTGTTAGGAAAGAGGATTCGACGTATGGCATTCATGTTTCTTATCCCCAACATTCTTAGTAGGACTCAACAAAAATTGCCCCTTTGCAGAAGAGTGTTTCAAAAGTCATGATAGATAAAGGTAACCTACCCCTTGCATGGAGAAGGGGACAAAGATCATGTCAAAATATGGAAGTTTTCCCTTTACGCGGAAAGGGATTTTTCATGTATAAGCATAGATTGTCAGATCCATTAGTATGAGGAAACGGACATGCCCCTAGATTGAGTGATATGGAAGGATTTTTCTAGTATCATATAGAGATATGTCCAGTATCATCATGATAAAGCATGTGAATTGTATTTGTTAATTGTAGAGGGTAAGTTAGAATGGTGTCCAAGGACAAGGTGACCCACTTGGGGCCACAGACTGTTGATGAGGATCGATGTGTGAGGTTTCTCTCTCCTCTAGGGTGATCTTACAAGTGAAACACTCACAATGAAAAGGGTTTCTAGGGAGAAGGTGACCTACTCGGTGCCAGAGACTGTGGATGGGGATCAATGTGTGAGGTTTCTCTCTCCTCAGAGGTGATCTTACAAGTGAAACACTCACAAGGAAAAGGGTATCAAGGGAGAAGGTGACCTACTCAGGACCAGTGATTGGATACATGGATATGGAATTCCTCTCTCCTGAGTGGAGATTTTATGAGAGATACTCATAAAGACAAGGAGTATCTCAGAATAAGATGACATGCTCAAGGCCAGAGACTGTGGCTAGATACAGGTGTGTAAGATTCCTCCCTCATCAGGGAATCTTATGAGAGAAATATTCACAAGGTAGAGGGATATCTAGGGACAAGGTGACCCTTTTAGGGGAAGAGACTGTGGATAGATATGGTTGTATGAGATTCCTCTCCCCTCAAGGGAGATCTTATGAAAGAGATGATCCAAAGAAAAAGGAATATCCATAGATAAGGTGACCCTCTAAAAACCAGAAATTGTGGCTAGATAAGAGTGTGTCAGATTCCTATCTCCTTAGGGAAGATCTTATGGGAGAAATGCTCATAAGGTATTCGTATATCCAAGGACAAGGTGACCCTTTTGGAACCAGAGACTATGACTGGATATGGGTGTGTGAGTTTCCTCTCTCCTTGGGGGAGGGGGGAGTTTATGAGAGAAATAATCATAAGGAAAAGGGGTATATAGGGACAAGGTGACCCTTTTGGGGCCAAAGAATGTGACTGGATACAGATGTGTGAGATTCCTCTTTTTTATGGGAAATTTTATGAGAGAAATACTCACAAGAAAAAGGTGTGTTGCCCATGTTTTAGGTCATAGTCTAGGACCATATAGATATAAAAGTGATGGTACCATAGTGGACCAATTTAAGGTCATGGTCCAGGATGATGATTAGAGTAGGCAAAGATGGGAGGACCACATGCTACAAGGGGACATCTTAGTCAAGATGGAAGATCCTTGTATCAAGGAGTTGGTATACTCATGGCATGAGCCAATATCTCATTCATTATTTGGAAGTTATATCCATGATTTGAGGATTAGAGTAGGCTTTTGGTGTAATTGTGAAGTTTTGTTTTGAAGGAATAAGATGAGTTAAAGGGCCTTCAAGGGAGTATGTTCTTAAGTAAACATTGGCATGAGTTTCTCAAGGCCAGAGAAAAAGATTGAAATCCAGATGTGATTTGATCATCAAATTGCATAGATTATAGGTAAAATCGGGTAGCCTTTTGACACAAGGCTGAAAGTATCAAAAGATCATGGTAACTTGGAGAAGATTTCAGAAAAGGACACCTCTTTGGCTCATGCGTGATTGTATATGACCATTAAAGAGCACTCAATATCATTTTAGCTGCCTTTTGATAGATATCAAAGGTTTCATATGTGAGTGGCAGCTCATGATAAAAGTCCACAGTAGGACGACCTTTTGGCAGGGAGAATGTTAGAAGATTTTCCTAAAGGATGTCAAAGTTTGAAAAGATTTTCTGTTCTTTTCTTTGAGTTTTTAGAATACTTTCAAGTTTTTTGAAACATGGTTCAACTTTGGTTTTTGAAAACATTTTTAAAAAATTTTGAGTTTTGAAAATATTTCTTTTTTCCAACTTTGTTGAGGTTTTAAAAGATGCTTTGACTTTTCTAGATTTTCCTTGAAAAGATTTAAGACTGTCCTATATTTTTGAAGAGATTGATCTTTTGAAAAAAAAATTTCCTATAAAAAGATTGTTCTTTTTGAAAAAAGATGTATTCTCTTATTTAATAGAACATATTTAGAAAAAATGTAAAATTACTTCTTTCCTTTTAGAAAAGACTTCTTTTTTGTTTGAAAATACTCTTTTTTTAAAAGATAATTCTTTTTTAAGACTTCTCTTTTGGAAATATTATTTTTGTTTATTAAAAGACTTTAAAAAAAGATTTTTCTTTTTAAAAAAGACTTTCTATCTGTTTAAAAGGATATTGAAAAGACTTTTTTTTTTGTTTTTAAAAAATATTTTTTTGTTTTAAAAACATTGTTGATTTTTGTTGGAAAAATATTATTCTTTTTAAAGGAACAATAATCTTTTTGGAAAGATAGTTCAATCAAGATTATCGAATGAAGATTGTTGGATGAGATAGAACATTTGAAATTTTTGGAGTTCATTGAAAGATGTTCGACTTTGAAAAGATCATAGATCAAAAAAAATGATGATTGAGATCACATTAAAATTATTTGGGATCCTTTTAGATTATTGTGGTTTGTTGGAGACAATGTGAGATCATAATATTAGTTCTACCCGACCTGAAAAGTCCAAAAGGATCATGTAGTTGTAGAAAAAATGAAAAAATAAAAAGAAAATGATATATCTATAAAGTTTGGAGTCGCCACCTGATTTTATTCATAAAAACAAGGAAAATGTAAACAAGTGTTTAAATTAGTGAGAAAACAGAAAAAGACCAAGAATGACTCCACCCAAGGGCGGATAAAGAGTTATGTGTTAATTCAAAGATCATACTGGTGATCCAATTATGAGTGGGGAAGGTGTTAGCACCCCCATCTCGTCCAATAATAGTATTATAGCCTTTTTAGTCATCTCATGTTAAAACAACAATGATCGAGGTTGTTATTAATGAAAACTATGGAAAATGGTATCATAAAAAGTGAATTTTTAAGTTGGCAGACCTTTGTGGATAGAGTTGATTGTGGCTTTCACGTCCTTACCCTAAAGGTCTAATTTTTAGGTGTATTATGGTCCCAATCGTATTAGGACCTCCCACAATGAAGTTCCATTATTAGTGGTCAGAATCAAAGTGTAGGAAGAGAGAGAGGCGAGAGCAATTAGATTCAATAGATAAATATCAAATCTTTGAAAGAGTGTCCATATATGAACAATTTAGGTAATTAACTAGCAGCAGTTATAAATTTACCAGAGTAAGCAATAGTTAAGTTGAGAAATGAACCAACATTAGCAGAAGCGATTGGTGCTAGAGGAAGGATACTCTAGTCACATGTAGAAAAAAGGGATAGGTAGTCATTTCTTTATCTTCAAGAGATACAAGAGGGTCTGTATTATGTTGGGTGTGGGGGTTTATTTATAGGATTGGTTTAGAGTACATGGTTTCTGACTGGAAGATTCTGGAGAGGTGACGGATCACATTGATGCATGTGAGGCATGTCTTACGTATTGAAGCAATTTTCCATGTTCACTGGTTCTATGGTCTGCATGATTGCCCGGGAAGGATAACGTCTATTTTCCCAATTTATGGATATCATATGAATCTTCTAGAGAAATCGTTGAAAACTTGCACATAAAGATAGGTTGAAGTTATCTCTCAAATAATTTTAGAAAAGCATTTGAAAAAGGGAAATATTATTTTTTATATCAACTGGGTGATTTGTGAAAAATAGCCTAAGGAAAAATTGAAGGAAAATTATGCATAGAAAGATAAGTGAGAGTTATCTCTCAGGTTTTCCGAGAGAACATAGTTGGAAAGGGAATATTTAGTTCCAAGAAATTCAACTGGGAAATCTATGAAAATATCCTATTTAATACGTAATTGAAGAATAATGACACTTTCGACCCAAAGATGGTTTCTTTGTAGAAAGAAGAAAATTGGGTTAAGGTGGTGAAAATGGATGGAATAAATAGGTGAACTTTTTGGGAAAATGTGGAAATATATGAAAATAGGTCAAATGTGAAAAATGTGATGAATCTTGTCATTAGATAGAGAATTAATATTTAAACATGATTTTCTATTGAGTGAAAAAGTGGGGTGTCAATAGTTTACCCCTCTCAAAGCAAGGTTAGGTATAAGAGTGAGAACTGCAGCCTTGAGCCAAGTCTGACGCCCATTTTTTGTACAGAAAGCCAAAAAGGTTGGACTCGTCAAATATGTTCAGACAAACCTTGTGGATGGTGGAAAGTGCAAGTGGTGTCTTTTCCTTCCAAGGATAAATTAATGAGGATGATATAGGGTATGAATGACTTATCCAAAGCAAGGGCAACCTATAACTTAAGCAGTTTCCTAGATCTAACCAATCATTCATTTCCCTGGAGTTCTGATGAGCCAAAAGAGGTTTATCGGCCACAAAAGTGTCTCTCATCATTCCTTCAATTATGAAATAGTGTGCGCCTGATTCTCCCACTAACTCATGCCTTAATGGGAGAAAGGTGGATGTGAAAAAGTGAATGTGATTTTTAGTTTGTCAAAGATAATAAGATCAAGAGTCTGTAATTGTTGAAAATTATGGAAACTACTCTTCTATAAAAGATCTTGAAAAGTAGTCATCATCACTCTTCTCATAATACACATTTAAGTTTAATTTCTTTTAAAAACAAATTGAGGGAGTGCACCAAATTAGGGTTAGGACTATGACTCTAAAGAGGTAAAATTGGGTGAGTTTTCCTATGTGGAAATAGGGATTTGATTGCTCAAGATAGAACATTGGGGAATTTGACAAGTTCCTAATTTTATGTTAGACTTAACAACTAGTGATTTTACTAGTTAATTATCTACTCCCTAGAGCGTGTTTTATCTTATAGGATAAAGTTCATAGAAATAGTATCCAAACCCATTGAAATTTGGCATCACATGATCATTCAACTTTTAAGGTAGCCGTTATGACTAGTGATTGTACCGGTATTTCATATGTCCCCTAGAGTTTCAACAACTAATTATCCATGAGTCTCTAGTTCTCACTTGATCTGGTTCACCTTCTTTTGAACTTTGTCCCTAAAGAGAAATAATTGTTAGATATGACATTGATAGCATATGTGATTATCTGAAATCTCCCTACTAGATGTAGGGATTGGAAATATTGATATATGTTGTGTTGGTAGGTATGCCCAAAGATCCTGTCATATGATGCGTTTAATGAGGCATAATGTAACTAAATTGATAAATAATAAATGCACTTCCATCTATTTTTTTTTGTTCAGTTATGAAATAATGATATAAAAATAGATGTGAAAATAGTGATGTTACTCAATGACATATGTCTTCAGGTGAGGACCTAAACCATTAGATCATATATATGATAAGAGTACACATATTCTTGTTATGTCCCTAGTCGGATATTACTGTGGAAGAAAAATAGAAGATTGTTATATAAAAGTGTATAATGTGTGTTGGTTGATGGCAGAATATCTCATTAGTCATGATATATGATATCATCCCAAACACATAAGTACTTGTTAGAGAATAATGTACCTGAGAGACCCACCTTGAGAGTGATACATGAACCATTGAATGGTACTCTGAAGCGGATCTCACAGTGATAATGGTGATTGTAGTTCTTAGACCTAAAGTCACTACACTCATCATCACATTGTTGGTATGTGTGCCTAGAGCGTCAATCATATGATGATTGTAATGACATAACTTGTAAACAATTTTATTGATAATGAAGGAAACCTTCCAAATTATTTTGTTTTATTCAGTAATGAGATAATGATGTCACATAATAAATGTCTAAATAATAATATTACTCAATGATGTATGGCTTCGGGTTGAGTACCTAAACAATGAGATCATATGGATGTCAAGAGTATATACATTCTTGTTATGTCCCTATTAGGATGTTATTGTGGTAGGTTGATAGACAATAATAACACTTAAGACTAGAGTGTGTGTTGGTTGATGACAAAATCTCATTGGTCATGATATGTGATATCAAACCAAACACATAGATACTTGTTAGAGAACAGTGTATCAGATAGACTCACCTTGAGAGTGATACATGGAAAACATGATTGTTAGTCAGAATCATCTCTCATATTCATCATGGTGATTTTGGTTCTTGGACCTAAAGTCACTACGTACATCACATGTTGTTCAATGTGCTTTGATATCATCCACTGTGATCTTGAATAAGGGTTGCAATAAAGATGGTGCTCAAGTGAATTATGATACATGGTGATGATTTTGAGAGATGTATATGGGATTTATCCCTCCTATAGGAGTATGATATCATGGCCACTTGATAAGTGAAACTAAGAAATGCATGGACATATGCAAGTGAGTGAATATATGATATGATCTTACATATATCTCAGACAGTCTTCTCAAGTCCAAGGAACATGGACTTAACGTTGAAGTAGGTGATGATTCCATGCCTCGAGTTCAATTTGGATATCAAAGATAAATGAACTATACCATCACTATAACACCAATCACATATTGTAGATAAAATTTATTCTACAACTTTTCAAATTACTTGGGTAGCAATGATGTCTTGCTAGATACCAATCTTTTCTTGTGATGTCATAAATTAGTTACGAACATTTAATGCCCACATAATTTGGGACCTATAGGGTCATGCACATAGGAGTGCACTTGGAATAGGAGTTCATTCGTGAATGATGTTTAACGTTGATTACTAAAGTGTTTGGTGTTCAATTTAAACAAGACTGGCAATCTACACTCTGAAATGAAAGGTTCAGCAAGTGAATTGATTAGATCAGGTGCATGAACCGATCGGCTCAGGTCATGAACTGGACATTTGGTATATCAATGAGGTTGGATCAAGGATTGATGATGATGTCATGTTGTGCATTAATCAAATATTAATTTCCAAAACAATTATAAATAGGAAACATAGTGAAATGATCGGTTCAAGTATTGAACTGATCGTCTCATGTGTGAACCAACCAGTTCACAGGTGAACTGACTGGTTTGACATTCGCATGTTGTGAAATTTCATGAAATTTCGTCCCCTTTGACTCCCACTTAGACTAGGAACCCTGACCCTACTATAAATAGAGGGGTACCGGGTGCTTCAAAAATATAACAATAAGTTGTGACAATTATTGTCTTCTCTGGTTGTGGTAACCAAGAGAGCTCGAGCAAGTTCTACCTGTAAAATGGAGGAACAAAAAGGGAGAGACAATTTTAGGAGAGCGAGTTGATACTAGCACATGAACTAGAAGGGATAACTCCTTCATTCTCATTCATCTATAATGATAGGAGTTCCTGATGGTCTATGCGGACTACTCTAGAGGTGAGGAGGCTCTGCCTACCGCTAGGAGAATTCCATCAACCACCACTGGTGCCATACCAAAAGGATGACGAGACAACCATCAAGGTGCAACTCAAGAAAGTAGCACGCTGCAACAAGCATTGTCACTATACTTGCTCTAGGACCATGTATATGTCTTGCAACCTTCCTTCTCATCTCATAGTTGTTGACATGATCTGCAATTTATGGGGAATATGATGAGTAACATTTTTGTTTCCGCTGCCATATCTAATGCCATATTTCCCAACAATGCTATTAGAGCCACGCCAATTTATTATGCGTTCAGATATCTATATGATCGGATTTTTATTTTATCATTTATTTATTCCATAAATAGTGTGAATACATAAAATGATTAATGTGCATATCTGACTAAATCCCACATACAATCCTTATATATATGATATAATATATATGCAATACATGTCACCTTAAAATCATTTTGATGGTGATTGGAAGTGTGGTTATGGCCTATACCCCTAGAACTTTTATTCTTGGTTGGATGGTTTCTTGTTCCTATTTATACTTAGTTTGCATATTGATCCTCTCTCTTCTTTCCATTTGTAAAAGCATCAATTCTTTCCTTCCTATGCTCCTCCTGAATGTAACTTGAGGTTTCCAAACTACAAGGTAGTATGTTAAATACAAACCAATCAGTTTAGGAGATGAATTGATCGGTTGGAGGACCAAGGAGGATGGTGATAGAAGGAGCCAACCAATCGATTGGTGGGCTAACTGACTGACTGGAGGATTCTAGACGTCACAAGGACCAGAGGCCAGATGATAAATTTGTAACCAACTGACTGATGAGGAGGCTGGATTACTGGTTCAAGTGTTAAAACAATCAGCCCAGAGTGGATCAAGAATAGATCATCATCAACAACAAGTTGCTACATATATTGTGGATCTTTGTTAGTAATTAGTTTTGATTCCAAGGAATTACAATAGGATAGCCATAACCATTGCTTGTGTTTATTATTGCATGTTTTTATTGTGGTTACGTACTATAAGTATGTGGTGATTGGATATGTCTATATCTATATAAATATAAAATCCCTCAATCAAACATATTAAGTCTTAGATGCTTTCCATAAGAAACACACATGAAAATATTGATTGAATATGGATGGGCACGCCAAGCATGGTGCACTATTTATCTCATGAAAATGTGATGGTAGTTATGTAGACCTACCAAGTGGGGTGCATTACTGTCGTGTTGGCTTTTGGGTCAAACTTAACTTGGTGATTTTAATTAAATTAAGTACCTAGAAGCATTTAGATGACTATGGCAAAGAGTTTTGCATACCATATATCCAAGAATTGCATAAGATGCAATTGGAAAAAGTGGCCTACCTTAACAATTGGTTATGGACATTGGCGTTGGCCAAGTAGTAATTTGATTGTTTTGGGTCTTGGCTCACTAGAAGATGGTGTGATGCAATCTTTTGAATTGATAAGTCAGTGTTATCAATTTGAATAAAATGGTGTGAGCGATAGTTAATCAAAGGACTAATTGAATATCATCAACTTTTATTTTTATCAAATCAAATTAAAAAAATTCACTAAATTGTAAATTTTTATTGTCGAATCAAATGATGATAAACAACACATTTTCTTTGTGATCAGTTCTTGAGAAGGAAAAGTTGAATGGGAATAATTTTCATGATTGCAGGACATTGATAATTGTTCTCACACAAGAGAGAAAACTCTATGTCCTAAGAAACACCAGAGCCAGATGAACTTGCTCCCAGTGTGCCTAGGGCTGACAAAGATGCTTACAATAAGCACTTTGAGGTTGTTGTAAATGTAAAATGCATAATGTTGTGATCCATGAACTATGAGTTACAGAGAGAACATGAAATATGGATGTGATTGAGACGATAACAGATATCAAGAACATGTACCAAGATCAGGCAAGACATGAGAGATATGATGTCTCCAAGGAGTTGTTCAAGTGAAACATGGTAGAAGGAGATCCAGTAGGTCCCCATGTGCTCAAGCATATTGGGTATGTGGAAAATATTTCCAGACCGAGACTTCCCTTGGGCCAAGAGTTGGCCACTAATGTGATTCTACGGTCACTTCCAGAGTCATACAGTCAGTTTGTCATGAACTACAACATGAACAATTTTGACAAACCGTTTTCAGAATTACTTGGCATGTTGAGAACAATTGAAGCACAAATGAAGAAAGACAAGCCTAAGTCTATGATGATGATCAATAGAACAAAAGGGAAGTCGAAGGGCAAATGTAAAGCTAAGAAGAGTTCAAAATCTAGCTAGAAGCCCAAGTCTTCTACACTCAAAGAAAAGGGAGGGGAGAACAAGGGAGGCAGTTGTCACCACTGTCACTAACCTGGACATTGGAAGAGAAATTGCCCTCTCTATCTAGAGGAACCAAGGAAGAAGAAGGAAGGGATTGAGATCTCCACTTTAGGTATATACGTTATTGAGATAAATTTGCCTACTTCTTCATGTTGGGTACTAGTTACCCGAAGTGGATCTCACATATGTTCAAATATGTAGGATCTGAAAAGAAGTAAGCCTTTATGAAAGGGTGAGGTTGAACTGTGTGTTTCAAATGGAGCAAGAGTTGCTACCACTGCATTTGGAACCTATAATTTATCTCATCCAACAGAGCTTGTAATATAATTAACGAACTGCTATTTTGTACATGCCATAAATAGAAATACTATTTTTATATCTTGAATGGACAAGGATGGATATATATTTTCATATAAAGAATGGTCAATGTTCTATTTCAAAAGGTGAGTTCTTTTATGGCAGTTCTCATATGTCCTATGGTCTTTATTTATTAGATCTTAAGAAAAATGTTTATAACGTAAATACCAAAAGGCTAAAACTCAATATCTCAAACAAATCATATTTTTGGCATCGTCTTCTAAGGCACATCAAATAGAATTGCATATATAGACTCCATAAATATGGTTATCTAGACTCTTTTAATTTCAAATCAATAGAGACATGTGAATCTTGTTTTTGGGAAAGATGACCAAGAATTCCTTCATTGGAAAGAGTGAGAGAGCTATTGATCTATTAGCACTCATACATAGTGATGTATGTGGCCCTTTTAGAACAAATGCTAGTGGTGGGTATCAATACTTCATTACCTTCACTGATGATTTTAGTAGGTATGGGTATGTTTACTTGATGAAACATAAGTCAAAAACTCTTGAAAAGTTCAAGGATTTCATGAATGAAGTACAGAACGAACTTGGCAAGAGTATCAAACAAATTTGTTCCAATCGGGGTGGAGAATACTAAGGCTAATAGTTTGAGGACCTTATGCAAGCATGTGGTATTGTATCACAATGGACTCCACTTGGAACACCACAACACAATGGTGTATCAAAAAGAAGGAATCACATAGTGCTAGATATGGTGTGATCAATGATGAGTTTTTTTATTTTCCAAATTCCTTCTGGGATATGTTCTTTAAACCATCGTGTTTACACTAAACTATGTACCATCTAAATAGATTCAAAAGACACCATATGAGATATGGTATGGGAAGCGTCCCAATGTGTCTTTCATGAAGATTTGGGCTTGTGAAGCTTATGTGAGAAAGCAGTTTCCTGAAAAGTTTGGACCCAAATCTGATAAATGCTATTTTGTTGGGTATCCTAAGGAAACCAAAGGATACTAATTTTATACTCCATCAAACAACAAAGTGTTTGTTTCTAGGGATGTTGCATCCCTAGAAAGGGAATTCATTTCCAAAGGAATCGGTGGGAGGAAAGTAGAACTCGAAGAGGTTCTAGACCAACAAGAAGGAATTGACCTGTAGAGGTATAAGAGGAACATAGAGAATCACAAATCATTTTAGAATCTCAAATTCCTCAAATAACACATGAACCTCACTGATCTAGTAGGGAACACCTTGAGCCAGAAAGATTCAGTTATCTTGTGACTCAAGAAGGATATGAATTGGTAATTGATAATGAGCCAATTCCATACCTAGAAGCTATTAAAGGACCAAAATCTGAGAAGTCACTACAAGACATGAGATCTAAGATGGAATCCATGTACACCAACAAGGTATGGACCTTGGTGGATCCACTTGAAGGGGTAAAACCCATAGGATGCAAATGGCTCTTCAAGAAGACGACTGACATGGATGGTAATGTACAAACTTACAAAGGTCAATTGGTTGTAAAGGCTTTCAAACAAGTTCAAGATGTTGACCATGACAAAACATTTTCTCTAGTTACCATGGTTAAGTCCATCAGGATCATGCTTGCCATTGCAGCTTATCCTGACTATGAGATTTGGTAGATGGATGTTAAAACTGCATTCCTTAATAGGAATCTTCTTGAGGATGTGTATATGACACAACTTGAGGGTTTTATAAATCCAAAGGATGCAGATAAAGTATGTAAGATACAAAGGTCAATCTATTGATTGAAACAAGCATCTCAAAGATGGAATCTATATTTTGGTGAAATAGTCAAAGAGTTTGGCTTTAGTCAAAATGAAGATGAACTGTGTGTTTACAAGAAGGTTAGTGGGAGCATGATTGTATTCCTCATATTGTATATGGGTGACATACGATTCATGGGGAATGAAATCCCTACTTTACATATGGTAAAGACTTAGATAGTAAATACATTCTCTATGAAAGACTTGGGTGAAGCATCCTATATCTTAGGAATAAAGATATTTAGAGATAAATCTAGAAGGCTTCTTGGACTAATTCAGAGAACATACAATGACAAAGTATTGAAGAGGATCAGTATGGAGAACTCAAAGAGAGGCAACCTACCCATGTCTCATGGCATTACTATCTCTAGAGATCAATGTCCCAAATCTTGTGAATAAAGAGAACGCATGAATGAGACTTCATATAGATTTGCAATTGGATCTATCATGTACACAATGCTATGTACTTGTCCTGATGTCTCTTATGTATTAAGAATAATAAGCAGATATTAGTCAGATCTTGGTGATACCCACTAGACTACAATGAAGAACATCCTTAAGTACTTGAGAAGAACTAAGAATCAGTTTCTTGCCTACGATGGTAAGGAAGAGTTGGTGGTAAAAGGTTACAGCAATGTAAGCTTCCAAATTGACAAAGATGATTATTGATCACAACCAGAATTTGTGTTTTACCTAAACACAGCGATATAATCATGAAGAGTTCCAAGAAAGAGATAGTTGTATATTCTACAACAAAGGCCGATTATATTGGTGCATCCAATGCAGCTAAGGAAGTTGTATGGATCAAGAAGTTCATTTAAAAACTTGGGGTGGCTCCAAGCATCAGCAATGCAATCGAGCTATATTGCGACAACAATGGAGCTTTTGTACAAGCTAAGGAACCCTAATCACATCAATGTTCCAAGCACATACAAAGGTGGTTCCATATCATATGAGAGATGGTACAACAAGGAGATGTGAAGATTTGTAGAGTGCCAATTGAAATCGATATTGTTGACCCCTTGATATAAGCTCTTTTGCAACAGAAGCATGATGGTCATCTTAGATCACTCGATATTAAGTTCATGGGTGATTGTCTCTAAGTGCAAGTGGGATTTTGTTGGTATATATGCCCGGAGAGCCAATCATATGGTGATTGTAATGACATAACTTGTAAATGATTTGTTTGATAATAAAGGTAATCTTCCCATTTATTCTGTTTCATTTATTTATGAGATAATGATGTTACATAACAAATGTCTAAAGAATGATATTACTCAATGATCTATGTCTTGGGGCTAAGGACCTGAACAATGAGATCATGTGGATGTCAAGAGTATATACATTCTTGTTATATCCCTAGTTGGATGTTATTGTGGAAGGCTGATGGACAACAATAACACTTAAGATTAGTGTGTTGGTTGATGACAGAATCTCATTAGTCATGATATGCGATATCAAACCAAACACATAGATACTTGTTAGAGAATAGTGTATTGGACAAACACACCTTGAGAGTGATACATGGAAACCATGATTGGTAGTCAGAATCATCTCTCATAGTGATGGTGGTGATTGTGGTTCTTAGACCTGAAGTCACTATGATCATCACATGTCATTTGATGTACTTTGACATCATCTGTTGTGACCTTGAATAAGGGTTGCTATTAAGGTGGTTCTTAGGTGCATTATGACACATGGGGATGATTGTGAGTGATGTAGATGGGATTTGTCCCTCCTATAGAAGTATGCTATTTTGGCCACTTGATAAGAGAGACTGTGAAATGCATGCCCATGTGCATGTGAGTTAATATATGATATTGAGCTTCGATATATCTCAAAGAGTCTTTTCAAGTTCAAGGAACATGGATTGAACGTTGAAGAGGATGATGATTCCATGCATGGAGTTCAAATAAGGATATCACAGACAAAGGAACTATATAATCACTAAAACACCAATCACAGATTATAGGTTGAAGTTGTTCTCCAACTTTCCAAATTACTTAGGTTGCAATGATGTCTTGCTAGATACCACTCTTTGCTTATGATGTCATGAATTAGTTGTGGACATTCACTACCAACATAATTTGGGACCTATAGGGTCACATGCATAGGAATGCACTTGGAACGGATTTCATTCATGAATGATGTTTAACATTGATTACTAAAGTGTTAAGTATAATCAAGACTGGCAATTTGCACTTTGAAATTACCAGTTCAGTAAGTGAACCGAATGGATCAGGTGCATGAACTGATCGGCTCAAGTTGTGAATCGTGTGTTTGGTAGATCAATGAGATTGGATCAAGGACTGATGGTGACGTCATGTTGTGTGTTAATCAAATATGAAATGCCAAAACAATTGTGAATATGAAACATAGTGAAACAACCATTCAAGTGTTAAACCAATCATTTCATGTGTGAATCGACTGATTCACAGGAGAATTGACCAGTTCGACATTTGCATGCTATGAAAATTTGTGAAATTGTGTCCCCTTCGACTCCCTCTTAGACTGGGAACCCTAACCATGACCCGACTATAAATAGAGGGGTATTGGGGGCTTCACAGATACAACAATAAGCCCTGACAATTATTGTCTTCTCTGGTTGTGGTAACCAAGAGAGCTTGAGAAAGTTCTACTTGTCAAAGGGAGGAACAACAAGGGAGAGACAATTATGGGAGAGAAAGTTGATGCTAGCACATCAATTAGAAGGGACAACTCCTTCATGTATGTTCATCTAGAATGATAGGAGTTCTCGATGGTACACGTTGACTACTCTAGAGGCAAGGCATCTTTGCCTGCTTCTAGGAGGACACTATCAACCACCATTTGTGGTTCCAGACTAGGAGGATGACAATAATAGACATCAAGGTGCAACTCAACGAAGTAACACGCTGCAACAAGCATTATCTCTGGACTTGATCCAGGACCATGTATATGTCCTACAACCTTCCTTCCCATCTCATAGTTATTGACACGATCTACTATTTATGGGAAATACGGTGAGTAAACTTAATTTCCCACTACCATATTTACCAATACACACATCATTCGATGAACTTTGACACCATCCAACGTGACCTTGAATAAGTGTTGCCATAAAGGTGGTGCTCGGGTACGTTGTGAGACATTAGGATTGACTGTGAGTGATGTAAATGGAATTTTTTCCTCCAATCAGAGATGATATCAGAGCCACTTGATAAGTGAGACTGAGAAATGCATGTCCATTCTCATGTGAGTCAATATGTGATGTTGATCTCACATGTATCATAATAGTCTGCTCTGGTTCAAGAAACATGGATTGAGTATTAAGAGGACGACAATTCCAAGCCTCACATTCAAGATGTATATCAATGATAGTGGGACTATAAGATCACTATAACATTGAAACAGATTATAGGTCGAAGTTGTTCTCCAAATTTCTTGAGTAGAAATGATGTGTTGCTAGATGTCACTCATTGTTTGTAATGTCATAGTCTAGTTATAGACATTCACTACCAACTTAATTTGGGACCTATAGGGTTACACACATAGGATGCACCAGGAATCAGATTTTATTCATGCATAAGGTTTAACTTGGTTACCAAAGTGTCTAGGTAATCAATTTAAACAACATTGACTGATACTTGGCTGGCTGGAGTGTCCAGTCGACTGGCTAGGAATGTGAGTCGATTGACTGAATTGTTCAGTCGACCATTTAGACAATGAGTAAGAATGGATAAAGGATTGATGTTGATACCATGGCATGCAATAACTATCTCATTGAAAGCCAATATATTTTTGAATAGGAAATATAGCCAATTGACCAACTAGAGTGTCTAGTCAACTGATTGGGAGTTCAATCAACTGACTCATGATTCGTAGTTGCCAAAAAAATAATGGAATTTGTCTCCTTGTGTCCCCAAGTTTGTGGAAACCCTGACTCATCCACTCTTATATAAAGAGGGGTGGTTGAGCCTCTTAGGACAAGTCTCCTTATCTCAATGTTGTGGTAATGTGAGATCCAGAGGCATCTTACCCGTGAAAGGGAGAGATAGATAAAGGGGAGAAAGTCAAAGCTAGCATGTTGACAACATGAGGTACAACTCCTTCCTGTCGGTTCTAGAAGAACTACAGGAGTTCTTGGTGGTCCGCATAGACTACATAGAGACATAGGGGCCAACCTCCATGCTAGAAGAATGTCATCAACTGTCGTTCATGGTGCTACACTAAGAGGTTGTTGTCGAAGACCATTCATTTACTTCTTGAAGAAGAAGCACGACTCTATGAGGATTGTCACAAGACTTGTAGGAGGACCAGGTATAAAAACCTTGCATCCCTCCTCCACAATTCATAGTTGTTAACGCAATCTGTTAATATGGGAATATGGATAGAAATTTTTTGTTTCCATTGCCATCTCTGCCACCATATTTTGCTACAGTGATATCAGAGCCATGCCAATTTACTATATTTTGGGATTTAATTGATGTAATTGGTTTTTGTTTTTATTAGTTATTCTATTGCATGTGATGTGAATACTTAAAATGTTTAGTGTGCATTTTTTATTGAATACCATAAATTCTAGAGAATGTTCTCATAGATCCTATATGTTAGATATGATATATATATATATGCAATCTATACACATCACCCTAAAATTATTTTGGTGGATGTATGTATGGTTATGGCCAATACTGTTGGGTTTTAGAGGAGGCAGAGAAGCAGCGGAAACAAAAATAAATTCTCCCCAAAACCCAGAGCAAAAGCAATCGCGTCAACGTCTATACAATAGGAAAGATGGTTTGTGGATGCATACCTTGTCCCGAGGCTTGCTCGGCGACAGTACCTCACGCCTTGTGCGGTCTTCACCTCCAGTCTTGGACGGTGTCTGTACAGTTCCTGGTCGCACTGGGACTGAAGACTCCTGGTCTCACCGTGACTGTCAGGATTGACAGTTGTCCTCCGAGCGGCAGAGGTCTCCCGCCTCTGCAGTCGTCCACACGAACCGCCTGTAACTCTGATCTCCTTGTCGCACAAGGAACCGGAAGGAGTCACACCCTCCTGTTAGCGTACTAGTCGCCAACACACTCTCCTGCTACCAGTTGCAACTATAGTTGTCTTTCCCTTGTTGCACCTCCCTTTTCGAGTAGCACTTGCTCCGGCTCTCTCGGTTACCAAAACCAGAGAGAACGACAACTTTGCAGAGCAACCGGCTTGCACTATGTTGTACTCTGAGAAGCCCCCCAATACCCCTATATATATAAGCGGGTCATGGGACAGGGTTCTCTGTCCTTGGCAATATGGGACTAAAAGCAGGAGTAGAAGGGTTCGATATTTTCCACAAAAGCAACCAACTCGCAACCTGAACCGATCGTTTCACAATTGAAACGGTCGGTTGGGGACCTGAACCGGTCGGTTGACACCTCAACCGATCGGTTGGGATCCTTGAACTGGTCGGTTCACTCCTGAACGTGTTGGTTGGGGTTCCTGATCAGTTCCCGATTGACTTTCCTTCTTTTATTTCTAATTGGTATCAAATACCAATCCTTGTTCCAATCAAATTGGGCAAGTGAAACGCAAGGAAAATTCTCACCAATCCTACTTTCCCAACTTGCTCGGTTACATCAGTTGAACCAATCGTTTCAACACTTGAAGTAATCGTTTCACCCTGACCTTGAGCCGATCGGCTCAACACTTGAGCCGATCGGTTCACCATGCTCAACCGACTGGTTCATCACATGAGCCGATCGGTTGGGAGTACAGATTGTGCAGAATCAGTCAATTGTGATTTCAATCAATCTGATAATCCAATCAATATGTCCAACACCTTGAACATTATGATATTGAGCTATCAATTGATTGAGTGTTTAATTGAACTACTAAACTCCTTTAGTAATCAATCTAAACATTGCTTGTGGACAAAACTCCTCTTCCAGGTTAAATCCTATGTGTGTGACCCTGCAGGTCCATTTCACGTTGGCAGTGAAAATCCATAACACTTATGACTTCACAAGCAAAGAGCGGTGCCTAGTCACACATCAGTGCTACCCAAGTGAAATAGAAAGTTGGAGAACAACCTTCAATCCTACAATCCGTGAATGGTGTTACAGTGAATGTATAATTCCTTTGTCACTGATATCCTGAATGAACTCGAGGCATGGAACAGTCATCATGTCAACGTTCATTCATTTCCTTGATCTCAGATCAGACCGAGTGAGATGTGTATGACATCAATATCACATATTGATTCACACGTGCATGCGCATGCCTTTCTCAATCCTACTCATCAAGTGGCCAAGGACATCAAACTCCCTCAGGAGGAAAAAATCCCATATCTATCACTCACCCCTCAAAAGCCCCATGTGTCAAAGCCACCCAATCACCACCTTTATAACAACCCATGTTTCAGGACTGCGTTTGATGATGTCAAAGTGTACCCAACGACATGTGTTGAGTGTAGTGATTTCAGGTCTAAGAATCACATTCACCACCATCATTATGAGAGCTGACTGTGACTACCAAGTCATGGTTCCATGTGTCACTCTCACAGTGGGTCTGTCTGATACCTTGTTCTCTAACAAGTACCTATGTGCTTGGTTTGACATCACTATATCATGACTAATGAGATTATGTCATCAACCAACACACAATCTAGTCTTTAGTGTTATTTATGTCTATGGTTATTTCCACAATAACAACCGACTAGGGACTAAACAAGAATGTATACTCTTAACATTCGTATGATCTCATCGTTTAGGTCCTCAACCCAAAAGCATACGTCATTGAGTAAAATCATTCTTTAGACAATATCATGTCACACCATCATCTCAGAAACAGTTTAAACATATAGATTGGAAATTGCCTTTATTATTATTCAAATCATTTACAAAGTATCACATTACAATCATCATATGACTTTCTCTATGGGCATACATACCAACAGACTCCCACTTGCACTTAGAGCCAGTCACCAAGGAACCTCAATCCTTGTGACCTAGCATGACCATCATGCTTCTGCTGAGAAAGGGCCTTAGTGAGTGGATCAGCTATGTTGTCTTCAGTTGGTACTTTGCAAATCTTCACATCTCCTCACTGTACGATCTCTCGTATGAGATGGAAGCATCGGAGTATGTGCTTGGACCGCTGATGTGATCTGGGCTCCTTATCTTGTACAATAGCTCCATTATTGTCACAATAAAGCTCAATTGCATCACAGCTACTGGGAACTACACCAAGTTCAGAAATGAACTTCCTGATCCACACAGCCTCCTTTGCTGCATGTGATGTAGCAATATACTCGGCCTCTGTAGTAGAATCAGCAACTGTTTCTTGCTTGGAACTCTTCCAGCTCACAGCTCCATTATTAAGGCAAAACACAAATCCTGACTGCAATATGTAATCATCTTTATCGGTTTGGAAGCTTGCATCGGTGTAACCCTTTACAACCATCTCTTCCTCGCCGTTGTAAATAAGAAATTGATCCTTAGTCCTTCGCAAGTACTTGAGGATGTTCTTCACAGCTGTCTAGTGAGCATCCCCGGGATCTGACTGGTACCTGCTCGTCATGCTGAGAGCATACGAGAGATTTGGGCATGTGCACAACATAGCGTACATGATGGATCCGATGGCTGATGCATATGGGATCCCATTCATACGCTCCCCCTCTTCACAAGATTGGGTACATCCAGATCTAGAGACGGTGACTCCATGTAGCATGGGGATGTTGCCTCTCTTTGAGTTCTCCATGCTGAACCGCTTCAGCACTTTGTCAATGTACGTGATCTGACTTAGTCCGAGAAGTCTTCTATATCTATCTCTATAGATCTTAATTCCTACAATGTAGGATGCTTCTCCTAAGTCCTTCACTGAGAAAGTATTCCCAAGCCAAGTCTTTACCTTCTCTAAGGCTAAGACATCATTCCCCATCAAAAGTATTTCATCCACATACAATATGAGGAATGTGGTCCAGCTCCCACTAACCTTCTTGTACACACAAGGTTCATCTTCATTTTGAATAAAGCCAAACACTTTGACTTCCTCATCAAATCAAGGATTCCAACTCCGAGATGCTTGCTTCAATCCATAGATTGACCTTTGCAGCTTACAGACTTTATTGGCATTCTTTGGATCAACAAAACCTTCAGGATGTGTCATATACACATCCTCATTTATATTCCCGTTAAGGAATGCGATTTTAACATCCATCTGCCAAATCTCATAGTCATAATAAGCTGCAATAGCTGTTGGTATGTATGCCCTGAGAGCCAATCATGAGATGATTGGTGGGATACATAAGATTGATTTGATAAACATCAAAGGCAAGCTTCCAATTCTTTCTGGTTCAGTCATATGAGATAGTGATAGAATAGATTGAATGTCTAGAGAATGACAGTACTCAATGACGTATGCTTTCAGGTTGAGGACCTGAACGATGAGATCATACAGATGCTAAGAGTTTGTACATTCTTGTTATGTCCCTAGTCGGATGTCATTGTGGAAGGTAGATAGACAGCAATGACACACAAGACTAGATTGTGGTGTTGGTTGATGACAGAATCTCATTAGTCATGATATAGAGATATCAAACCAAACACATAGGTACTTGTTAGAGAACAAGGTACCGGACAGACCCACCGTGAGTTTGACACATGGAACCATGAGATGGTAGTCACAGTCAGTACTCACAGTGATGGTGGTGAGTGTGATTCTTAGACCTGAAATCACTGCACTCAACACATGTCGTTGGGCACACTTTGACATCATCAAACGCATTCCTGAAACATGGGTTGTTATAAAGGTGATGATTGGGTGGCTTTGACACATGGGGCTTTTGAGGGGTGAGTGATAGATATGGGATTTGTCCCTCCTGAGGGAGTTTGATATCCAAGGCCACTTGATGAGTAGGATTGAGATAGGCGTGCGCACGCATGTGTGAATCATTATGTGATATTGATGTCATACATATCTCGTTCAATCTGCTCTGAGATCAAGAAAGTGAATGAACGTTGACAGGATGACTGTTCCATGCCTTGAGTTCATTCGGGATATCAGTGACAAAGGAATTATACATTCAATGTAACACCATTCACGGGTTGTAGGGTGAAAGTTGTTCTCCAACTTTCTACTTTCACTTGGGTAGCACTGATGTGTGACTAGGCACCGCTCTTTGCTTGTGAAGTCATAAGTGTTATGGACTTTCACTGCCAACGTGAAATGGACCTGCAGGGTCACACACATAGGATTTAACCTGGAAGAGGAGTTTTGTCCACAAAGCAATGTTTAGATTGATTACTAAAGGAGTTTAGTAGTTCAATTAAACACTCAATCAGTCTATGGCTCAATATCGTATGGTTCAAGGTGTTGGACGCATTGATTGGAGTATCGGATTGATTGAAATCGCAATTGACTGATTTTGCCCAACCTGTGCTCCCAACCGATCGGCTCATGTGATGAACCGATCGGCTGAGGTGCTGAACCGGTCGGCTGGAGTGTCCAGGCCGATCGGCTCATGCCCAGGTTGAAACGACCGGTTCAAGAGTTGAACCGATCGGCTCAACTGGTGCAACCGACCAGTTGGGAAAGTCATGTCGGCAAGAATTTTCCTTTGGTTTCAAATTGCCCAATTCGATTGGGAATAACATTGGTATACGATACCAATTGAGAACGAAACAAGGAAAGTCTTTTTGAGCCAGATTAGGACCATGAACCGATCGGTTCAGGGCACCAACCGATCGGTTGGAGTGCCCCAAACGATCGGCTCAGGTCCAACTGATCGGCTCAATGGCCGAACCGATCGGTTCAGTTGTGAACCGATCATTTCAAGTTGCGAACCAGTTGTTTTTTTGTGGAAAATTCTCGAACCCTTCTACTCCTGCTTTAGTCCCGTATTGTCGGGCACAGAGAACCCTGTCCCATGACCCGCCTATATATATAGGGGTATTGGGGGCTTCTCAAAGTACAACTCAATGCAAGCCGGTTGCTTTGTGAAGTTGACGTTCTCTCTGGTTTTGGTAACCGTGAGAGATCCCGAGCAAGTGCTTCCCGCAAAAGGGAGGTGCAGCAAGGGAAGGACAACTGCAGTTGCAACTGGTAGCAGGAGAGTGTGTTGGCGACTAGTACGTCAACAGGAGGGTGTGACTCCTTCCACTTCCTTGTGGGACAAGGAGAGTGGAGTTCCAGGTGGTCTGTGTGGACTACTACAGAGGCGGGAGGACACTGCCGCTTAGGAGGACAACTGTCATCCGACAGTCCGGTAGGAGGAAGAGGAGTCAGTCCCGGTGCGACCAGGAGCTGCACAGACACCGTCCAAGACCGGAGTTGAAGACCGCGCATTGCGCGAGGTATTGTCGCTGAGCAAGCCTCGGGACAAGGTATGATTCCACAAACCATCCTTTCCTATTATATAGACGTTGACGCGTTTCCTCAATATGGGTTGGGGAGAAAATTTTTGTTTCCGCTGCCTTCTCTGTCTCCCCTAAAACCCAATAGTGGTATCAGAGCCACGTCAACTGCTCTATATTTTAGGAATATCGATATGATCGATTTTGGTTTGTCGCCTTTATTTAATGCATGCGATGCGAATAATATCGGCTTTATGCATGTCCAATCCTAAATCCACAAATCCCTAATTACATATATGATGTATTATTAATGCACTCGATACGTGTCGCCCTTAAACGAGTTTTGTGGTGGATGTGTGTAGCATGATTATGGCCTATAAACCCCTATCTATGTGTGGTTGTTTGTGGTTTCTTTCATCTCGGTCTATGCACCGATCTTCCCTCTCTTATTCCTGATGTAACTCGAAATAATTCGAGATTATTTCCTACCTTTGCTCCCCCCGAATGTAACTCGGGGTTTCCCTTTTAAAGCAATGTAATAAATAGGATAGATTTTTATTTCCTGTTATGTCGAAGACCGGTGGACATCAAGACGACAGCTGAAACGATCGGTTCAAGGCGTGAACCGATCGGTTGACTTTCCAGACGGTCGGTTCAAGGAGTGAACCGATCGGTTGATGACCGGTTCGAGGAGCGAGACGAGCAGGTGGCGGACATGACGAGATGCACGATGACTAGGTGAACCGATCAGTTGGAGGAGCCAACCGATCGGCTGGTGGCACCCAGACGACCGGCTGGAGAGTACAGATCATTCATGTGATGAGTTGATCTACTCGGATGGCAAGGCACAGAGTTCATCTTGTACAGGTTGCATGTGATGTAGACCTAGATGACCGTGATTCCTCTTGGCTCGAGGAATCACATTAGGATGGCCATAATCATTGCTTTTATCGTTTTGTGCATGTTTTCAGTGGGATATAGCATGTATATGATACGTACTATGTATTGTGGTGATTGGATATGTATATGTATGTAAAACCAAATCCCTCATTAAAATATTAAGTTTTAGATGCCTTCCAAATGCGACACACGTGAAAAGCTTGATCGACCAAGTGTGGGCACGCCCAAGCGTGGTGCACCGTCTATCTTGTGGAAGCGTGAAGGATGAATGTGTGGGTCTGCCCAAGCAGGGTGCATGTTCATCGTGTTTGCTTTGGGTCGGACTTAACAAGGTGACCTAGATAGGATCTAGCGCCTTGAGGCATGGATATGATCATTGCAAGGAGTTGTAGATGACATCTTATCAAGAGTTGCATATGATGCAATTGGCAAAAGTTTCCTACCTGAGAGATCTATGTTGTGGGTGACAGCCCAAGCTGGTCCATGACTTAGAGGATTTCAGGATCTTGCCCACTAGAAGGTTGTACGCTGCAATCTTCCGAATTGATGGTGAGGGCTATCAATTTGAAGTAAAATAGTGGGAGCGATAATTAATTAAAGGCCTAATTTTATCATCAACTTTTCAAATCAATCAAACAAGTCAAAATAAGTTTTTGGACTAAAATTGCATATATTTCCTTTTTGTTAAAATAAACGGTTAATCAACAAATCACTTTATTTGTGATCGGTCTTTGAGACCAACAAATTAAATGGGAATAATTCCACGACTGGTTAGGATGGTGAGAAGTGTTCTCAAAGAGCGAAAGCTCCAAGTCCTAGTTATACCAGAACCAGATGAACTCGATCCCACCACATCAATGGCTGAAAGTATGCTTATGGAAGCATACTGAGGATGACATTGATGAGGAGTGCTTGATGTTGTGTTCTCTGAACTATGAGTTGCAGAGACAACATGAGACATATGATGTCTCCAAGACACTGTCCTAGTATGGCATGACAGAAGGAGATCCAGTAAGGTATTCACACACTCAATGTGATTGGGTATGTGGAAAGACCTGACTAAGAAGGATTCCATCTGAGCCAAGGGTTGGCTATTAGTATGATACTACAAATGTTGTGAGAATCATACAATTCATGATAAGCTACAACATGAACAACTTTGACAAGCGTTGATAGAGTTGTTAGACATGTTGAGGATAGTAGAGGCAAAGATGAAGAAAGACAAACCATAATCTTTGATGTGATCAAAGAAAAGGTAAGTATTAAGGGCAAGGACAAGGGCAAAGCAAAGAAGTATTCTGATGCTAGCCAGCAATCCAAGCCGTCTTCAGCCTCAAGGCACATGGGGAAAGGGTGTATGAGGGAACTGCCCTCTATATCTGGAAGAACAAAAGAAGATGAAGGAGGGGATGGAGATCTCCACCAAAGGTATCATGAAATGAACCGCTTCTTTATCCGAGGTATATGATACCAAGATATGGATATGTCATATATGATATGCAATATCCGCAAAGAAGTGATGACCTTTGTGAAAGGACCAAGAAAGAAGTACCCATCATTGGAGCAAGTGTTGCTGCCATAGATAGGAGTATCTTTCAGTTTATTTCAGCCTAAAGGGCACGAAATAGAGTTGAGAACTGCTATTTCATATATTGCCAATAGATAGAAACACTTTATTATTGCATATTGTATGACAATGATGGCAATTAATAAAGTTGATGTTTCAATCTTAAAGATATGATCTTTGTGGCAATGCCTTGTTTATCTTGTGATACATGGTATGCATAAGATAAAATGATACCTAAAGTTATTGATAACTCAAACAATCAAATTAGCATCAATCATGAGAAATTCATTTCTAGTTTCCATATGATGGATAAATCTAGACTCTTTTGGTTAGAGAACCAGTAAGAGACATGAATATCTTGGACATGATCAATCAATCTTCACTAATGGTAGTGGGAGAATGATTATCCTATTAGGTATAATACATGTGATGTATTTACATACCTATTGGAACAAATGCTAATTCCTCTAATGGTGTTTAGAGAAATACCAATATGAATATCTTGAAGTGTTCAAGATTATCACAAATGAAGTACAAATTTGGTAAAGCATTAATGAATGAAATACTTGGACCAAATGTTTGAGATCCTTATGAGTGATTATGATAGTGTATCATAGTGAACTCATGATTAAGGCATGGTGATGTCTAAATCAAGAAGGAATCATACTCTAAGGATTTAGAGAATGATTATCGAATAACTGAATTCTTCTTAATAAAAGAATACCCCAAACTAATAAAGGAAATTAAGAATCACAAGGGTTGTGAATTCTTATATTCTTGACAGATACACCTCAATTATCTATGTGATGAGTTGTTCATATGATGAGTCAACTATCTAGATGAATATGAGGAATCCGATTTTGAGTTATGGTATAAAACCATTACATCCGTGTGAACCATAAGGTATGACCTTGATGGTAGCACTCATTGGATCATATCCATAAGTGCAAATAAGTCTTAAGTGTTAAGACACATGGATAACATTTTGAGAAGGATGATGCTTGTTGATTGCAACTTAATGACTAAGACATTTGGCATATGGATACTAAAACCGCATTCCTTTGAGGAATAAAATCAGGATGTGTACGTGACACAGCCTATAAGGTTTATGAATCCATTAATGCAAATGAAGTCTATAAGTTACAATGGACTAATCAATGAGATTGATTGAGTACAAGCAACTCAAAATTGGATCTTTACTTTGATGATATAGTCAAAGGATTTGACTGATATGTCAAAGATAAAGACGGGATCTGTGATTTAGTGGGAGAATATTCACATTCCACATATTGATGTGAAATGGAAATGTTCTAAAATGGAAATCCAAAAGTGGAAATTATCTTTAAGGAAGATAGAGATGTTTCCTATATGATAGGAATGGAGATCTATAGAGATAGTTCTCGGAAAATCTCTTGACCTGGAAAGAGAAAACATACATTGGCAATCTGTACTGAAGTGTTCAGTATGCACAGATTCAGTGGGAGAAAACTTGTCCATGTTACATGGATATTAGTATCCCAAGGCCAAGTGTCCAATTCTTATGAAGAATGGGAACACTAAGAATAGATATGGATCTATCATGTATGTAATCATCCCATCGTCTTGCATGTATGACATGGCAAGAATAAAATGCATTCATCATCTTGTATGTGTGACATGACAATATGATGTGCTCATCCTGATAACTCGTATGTGGGACATGACGAGTGGATGTCTGTCTACTTCCAGTAAGGGTTACTGGAATACCATGAGAACTTGATAAGTACTTATGAAGTACTAGTTCCATGAAGATAAGGAAGAGTTTGATGTAAAGAGTTACATTGATGCGAACTTCTGAAAGGACAGAAAATTGATTGCAAAATATACATGGGATGTATAAAAGTGAAAGTTTGTTGATTATTGGAAATGTTCCAATAAAATCATATAAAAGGAAATGCCGAGTATCCGTGTGTTAGAGAACATCAGTGGATACTATATGGATCTAGAAGTTCATGAGATGAACTTATAAATATTTCGGTCATTGATGACAAGTCTGGAATCCTTGATCATGCAATGTGGCTAAAGGTTAGCAAAGGAATACTAGATCGCATATTACGGCAACTCCATCTCATACGTATGACGTACAGCGAAGAGATGTGAGACATGCAATTTGTACAGACTTTGGCAAGGTGTTGTCATTACTCACTATGTTGGCACTAGAGCACAGTAACATGTGGGACATGTCTGAAGATCACTATGAATATGATTCAAGGGTGATTGGCTCGCAGTGCAAGTGGGAGACTGTTGGTATGTATGCCCTGAGAGCCAATCATGAGATGATTGGTGGGATACATTAGATGATTTGATAAACATCAAAGGCAAGCTTCCAATTCTTTCTGGTTCAGTCATATGAGATAGTGATAGAAAAGATTGAATGTCTAGAAAATGACAGTACTCAATGACGTATGCTTTCAGGTTGAGGACCTGAACGATGAGATCATACGGATGCTAAGAGTTTGTACATTCTTGTTATGTCCCTAGTCGGATGTCATTGTGGAAGGTAGATAGAAAGCAATGACACACAATACTAGATTGTGGTGTTGGTTGATGACAGAATCTCATTAGTCATGATATAGAGATATCAAACCAAACACATAGGTACTTGTTAGAGAACAAGGTACCGGACAGACCCACCGTGAGTTTGACACATGGAACCATGAGATGGTAGTCACAGTCAGTACTCACAGTGATGGTGGTGAGTGTGATTCTTAGACCTGAAATCACTGCACTCAACACATGTCATTGGGCACACTTTGACATCATCAAACGCAGTCCTGAAACATGGGTTGTTATAAAGGTGATGATTGGGTGGCTTTGACACATGGGGCTTTTGAGGGGTGAGTGATAGATATGGGATTTGTCCCTCCTGAGGGAGTTTGATATCCAAGGCCACTTGATGAGTAGGATTGAGATAGGCGTGCGCACGCATGTGTGAATCAGTATGTGATATTGATGTCATACATATCTCGTTCAATCTGCTCTGAGATCAAGAAAGTGAATGAACGTTAACAGGATGACTGTTCCATGCCTTGAGTTCATTCGGGATATCAGTGATAAAGGAATTATACATTCAATGTAACACCATTCACAGATTGTAGGATGAAAGTTGTTCTCCAACTTTCTACTTTCACTTGGGTAGCACTGATGTGTGACTAGGCACCGCTCTTTGCTTGTGAAGTCATAAGTGTTATGGACTTTCACTGCCAACGTGAAATGGACCTACAGGGTCACACACATAGGATTTAACCTGGAAGAGGAGTTTTGTCCACAAAGCAATGTTTAGATTGATTACTAAAGGAGTTTAGTAGTTCAATTAAACACTCAATCAGTCGATGGCTCAATATTGTATGGTTCAAGGTGTTGGACGCATTGATTGGAGTATCAGATTGATTGAAATCGCAATTGACTGATTTTGCCCAACCTGTGCTCCCAACCGATCGGCTCATGTGATGAACCGGTCGGCTGAGTTGCTGAACCGGTCGGCTGGAGTGTCCAGGCCGATCGGCTCATGCCCAGGTTGAAATGACCGGTTCAAGAGTTGAACCGATCGGCTCAACTGGTGCAACCGACCAGTTGGGAAAGTCATGTCGGCAAGAATATTCCTTTAGTTTCAAATTGCCCAATTTGATTGGGAATAACATTGGTATACGATACCAATTGAGAACGAAACAAGGAAAGTCTTTTTGAGCCGGATTAGGACCATGAACCGATCGGTTCAGGGCACCAACCGATCGGTTGGAGTGCCCCAAACGATCGGCTCAGGTCCAACTGATCGGCTCAATGGCCGAACCGATCGGTTCAGTTGTGAACCGATCATTTCAAGTTGCGAACCAGTTGTTTTTTTGTGGAAAATTCTCGAACCCTTCTACTCCTGCTTTAGTCCCGTATTGCCGGGCACAGAGAACCCTGTCCCATGACCCGCCTATATATATAGGGGTATTGGGGGCTTCTCAAAGTACAACTCAATGCAAGCCGGTTGCTTTGCGAAGTTGACGTTCTCTCTGGTTTTGGTAACCGTGAGAGATCCCGAGCAAGTGCTTCCTGCAAAAGGGAGGTGCAGCAAGGGAAGGACAACTGCAGTTGCAACTGGTAGCAGGAGAGTATGTTGGTGACTAGTACGTCAATAGGAGGGTGCGAATCCTTCCACTTCCTTGTGGGACAAGGAGAGTGGAGTTCCAGGTGGTCCGTGTGGACTACTACAGAGGCGGGAGGACACTGCCGCTTAGGAGGACAACTGTCATCCGACAGTCCGGTAGGAGGAGGAGGAGTCAGTCCCGGTGCGACTAGGAGCTGCACAGACACCGTCCAAGACCGGAGTTGAAGACCGTGCATTGCGCGAGGTATTGTCGCCGAGCAAGCCTCAGCACAAGGTATGATTCCACAAACCATCCTTTCCTATTATATAGACGTTGACGCGTTTCCTCAGTATGGGTTGGGGAGAAAATTTTTGTTTCCGTTGCCTTCTCTGTCTCCCCTAAAACCCAACAATAGCAAGCATGATCCTGATGGACTTAATCATGGCAACTAGAGAAAAGGTTTCGTCATAGTCAACACCTTGAACTTGTCGAAATCCCTTCGCAACCAATCTGCCTTTATAAGTTTGTACATTGCCATCCATGTCGGTCTTCTTCTTGAAGACCCACTTGCACCCTATGGGTTTTACCCCTTCGGGTGGTTCCACCAAAGTCCATACTTTGTTGGAGTACATGGATTCCATCTCGGATCTCATGGATTCAAGCCATTTCTCATAATCTAGTCCCTCCATAGCCTCTACGTAGGTAGTTGGATCATCATCTATGATCAACTCACCACCTTCCTGAGTCACAAGGTATCCAAACCTCTCAGGTTCAAGGTGGGTCCTACTAGATCTATGAGGTCCTTGTGTTACCTGAGGAGATTGAGATTCCACAACACCTTGTGAATCTGCATTTTCCTCTGGTACATCTACTGGTTCAATGTTTTCTTGGTGGGCTTGAACCTCTTCAAGCTCTATATTCCTCCCACTGCTTCCTTTGGAAATAAATTCCGTTTCTAGGAATACAACATCCTTGGCAACAAACACTTTGTTATCTGTAGGGTGGTATAAGTAATATCCCCTTGTTTCCTTGGGATATCCAACAAAATAAAATTTATCGGATTTGGGTCCAAGCTTATCAGGAAACATTTTCTTGACGTAAGCCTCACAACCCCAAATCTTCATAAAAGACAAAATGGGACGCTTCCCATACCATATCTCATATTGTGTCTTTTGATCCGATTTAGATGGTACACGGTTAAGTGTAAACGCGGCGGTTTCAAGAGCATAACCCCAGAAAGAAATTGGAAGATCAGAAAAACTCATCATTGATCGCACCATATCCTACAATGTGTGATTCCTTCTTTTAGACACACCATTATGTTGTGGTGTTCCAGGCGGAGTCCACTGTGATACAATACCACGAGCTCGCAGAAGGTCCTCGAACTCTTGGCTTAAGTATTCTCCACCTCGATCGGATCGAAGTGCCGTAATATTTTTACCAAGTTGGTTCTGTACTTCATTCATGAAATCCTTGAACTTTTCAAGGGTTTCTGACTTATGTTTAATTAGGTACACATAGTCATACCTACTGAAGTCATCAGTGAAGGTAATGAAGTACAGATACCCACCTCTGGCATTAGTTCTAAAAGGCCCACATACATCAGTATGTATGAGTCCTAATAGATCACTATCTCTCACCTTTACCTGAAAAGGGAGTCTTGGTCATCTTGCCCAACAAACAAGATTCACATGTCTCTATTGATTCATAATCAAAAGAGTCTAGATAACCATCTTTATGGAGTCTAGAAATGCGCTTCTCATTTATGTGCCCTAGACGACAATGCCAGAGATATGTTTTGTTTGAGTCGTTGAGTTTTTTCTTTTTGGTGTTTACATTGTATACACTTGTCTCCAAGTCTATCAAGTATAGACCATAAGACATTGGGGCACTGCCATAAAAGATCCCATCTTTAGAAATGGAACATTTTCCATTCTTAATAAGAAATTCAAATCCATCTTTGTCCAAACAAGAGAGAGAAATGATATTCCTATTTATGGCAGGTACATAATAGCAGTTCTTCAACTCTATTATTAGCCCACTAGGTAGAGTTAACTCATAGGTTCCTACGGCACTGGCGGCAACTCTTGCCCCATTGGCAACACGTAGTTCAACCTCGCCTTTCCCCAAAGGCCTACTTCTCTTAAGATCCTTCACATTTGAACAAATGTGAGATCCGCATCCGGTATCAAGTACCCATGACGAAGAAGTAGTAAAGTTGATCTCTATCATGTATACATCAAAAGTAGAGATCTCTATCTCTGACTTCTTCTTCCATTGATCCTTCCATCCTCTCCATGTGGAAGAAAATGGTTTGGCGAGAGAACCCTTCTCTCCCTTACCTTCTTTCTTCTTCACTAACGCGTTAAGCATACATAGAGTGGATTCTAAGGCTCCTGGTATATCTGGATTGTACAGAACACTTCTCACAGTCCTCAACCAGTTAAGGAATTTATTTTCAATTAATTTGCCCATTTTAAAAGATGATTCTTTTGCCATTCTACAAGAGAAAATTTGCATTTGTCAAAACCTTTTTGATTTGATTTGAATAAAATTTGACAATAGTTAATTAGGCCTTTAATTAATTACCGCTCCCACTATTTTAACTCAAATTGATAGCCCTCACCATCAATTTGGAAGATTGCAGTGTACAATCTTCTAGTGGGTCAAGATCCTGAAATCCTCTGAGCCATGGACCAGCTAGGGCTGTCACCCACAACTCAGATCTCTCAGGTAGGCAACTCTTGCCAATTACATCATATGCAACTCTTGAAAGATGTCATATGCAACTCTTTGCCATGATCATCTCCATGCCTCAAGGTACTAGATCCCATCTAGATCACCTTGTTAAGTCTGACCCAAAGCCAACACGATGAATATGCACCCTGCTAGGGCAGACCCACACATTCATCCTTCACGCTTCCATGAGATAGACGGTGCACCACGCTAGGGCGTGCCCACACTTGGTCGATCAAGCTTTTCACGTGTGTCGCATTTGGAAGGCATCTAAAACTTAATATTTAATGAGGGATTTGGTTTTTATATACATATACATATCCAATCACCACAAAATATAGTATGTATCATATACATGCTATATCCCACAAAACATGCAAAACGATAAAAATCAATGATTATGGCCATCCTATTGTGATTCCTCGAGCCAAGAGGAATCACGGTCATCTAGGTCTACATCACATGCAACCTGTACAAGATGAAATTTGTGCCTGCCTTTCTGGGTTTCATCAGCTCATCTCCATGACTGATCGGCTCGCCATCAAGTTGGTGGTTCGGGTGCCACCAGTCGATCGAATAGCACCTCCAGCCGATTGGTTCACCAGTCGTCGTGCATCTCATCAGGTCACCACCCGTTTGTCTCTCTCCTCGAACCGGCCGTATGGATCACCAACCGATCGGTTCACACCTTGAACTGATCGTCTCAGGTCGTCCACCGTTCTTTGACATAACAGGAAATAAAATCTATCCTATTTACAATTTAATTTTGAAACCCCGAGTTACATTCGGGGGGAGCAAAGGTAGGAAAAGAATTCTCAAATTATTTCGAGTTACATCAGGAATAAGAGAAGGGGAATCGGTGCGCAGACCGAGATGCAAGCAACCACATACAACCACACACAGATATAGGGGTTTATAGGCCATAACCATGATACACATCCACCACAAAACTCGTTTAAGGGCGACGCGTATCGTGTGCATTAATATTACATATCATATATGTATATTTGGGATTTGTGGATTGGACATGCATAAAGCCGATATTATTCGCATCGTATGCAATAAATAAAGGCGACAAACCAAAATTGATCATATCAATAATCCTAAAATATAGAGCAGTTGACGTGGCTCTGATACCACTGTTGGGTTTTAGAGGAGGCAGAGAAGCAGCGGAAACAAAAAAAAAATCTCCCCAAAACCCAGAACAAAAGGAATCGTGTCAACGTCTATCCAATAGGAAAGATGGTTTTTGGATGCATACCTTGTCCCGAGGCTTGCTCGGCGACAGTATCTCGCGCGTTGCGCGGTCTTCACCTCCGGTCTTAGACGGTGTCTGTGCAGCTCCTGGTCGCACCGGGACTGAAGACTCCTGGTCTCACCGTGACTGATAGGATTGACAGTTGTCCTCCGAGCGGCAGAGGTCTCCCGCCTCTGCAGTCGTCCACACGGACCGCCTGGAACTCCGATCTCCTTGTCGCACAAGGAACCGGAATGAGTCACACCCTCCCGTTGGCGTACTAGTCACCAACACACTCTCCTGCTACCAGTTGCAACTGCAGTTGTCTTTCCCTTGTTGCACCTCCCTTTTCGAGTAGAACTTGCTCGGGCTCTCTCGGTTACCAAAACCAGTGAGAACAACAACTTTGCAGTACAACCGGCTTGCACTCTGTTGTACTCTGAGAAGCCCCCCAATACCCATATATATATATATATATATATATATATATATATATATATATATATATATATATATATATATATATATATATATATATATATATATATATATATATAGGCGGGTCATGGGACAGGGTTCTCTGTCCCCGGCAATATGGGACTAAAAGCAGGAGTAGAAGGGTTCGAGATTTTCCACAAAAGCAACCAACTCGCAACCTAAATTGATCATTTCACAACTGAAATGGTCGGTTGGGGACCTGAACCGGTCGGTTGACACCTCAACTGATCGGTTGGGATCCTTGAACCGGTCGGTTCACTCCTGAACGGGTTGGTTGGGGTTCCTGATCAGTTCCCGATTGACTTTCCTTCTTTTATTTCTAATTGGTATCGAATACCAATCCTTGTTCCAATCAAATTGGGCAAGTGAAACGCAAGGAAAATTCTCACCAATCCTACTTTCCCAACTTGCTCAGTTGCATCAGTTGAATCGATCATTTCAACACTTGAAGCAATCATTTCACCCTGACCTTGAGCCGATCGGCTCAACACTTGAGTCGACCGGTTCACCATGCTCAGCCGACTGGTTCATCACATGAGCCGATCGGTTGGGAGTACAGATTGTGCAGAATCAGTCAATTGCGATTTCAATCAATCTGATACTCCAATCAATGTGTCCAACACCTTGAACATTATGATATTGAGCTATCAAATGATTGTGTTTAATTGAACTACTAAACTCCTTTAGTAATCAATCTAAACATTGCTTGTGGACAAAACTCCTCTTCCAGGTTAAATCCTATGTGTGTGATCCTGCAGGTCCATTTCACGTTGGCAGTGAAAATCCATAACACTTATGACTTCACAAGCAAAGAGCAGTTCCTAGTCACACATCAGTGCTACCCAAGTGAAATAGAAAGTTGGAGAACAACTTTCAATCCTACAATCCATGAATGGTGTTACATTGAATGTATAATTCCTTTGTCACTGATATCTTGAATGAACTCGAGGCATGGAACAGTCATCATGTCAACGTTCATTCATTTCCTTGATCTCAGAGCAGACCGAGTGAGATGTGTATGACATCAATATCACATATTGATTCACACGTGCATGTGCATGCCTTTCTCAATCTTACTCATCAAGTGGCCAAGGACATCAAACTCCCTCAGGAGGGACAAATCCCATATCTATCACTCACCCCTCAAAAGCCCCATGTGTCAAAGCCACCCAATCATCACCTTTATAACAACCCATGTTTCAGGACTGCGTTTGATGATGTCAAAGTGTACCCAACGACATGTGTTGAGTGTAGTGATTTCAAGTCTAAGAATCACATTCACCACCATCACTGTGAGAGCTGACTGTGACTACCAAGTCATGGTTCCATGTGTCACTCTCACGATGGGTCTGTCTGATACCTTGTTCTCTAACAAGTACCTATGTGCTTGGTTCGATATCACTATATCATGACTAATGAGATTCTGTCATCAACCAACACACAATCTAGTCTTTAGTGTTATTTATGTCTATGGTTATTTCCACAATAACAACTGACTAGGGACTAAACAAGAATGTATACTCTTAACATCAGTATGATCTCATCGTTTAGGTCCTCAACCCAAAAGCATACGTCATTGAGTAAAATCATTCTTTAGACATCTATCATGTTACACCATCATCTCAGAAACAGTTTAAACATATAGATCAGAAATTGCCTTTATTATTATTCAAATAATTTACAAAGTATCACATTACAATCATCATATGACTTGCTCTATGGGCATACATACCAACAAATACCCCTTTGGATGTATGTGCATGGTAGAATGGTTTAATCTCTATTATAAATTCAGTTTCCATATTGAGCGTCTCTCTCTTTATCCATATGTAAGTTAATGGTTTCCTCCATATACTCGCCTCAAATGTAACTTGAGGTTTCACCTTTTACAATGTAATAACTAAATAGGATTAGCTTTCATTTATGTTTGGGAGAAAGAGAAGACATTCTGCACTAGGCGAGTCGACCAGCTGGGAATTTGAGTCAATTGACTGGAGGACCGAAGAAGCAACAAACTATAGGAGCCAATCGATTCATTGGAGGCCCAGTTGAATAACTAGAGGAGTCCAGATAACCGCTTAGACCAGGAACCAATCGAATGACCGACGAAAGCCAATCGACAGACAAGTAGACAAATTGGTCGATTGGAAGAGTCCATTCGATCAATTGGCTTGTTCTAGCATAGCACTTTTTCCTTTACATGTTGTAACATGTGATGTTTGGCAGTAGGTGGATAGTGATTCTTTGTGGCTCCAGAGAATTGCATTACTTTGGTTGTAACCACTGCTTGTATGTTTGTGATTGCATGTTTCATTTGTGAATATATTATGTAAATGATACATATTATAAGTATGTGGCGATTGGAAATGTATATGTATTTACATAAAAATTCCTCAATAAATATTAAGTATAATATTCTTTCCATAAGCAAAACACATGAAAAGCTTGATCGACTAAGTGTGTACACACCAAAGTGAGGCATGTTGTCTATCCCATGGAAGTGTGATGGTAGATATGTGTGTATGCCAAAGAAGGGTGTATATTCTATCATGTTGGATTTTGGGTCAGGCTTCACTAGAAGCATACATATGGAATGTGACAACAAACTGTGCACACCATCTATCTAAGAGTTTCATTTTAGATGCAATTGGAAAAAGTTGCCTACCTAAATAGTCAAGTTGTGGGCGATCAGCCAAAGGAGACTCATGATTTGATGAAATATAGATCTTGGATCACTAGAAGGTTGTACGCTGCAATCTTATGAATTGATAGTGAGGGTTATCAATTTAAACAAAATAGTAGGATCAATATTTAATTAAAAGCCTAATTAATATTTTCAACATTATCAAATTAAATAAAAAATGTTTTTACAAAATGCAAACTTTTATTTTGTAGAAATAAATAAAAGCACACTCTCATTGCAATTGGTACTTGAGAAGGACAAATTAAATAGGACCGACTTCCATGACTGGTTCAGGACTTTGACAAACATTCTCATCAATGAGCACAAACTCTATGTCCTTGAAACACCAGTGCCAGACGACCCCACTCCAAAAGCGCCTAAGGCTGGAATAGATGCTTACTTGAAGCATGACAATGATATCCCAGACATCAAAGACCTTATGTTAGACTGTATGAACTATGAGTTGCATAGACATCATGAAAACATGGACATTCTCAAGATGCTAACAGATCTTAAGAATCATGTAAAGCAAGAAAGGTATAAAGTCTCCAAAGTGTTGTTTGAGTGCAAGCTGACAGAGGGAGATCCAGTAGAGCCCCATGTGCTCAATATGATTGGGCATACGGAACATCTAGAGAGACTGAGATTCCCTTTAGGCCAAGATTTGGCTGCATATATGATTCTACAATCATTTCTTGAATCATATAGCAGCTTATCAAGTGTACTAGCTCAGATACCACCTCTATTGTCAGTTAAAATTGCCCTCTAACATCAATTATGCACTGACACCTAAGTAAGCGACATTATAGACAAGTGCTGACAATGTCAGTTTCTTGGGGACATGTAAACTGATGACGCAGACCCGGTCTCAGTTGTTATGATTAAAGAAATTGACACAGTTAATCATTTGTTTCATTGGTTACGATGCAACAACCGACACTGTACTGCCATATCAGGTCTCATTTTAACTGATAAAGGTTTATGTGGTGTCATTTTATAAACAAACTAACATTGTGTACATCTATGTCATCGGTTTATATGTCAAAATAGATGATACATATTAATTGTGTCTCCGGTGTGACACCTAAACTGATGTTGTGAGCTAGTTGGTAGCGCGACCATGCTACCCAACACAACCATTTGAGAAAAGCCATGTAATGTCGATTTTAGTATGTATGTACACATGTTGTTCAGCTATTCAGTAGGATGTAGAACATGTAGTTCATGAGAACTGTAGGTTCCATCCTGTGTTGAACTTAACATCATGCCAAAAAACGTACAAAAACATGCAATAACAAACACACAATCCGCCCACATACAAGATCCATTTTTCAATTCCATTCTCATGTGTACAAATACAATTCTCATTGTATTCATTCATCTTCACATTAATTTACACACATGTATATATACATCATTCACATACACACCAATTCCATTCTCGTTACATGTAGAAACACAATTTTCATTGTATTCATTCATCTTCACATTCATTTACACACATGTATACATTCATCATTCATATATGCTCCAACAATTCACTCACATCACACTTAAAGTTGTAAGAAGTTGGAAGCACCACATGTATATAAATAATAATGATATCAAGTATAGAAAACTCATATTTTTTTATGAAATCCAAGAAATTAGCCATCATGAAATGTTGAAAAGTTGTTGGTGTGTTACAAAGACCAAAAGGGATACATGTATAATCATGGGTTCCATAGGTGCATGTAAAAGTTGTTTTTTCTTAGTCTGGTGGGTAAACGGGTATTTGAAAAAAAATCAAGAATAGCCATCTAAATAACAGAAACAAGAATGATCATCTAGTATTTCAAGCATCAAATCAGTGAATGGTAGGGGAAAATGGTCTTTACAAGTTTCTTTGTTTAATCATCTATAATTGATACACATGTGCCATCATGTGGCTACACACATTTGTAAAAATTCATCATTATCTCATTTAACAAAAGTTGCACCCCCTTCTTAGGTACTACATGAATACTACATCACCCTGGGGATATCACTTATGGGGTATATGATCCCTGCATCCTTTAACTCGAAAGTTTCTTTTTCTACAACCTGAAGCATATTTTGATTTAAACACCTAGGAGGTTCTACGCATGGTTTAGCATCATCCTCTAAATTAATCTAGTGCATGCAAATGGAAGGATTGATGCCTTTCAAACCATCGATGGAATAACTGATTATTTCTTTATGCAAACACAGTTCATTAAGCAATTTGATTTTTTGTTCGTCGGTTAATTAGTCATCATAATATTCTTGTTGAAATCAAAGAAATTAGCCATCATGAAATGTTGAAAATTCGTTGGTGCATTACAAAGACCAAAAGGGATGCATCTATAAGCATAGGTGCCATAGGTGCATGTAAAATTTGTTTTTTCTTAGTCTGGTGGGTAAACTAGTATTTGAATAAATCAAGAGTCACCATCTAAATAGCATAAACTTGAATGATCATCTAGTCTTTCAATCATCAAATCAATGAATGGTATGGAAAATGGTCTTTATGGGTTTCTTTGTTTAATCTTCTATAATTGATACACATGTGCCATCATGTGGCTACACACATTTGTATCAATTCATCATTATCCCATTTAAAGACAATTGCACCCCATTTCTTAGGTGCTACATGGATAGCACTCACCCAGGGGATATCACTTATGGGGTATATGATTCCTGCATCTTTTAACTCAAAACATTCTTTTTTTACAACCTCAAGTATATTTTGATGTTAATGCCTAGCCTACCCCTGTCCTTGACCTTGGCCTTGACTCAGCCCTTGACTTGGTCCTGCTCCTTGATGAGTTTGGTTCCTGCCTTACGCTGAGTGGTTATTCTTGTTTGTCTGGTAATTGGTTATTCTAGTATATTGTTTTTGTCCACCCCTCTTCTTGAATCCTGGTGGTAGCTTTTGCGAATTTCCCAGCTGGTGTGAATTCTTGGCCGCATCCTTGTTCCCATATCTAAAACCAGGGTGATCTGTCCTCTTGAAGTTTGCATAGGAAACATTCGACGTCGACTCCTCTTTGCTTTCACTGTCTTCACTTTCTTCAGATCTTTTGTAAATGCAGTTATCTACTCTGTGTCCTCCTTCACCACAGGTGACACACTGCATCACCTTCTCGATGTGTTTCTTTCCTTTTCCTCCAGTGTCCTTTAGTTGTTTAACATCAGTCGCTATCTTATGGATTTGGGCGGTTATAGTTTCTAAGGCTTTGGCCTCCATGGATGGTCCTTCAGAACCAATCTTCTTTGAGGTGCCTCTATCATTCCTTTCGTAGTCAACTCCTGCTTGGAGTGCAGCCATGTTCTCTATAATCTTCATAGTTCTATTTGGCTTTTTCCCCAAGAAGTCACTACATGCGGTAGCATTCAGAGAAGTCCTCTCTGTGTGGGTCAGCCATTATAGAAGGTGGTTACAAGGAATCCCTTATGATAGTTGTGGTGTAGGCAGTCTCTCAGGTATTCTTGATAATGTTCCCACGCCTTGTGCAGGTTCTCCCCGGGATTTTGTGCAAAAGAGGTGATCTTCTGCATGTTACGGATGGTCCTCTCAGTAGGATAAAACTTGGCGACAAAGGCATCCTCAAGGGGTCTCCACCCATCTATAGACTGGTGGGGGAGATTTAGATACCAAGAGAGAGCATTGTCTTCCAAAGAGAAATTAAAACCCTTGTAGTAGATCACTTCTTGTGGGACACCCCTCATCTTAATGGTATCACATATGTTCTTGAAAGCATCAAGATGGAGGTACGGGTTTTCCCTTGGGTTCCCACGGAAAGGCTTGTTTTAGATCATGGATATAATGACTGGCTTTAGCTCAAAATTTTCTACATTGAAGTTTGGTACAACGATCGGGCATCTTGACTCATTGGCCCTTGTTGCTGCCAACTCACAAAGGGTCTTCCCTTCCTCATCGCCCTCACTATCGCTGTTTCTATAGTTGAACTCATGGTTGTTATGGTTTCTTATATGCCTGCGGCGATGACGATGTTCCTCGTAGTGACGGTCTACCTCACGATGATCATCTTCATGTCTCTTTTCTCGCTCTTCTTTTTGTTATTCATACTGATGACTGTCATCGTAACAGTCATCTCTATCTTCATCCGTTCCTGGTGGAGGTGGGTTGTGTGCATTCCTCGTGTTCTGCTTGTCTCCTGAGAGGGCAACATCCATGCGAGGCGGCATGGCGAAAAGGAGTAAAGTCAAACGAGTTACTTCTGCATGGGAGCCTAAATAGATCGTATAGTCAAGTTAGAAAACTGAACTGGTCCAAACGAACTATTCTACACAAACTCAGGTTAGAAAACTTAAAGTAATTGTGTTGTCAAGCTTATTGCTAAGCTTGAGGCATGGGAGTATAGTAAGCGGACTCGGGTTCTTAACAGTGCCGTTTTGCCGTCCCCGGCAATGGCGCAAAAAATGTTGACCAGCCTAAATCGCACATCCAAGAGGAGTGGATTCAGAGTAGTCAGACTTTTAAAGAGATAACCCGACTCTCAGTCCCCCACAACAATAAACGGGGTCCAATGTAGCGATTGAGGCCGAACATTGGGACAAGGTTGGTAGTGTTAAGTGCACAGAGTCTAGCACTCGTATACTCCAGCCGCAGAGGATATATAAAAGGTGTTCCCTAAGGAATGGTAGCATGCAAACTAAAGTAGTTTAAAAGAAACAAGAACAATAAGAACAAAATAAACAAAATAAAGCATCTCACCAACATGCAACATCATCTCTCTCTTGCATACTCTTACCAAGATTACAAGCAACCACCAAAACTGTCTATTCCACTCTTTCTCAAGATGAGGATAGATCTTAAGTCTAAAGGCAGTCCCTCTCTCGAGATGACCACACGTAAACCTCGCAACAGAACATATGGTTTTAAAGCCTTAGCATTCCAAAACTCTCGTGCATTCATACTACTCCATGACACATGATAAAAGTGATATTACTCTCTCGAGATATCACAATCAAACATCACAAAATGGTAGCTAATCATACAAGTGAAGCATTAAAATAGGTGTGTGGAGATAATCTTGATAAGAATATGTATATTCAATAGAAAGAGACAATATACATGTTGGGAGAGCCTTAGTGGCTCCTCCCAACCCAAGTTAAGGTGTTTAGCCGCTCATGCTTGTGGACAACATAATGGTGTTACAGAAAGATAGATCCATGAGATGCCCATAAAGAGAGGAGGGAAGTAAAGTAGGATGGAATGATAGATCTAGAAAGGAAGAGACATGATATGACACAGTACTCCTTTAGATCTGGATCTATCACGTGGATGGTGTGGACAGTCTTCCTCTCTTAAAGAGGGGGTCTTCAATCTTCTCTCTTCTCAGCTTCCGCCTTTGGAGATCCAAGACTAATGGATGGGATGGTCTGGGACGAATCTGGAATGTAGCATCACTTCGTGGTCCTCGGGATATGATCTATGATCTGATGATTTGACAAGATAGGTGGGTGTGCTATTTATAGGCACATTCCACTGATTAAAGCCTAGACCGCGGTCGCATTCCTGGTTAAGTGAGGGTGAGACCGCAGTCACGGTCTGTGCTTTTATTCATTTTTCACTGCGGTTGAGCTTGGTAGCAGCCTGGTGATAACCGTGGTCGAGGTTTGATTGTGGGTTGCATCCAGGTGGTTGAGGTCGAGGTCTTCCCGCTCAGTCATGGTTTGTAAGAGCTCATCAGTGACCACAGTTTCCAAGCTGACTGCGGTCCTTCTTGATCGCGGCTTGTAACCACACCGTGACCACTGGTCTATCCTTGAGGTGAATGTTCTAATCACGACCATCCATGAAGTCGCGGTTGAACGATGACCGCGGTCTATAAACTAGCCATGATCCCTCATTGTTTTCTGATGATCACGATCTCTAGGGAACTCTGGATATGCGGTCACGGTTGACATATAAGTGGACCGCGGTCATGGTCTTGATCCGTGATCTGGATTGTGAATATACTTGAAACCATGTAAGTGAGGCTTTAATCAAAAAGATAGAAAAATTATGTGAAAAGCTAACAAAAGATATACTAAAAGTGGTGTAAAATATATACAGAAAGTACATAAAATAGAGTGTTATCAAGCTCTCACTCCTCCTGGCTTGCCTTTGGCTATTGAATGTATGCTTGATCTTTGGGTCTAGGTATATGGATGGTTGGAGACCCCATTTTGAAGGACACAAACAGTCCTGCAAATTCACAAGTGGGTGAGAAACACTAGCAAACAATGGAAAATATAATTGATGATAATGATGATGGTGAAATGGTGGAATGTGGGTGTGATCTAGTCTCACTTACTAATCGACGCATCTTACTCTAACAAAAATATGATGCCCCCTGACAACGGTGCCCAAAACCTATTGTATTTGTGTGCACAAGTATATAATTTTTAAGCTCAAACAGTACCCCACAAGTATATGGGTGCATGTAGTATTATCGAGGTTGTCCAAGGAGTAAGATATTTTTAGGCGCAAGAGCAATAAACTTCAGCAATCTAGATTGATGGTTGGTTTGGTTTTGCACTAGTAAATTAGCAAACTAAAGAACTTAACTAAACAAAAGTCATTTGTATTAATGATCCAATTTTATTAAGGATTCTTGAGGATAGTGTCACACCCACATCCCACGATTACCACTAATAATGAGATGTGGGCATAACTTTGAGGATTATACTTAATACAAAGTTCACTCCATTACCTTTTTTCCTTTATTTCAAACTCTTTGTTTTCTTGCATTCAATCACATAAACAAACTTTGCAAGAGAATTAAACTTTTATTACTCTAATATGATCTCAACATAATGATACACATCCATACATTCATTCTATTTCTCACACTTCCATGTATATATGACATGACCATCAGATACATTCTCTCTTATCAAGGAAACAAAGATACAAACATCATTTACAACTCTCTCACATCTATACAAGGACCTAGAGTGATAGGGACCAACTGAACTAAACAAATCCCATACTTAACTCCTACGGTAGATCTACTCTGATGCATTGACCTTCTTCAAGTCTACGTGGTTTCCCTAAAAATTGTGAGTAGGGGGTGAGCCTACTCGCTTAGTGAATGAGTACTTCAAAGAAACAGTTTAGAGCACTTATATAATTACATATATATTTCCGAGCAACTGATAACAATTATAACAACAGTAAGCTTTAAAGAGTATAATCATTGACAATCATAGATATTGTAGGATACTCTAGATATCTACAAGAGTGAACCAATATATGAATATTCTTGATTGATCATAAAGAGAACTAATTATTCAGAAACATAAAATGAATAATTGAATAACTATGTACACTTGTTTAACCTCTCATTCATCTTATTATGCCCTGAACCCACATGTGGTGTACCAAAATATGTGAAAGAATCACAGCAAGCTACGATCTCATTGTACAAGGCTTAGAAGCATGCCCGGTCCCTAAGCCTATCTCTTGAGTAAGACCCCTTCTGCAGCGGGCCTCAGCACATCTGCCTCTCAGTAGCTAATAAGAGAAGCCAGATATCTCAGACTCCACCTCTCAACCTGGGTACTCCGGTGGTGAGTCAAAGCCCTCACGCTTATTGTGCATCAGTGGACCTACTAACCACTGATCACTCAACATGTTACACAGGTACCACCGGTATCCCCAGTTGGTGTTGGGTACCACACAACTATAAGGATTCTGCCCTACTGGTCAAGACCCCCGCACCCTACTGGTGCGCTCCAACTTACCTCGATCCGGACTACCTCCAATCGGGAAGTTGTTTCCTCCTCACATCGTAGGCCTCATCCCGTGAGGATTCTATAGTGTTCAGGGAATCTACATGTCTAATTTACTCTTTAAATTCACAATTCAATCATCACATCAACATATCTTTGTTCATCTTTGTAAATCATTCATTTCATAAACCATCTGATAACATTACCTCAACTAAATTGTTAAGCCTTACCACATCTCAAATTGAGAAATGTTGATATCACAATACTTATTTCATAGAACACCCTGTCATTAGGGTTTCATTTACCTCATTCACTTATCACATAACTTGCATAAGGATTGTATACATCACACATCAAGAATTACATTGAATCAAGATGTTTATATGCAAACCTTCAACTTTCCATTCATTTAGGGTTTCGCCCTCTATACTAAAATATCAAGCAAACATTGATATCATCAAATGAAATGCAAGATCTTATCTAACATATATGTAATACGCATACAAATAAAACAATCATTCATAAGCAGGGAGATTCAACTAGGCAAACTTCTTTATTGATTATACAACAATTTCAGTCATAGCCGAAAATCCGACATTTCAGTATAATCAAGTAACCTCTACAAATAATTTAATCATTCTCATTTATATGGATTTTGATCATTTCTAATGTGATTTCATAATCAGAAATTCATCACAACAGAGAAATAATCCATTTCATATCATCTTGCAAAAGCTAGATCAAAAAGGCAACTTATGGTTTGTACTTGCATACTAAGCAATTGAAGATATTTGATGATTTAACTCATTTTCATGCAATATATTGTTTAAAGGAAGTACCCACTCACCCTAAGGTGTGAAAACACCCTAAAAAGTAGCCCATCTTTGAAGATCTCGAATCCATATCCAAATCCTAGCAAAATCCACGATTTCTTCTTCTTTTCAACCCTAAACGGGGCCTGTTGTAGGTAGAAGATGAGATTAGAGGTTAAACCAAACCTCCAAATCATTGGATCAAGGGTTTTGATCAAGGGGAAGTGAATGTAAGAAGGAATCCACGGCTAAAACTACTTATCAATTTGAATTTATAGCAACCCCTTTTGATTTCTGCTATTCTTCACGTTCTTCCCTAAAATTTGCCCCAGAAATCGCCCTCCAGGTCACCTTCTTGGAGCAAGATGTCTAGGATGATAGAGGATTGAATCACGGTTCCAACACACTTCATTTTCTTGAAAATAGATAAGCATAGCTCGAGATATGATCGTTTTATGATTTGCTGTCCTGGGCGGCGTCGATCGCGGTCGCGGTGTTGACGCAGCGTCGGTTGTGGTCCTACCATCGCGGGTTGCGGTGTCAACGCAGTGTCGCAGTCACGGTGTCGACACAGCATCATGGTCTCGGTGTCGACGCAGCGTCACGGTCGCGGTGTCGATGCAGCGTCGATCGTGGTCCTAGCATTACGGGTTGCGGTGTCAACGAAGTGTCGGTCACAGTGTCGATGCAGCGTCGGTCGCGGTGTAGACCGTGGGTCGTGGTGTCTGCATATGTTTACTAAAAAGAGCTTAACTCTCTCATTTTTACTTCGTTGTGATTCATTATTTTTTTGTTGGATATGTAATTGAACTCTCTACAATCCTAAACTATTATTATGATAATACTATCAAATGAAAAATCATTTATTAATTATTTCCTCCAATGTCATTAACTCACTTCTGGCACACATGTATGGGTCAATGCTATGTTAACCCCAACTTGGATCTTTATAGTATGTTTAAGTCATGATTATGAGTTTCCCAAACAAGTATTTAAGGTTACAAAAGTCAAGACAAAGCACAACATAGAATATTACTAACAAAAGTATGCCAAGCATTAAGATTATTTTAAAACTCTAGGATTATCAAAAAAGCTAGGAACGGGTTGTAACAATTATCCCCTCCAATAAAAATTTCATCTTGAAATTTCTAAAAGAGGAAATGATACTTGTTAAACATCTCCTTCTCCACTTCACAGGTAGCTTCTTCTACACCATGATTCCTCCAAAGAACCATTACTAGGGGTATCTCTCTCTCTTTAAGATTTCAAATACTACGGTCTAGAATTTTATTTTCAACATTGAGTCATTTGTTCCTCTTCAAATCACAACTTTTAAAAGATATAAAATGTGTGAAACATAATTTATCATCTCATCATCACATGGTACTATTCATATGCCATTCATGAGACCTCACTAGTCATCATACTATCACAAGATATAAATCCTTTTCATAATATCATAGGGTATCAACCCTTATCAACACAAGAGGATTACACCTCATCTAGGGCTCAACCATGCCCAAAGGTCATTAAGACCATCATATTATTCCCTGCAAGATCATAGTTATCTTTGCATGCCTTATAACAAGGCTCAACAACATCACTTACATATAATACATCAGATCAACACAATATTGCATTAATGAGCTAGGGGATATTCATAAACAATCATAGCAGGGTTATATTAACATTAAGAACATTCCTTTATTACATCAACATGCAAGGAATTTAGATATGATTAACCATCATCATATTCATAATGCATAGGTTTAGTATAAGAAAGTATCAACCCTATGGCTATGATAACCATCAATTAACATATTAAGGTTATGATCATATTAAGGAGGTTATTCCATCATCATTCCATCATATAAGAATGTTAAACATGAATACTCATCATTATCTATTTGTATTAGAGTTAGGTTCAACAAGATAAATTATATTAATGTTACTGATCAGAACTTATACCCAAACCCTTACTCACGACATCCTCATTGGATCATGGATGCATAAGGTGAAACATCACCATTACATTCCATACTATTCTCAAGTATGAATCCCACACATAAATCAAGGTGTAACCATCAGGTGATAGCATACTAGGGTCTCAACAATAGTAACAGAGTACTCCATGATTGTATTAGTCATTCAAGGATTATTCATACCCAATTACCACTACTTAGTTATATTAAAATTAGGTATAACAAGCTATACCTCATTAGAGTTACATATCAATACAATATGGTTATCATCCCTTCTATTCATATGAGTGAATAGGTAAGACTATCTTATTCAGGGTAACCCTCCATTTGTTTTATCATCATTTGACCCATATCACCATACCACAATTGTACAATACTAAGATAGATTACTGGTATGAATGACTACAACTATCAGACACCTAAAATTAACATATTTCTTACACATGTACACTGAAATCATACTTAGAACTAATTTACATCCCTCATTATACCTTCAACAAATTACACTTCTAAAAAAATTCACATATTACTGAAAGCCATTGTTTTCTCTTATCTCCTCATTCATTACTACTTACTTCTTGTTACTTATCCTTCTCATTTTGATCATATAGAATAAACATCCCTAAAATTGAAACATACAAGGTACGAATAGATTATTCATCATTTTTGACATCACTACAAGAATTTGTTTTAGATTACACTTCGCTCATTTTGCACTTATCCTTTTTTTCAAATTACACCTCTTATATTTCAAATCTATTTCTTATCCTTTGCTCTGAATCATTTCCATATTGTTTGTCTACCTTTCATATTAGCTACCTTTAAACCCTGAATTACTATCATTGCTAGTTTACTTCTCATAGTGCTAATCTCATGATCTTGTTTTATAGAGATGCTAGTATTCAAGGTCAAATCACTAGTGGCATCCCTTGAACTACTACAACTCTAAACATTCTAGGGCTTTGTTCTTATTAGTAGCATGACTTTATTGTTATGTGACTTTGCTCCCTTAATTTGAAATTCAAACTTTGGATCTCACAAGTTTTACTAAAGTCTTCCTTATCTTATCAATTGAATTTCCTTTCTCTTACTTGGCCATTCAAATAAATTACATTCTCAATTTACCTTGCTAGGGTTTCATCATCATATTGTGTGTCATTATTACATTCACTAGATGTATCTACCATGGTGGTTATGCATCATATTGGATTCATTTTCTTATCACTTCATTCCCACATTGCTCTCATTAAGGAAGATATGAAAGAGAAGATGATTCTGAGGCTTAGAATTCCTATCTTTGAACATTTGCTTAATACATATCTTGTATGTAGGTTTAATTAGTTATCAACAAGGATACTTGACTAATTAGCACTTGCTTGAATCTCACAACCTCTTTTTATTATAATCTATATTACTCTATCATGTTTCAAACTCTTCCTTACTTTCCATAATCCTCTTACCATATACTACCCTTCCACCTGTCATCTTTAACTTATATTTTTTTCTTATGATCATGTTGCTTATTCATGTGTGTGATCATGTATACCATGTAGCATATATTTCTTTTTATCCTTCTACTAATGTGACGTTGAAATTCTAAATCAATAATCTCTCTACTAGTTTCACCTCATGTTTAATACATTACATATCCTTCATTTTAAATCAAATGGCTCATGCATGGCTCAAACTTAGTTTCTATCAAGTTTTTTTCTCCCTGGATATAATCTACCTTTGTATGACTTATTCATTTGTTAAGATACACTTGTGTTCTTCTTTCAAGAAATTAGTTTGTTGTTCTATAGAGACTTAGAATCCAAAGGTAGTAAGGATGAATGTATTAACTTCACAATAAAGGTAAACATTCCATGCTCTCAATTATATCATAACCCTCATTCCTTAATCAAGCTCATCATTTCTAACATTTCTCTTTGTTTCAACTAAGTTTGTTATTCTAGTCTTATGATTTACATGTTCATCCAATTCTCTTTACTTTAACTCTTCTGAAGACTCTTCACTTCTATGTACTTATTGTATACTCAACTCTTTTCTTCTATTTTCCTTTGCTTTGGAGTACATAAAAGCATTGTACTCGATTATATGATCCATTCCTCGTGATTGATTCTTACTATGTTGGACCTAACATACTTTTCTCATATCCTTTCCATATTTCATATCTAGAGTTCATATGATACCAATCATAACTTAATCCGAACCTTATATTGTGTTCCTTTATTCCCAATTAAGGGTTTCTCATATGAGGCCCCAAAGTTGGATATCATATATCAGTTCCAAATGATTCTTAGCTATTCTAATTTTTCCCTTATGTTTCAACATCTTAGTGTATGAACATTCTCAATATGATGTCAGTCTAATTTATCCAGAGTCTACTCTTATTATATTTTCAATAGGAGTCATTAGATCCCAGTAATGCATCCTGTCAGCCGGACCAGGCCAAACCTACAGTCCTGAAGCCAGGAGCTACTCAAGATTAATCGACTCCTATTAATCTCAAACATGTAAAAAGAATATCCACTTAGGGAAAAGTCATTTAAACATAACTTCTGGTCTACTTGATACAAAGAATATAAACAATAACTGAACCACTTCATGATACACAAAAAATTAAAGGAACCATACATATTCTACAACTAATAATCTGAATTCATACATATAAGAGCATTTTTATTGATCTCCAATAAAAGAAGAAATATAAAGAAAAAGTTGTACCACATTCTATGTTCAATCTCTTACTCCTTCATTGCTTTCCGATCTCATAACTCTAAGATTTCTAGGGTTTCTCTCTAGCCCATCCTTCCTCTGCATACCTGGCTAGGGCATCCAGAGAAGAATAGATAGAGTACCTTGATACTGGTCAACCTAGGTATCCAGCTATCATGCCAGGGTATCCAAACACCCAGACTTCCCAGAGCTATAGTCACATCACCTCCTATCTTCGACACTTATAACTCTTAACTTTCTATCCTAATGGTCCCTGACGACTCAGCCTAAGCTCTGATACTAAAAAGGATGTCACACCCACATCCCACGATTACCACTAATAATGAGATGTGGGCATAACTTTGAGGATTATACTTATTACAAATTTCACTCCTTTACTTTTTTCCTTTATTTCAAACTCTTTGTTTTCTTTCATTCAATCACATAAACAAACTTTGCAAGAGAATTAAACTTTTATTACTCTAATATGATCTCAACATAATGATACACATCCATACATTCATTCTGTTTCTCACACTTCCATGTACATATGACATGACAATCAGATACATACTCTCTTATCAAGGAAACAAAGATACAAACGTCATTTACAACTCTCTCACATCTATACAAGGACCTAGAGTGAAAGGGACTGACTGAACTAAACAAATCTCATACTTAACTCCTGTGGTAGATCTATTCTGATGCATTGACCTTCTTCAAGTCCACGTGGTTTCCCTAAAAATTATGAGTAGAGGGGTGAGCCTACTTGATCAGTGAATGAGTACTTCAAAGAAACAGTTTAAAGCACTTATATAATTACATATATATTGCCGAGCAACTGATATCAATTATAAAAATAGTAAGCTTTAAAGAGTCTAATCATTGACAATCATAGATATTGTAGGATACTCTAGACATCTACAAGAGTGAACAAATATATAAATATTCTTGATTGATCATAAAGAGAACTAATAATTTAGAAACATAAAATGAATAATTGAATAACTGTGCACACTTGTTTAACCTCTCATTCATCTTATTATGCCCTGAACCAACATGAGGTGTACCACAACATATGAAAGAATCACAGCACGCTATGATCTCACTGTACAAGGCTTAGAACCATGCCCAGGTTCCTAAGCCTATATCTTGAGTAAGACCCCGTCTATAGTGGGCCTCGGCACGTCTGCCTCTCGACGGCTAATAAGAGTAGCTAGATATCTCAGACTCCACCTCTCAACCTAGGTACTCATGCGGTGAGTCAAAGCCCTCAGGCTTATTGTGCATCAGTGGACCTACTAACCACTGATCACTCAACATGTTACACAGGTACCACTGGCATCCCCGGTTGGTGTTGGGTACCAGACCACTATAAGGAGTCTATCCTACTAGTCAAGACCCCTGCACCCTACTGGTGCGCTCTAGCTTACCTCAATATGGGCTACCTCCATTTGGGAAGTCGTTTCCTCGTCACAGCATAGGCCTCATCCTGTGAGGATTCTACAGTGTTTAGGGCATCTACATGTCTAATTCACTCTTTAAATTCACAATTCAATCATCACATCAGCATATCATTGTTCATCTTTGTAAACTGTTCATTTCATAAACCATCTAATAACATTACCACAACTGAACTGTTAAGCCTTACCACATCTCAAACTGAGAAACTTTGATATCAAAATACTTATTTCACATAACACCCTATCATTAGGGTTTCATTTACGTCATTCACTTATCACATAACTCACATAAGGATTGTATACATCACACATCAAGAATAACATTGAATCAAGATTTTTATATGCAAATGATGAATCCAAATTCATCATGATTTTCAGTTTCCATTCTAGGCCCAATTCAACTAAATATATTCGATTTCATCTCCTTAAATCTTACCATATGCAATTTTGCCTAATAGTTGAATTATCAAGTTATTGACTAAATTCCATATTGATTTCATGCAGATCGAGCAAGCCATGATAAAGACAGATCTTCAACTAGAACTCACCTTCACTCAAGATCCTCTCAGCCTCATCTTGACCAAATGGTCTTGACCAAACGGTCTTGATCAGACGGTTTTCCTATTTGGTCTTAACCAAACGGTTTGCCTAATCGGTCTTGGCCAATCGATCTTGATCCATTTGGTTTCACCTCATTCGCTCTTGGGCTTTCCCCTCATCACACGATCTCAGATCAATGCCCCTCATTCACCTCCCCACTTGGTCCCCCTCTTATCGTTCTACCCTTACAACTTTCCCCTTCCATATGGTCTCAAGACCGTGTGAATCCTCATGGTCTCAAGACTGTATGGGCAGTCACCCACCTCAAGACCGGCTGGATCTCCACAGCACCTGCTCGACGCTCCTTTTCCTTTCCATCCTCTTCTTTCCTCTCCATCCACCTACAAACCCTAACCCTCGATGGAACCTACACCACCACATGCAACCCTAGATATTGGTGCCACGTGATGCATCTCCAGCCACGGCTCCCACACCTCCATCTCCACCACCACTGAGCAGACGAGGCCAAAGGGTGACGAAACCGTGAGACGGCCAAGACCGCAGGGCTATAATCGGTCTTGCAGACCACAAGACGAGATCGATCAGGGTGCAATACCATTCAGGAGTAAAGACTGATAGGCTCCAACTCATGAAGACCACGCGAGGCAATAATCATCCAAGACCATTTGGATGAAGACTGTGAGATGCCCAAACTAATAGACCGAAGACCGTTTGGAGCCAGAAATCTCAGGACTGCTAAGAGTGTGGGATTGTGAAACTGATAGGCAGAGACTGATTAAAGCCAAACCATGAAGAAGAGAACGTAGGACCGGTTGAAGGTTGGGTTTGTCAAGATCGTTAGGGCAACAAGTGGACAAGCCGTTTGAACAAGATCGTCAGGATAACAATCGGTCTCCAAGACCATTTGGACATGAGTCCAAAACAGTTAAGTACTAGACCGATTACCTAAACCGTGAAGAGTGGACTCACACCAAAAATGTGAGGTCCCAAGTCCAAACTAAGGGGGACTCTACCTGATCCTATAAATAGGACCAGCAGGGTCCTCATTTAGGCATCAAACCCAAGACACTGACAGGCTGCTTAAACACAGGCTCGGTCCATGTACATCCACGCCATTGCCACTTCACCTGCTGCTCCTGCTATGAGCAAGGAGGTCAAGATGAGAAAGAAGGTGGAGAAGAAGATCTTCCTGGTCTACCTTGGTAGTTCTTCCTCCTCATCCAGATCTGCTCCGACACGACGTAGAAGACCACATCATCTTCATCGAGCTACGACTACCTTCTGCATCATGCTCATGGCAGAACCTTCCCTCTCTCTTGTTCTTCTTATTTCTCGCATGAGCGAGTAGTTCCTTTTTACTGAGGTGGGGGGACTAGCCCTGCTGCCCATGCAAACATGTTCTCTTTTTAAACATTCCATGGAAATGTATATAACTTTTCATTTCATTGTTAATCATTAATGTTTGTGGATTGATTACCTGCTTGCTTTTATTTTGTTCTTCCCTATGTTGTGAGAACTTCTATATGTGGGGTAGAATGTCAATTAATGAGGTTGACTTCCAAACTAGAAATAGAATGGTATTCCTTGAGGTCGTTAGTGTATGATCCGTGAGGGGACGATCCATCTAGCCTACGGTGACGCTTCTGTGGCCTAAACATCCCTCAGGGAGGGCCACAGCTTTAGTACAAAATTGGTATCGTCGTCGTTAATTATCGATGTCTGCTTGTAGATTAATCACTTACTTGCTTGTCGTTTAGCACGGTTGACTCCCTGACTAGATATATAAAGGGGTTCCTTGATGTCGTAAGTGTATGATCCGTGAGGGGATGAGCCATCTAGCCCACGGTGACGCTTCTGTGTGCCTAAACATCCCTCGGGGAGGGCCACAGCTTCAGTTGGATATCTATATCTTCATTGTTAATCTTTGATGTTTTCTTATATATTAATCGCCCGCTTGCTTGACGATTAGCACGGTTGACTCCCACACTAGAAATAGAATGGGATTCCTTGAAGTTGTAAGTATATGATCCGTGAGGGGACGAGCCATCTAGACTACGGTGATGCTTCTGTGTGCCTAACGCCTATATAGGGGGCCCACCACTTTAGTTGGATTTCTATATCTTCAGAGCTATAAGTGAGTGATCGGGATGGTGACGAGACATCTTATACCTAAGGTGATGCTTACGCAAGCCTAACGCCTGTATGGGGGGTTTTACAACAGCTCCATTTGGATGGTTATATCTTGCTTGGATGTTTGATGATTGGATGTGTTTGCATGTGTAGTGGTGGTGAAACTCGGGACCATCCCAGCGATTCCATATCATTAATTTAGATCGACTTTAATTCTACTCTTTACTTTCATGCACTTAGTTTAATTAACCTCAAACCAACCAATCGTTCTAAATATTAGTCTTACTTGAACTAGACTCGACTAACAATGATTCTTAAAAATGTTGTCCCTTGGAATTAAATCCTTAACTATACTGCGATAAGACCCGTCTACTTACGGGTGGTATTATTACACAAGATTTTGGTAAAAGCTCAGGGATTTCAACCCTGGGTGAATTTGTTAGTGTGATAATAAACCACGTCAGCAAACCTTCAACTTTCCATTCATTTAGGGTTTCACCCTCCTTATTTATATATCAAGCAAACATTGATATCATCGAATGAAATTCAAGATCTTATCTGACATATATGCAATACTCATACAAATAAAACAATCATTCATAAGCAGGGAGATTCAACTAGGAAAACTTCTTTATTCAATTACACAACAATTTCAGTCATAGCTTAAAATCCTACATTTAAGTATAATCAAGTAACCTCTACCATTAATTTAAGAATTCTCATTTAGATGGATTGCGATCATTTCTAATGTGATTTCATAATCTAGAATTCATCACAACAGAGAAATAATCCATTTCATATCATCTTGCAAAAGCTAGATCAAAAAGGCAACTTATGGTTTGTACTCGCATACTAAGCAACTGAAAATATTTGATGATTTAACTCATTTTCATGCAATATACTATTTAAAGGAAGTACCCAATCACCCTAAGGTGTGAAAACATCCTAAACACGTAGCCCATCTTTGAAGATCTTGAATCCATATCCAAATCCTAGCGAAATCCACGGTTTCTTCTTCTTTTCAACCCTAAACGGGGCATGTTGTAGGTAGAAGATGAGATTAAAGGTTAAACCAAACCTCCAAATCGCTGGATCAAGGGTTTTGATCAAGGGTAAGTGAAGAGAAGAAGGAATCCATAGTTAAAACTGCTTACCAAGTCGAATTTATAGCAACCCCTTTTGATTTCTGTTGTTCTTCACGTTTTTCCACACAAATTGCCCCATAAATCGCCCTCCAAGTCACCTTCTCGTTGATTAAGATTTATGGGATGATAGAGGATTAAATCGCGGTTCCAACACACTTTGTTTTGTTGAAAACGGATAAGCACAGCTTGAGATATGATCATTTTATGATTTGCTATCTGGGCGGCGGCGATCGCGGTCGCGGTGTCGACGCAACGTCGGTCGCGGTCCTAGCATCGCGGGTCGCGGTGTCAATGCAGAGTCACAGTCATAGTATCGATGCAACGCCGCAGTCACGGTGTTGATGCAGCGTCAGTCGCAGTCCTAGCATCGCGGGTCACGGTGTTGACGCAGCGTCGGCCGCGGTGTCTGCATATGTTTACTAAAAAGGGCATAACTCTCTCATTTTAACTCCGATTTGATTCATTTTTTTGTTGGATTTGTAATTGAATTATATACAATCCAACATTATTATTATGATAATAATATCAAATTAAAAATCATTTATTAATTATTTTCTCCAATGTCATTAACTCTCTTCTTGCACACATGTATGGGTCAATGCTATGTTAACCTCAACTCAGATCTTTATAGTATGTTTAAGTCATGATTATGAGTTACCTAAACAAGTATTTGAGCTTACCAAAATTAAGACAAAGCACAACATAGAATATTACTAATAAAAGTATGCCAAGCATTAAGATTATCTTAAAACTCTAGGATTACCAGCAAAGCTGGGAACGGGTTGTAACAGATAGGGTTTCACATCCACATCATAACATGAAGAATAGAAAATGTCAAGAATACTAGAAATAACACACGGGAGGTTTTCATCCTACAACCACCTCCCGGTAGTATAGAACAGTCCTAACTTTTTATACCACTCTTGTTGATATACTTAGATTCAGACTACAAACATTTATTCCCGAAGACACCCCAGCCACTCATGTGGTCAAGGTAGTGTAGCTAAGGTACATCTCCTTACTCCTATGCATATTTTCCCAGACTATAAAGAGCATATATCATACATACAAAGTGGTCAACAAAGTATGTAAGAAGAATTCAACATTGATGAACCTTATAACAGTCATCCAACATATAAAATCTATGTTCAACAATGTTATGACATGGGAGTTACTCCCCCATACCTAAGAAACAAAAGTCTACTCACTCATGGTGGTGAAATACAGATACGTGTTACATATTTGGAAGCTAAACATGACTAGAGAAGGAAGGAGCAAGGAAAATCCAAGTAACAAGTAAGAACTCTGGCTTGAAGATGAAGATTCGCCCTTACAGGTGCTTCGTCTCTAGCAACTTTCTCTCCCCTATGGCTGAAATGGGAGGAGAAGCTTTGGCTGCAGTGGTTGAAGGAGAATGGAGTAGAAAAGTGGTTCTCTCACAAGTAATCACCTCTTCTTCACCAAAATTGCCTTTATTTGGCTTTAATCTATTCTCTGGTCAAAAGGTGTTTCAAATCATGATAGATAATCATCCTATATGTCAGCTCTCATAGTTAAAACAAGGGATTATTACTTTGAAAAATTGTAGAAATTGATTGTGAAATGTCGTGATTGAGAAGATATATGACGTGTCTCCTTGAATAGCTGATATCAAAACTACTTTGCTCAAAGGAGGTGTATGGGATGGATGACAAGCCATGTTGTGCCATGTTGTTGAAAGTTAGTGAGGACTTGGGGAGATCTAATCGAATTGAACATAGTGTGTGTTAATAAACACATGATGTGTCTTTTGGTAGAACTTTTGGTGAGATTTTTTTACTGATTGGACATGTCATATGGGCTGAAGGACATGTCATGTCACTACTCATCATGGGGAAATAAATCCATTTGTAAACTCACACGTCGTGTGCTAAAACACACACATCGTGTTCCCTTCAGTAACTTCAAGAAATTCCATGTGATATGTGCAATCTCTTGGGGAATCCAACTAAGTTCGGATTTTGGTTGGATTGACCCTATTTACTCATCATAGTCATGTACATGCAGTCACAACATGAAACAAGTAAAACAACTAAAAACTAAGAAATCTAGCATGTTTAAGAATGATATTATGGTCAAAATGAATGAAATGTGGATCAAAAAATGGGTCAAAAAAGTGATATGATTTCTGCACATCAAAGATCTCTACTTCAAGTGTATACCTAATTGAGATTAACTTTTCTACCTCTTCATCTTAGGTACTGGATACCGGATGCGGATCACACATTTTCTCAAATGTGTTGGGTCTGAAAAGAAGTAGACCTTTAAAGATAGGTGAGGTTAAACTGTGCATTGCTAATGGTGCAAGAGTTGCTACCAATGTAGTTGGAACTTATGAGTTATCTCTTCCAAGTGGGCTTATAATAGAGTTAGAGAATTTCTATTATGTATCTTCCATTAATAGGAACATCATATATGTATCTTGTCTAGACAAGAATTGATTCGGTTTCTTACAAAAAATAGTTGATGTTTTATTAGTAAAGATGAGAACTTTTATGGAAATGTCTTGATGTCCTATGGTCTATACTTGTTAGATCTTGATACGTGTGTATAATGTTACATGTAAATAACGGAAGGATAAAACTAGATAACTCAAACCAAACATACCTATGTCATTGTAGTCTAGGGCACATAAATGAGAAACGCATTTCCAGACTCCATAAAGATTGTTATCTGGACTCTTATGATTTTGAATAAATAGAAACATGTGAGTCTTGTTTGTTGGGAAAGATGACAAAAGCTCCTTTAGCAGGTAACAGTGAAAGGGCAATTGATATATTTAGGACTCATACAAACTGATGTATGTGGCCCTTTAAAGACAAATTCTAGAGGTGGTTACCAGTACTTCACTACCTTTATTGATGACTTCAGTAGGTATGTATTTGTATACTTGATGAAACATAAGTCATAAACCCTTGAAAATTTTAAGGATTTCATGAATAAAGTACATAACCAACTTGATAAAAGTATAAAAGCACTTCATTCTAATCGAGGTGGAGAATACTTAAGCCAAGAGTTTGTGAACCTTCTATGAGACTGTGGTATTGTATCACAATGGAAGCCACTTGGAACATCATAACATAATGGTGTATCAGAAATAAGGAACCACACATTACTAGATATGATGCGGTCAATGACGAATTTTTATAGTCTTCTTACTTCCTTCTGGGAATACTTTTTAGAAACTGTAGTGTTTACATTTAACTGTGTACCCTCTAAATCGGTTCAAAAGATACCATATGAGATATGGACTGGGAAGAGTCCCAAAGTGTCTTTTATGAATATTTGGGGATGTAAATCTTATGTGAGGAAAATGTTGGGTTTTACGTGGTCGGAGTAGGCAGCGGAAACAAAAAAAAATACTTGACCATAAACCCATAACCAGCATATTGCATCAATATCTATGTAATGGGAAGGATGGTTTTAGCGAGATATACCTGGTCATGAGGCTTGCTCAGCAACTATACTTTGCAGTAAGTGCAGTCTTCAACTACCTATCTTTGACGACATCTGTATAGCTCCTGGTATTGACTCAGACTGTGGTTGTTTGTCGTCCTCCTGAGCGGCAGAAGTCTCCCACCTCTATAGATAGTCCACACGGACTACTGGGAACTCGAGTCGTCCTGAAGAATGGACTAGAAGAAGTTGTCCCCTTCTGTCAGTGTACCAGTCACCAACACACTCTCCCACAACCAGTTGATATTCTACAGTTGTCTTTCCCTTGTTGTTCCTCCCTAGATGGGTAGAACTTGCTTGGGCTCTCTCGGTTACCACAACCAGAGAGGACAACAACTTTTTAGAGCAACTGATGTTCTGAGTTGTGTGTTTGGAGAAGCCCCATGTACCCCCTCTATTTATATTAGAGGGTAGGGTCAGGGTTCCCAATTTGTGTGGGAGTAGAAGGGTCTGGAATTTCCATGAATAATTTGCACTACGGCAGGTGAACCGATCGTTTCATATTTAAACCAATCATTTCAGAGTGTGAGCCGATCGATTCACTAGTAAACCGGCCAGTTGGAGTGTGAGTCGATCGGTTCACCCAGTGAACTGATTTCACTTCCCAGACCTACTTGCAATTGACTTTCCTTATTCATTTACTATTAACAAAAAAATTAATTCTTGTCCCAATCGAATTGAATAAGTGAAACAAAAAACTTTTCTCACAAATCGGGAAAACCCAACACTGCTCATTTGGTCCAAGTGAACATATCAGTTCACCAGAGTGAACCGGTCATCTCACTGACCATGAGTCAATTGGTTCACCCAGTGAACCGGTCGGTTGGTTGTCCAGATTGTGCAGAACATAGTCAATTCAGTTCTCAATCAATCTGACACTCTAATCAGTTGGTTCGACACTTGAACTTGATGATTCTGAGTCAAGTCTATTGATTGAATGTTTGATTGAGTACCTAAACACTTTAGTAATCAATCCAAACATCATTCATGGATAAACTCCTCTTCCAGGTTAATCCTTTGTGTGTGACCCTATAGGTTTCATTTCACATTGGCAGTGAATGTCCATAACTAGCTTATGACATCACAAGCAAAGAGTGGTACCTTGTCACACATCAGTGCTACCCAAGTGGAAAGGAAAGTTGGAGAACAACTTTCAATCCTACAGTCTGTGATTGGTGTTCTAGTGAATGTATAATTTCTTTGTCTCTGATATCCTGAATGAACTCAAGGCATGGAGTTGTTATCCTTTCAACGTTCATTCATATTTCTTGAACTAGAGCAGACTGTCTGAGATATGTGTGACATCAATGTCATATATTGATTCACATGTGCATGCACATGTCTTTCTCAGTCTCACTTATCAAGTGGCATGGACATCATGCTCCCTTAGGAGGGACAAATCACATATCTATCACTCACAGTCTATCTCATGTATCAAAGCCACCCAATCATCACCTTTATAACAACCCATGTTTAAGGAATGTGTTTGATGATGTCAAAGTGTACCCAATCATATTCGACGAGTGCAGTGATTTCAGGTCTAAGAATCACAATCACCACCATCACTATGAGAGATGATTCTAACTACCATGTCATGGTTCCATGTGTCACTCTCATGGTGGGTCTGTCTGATACATTGTTCTCCAACATGTATTTGTGTGCTTGGTTTGATATCATATATCATGACTAATGAGACACTGTCATCAACCAACACACACTCTAGTCTTGATGTGTCATTTTTTGTCTATCAACCTTCCACAATGACATTCGACTAGGGACATAACAAGAATATACATACTCTTAGCATCTGTATGATCTCATTGTTCAGGTCCTCAACCAAAGACATACGTCATTGAGTATTGTGATTCTTTAGACATTCATTCTGCTCCATCACATATCTCATAATTGATTGAGCTAGAATAAATTGGAAGCTTGCCTTTGATATTTATCAAATCAATCATAGCATATGCTAATCCAATCATCATCTGATTGGCTCTCTGGGCATACATACCAACAGCAAAGTTTCCTAAAAAGATTGGCCCTAGATCACATATATTTTATTTTGTTGGATATCCTAAGGAAACCTAGGGGTACCACTTGTATAACCCACCTGAAAACAAAGTGTTTGTTGCTAATGATGTTGTATTCCTAGAAAAGGAATTTATTTCCAAAGGAATTAGTGGGAGGAAAGTAGAGCTCAAAGAGGTTTGAGACTGACAAAAAAACATTGAACTTGTAGAGGAACAAAAGGAACAAATAGACTCACAAACTTTCATGGAATGTCAAGTTCCTCATGTAACACAAGAACCTCGTATATCTAGTAGGACACGCCTTGAGCCTGAAATATTTGATTATCTTGTATCTCAAGAAGGAAGTGAGTTGGTCATAGATGATGAGCCAACAACCTACCCAGAAGCTATTGAGTGACCACCTTCTGAGAAATGTCTTAAGTCCATGAGATCTTAGATGGAATCCATGTACACCAACTAGGTATGGACCTTGGTGGATTCACCCAAAGGGGTAAAACCCATAGGGTGCAAGTGGATCTTCAAGAAGAAGATTGACATGATGGTAATGTACAAACCAATAAGGGCAGATTGGATGCAAAAGGTTTCAGATAAGTTGAAGGTGTGAACTATGACAAAACCTTTTTGCTAGTTGCCATGGTTAAATCCATTAGGATCATGCCTTCCATTGTAGCTTATTATGACTGAGATTTGGCAGATGGATGTTAAAACTAATTTCCTTATTGATAAATTTCTTGAGGATGTGTACATGACACAACCTGAAAGTTCTATAAATCCAAAGGACACAAATAAAGTATGTAAGCTACAAAGGTCAATCTATGGATTGAAGCAAGCATCTCGGAGCTGGAATCTTCAATTTGATGAGGCAGTCAAAGAGTTTGTCTTTAGTCAAAATGAATATGAACTTTGTGTATACAAGAAGGTTAGTGGGAGCATAGTTGTATTCCTCATATTGTATGTAGATGACATACTATTGATGGGGAATGACATCCTTGCCATAGAAATGGTAAAGAATTTTCTAGGAATTACCTTCACTATGAAGGACTTAGGAGAAGCATCTTATATCTTAGGAATCAAGACTACAGAGATAGATCTAGAAGGTTTGTTAGCCTAATCTAGAGTACATATATTGAAGAAGTGATGAAGAGGATCAATGTGTAGAACTCAAAGATAAGGAATTTTCCCATGTCCCATGGAATTAGTATGCCACACTGTCATGCTAATCAAGATTACTCAAAAAAACACATGATCAATTGCTAATCAAACAACATGGTCATAATAGAGGGTAAATTAAAACTAAATAAACATCACTAACATAATCAAAAACATTTCCATACAAGATCCAAATTCCTTTATAAGATCATATACCATGCAAGGTATTTATATATCTATCCAGTGGTTGAGGCCACAATCTGTATACAAAAGATGTATTCCACATATACATGACATATACAAATATCGAATACAGCCAAAAACTTGAGTTGATATACATATCATCTACAAATCATCCCATGCCTAGACCTGAGAGTACTGGAATGACTCTAGGACATGACTAAGTACTAGCCAACCTTCTACTCCTATAGCTCTTCAAGCTTCTCTTCTTCACCTTCACTAACCTAACCACGTTATTGATGACCACCTAAAAGATGTGGTAACCCACAAGGTGAGACTCATGTTCCATCGATAGATATAACTCTCAACAATGGTTATTGATTACAACAAGTTATATTATTTTAAACAAGTTAAAGAGATTAAGCAAATTAACAGATTAGGCAAGTTAAACATGTAAGCATAGTAACATGTATGATTAACAAGATGTATAAAGGAACAAGTAAAACTAACATTTACTAACAGTTGATTACTCTGATTGCATTATAAAACTAGTAGTATAAGAAATAAGGCAAGGGTAACAACCAATGTGAAGTGCATTTAACCGTAACAATACACTATATGGCTGAGTTACATCTTTTATTAAGCCCTAAGGAGTTTCAGGTATACCACTCAGACTCCAACTAACTATTGTGAAGTGATATTCAATTCTGTATAAGATCTAGGAGAGTTAGTGATAACATCTCATTTTATACACTTTTTGCAAATAGTTTATACCTCTCCTAACATATCTTGTATAGACTTTTTCCACATATTTTAGCACTTTATTCCAAGAATCTCATTCGCACACCTTTTTTACAGGGTCACATCAAGCCACAGCCATGGTTAGCACCTCGAATGTGGCTCATGGACCATTAGGGAACCTTCCATCATGGTCGATGTCCCCATGATCACACTGATACTTCACAACCGCGGTGCCCCACACCCTTTTTTGTCACGGCCTACAACTCGTGCATCTCAACCTCGACTGAGGTGATGTCATGCCTCGACTGAGGGTTGGCTCAACCAACCAATGTGGTAGCCTCGACCGAGGAGAGGCCTCGATCGACCGGGATCAAGCCTCGATTGAGACCAAGCCTCGACCGTAGTGTGGATGGTTTAGTCGGTGGGCAACACCTATAAATAGGCCACCCACCTCAATTTGTCACATCAACATATCATCAAGGACCACAAAGTGCTACCAAATTCCATACCCACTCTCATCCATCTGATTAGTCTTGGATCTTCGAAGGAGGAAGTTGGTCAAAGAGAAGACCGAAGGCCCCTCTTCCTCAAAAGAAGGAGAGCTTTCTCATCGTCCATTCTAGATCTAGATTCGAAGGAGTATGTTGGTGTATCTCCATCCTCTCTCTCTTATAGATCTATCATCTTTGTTATGTTGTACCGCTTCCCTCTTTGTGGTTGTGATATATCTATCATTTTGTAACGCCATTATGCTACCCGTTAACATGTGTGGCTAAACATTTAACTCGGGTTGGGAGTATCCACTAAGGCTCTCCCAACATGTATATTCTTTCTTCCCTTTCAATATATATATGCTCATATAAAGATTATCTCCATACACTTATTCTTAATGCTTCAATTGTATGCTTAGCTACCATCTTGTGATGTTTGTTCGTTGGTACCTCGAAAGAGTAGTATCTTCTTTATCTAGTGTTATGGAGTAGTATGAATGCATGAGAATGTTGGATTGCTAAACCTAATGGTCATATGGTTTGCTTTGTGGTTGTAAGGTTGTTATCTTGAGAGGGAGGCCACCTTGGATCCTATATCTATCCTTATCTCGAGAGAGGAGGGAATAGACATTTTTATGATTGTTTGTAATCTTGATAGGAGTATACGAAGGGGAGTGAGTTTTGCATGTTGGTGTGAGACCTTAGTAGGTGAAACCTGATCCGAGTTTCCTTCCATATCTTTGTTTCTTACTGTCTGTTCTTGCTTTTCTCTTGTTGTTATTTTCTTTCCTTCTTTTAACTTTCTTTATTTTGGCTTGAGCACCATTGTTCCTTAGAGAACAACCTTTTTAAAAGTCATATGTTTGTCTGGAGTATACGAGTGTGAGACCCTACGTACTTAACACCTTCCGACCTTATCCCTGTGGTTCGACCCCGATTACTAGGTCAGACCCCGTATAATAGTTGTGGGGGCTTGAGTGTTAGGTTATTATCTTAAGAGTCTGACTACTTTAGATCTGCTCCATTTTGGACGTGCGATTTAGGTCGGTCAACTTTTGGTTGTCATTGTTGGGGACAAGGCAAAATGACACTGTTAAGAACTTGAGTCCACTCACTATACTCCCATGCCTCAAGCTTAGTGATAAGCTTGACTGCACAGAAACCTTAAATCTACTACCCTATAATTACATAGAATAGTTCATTTTAACAAGTCCAGTTTCCTAACTCAATTGTGAAATCTATTCTGGGAACCCAGAGGGAGCTAGATCTGTTCGATTTTTCACCTTAACCTCAAGTCACCATGTCACCTCGTGTGGACGGTACTCTCACCGGGGATGAATGGAATGCAAGAGTCCAACATGACCCTCTACCACATGAGATGGATGAAGATAGAGATGGTCGTCACTCAGATGGTCGTCAACGGGAGGAAGAACATCACGAAGAAGATCGACATGATGAAGAATGATGCTACCATCACCATAGAAGGCACCATCATAATCATCGTGAAAATGAATGTGAGTGTGATGATCGAAACAGTGAAAGTGAAGATGATGAAGAAGGAAAAACTCTTAGAGAGTTGGCTGCAACTAGAGCCAACAAATCCAGATGCCCAATTGTCATTCTACACTTCAATGCAGTAGACTTTGAATTAAAATCAGTTGTACTCTCAATGATCTAGAACAAACCTTTTCATGGGAATTCAAGAAGAGAAAATCCGTACCATCACCTTGATGCCTTCAAAAATATATGTGATACCATTAAGATGAGGGGAGTTCCTTAAGAAGTGATATATTGTAAGGGGTTCAATTTTTCCCTTGAAGATAAGGCCCTATCATGGTACCTCAACCTACCCCACCAGTCCATAGTTGGGTGGAGACCCCTTGCAGATGCCTTTGTTACTAAATTTTATCCTACTGAGAGAACTATCTGCAACATGCAAAAGATCACTTCTTCCTCACAAAAACTGGGAGAGAACCTTCACGAGGCATGGGAACGATTTCAAGAGTATCATAAGGATTCTCCTCACCATAAATACCATAAGGGGCTCCTAGTGACCACCTTTTACAATGGGTTGACTCCCATGGAGAGAACTTCACTAAACGCAGCTGCCTGCAACAACTTTCTTGGAAAGAAGCTGAGCAGAACTATGAAGATAATAGAAAACATGGTTGTACTATAAGAGGGCATGGATTACAACATAAATTATAGAGGATCAGTGAATAAACTAGGGTCTAAAGGACCATCATCGAAGCCAAAGCCTTGGAAACTATTACAGCCCAAATTCAGAAAATCACCACCGATGTCAAATAGCTGAAAGACACTGGAGCCAAAGGCAAGAAGCACACGGAGAAGCCATGAAATGTGTTACATGTGGAGAAGGTGGCCATGGAATTAACAATTGTATCTATACCCAACCAGAGGAGAGCAATGAAAGTGAAAGTGAAAAAGAAACTGAGAATGTCTCCTATGTTAATTATAAATGATAAGACCATTCTGGGTTTAATTATGGCAATAAGGAAGCTTCTGAGAACGCGCATCATCTGGGTATTTCATCTAAACCTCCTCTAGGATTCGAGAGGAAAGGAGGGCTGAATCAATACACCAAGACTGCCACTACCAGACAAACAAGAACAATTATCAAGGTCAGAATAAAAATGTGAGTCGACAGGGGCAAGACAAGGCCTAGGGCCGAGCCAAGTCAAGGACAACAACCAAACTGACATGATTTCTCAACTATTCGACTTCATGAAAAGGAAAGCTTTAGTGAATGATCAACTCGCTCAAAGTGCTATCACGAATTCAGGAGTGCTAACTTCCATGCAAACTCAAATGGTGGACATGCAAACTCACCAGAGACAGATTGATCAGCAGCTTGCACAACTAGTTGAACTCATGAAGAACCCTTTAGGTAAGATCCCACCAAATACTGAGACTACAAAAATGGCCACTCTTTGATTTGGGAGAACATTTGAAAATTCTAATACTAACAACACCAAAGAAGGAGGAAGTTGTGTTAGCCAACAATCTGAGAATGAGAAGGTAACAGAAGCACCAAAAGGGAAAGAACAAGCTGTAAGTGGAAAGGAAGGAGGGAAACATGAAAAGAAGGAGGAAGAAGAGGAAAAGAGCTCGGATCCTATAGGGGAAGTCCTTTTAAAGAAAAATCCCTACGCCCTAAGAGTTCCTTTCCCCTACAAATTGATAAAAGCACACTTGAAGAAGAGGTACGAAAAGTTCATGGAAGCCATAAAGAAGCTACACTTGGATGTGCCCTTTCTCGATGTAATAGAAGAAATTCCAACCTATGAAAAGTTCTTTAAAGACATGATCATGAAGAGAAGGAGAGGAGATCACATCGAGACTATCCAATTGGCAAAAATGTCAAGTGCCTTTGTTCAAGTTGAGTTACCAACCAAGAAGAAGGACCCCGGAGCATTCAACATACCTTTCTACGTTGGAGACAATGTAGAGAGAAAAGGGTTAGCCGACTTGGGAGCAAGCACTAGTATAATGCCCTTGACTCTAGCATAAAGGCTTGGGCTGATAGACATGGTGAAGATGGGGATGAGAATCGAGTTGGCCGATCATACCTTCACAAGACCTGTGGGGATAGTTGAAGATGTTTTGATACGGGTCGCATGATTTTTCATACCATGTGATATAGTGGTGATAGACGAGGTTGAGGATTCTAAATCCCAATGATATTTGGGAGGCCTTTCCTCACAAGAGGGAGAGCCTTAATAGATGTTGCAGAAGGAATCATCACACTGTGAGTGGGAAATGATCACTTGGATTTTTGGGTACAATATGCCATGATGGGACCTTCTCTATCTAAGTCAGTCTACTTCAAGGATAGCTAAAATCAGTATTGTGAAGAGGTACAAGAAGACAAGACAATTTTTGATCCCCTCATGCGAGCCTTAAATAGACAAGACCCTACAATGGAGGGCTCAGAGGTTGTAGAAATCTTAGACTACCTAAACCAACCTGAAGAGGAATTCAGTGACGATGAAGAGATAATTGAGTTAGTGATATAGTGGTGATAGACATGGTTGAGATTGTAAATGCCCAATGATATTTGGGAGGCCTTTCCTCACAACAGGGAGAGCCTTAATAGATGTTGCAGAAGGAATCATCACATTATGAGTGGGGAATGATCACTTGGATTTTTGGGTACAAGATGCCATGAGGGGACCTTCTCTATCTAAGTCAGTATACCTTATGTATAGCTACAATCAGTATTGTAAAGAGGTACAAGAAGACAAGGAAATTGTTGATCCCCTCATGTGAGCCTTAAATAGCTAAGACCCTATAATGGAGGGCCAAGAGGTTGTAGAAATCTTGGACTACCTAAACCAACCTGAAGAGGAATTCAGCGACGATGAAGAGATAATTGAGTCAGTGAAGTACCCTTCACTAGAGCAAAAAGTCAAGAAGAAGGAAGAACCAAAGTCAAAGCCCGAATTGAAACATCTCCCAGAAGGGTTGAGATATGAATTCTTGGACAAAGAAGAGAGAAATCCAGTGATTGTTAATGCCAACTTAACAGACGACCAGCTGGATAAGTTGCTAAATGAGCTCAGGCTGCATAGAAAAGTCATAGGGTATTCTATAGAAGACATCATAGGCCTTAATGTGGATCTATGTATGCACAAAATTCATCTTGAAGAGACAGTTAAGCCTCTAGCTCAACCAAAAGAGAGCTAAACCAAATGCTAAAAGAAGTTGTGAAGAAAGAAGTTATAAAGCTGTGGGATGTTGGGATCATCTACCCGATAAGCGGCAGCAAATGGGTTAGTCCCATCCATGTGGTACCCAAGAAGGGTGGAATGATGGTTATACAAGGGGAAGATAGAGATGAAGTAGCAATGAGTACAGTGACAGGATGGCGTATGTGCATCAATTATCGCAAGCTAAACACAGCCACCAAGAAGGATCACTTCCCTTTTCCATTTATAGACCAGATCCTAGAGAGGTTGGCTTACCATGACTACTTTTGTTTTCTGGATAGATATTCAGGATTTTATCACAAGTATTGATTCATCTTGATGATCAAGAAAAGACCACTTTTACATGCATTTATGGCACTTATGCCTTCAAAAGAATGTCGTTCAGTTTGTGTAACGCGCTAGTGACTTTTCAACGTTGTATGATATCTATGTTTTCATATTTTCAGGAAAACATAGTAGAAGTCTTCATGGACGACTTCTCTGTATATGGGATGGATTTTGAAGCCTACCTAAGAAATCTATCTTTACTGCTGCAACCTGTGAAGAAAAGCATCTGGTCCTAAATTGGAAGAAATGCCACTTCATGGTTCAAGATGGCATCGTGCTAGGCCATAAGGTTTCTAAGAAAGAAATTTAAGTGGATCTAAGTAATATTGAAGCCATATCCAAACTCCCACCACTGAAGTCGGTCATAGGAGTATGAAGTTTCTTGGGACATGTAGGATATTATAGAAGATTCATAAAATATTTCTCTAAGATTGCCAAGCCATTATCAAATTTGCTGATTAAGGATGTTGAGTTTGAGTTTACAACAGTGAATGTCTAGATGCCCTTAATACCCTCAAGAGAACATTAATGACAACACCTATCCTACAAACACCAGATTGGGAGCTACCTTTCAAGATCATGAGTGATGCCAGTGATTACGCCATTGGGGTGGTCCTTGGACAAAAGAAAGATAAGAAACATCATGTGATTTGTTATGCGAGTAGAACCTTAGACGAAGCACAAGTAAACTACACTACAACTAAAAAAGAAATGTTGATGATTGTGTTTTCTTTTGATAATTTTAGATCATACTTAGTAGGATCTAAGGTAAAAGTTAAAGTTGTAAATGGACATGGGTATACCCGCATACCCTCAAACCCATGCCCACTAAACCCGTCATGGGTATAATTTTTTATAACCATGTAATCGCTTACCCTTATACCCACATATCCGCCTCTTACAGGGTAAGGTTATGGTTATGTATATACCCATACCCTGTATACCCATATACCCATTTACTTATATTTTTACATAAATAATTTACATTAAGATGTAATGGTGTATATTGTAGGACTCACATATAGCAAGTATATATACCTTAAAATAGTAAACATTTATATTAGAATGTAGTGTTCCATATTGTAGCATTCAAATCTAGTAATATAAGTACCTTGCAGTAGGATAATGAGAAAATTCATTGACACGGCTTTATAGCCACACAATGACATTTTAATTAATTAAGAAGGCCATATAGGCATTCTCTCATTCCGTTCGTCTCTTCTCTCTGCCTTGAATGATATTTCTCCATAACCTATCAATTTAATTGGGGTAGTTTGTTGTATCTCAAAGTTTGTAGTGTATTATTATAATAAGTTAAACATAACTGTATACCCAATTACCCATCCATATACCCAGCGATTATATGGATATGGGTAGTTGCGGGTATAGCTTTTGACAAAGCGGGTATATAACCGTAACCATATCTGCTTAACTAAATGGTTACGGTTATGGATATGGCCATACCCGCACCATACCCTACTCATTTACAGCCCTAGTAAAAGTGTACATTGATCACGGGGTGATAAAATACCTAATGTAGAAAAAAGACACAAAGCTAAGACTTTTGCGATGGGCCTTGTTACTGCAAGAATTCAACCATGAGATCCTTGACAAAAAGGGGAAGGAAAATGTGGTTGCGGACCATTTGTCGAGGATAATTTTTGATGAAGAAAACCAACTACCAGTAGATGAAAACTACGTCGACTAGGCTCTTTTGATGGCTCAATCAGAAGAGCAGAGCTTACCTTGGTTCACAAATATCTGTAATTATTTAGCATGTGGACAACTTCCACCAAAGATGATGTATAATCATAAGAAGAAGTTATTCTCTGAATTGAAAAATTACTATTGGGATGACCCGTTGCTGTTTAAGAGGTGCTCCCCGACAACCTATATTGTCAATGCATATCTAAAGAAGAGGTACCTTTAATCCTCAAGGAATGCCAAGACTCACCTTATGGGGGACACTGATGAGTGCATACTCATCATGGAATTCAATCGCCTTTTTGGAACAATTTCATCTCTATTTTGCATCTTTCATCCTGATTGGAATCATAATGTACAAAACTACTTAGTCGATTCAATAATCAAGGTTTTAACTAAATATCATTTCGTTTAATGTAGGTATATCAAGCAATTCCACTCATACGGTCCCAAGACCGATTGAATCCATGTGGTCTCAAGACCGTATGGGTTCATGCGGTCCCAAGATCGTTTGTCGGAATATACAAAGAATGAATAACAAAATCGGTTGCCAAAAACCGTTTGGGTCCATGCGGTCCCAAGACCGTTTGGGTCTATGCGGTCTCAAGACCGTTTGGGTCCATGCGGTCCCAAGACCGTTTGGGTCCATGTGGTCTCAAGATCATTTGGGTTCATGCGATCCCAAGACCGTTTGGGTCCATGCGGTCCCAAGACCGTTTGGGTCCATACGGTCCCAAGACCGTTTGGGTCCATGCGGTCACAAGACCGTTTGGGTTCATGCGGTCTTAAGTCCGTTTGGGTTCATGCGGTCCCAAGACCGTTTGGGTCCATGCGGTCCCAAGACCGTTTGGGTCCATGCGGTCCCAAGACCGTTTGGGTTCATGCGGTCTCAAGACCGTTTGCCACAGGAAAAAAGACCGATTGAAGAGAAGAATCCAGGCGTTCACGCCAAGACCGAGACCGACCTTAAGATCGATCGACGCAAACCGTTTGATGCCGAAATGGTCCCCAAACCGTTTGGCACCAAATGGTCTCCAAACCGTTTGGCACCAAACGGTCTCCAGACCGTTTGAAGAGGATATTTCCAGCAACTTATCCAAACCGTTTAGGATCAGATCTAAACCTATAAATAGACCCCCAGGGTCCTCATTTGGAGGCATCGGATCCAGACGCCGATAGGCTGCCAGAGAACCACTCTGATCAAGTTCCACTCCACCTACTGCTAGTGTTGCATCCAAGGAGGACGAGAAGAGAAGGAAGACGGAGCAAGGAGCGCATCTTCTTCACCGGGCTGCGACCACTCTCTGCACCGAGCTCATGGCGGATCTCTCTTTATCTCTCATCCTTCTTGTATCTCGCATCATGAGCGAGTAGTCCTCTTTCGCTGGGGTGCGGGGACTAGCCCCGCTGCCCATGCAAACCATGTTCTTTTCTTAAACTTTCCATGGCAATGTATATAACTCTCCATTTTGTTGTTTATCGTTAAGCTCGTAGGTTGGTTATGTGCTTGTTTTCATCTTTGTGCTCCCTATGTTGTGAGAACTTCAATGCATAAGTTTGAACGTCGTTTAGCAAGTTAGACTCCTTGACGAGAACTTCTGATAGGATTCCTTGAGTTCGTAAGTGTGTGATCCGCGAGGGGACGAGCCATCTAGCCTTCGGTGACACTTCTGTGCACCTGACGCCCGTATGGGGGGTTCACAACCTTAGTTGGATTTTGTATCTTCTTATTAATCGTCGATGTTTACTCGTACTATAATCACTTACGTTCTTATCGGTTGACGCAGCTGACTCCCTGATGAGAACTGCCGATGGGATTCCTTGAGGTCGTAAGTGTATGATCCGCGAGGGGACGAGCCATCTAGCCTTCGGTGACGCTTCTGTGCGCCTGACGCCCGTATGGGGGGTTCACAGCCTTAGTTGGATGTTGTATCTTCAGAGCCGTAAGACATGTGATCTGGATGGTGACGAGACATCTGATGCCTATGGTGATGCTTACGCGGACCTGACGCCCGTATGGGGGGTTCTACAGCAGCTCTACTTGGAGTGTTATATCTTTCCTGGATTGTTTGTAGAGGAGGATGTTTGTGTGTGTGGCGGTGGTCAAACCCGGTACCAACCCAGCGATTCCACATCACTGATCTAAACCTATCTTTAATTCCGCTTTTACTTTCCTGCAATTTGTTTAAACAAACCAAAATCAACCTCTTGTTCTAAATATTAGTTTTACTTGAGCTAGATCCAGCTGACAAAGATTCTTAAAAATGTTGTCCTTTGGGTTCGATCCTCAACTATACTGCGATAAGACTCGTCTGCTTGCGGGTGGTATTATTGCACTTGGTTTAGGTAAAAACTCGGGGATTTCAGCCCCGGGTGAATTTGTTAGTGCATTCAAAACACCACGTCAAATTCTGGAGCCGTTGCCGGGGACAACGGAATCAGTCAGTCTAATCTAGTTCTTTGAAGACTAATCTAGGATTTTACTTTTTGAAACTATCGCTTATCTACTTGAATTTGATTTTACTTTATGGATCTCACTTTCAAATCTTTCCAATTTTTAGGTGCTCTTCAACGCATAGTGCATGCACCGTTCAGATAGTCTCGGACTAACCGCAAGCTTGGTTCCCGAAATTGATAGAACCTTCCATCGTCAGATTAGAGAAAATCAAGCTAGGATGGCGCAAGAAGAAGAAGTAGCCCGAAGAGTGTCTCAAGCCATCAATGCGCAAAGACAGAGGCTCATGCAAGAAGCCAGAGCTGCGGTTCAACAGGAAATCTTAGCTGCACAAGCAGCAGCGCAGGCAGCCGAACTACAGAAGGATCTTAGAGAGTTCTCCATCCCGAAAGTTGTGAATGTTTATCACCTAGTGCAGCCTCCTCCCATCGAGGATGCCAACTTCGAGATTAGATCCCATTGGATCACATTGCTTCAAAACAACCCTTTCTATGGCAAACAAGCGGAAGACAGCCAAGGTCATCTTCTGAGATTCATCGACTTATGTGCTATGACGAAGCAAAATGGGGTCTCCGATGATGCCATTTGACTCCGTCTTTTCAAGTATTCTCTTGTTGATAGAGCAATTAGTTGTTACAATTCACTACAGAGTGAAGTACCTATCACCACTTGGGAGCAACTCCAAAATGCATTTCTGGAAAAGTTCTACCCCCCATCTCTTACATATGAAATCATGGGTCGAATAACAAATTTCACTCAAGTACCTAGAGAAATCCTCGCTGAAGCATGGGACAGGTACAAGGAGCTCCTTCGTAAATGCCCACACCACGAAATCCCAAAGAATCAACTGATAGAAATCTTCTATAGAGGTGTAGAGGATGATGTTAAGATGTTTCTAGATTCCGCATCTGGAGGAAACTTCATGCGTCAAAGTTACGATAGTGCATGGAGAGTCGTCACCTTGGGAGCATAAAATCAAGCCAACTGGGGCAGATCTGTAGGTAAGGGAGTCTTGAAGTTAGCTATGGCTGAAGCCATTCCAGAATACAAGTTTATCGCCGAAACATTGAAAGTCCTTGTTGCAAAACAAGATCACATAGAATCATCCCTAGCTGTGATTGGAAGAGGACATTCACCCACTAGGCAACAAGAACAGGTCAAGTCCACCTCTCTGTTCTGTGAAGCATGCAAAAGCACAGATCATTCCACTCTATCATGTAATGTTCTCTACGGCGTTGTTTTAAGCAATGCTTGTGGGCAAGGAGACAATGGCCAGATGGAAAATCTAAATGCTATCAACACCATCCCTGGGCAGAACTATTACAATCCCAGTCAAAATAGGAATCACCCAGGCTTCCAATATGGAAACCCTTCAGGAGCTATGAACTCGCATCAATTCGGTCCCAACAATCAACCGAGAGGTCCATCTGGATTCCAGTTTAACCAACAACAGAACTTCGGGAATCAAGGAAACTTTCAGAACAGAAACTACAATAATTATCAGAACAACTCCCAGTATCAGAACCTGAACCAGCAAGGACAAGCAGGAGCCGGCCCCGATGACAAGCTATCCACTATTGAAAAGATGTTACAAACTCAGCAAACTATGATAGATAACCAGCAGGCTCAACAGAAAGCTATTGAGACTCAACTAGCTCAACTTGCAGCTAGCATAAAGCCACCGGCTGGAGTCTTTGTCGGCCAACCTGAAAAAAATCCTAAACATCCTGAACAGTTGAAGGTTGTCAACACCAGATCGGGGAAAGATTATTTGAATCCCCCAGTAAATACACATGTAGTTATTGCTGACAAAGATGAACCTGTGATGCTCCAAAACTTGACAACACCAGAATCACAACCAAAGGAAGATAAGACTGACAGGGAAAGCCCTGAGGAGCATGTTTTTGAAGAAGCTGGAATACCAGAGATGGATATCCCTGTATATAAGCCTCGTATACCCTTCCCATCCTGCCTAAGGCAAACAAAGCTTGATACAAGATTCGTCAAGTTCAAAGAGGCCATGAAGAAACTCCATGTTGATATACCCTTCTTAGACGCTCTTGCTTAGATACCAGCATGGACTAAGTATCTAAAGTCACTTCTCACCAAGAAGTACATAACTGAAGAGTATGAAACTGTAAAACTGGCTACAACCACATCAGATATTATACTGAGCAAGATGCCAAAGAAACAGAAAGACCCAGGATGCTTTGGAATTTCATGTCACATTGGTGACTCATCATGCAAGAAAGGACTGGCAGATCTCGGGGCTAGTATTTCTATTATGCCATTCAGTTTGTGCAAGAGATTAGGGTTTGCAGAATTGTTTCCTACCGCTATGACCATTCAACTTGCAGACAATTCAATAAAGAGGCTGTTAGGAATCCTCAAAGATATCCCGGTCAAGGTGGGCAAGGACGCATATGTTCCGTGTGATTTCTTCATTATGGATATAAAATAAGACACCAGATATCCTCTTATCTTTGGTCGTCTGTTCCTCGCCACTGCTAGAGCCCTTATTGATGTTGAAGCAGGTACCTTGCTACTCAGGTTAGGCAAAGAGACTCTGGAGTTTAAGGTTTTCAAAAGTATGAGAAGACCGAGTATACAGGAAGAAGTCTATCTGATTGATTGCGTTGAGCAATTGTCATAACTGACTCAAGAACATGATGAACCTTACGACCCCCTAGAAATTACTTTATCTGACCTACCGACCAATGTACCTATAGACAAACAAGCAGAGGATTGCATCGAACCCCTCGAATCTGCTGAAGAAGATAGTGACACAACTTATGAAGAACTCAAGGCTACTGAAACTATAGAAGAAAGAAGCAAAAAATCAGAGGCTCCCGAAATGAAGCCCCTACCTGAAGGACTGAAGTACATGTTTTTAGATGATCTCAAAGTATGTCCTGTCATTATAAATTCCGATTTAACAACTGAACAAGAAGAGAAACTTCTGGAAGAATTAAGAGGATGAAAGAAAGCCATCAGCTATAAAATGAGCGACCTCACAGGAGTCAGTCAAGCTCTGTGTATGCATAAGATCCCTATGATAGAAGATCACAAACCAACTATCGAGCATCAAAGGAAGTTGAATCCAAATATGAAAGAAGTTGTCCATCGTGAGATCATCAAACTTCTAACAGCTGGAATAATCTATCTGATATCAGACTCGCCATGGGTGAGCCCAGTACACGTGGTGCCAAAGAAAGGTGGAACAACTATTATGAGGAAGGAAAACAATGAACTCATCCCCACTCGGACAGTCACCGGGTGGCGGATGTGTATTGATTATAGAAAATTAAACAAGGCAACTCGAAAAGATCATTTTCCGATGCCCTTCCTTGACCAAGTTTTAGAAAGGCTGGCCCACCAAGAATAATTATGTTACCTCGACGGTTACTCTGGATTCTATCAGATTCCCATACATCCAGATGATCAAGAGAAAACGACTTTCACCTGTCCCTTCAGAACATACGCGTTTAAGAGAATGCCATTTGGTCTCTGTAATGCTCTCGCAACTTTTCAACGTTGCATGGCTGCTATTTTCGCGGGGCTTACTGAAACTGTTATGGAGGTCTTCATGGATGATTTCTCTGTATATGGAGACTCATTCAATTCTTTCCTTAAGCATCTCTCCATGGTTCTCAAACGCTATGAAGAAGCACATCTGGTGCTAAATTAGGAGAAATGCCACTTCATGGTAAGGGAAGGCATTGTCTTGGGCCATAGGGTTAGTAGTAGAGGAATTGAAGTTGATAAAGCCAAGATTGAAGTGATATCTAAATTGGCTATTCCCACGAATGTGAAAGTAGTTCGCGCCTTCCTTGGTCATGCTGGATTCTATAGAAGATTCATAAGAGATTTCTCCAAGATAACTAAGCCAATGACCAACCTGCTTCTAAAAGATGTTGATTTTAATTTCAATGAAGAATGTGTCAAAAGCTTCGTCACGCTGAAGAACGCCCTTACCACTACCCCCATCATTAGAGCTCCTGACTGGGACCATCCTTTTGAAATTATGTGTGATGCCAGTGATTACGCGGTGGGTGCCGTCTTAGGGCAATACATAAAAAAGAAACATTACGTGATCTACTATGCATCGAAAACCCTCGACGAAACTCAAAGGAATTACGCTACTACTGAGAAAGAACTTCTAGAAGTCAAATATGCTTTCGACAAGTTTAGGTCATACCTTATCAGTTCGAAAGTCATTGTCTACACCGACCATGCTGCTATCAGTTACCTTCTGGCAAAGAAAGATGCTAAACCAAGGTTGATACGATGGATCCTCTTACTACAGGAATTTGATTTGGAGATAAGAGATAAAAAGGGACGGAAAATGTCGTAGCAGATCACCTCAGTCGCATCCACACTCTGGATGCTGAAAAGATTCTGATAAATGATTCCCTACCAGATGATCAGCTAATGAGGGTCTCGGAAATTATACCATGGTACTCTGATTTTGTAAACTATCTTGCTACTGGAGTCATCCATCCCCAATGCACTGGGAATGCATTGAAGAAGTTTATGCATGATGTGAAGCATTATTACTGGGATGAACCATATCTCTTTAAACTCTGCGCAGACGGGTTGTATAGACGTTGTATCGCCGAAGAAGAAGCTCAATCTATTCTGGAACAATGCCACTCAGGACCCGTAGGTGGGCATATGAGCTCTAAAAAGACGGACTTAAAGGTTTTGCAATGTGGATTCTTCTGGCCAACCTTATCCAAGGACTCTTACGATTTTGTCCTATCCTGTGATAAATGTCAAAGATCTGGCAATATAACCAAAAAAGACGAGATGCCACTGAATCTATGGCAAGAAGTCGAGATATTCGACGTCTGGGGAGTTGACTATATGGGTCCATTCCCATCTTCTAATGGATTCTCATACATCCTAGTGGCGATGGACTACGTCTCCAAATGGGTTGAAGCTATACCAACCATCACTAGTGATTCAAAACCCGTCATCAAATTATTCAAAGATGTCATCTTCCCACGGTTTGGAGTACCGCGAACCGTGATATCTGACGGAGGGTCCCACTTCATTGAAAGAAGTTTTGAAGCTTTACTAAGAAAATATGGTGTCTCGCACAAGGTAGCTTCACCTTACCATCCACAAACTAGTGGACAAGTAGAGGTCTCTAACCGACAACTAAAGGCTATCCTTGAGAAAATTGTTGGACGTAATCGAAAAGACTGGTCGACAAAAATCAACGACGCCCTATGGGCTTATCATACTGCTTATAAAACTCCCCTTGGGACTACCCCTTTTCGATTGATATATGGAAAAGCTTGCCACCTGCCAGTCAAATTAGAACATAAGGCATGGTGGGCAATTAAACAATTGAACTTCGATATGAAAGAAGCGGGGCAAGCCAGGATTCTGCAACTCAATGAGCTGGATGAACTAAGAATGACAGCCTATGAGAACGCACGAATCTACAAAGAACGTACAAAACTTTGGCACGATGGACATCTGAAAAGAAAAGACATACAAGAAAGAGACCAAGTTCTGGTATTCAACTCAAGACTACAGTTATTCCCGAGAAAACTTCGTTCTCGCTGGTTTGGACCCTTCATCGTCAAAAGCATCTCACCACATGGTGTTTTCTCTCTATGGAGTGACAAGACAGGTGAATTCATAGCAAACGGCCATCGTTTGAAGAGATATTTTACCTCGATTGGCATAGGCACTGACACAATGTTAGAACTGGACGATCCAAAAGACCCACCATGAAACTAAAGGATTCAGTCGAGCCATCGACGTAAAACGAAGGCGCTTGTCGGGAGGCAACCCGGTCAATAATCATGTTTTACTTTTCCTTTTCTAATTTTGTTTTCTACTTAACTTTTCCTTTAAATAAAATTTGCCTTTTGAGACAGTTTCTCTTCTTTCAGATAAAAGATCGGAGTTGTGCTGATCGGAACGCAATCATACTTGGCAGTCATACTTGGAACATCTTTTCCCCTCCATCTTGGATTTAGGGTTTGCTCGGGATGAGCAAATCTCTAAGTTCGGGGTGGAGGGTGGGTGGCACGTACTTCACTTCCACATACACCCTCTTTTCATACTCAAGTTGTCTCTATCACAAATTTTTCAAAATTTTCAAAATTTTTGAACAGATATTTGATGAATTTTTGACAAATTGTTGATAAAATGTAACTAACCATGTTGCTATGCATCTTCAATCATAATACCTCCTTATTCGAAGTAAATCCTCAAGAGGACTGATTTTTGTAACTTGCCTTTTTGCCTGAAATCATCCTGTGAAGCTTATGATTCCTAACATCATAATACCTTTTAAAATGATAAGTATCTGTCAAACTGATAGGGATCAAACATGTCGTGCTTCCTAACTGGTTAGTGGAACAATGGCCTGGAATCCCCATCGGATCTGCATCAAGTCATTATTTGAGCAGAGTATGACAAGGAGAATAACCTGGTTTTGAATTGTAAATCAAGATGCATTCTGATCTGAACTCTCTTCTATACTTCTTCCATCATCATTCGTACCCCTCCATCCATCAAAAAGCAACAAAATAGCCAAAATTGTGCCAAACCCTAAGTTCGGGGTGGCACACCACTTCCCCCTTATCCGCTTCTTCCATACCCCTCGCAATAAATAGGGGCGTACCACCAAAAATGCAGTCTCGAGTCAAATAGAGGAGAGACTTGCAATCAAAAGATGCCAAAGTGCACACTAAAAGAAATGTGATCTTGAGTCGAATAGAGGAGAGATTTGCACAAAAAAATGCAATAAATGAAATTGTAAAACAAATAAAAATCTCGAGTCAAATAAAGGAGAGATTTACTTCTTCTTTACATACCACCTTTCACTCCTTTTTCTACCTAAGGGCACAATGCATGCCCCCACCATCATTAAATACACCAGTGTTAGATTGGATGCACACTTGTTGATTCTGCGGGTATCTCTGGACTCTTACAAAACTCTTTGACATGCTTGTTGTTGGAAAAAGTGAGGAGGAAGTGATGTTGGAAAACGAACTCAGGAACGAAGCTATGGTAAGACGTGTTTAGTGATCCCAGGAAGTTGAGGTACTGATTCATACTGAGCAGAAAGAAAACATTCGTGATGCGAAGATGAAGCAATCACACGGATCGAAAGTATTTCATTGGGCAACAGTTTCAAATTTTATGTTACTCGAGGACGAGCAATGTTTAAGTTCGGGGTGTTTTGATGAGTGCATACTCATCATGGAATTCAATTGCCTTTTGGAACAATTTCATCTCTATTTCGCATCTTTCATACTGATTGGAATCATAATGTACAAAACTACTTAGTCGATTCAATAATCAAGGTTTTAACTAAATATCATTTCGTTTAATGCAGGTATATCAAGCAAGTCCACGCATACGGTCCCAAGACCGATTGAATCCATGCGGTCTCAAGACCGTATGGGTTCATGTGGTCCCAAGATCGTTTGCTGGAATATACGAAGAACGAATAACGAAATCGGTTGCCAAAGACCGTTTGGGTCCATGCAGTCCCAAGACCGTTTGGGTCTATGCGGTCTCAAGACCGTTTGGGTCCATGCGGTCCCAAGACCGTTTGGGTCTGTGCGGTTTCAAGATCGTTTGGGTTCCTGCGGTCCCAAGACCGTTTGGGTCCATGCGGTCTCAAGACCATTTGGGTCCATACGGTCCCAAGACCGTTTGGGTCCATGCGGTCCCAAGACCGTTTGGGTTCATGCGGTCTTAAGTATGTTTGGGTTCATGCGGTCCCAAGATCGTTTGGGTTCATGCGATCCCAAGACCGTTTGGGTTCATGCGGTCCCAAGACCGTTTGGGTTCATGCGGTCTCAAGACCGTTTGCCACAGGAACCAAGACCGATTGAAGAGAAGAAGTCGCGCGTTCACACCGAGATCAAGACTGACCTCAAGATCGATCGACGCAAACCGTTTGACACCGAAACGGTCTCCAAACCGTTTGGCACCAAACGGTCTCCAAACCGTTTGGCACCAAACGGTCTCCAGATCGTTTGAAGAGGATATTTCCAGCAACTTATCCAAATCGTTTGGGATCAGATCTAAACCTATAAATAGACCCCCAGGGTCCTCATTTGGTGGCATCGGATCCGGACGCCGACAGGCTGCCAGAGCACCACTCCGATCAAGTTCCACTCCACCTACTGCTAGTGTTGCATCCAAGGAGGACGAGAAGAGAAGGAAGACGGAGCAAGGAGCACATCTTCTTCACCGGGCTGCGACCACTCTCTACACCGAGCTCATGGCGGATCTCTCTTTTTCTCTCATCCTTCTTGTATCTCGCATCATGAGCGAGTAGTCCTCTTTTGCTGGGGTGCGGGGACTAGCCCCGCTGCCCATGCAAACCATGTTCTTTTGTTAAACTTTCCATGGCAATGTATATAACTCTCCATTTTGTTGTTTATCGTTAAGCTCATAGGTTGGTTATGTGCTTGTTTTCATCTTTGTGCTCCCTATGTTGCGAGAACTTCAATGCATAAGTTTGAACGTCGTTTAGCAAGTTAGACTCCTTGACGAGAACTTCTGATAGGATTCCTTGAGGTTGTAAGTGTGTGATCCGTGAGGGGACGAGCCATCTAGCCTTCGGTGATGCTTCTGTGCACCTGACGCCCATATGGGGGGTTCACAACCTTAGTTGTATTTTGTATCTTCTTGTTAATCGTTGATGTTTACTCGTACTATAATCGCTTACGTGCTTATCGGTTGATGCGGCTGACTCCCTGACGAGAACTTCTGATGGGATTCCTTGAGGTCGTAAGTGTATGATCCGCGAGGGGACGAGCCATCTAGCCTTCGGTGATGCTTCTGTGCACCTGACGCTCGTATGGGGGGTTCACAGCCTTAGTTGGATGTTGTATCTTCAGAGCCGTAAGACATGTGATCTGGATGGTGACGAGACATCTGATGCCTATGGTGATGCTTACGCAGATCTGATGCCCGTATGGGGGGTTCTGCAGCAGCTCTACTTGGAGTGTTATATCTTGCCTGGATTGTTTGCAGAGGAGGATGTTTGTGTGTGTAGCGGTGGTCAAATCCGGTACCATCCCAGCGATTCCACATCACTGATCTAAACCTATCTTTAATTCCGCTTTTACTTTCCTGCAATTAGTTTAAACAAACCAAAATCAACCTCTTGTTCTAAATATTAGTTTTACTTGAGCTAGATCCAGCTGACAAAGATTCTTAAAAATGTTGTCCTTTGGGTTCGATCCTCAACTATACTGCGATAAGACTCGTCCGCTTGCGGGTGGTATTATTGCACTTGGTTTAGGTAAAAACTCGGGGATTTCAGCCTTGGGTGAATTTGTTAGTGCATTCAAAACGCCATGTCAGACACCATGGAGGGGAAAGGACAGCCGCAAAGGTTTTGAAATCAGGATTTTACTAGCCAACACTCTTCAAAGATGCTGCATCTTTTGTCAAAACATGTAAGGAATGTCAGCTTATGGGGAACATAAGCAGAAGAAATCAGATGCCAATGGAGGATTGGGTGGAAGTCAAAATCTTTGATGTATGGGGGATCGATTACTTGGGACCTTTTCTGTCATCAAAAGGGACCCAGTACATTCTTATTGTTGTTGACTACATTTCCAAATGGGTTGAGGCTATTGCAACTCAAACATGTGACTCCAAGGAAGTCATTAAGCTTTTTGAGAAAACTATCTTCCCACGCTTCGGAGTACCATGCACTATCATAAGCAATAGGGGGTTGCATTTTGGAGAAAGGCAATTTGAAGCTCTGTTGAGAAAGTATGGGGTGAAACATAAGGTTGCAATGCCATATCACCCCCAAACGTTGGGGCAAGTGGAAGTATCAAATAGGAAAATTAAACAAATATTAGAAAAAACTATCAGTTGTACAAGGAAGGACTGATCCATGAAATTTGATGATGCACTTTGGGTGTACTGCATGGCATATAAGACACCTATAGGTACAACACCCTACAAGTTAATTTATGGGAATTCCTATCATCTACCGGTCGAACTCGAGCACAAAGCCATGTGGGCTATCAAGTTTTTAAACATGGACCTCGATAAGGCTGTTCGGAAAAGATTCCTTCAACTCCAAGATCTCGAAGAGTTGAGGTTGCATGCCTATGAAAATGCAAGGATTTATAAGCAGAGAACAAAGGTCTGGCATGATGCCCATCTGAAGAACAAAGATGTTCATGAAGGGGACAAGGTCCTTTTGTTCAACTCAAGTATCAGATTATTTTCTGGGAAGATAAGAACAAGGTGGTCAAGTCCTTTTTCAGTAGTAAAAATATACCCATCGGGGGTTATGGAGATAGAAGAAGAGAAGACGTGAACCTTCAAAGTAAATGGACATAGAGTGAAAAGATACTATGAATATGAAGCTTTTGTAAGGAGGATAGAACTCAGTTTGGGGGAAATCATCCCAGTAACAAGTGAAATGAATGAGGAAGTAACTACACCTACTGAAGGAGAATGAAGACAGATGATAGAGAAGGTCGAACTAAAGACTTTAAACAAGTGCTTCTTAGGAGACAACCCAAGTTTTTACTATTTCCCTTTAATCATGTTTTCCCTTATCTTGTACTTTATTATTATGACCTATGTACCTCTCATTTTTACAATATTTCAGATTTCCACATCTAGTAGGAGTGTAAATATTTTATGGATTTTAATCCCTCTCTACCAAAGAGGCTTTGTTACAAAGTGCAAGTTTTTGCTTTAATTAGTTTCTTATTAATTTGGTTTGGAAGGACCGCGGTCGCGGCACAAGCCATAGTTGAGGAGGGTTGCACCACGGTCGCGATACCTACTTTTTACAATGATGGGCCTCGGTCACGGTGTATGTGAAGAAGGAGCATGACCACGGTCGTAGTTATCCTCATGCCACAGTTGCGGTACCCAAGGGTATAAATAGTTAAACCCTTCGAAACAAGGTTCTTCTTCCGCTCAAACTCTAAAATTCTCGAACTATAGAATAGAGCGCTTTGACGCGAGTGTGCGAGATGATGAGAAGTCTGATTCAAACCCTCACTGATAAAGTAGTGCTTTCACCACAGCAAGACCATGTAGTTTCTACCTTTGCCATCATTTAGAGACGTTTAACCCAGTCGAGGTATTCGTCTGGCACTTTCTTGACTACCATTGATTGCTACAAACTATTTTTCTTGTGCTTCACTGTCTTTTTGTGTATAAAATGACCTATCTATTTGAGAAACATTGCGACAACCATTGTGGCTCTGCCTCATTTAGATCGACGATGCCCGCCGACATTTTTACCTCATTCGTGATTCTTATGGAATGGTTTAAACCTAGGCTAGGGTTTTGGGGTGCAATTCGATCGTGGGACTCCACTGCCTTGGCCTTAGCCAATGGCCTCTCGAATGAGGTCTTGGATCGCAATCACCATCTTCAATCGAAAAGGTGCTCTGCCACCGCGATCACGGAACCATATCCTTGGCCGCATTCGTAGCGCTCCTTGAATGTGTAAGTCGGTTGAGAAATGGTTGTGGTCGCGTCCTTATCGCAGTCACGATACTTCTTGACCACAGTCGTGTTACCTTTTGATTGCTTCTTGGTTGCGGTCGCAGCATCTCTCGTTTGGGTGTAACCCAACATGGTTATGGCATATTATTTATATAATTTGATACATAGGCTCAATGATGCCACAGTCGCGGCACAACTCCTATTTAAGGTCACGGTCGTGGCATTATGGGCATTGAATAAAAAAATATGTATATACATATACATGATAATAAAATAATACTAATGATGATGAATTAAAAGCTAATACAACTATGCTAATGACAAAATTAATGTTGAAACTTTCAAAGTGTCGACCTCAACTGAAGACACATTGATGAAGAAGGCAACCTCATTAAAGGGGGTAGAGGAAATCCTCGAGAAAATAACAAATGTCTTGAAAGACAATTCAAACCTCTCCCCAACAAAAATACTTCAGTTGTAGTTGATGAAAAAGAAGTACGACTACATCCTGGCCCACAAGATGCCAGAAGAGTCAGAGGAGTCCTAGAACACATCCCAAACAGAGACTTCTGAATACCAACCTCCAAAAACTGAGCTGAGAAACTGGAAAAGAGGAAGGTTGAACCCAGGGAAGCAAAGTGCAGCAAAAAGGGGAAGGTGACAGCTATAGAAAAGATAAAAGGGTAAGAGAAAGAAATAGCCCATGAGGAGGTAGAGGAGACCGAGGAGATAGCCCTCAACTAGAAAATCCCAATATTCGTGCCAAGAGATCCTACACACCAGTCACAGTTTGACTAGATATTGCAGGCCAAGGGGTTCAATCCTATAAGATATTTGGATGTCAAAGACTTCAAGAAGATGGGAGTCTATGACAGGGTAATTAGTTTCCTAGAGGGTGCAAATCTGTGCACCCTATGCACCTCAAAAGCCCCCTCCCTAACACAACTGACGGATGAATTATTGTTATCATTAGGGAAGTTCCCGATCAGTAACGGTGAATGCAAAAAGGGTGGCAGTGACTTCAAACTGGAGGTGAGACTAAAAGGAAAGTCTCACATAATAACAGAGGTCATGCTCAACACAATCTTCACCAGAACAACTGAAGAAGCACAGGTGTGTTCCTCTGTGTCTGGAGAAAAGGACACAGTTGGGTACAACAACCACAGAATGTGGGAAAAGTTGAGGGGGGAGCAAGAACACAACTCGAAGAACTCCAAGGTGAATCTCATCACTTCCTGCTTTATTAGGGTGATGCAGAAGATAACCACCAACACCATATTCACAAGGTCAGAGACTAGAGGTGTAACAAAAAGGAACCTATTCATAATATGGTCAATGTTGAATAAGAATTCGGTAAATATTGGCAGAATTCTTATTGATAGGCTATCGGAAGCAGTAAGAGGGGAGGTGAAATAGAAAAAGGAGTTCTGCATGGGATGCCAAATTACAAAGATAGCATATCATTTCATGGATGCAGACCTATTGATGATGTATAAGAAGACGAAGGGGCATACGAAGATCGACATAAAGTCCCTCGTCAACATGGGGATCTTGGCACAGAAGGGAAACAAACTCTTATACAAGCAAAGCTACTCCAAGACGCTCCTCCTCCTCCCAGAAATGGCGTACTATGACGCCCACAAGTTGCGGCCCACTCATGAAGATGTCGACAAGATGTACTCGGGGGCCATCCGCACTACCGTGGACCAGTCATCTGCAGTTGGTGAGAAAGGTGATAAAGCTAAATCTCCAGAGATAGAGATAAAGAGGCTAGAGGAAAGAAAGAAGCTGCCAATAAGAAAGAAGAAGAAGCCATCAGAAAATATTTTCACCTCGAGCCCACCCTCATTGTGCTTCCCATTCGAGATGGCAATGAGTGAGGGGTGCCAACCTGGAGCTAAAATCATAAAAGAGGTCAACCATGCACGTCTTGAAGCTACAACAACATTACAGCATGTTGAGGTCAAACAAGAAACCAACCAGGCACATGAGGACCCCGAGGATGTACTCGCTCCCATAATCCCAGATGTGATCCTATAAATGTCGGGACAATTTGAGGCGAGCACCCCCAGCCCAACCATGCCAACTCCACAATCGAAGGAGCCCAGAGCATCCACAACGCATGTGGACCCGCAAAAACACCGCCTGCACACATTTGGTGATGTATTGGGTAATAAGTTTGATGTCATGTGGCAACACATGCATTAAACTTGTGAATTAAATTTAAATATTACATCCATCATGTGTACATAACTACATAGGTACAGACTCTAAATGAGAGAACTGAGGCGGTTCCCCAGTTCATACAAGGGGTTATGAACACCCAACACGCACTGATGGGGGCACTAAAGACTCTCACTGAGGAGATGGCAGACCTAAGGAAGGAGAGGGATGCCATGCAAGCAGACAAGGAGCTCATGAGAAAAGGGTACGAGGAAGCATTGGATGACCTCAAAAAGGAGCGCCAACACTTAGATGAAGAACACCAGTAGCTAGATGTCAAATGCCAAGAAGTAGATAGTTGGCGATAGAGAAAGAATACCAAGCGTCTGATGAGCCCTTCAACATCACACACTTCCTCGAGCCCTTCGAGACCCAACAAAGATGATGACGATGTGGGGGGAATCGGTGTCAGAGCAGCATTGAAAGAAGAGAGCGCCAACATGAAGACTTCCCTGATGGCTAAACCATAGGCAAAGGAAGCACTGACACAGTCAAACACTCATTAAGACAACGAGACAAAGAAGACTAATATGTTGTTAAGGGGTTTTAATCTAAACAGCAGCCCGGAAGAGGATAAGGTTGCACTAGAGGACCCCAAGCAGGTCGTCATCACCATAGCAGAAAGCATAGCGATAGAAGATCTCACGTCACGAGAAATCAGAGATCTAAACAAATTCTAGGATGACCTAACACTTGGGATGGACATATGCAATGACTTCTTGAAAGACCCAAAGCAGTATGATCAAGATGACTCCTTCTATAGTAGAAAAATGGTTGCGACATTAGCCATACTCAATGTTGCAGAGCTGGAGCAACCATCTGAAGCAAGTCATCCAACAAAAGACATAGTTGTAGAGATGTCCATGAAAGACAAAGGCAGGGCAACAACCCAAACACTAACTGAAACAAGGGTTCAGCCTCTTACAACAGAAGCACTGCCCACAGAAGCTCAAGCAGTAGAAGAAAGCACCTCAGAAGATGAGGAAGGTGGGCTCGCTTCTTTCTTCACAAATGAGCCAGTCAGGAAGCAGAGCACACCAGTTAATGAAGTAGAATTAGGTGTGGCTCCTCCTCTGCCCTGCAAGATGGTGGGTATGGACATGACTACATTATCAAGGATAACATATAGAGATGTCCATATCCTTGTAGATATACTAGATGATAACTTTCCTTGAACTGATATTATCTATCACAACAAGGGCAGATCGCTCAACAGAGATCACTTCAGAGGGATTTTCCTAAAAAGATCATGTGTACATAAGAAGCTATTCAAGGTATTATGTGCCACTCTACTTGAAGAGTTCTTGCATCCAAATAAAGTACAACCAGTGTTCAACGTAACCACACATCTAGCAGGGCTCCTATTTGATGACAACAAAAAAGTGCCTCGAGTGGTAGAAGAGAAAGAAGAACAGCCTCTAGCGGGCTAGTCGGAAGAAGGTGAGATAGAAGAAGATGATCTGGCCTAGAGAAAACCAGATGGGTTGGCTGGGGAAATAGTGCCAACCTTCAAGGATTTTGACAGATGGAGTTGCATGAGCCTATCTTTAAAATCCCTAAATACAATAATGAAATCCATGAAGGAAGATGATGTGTCGGCAGAGGCGATCTTTGAAAGGGATGGCATCTACGTGCTGAAGGATGAACTCTGAGATACATTGAAAATAGGAGGGAACCTCTCAGTTAGCACCATGTCAGCTTGCCAAGCTCTACTAAATGACAACATGCCAAATGTGCACATGACATATTTCCTTTTGGTGGATGACATCCTAAGAGACAAAAGATCAGGGGAAAAGGAATGCCTACAATAAAGCCTAGAGACATCTCTCCCAGACTACATCTTCTTACCTATACTTCATGATAGTCATTGGACCTTGCTAGTAATCAGTATCATTACAAGGACTACGGTACTATACAACAGCTCAGATACATCCTTCGCATGGAACAAGAGAACAAATATGACTACTGCAAAGACACCTACAGAAGAGAAGGCATTCACATGCGCTAAGGCGATTGCAGAGATGCTGAAAAGTCACAGTAAAGGGTGCAAGCATAAAGAAGGTAAAGACTTCAAGAAGACACAGTTCTTCCACAACAGCTCTCAGTAGGTGCCTCTATCAAATGACTGTGGGTTCTATTATCTAGCCAATGATGGCCCTAGCCACATTGAAAACAAAGGTGGAGGGTATACAGTATGAGCAATCCCACCCACTATGTGGAGTGTACACCAGCATGCTCCTCGAGTCAAAGTGGGCCACCAAGACTAGTTAGCATAAATAAAGCAAGCATGTTTATACACCTAACTCTAATTTTGACACCCCGAGTTGGGGCAAATGATAAGTTTGGGGGAGGAGTCATAAATGGGCATGAGAGGTACAATTCCATCTCAAATTTAAAAAAAAAATATTACCTTTGAGTAGTCACAGTTTTGTGTAGTTACCTTTGAGTTTGTTTGTTCCCTTACTAAAGGTTGTAGTGCTATCATTTCTAGAGAGGAATATATGAGAAAACAACACATATTACAGTAAAATGAGAAGCATAAAAATACTATTTTATCTCATTCTTACAATAAGATATTGTGTGTGTAACAATCCTAAGCTTATGAAACCCTTGGAAACTGGAGAAATTCACCAAGTCATACTCCTGACCAACCACCCTAACCTGAGGGTTCCATGAAGAAAATCCTCACCTCCCTCGAGAAGGAAACAGCTACCCAATTTTGAGTTTAATTACCCCTACTTTGGGATGAAAAGAGGTTTGACTGCCCAGAAGACTGCATAAAAACCCGCTCACCCAAACTAGAGAGGAGATATGAAAAGCCAAAAAGAAAAGAAAATATATATATATATAACTAGAGTTGTGCCCAAAACATGCCAAAGGATCCCACACGGCCAGTGTATTGCTGCACTCACGAATGCAGATATGTTGTGCCTATAAGTGGAACCTTAAAACCAAATTTACCCACCTACAATCCTGAACGAACCTCACACAACCACCTAACTTAACGTTAGAAGCCCCTAAGGGCAACACTGTCCTTACGAAAATTATGGGTGAGGGAAATTTAGGAGAAGAGTAAAACACTTAAAGCTTGAAGCCTACCCAAACATACCAGCATCGGGCCAACTAAAAATAAAGGAAGAGTGTGAAAGCTACCCCTCAAGGAGATGTTGTAATAGTATGGCTAGCAACCTAAGGCAGGAAGGGTGATACGTTGAGAAGGAGAGACCTTTTACTACCAAAGACAATAACATGAACTCAAAGTTGTGCAACTCTAGTTATGAAGGGGGAGGAATGAGATTTTAGGATTGAGCGAACATACCACAAGAGTTTTGTTGTAAGAATGGGATAACTCAGTAATGTTAAGTTTTGCAAAAAATTTGTAAAAATTTGCTCTTCTCTCTATGATTTTGGGACTACCCTTATCCTGAGGACAGGCTTGATTCTAAGTTTGGGGGAGTTGATAAAATCTCATTTTATACACGTTTTGCATATATATTATACCTCTCCTAACATATCTTTTATAGACGTTTTCCACTTATTTTAGCACTTTATTCCAAGAATCTCATTCACACACCTTTTCCATCTTTGTAGGGTCACATCAAGCCACGGTCATAGTTAGAATCTCGATCGTGTCTCACCAACCATTAGGGACCCTCCCAATGCAGTTGATGTCCCCATGATCACATCGATGCTTCACGACTGTGGTTCCTCGCACCCTTTTTGGTTGTGGCCTACAACCCGCACATCTCAACCTCAACTGAGGTGATGCCATGCCTTGACTGAGGGCTGACTCGACCAACCAATGTGGTAGCCTCGACCAAGGAGAGGCCTCGATCGACCACGATCAAGCCTCAACCGAGACCAAGCCTCGACCGTGGTGTGGATGGTTAAGTCAGTGGGCAGCACCTATAAATAGGCCATCCACCTCAATTTGTCACATCAGCAGATCATCAAGGACCACGAAGTGCTTTCAAATTCCATACCCACTCTCATCCATCTAATCAGTCTTGGATCTCCGAAGGCAGAAGATGAGGAGAGAGAAGGCTGAAGGCCCCTCTTCCTCAAAAGAAGGAGAGCTTCTACACCATCCATTCTAGATCTAGATTTGAAGGAGTATATTAGTGTATCGCCATCTTCTCTCTCTTCTAGATCTATCATCTTCATTATGTTTTACCCCTTCCCTCTTTGTGTTTGTGATGTATTTATCATTTTGTAACACCATTATGTTGCCCATTCATGTGTGGCTAAACATTTAACTCGGGTTGGGAGTAGCCACTTGTTGGCTAAATTGGACATTATTAAACCCTTTGTTTTGATGATGACAAACTTGTTGGCTAAATTGGACATTATTAAACCCTTTGTTTTGATGATGACAAACAGTTCATTCTTATGGATCTAACTTGTTATTTGAGTATTTCAGGGATAAACAAACAAGAAAGTGGATAGTTGAATAACAACACAAATTGGAAGATCAACTTTCTTAGATTACTTTTATTTTCATGATTGTACTCAATGTAAAAACTTATACAAATATATAATGTACAAGTACTTATATATCATGTAAATCAAGCACTTAGATCTTCCGTATCCACTCACAACACTTAGATAGGCCATCCCCTATGATAGCATCACAATGGCACTTTGATAAATACACTTAGTACATGTCTAGATACACTAACACAGGGACTCCCTCGGTCGAACTACTTCTCGACTGAGACACTCTCGGTCGACCATCTTCTTGATCGAGAATCACTAGAGTCTATTCCTCGAGCAGGTTCTATAGCTGTTAGACTTGGTGGTGAAAAATGGTTGGGAGTTGAGTTGAACGTTGCAATACACTTACTCCAAACTTTCCCTCGATCGACGAAGTGCTCGACCGATAGACACTCAGTTGACAAACTTCTCGACCGAGAAAGGTTTTGACTGCACTTTTCAGAATTAATCAACTAACTATTACAAACATAATTAGTGGCTATCTAACGGGTAGTTGAGCACTAAGAATTCCCTGAAAGTGTCTAGAACGTCCCTAAGCACTAGTAGGCCATTCCTATAAATAGGACATGCCTTAGGACACCTAAACTCACTTGAGCACACATACTTACAATTGAGAATCAACTCTTGTGAGCAATTGAGCAATCCTTCACTTGCAACTCATTTCCAAAAGCTGAGATTTCATGTCCTATAGGATAGTATCTCCTACCCACTACACTTTCACGATTATACACATTGGATAGGAGATCAAAATGCTTGATATAGGATTCAAGCCTTGTGCTAAAGTGGTAAAGTGTATTTTTCCTTCTTCCCTTCTTGTTCCTTTCATTACGTGTTTTCTCCTTTGCTACTCCTAGGTTGGAGGTTGCGGAAAGGAGGTTGTAGGAGCTTCTTCAGGTGGAGAAGGTAGCTCAGTGGACTTTGGACTACTTCTAGAAGGTCTCAATGGGAAGCTAATTCAAGGAGGAAGGCTACTTCAAGGGGGATCTTGAAGTTACTTCAAGTGAAAGCTGCTTCAAAGTTGGTGAGATGACTTCGGGGTGAAGGTTGTCCAAAGGGTTTGTGAAGGTAGTTGTATTTTATGTAAAATCCTCAAAAAGGTAATAAAATACAAGTACTTTCAAAATCCCAATTGGAAACAATTGGGTAGTGGACTGACTCCCTTAGTTTTTGCTAAGGGCGGAACCACTCTAAACGCCTTTGTCTCCTTCTCCAATCTTTTTGTGGTTGTTTGCTTAAATAATTTTTAAAATTATCATAAAACCCTATTCACCTCCCCCCTCTAGTGTTTTTCAATTGGTATCAGAGCAGGCTTCAAGGGGCTCTAATCGAGTCTTAAAGAAGATGGGTGATGGTGTACTAAACAACCTCAATTTGGAAGGAACACTTATAGCTCGTTTTCCACCATTTGATGGCACCAACTACAACTATTGGAAGAGGAGGATGCAATTCTACTTTCAAGGGATCAGCTGGGATCTCTGGAGAATGGTTTTAAATGCCTAGACTCTTCCTCAAATAGAGTATGCTACATGGGATGCTGACACAATAAAATTAGCCCAATTAAATGCAAAAGTTGTAAGTATCCTTTATTGTTCAATTTCCGTAGGTGAATTCAATAGAATATCAAATTGTGAAACTGCATACAAAATATGGCATAGGCTTTCTATCACTTATGAAGGAACCGTTCAAGTAAAGAACTCCAAAATTGGTATGCTTAAACAAAAGTTTGAACAGTTTCGTATGGAACCTAATGAGTCTATTAATGAAATCTATGCAAAGTTTTCTTCTATTATTAATGGGTTGAATGCATTAGATAAAGACATTAGTGAAGAGGATCGAGTGTCTAAAATTCTTAGGTCTCTTCCTCCTAAGAACAAGCCTAAGGTGACTACAATTGAAGAAGCCAATGACCTCACCCAAATAAGGATCGAGCAACTCATTGGCAACTTAGAAGCACATGAAGCAACCTTGGAGGAGGAAGAAAGACGGGAGCGTGAACTTCAACAAGGAAGAAAGAAGGACATAGCTCTAAAGGCTACAAAGGTCATCACTCAAGAAAGTGATGAGACAAGTTATGGAGATGAGGGAGAAGAAGCTCTAATTGTAAATGGTATGAAATATAGAAGATTTAAATCTAAAAAAGTTATCGGTTCCTCTTCTTCCTCCTCTCCTAGGTGTTTTGAATGTGGAAAGAAGGGACATCTTAATAATGAATGTCCTAAAGCAAATAAAGGGAAGAAAAGCTCATCCAAGAAGAAGGGAGAAAAAGCATACAAAGTTGCACGGGATGAGTCAAGTGATAGTGAGAGTGGAGAGGAGAACGTGGAGTGTCTCATGGTCAAAGAAGATGATAGTGATGATTCTCAAGAGGTAAGCCTTTTTTATTTGCCAAAAGAAGATCTAATTGCTAGTCTTCAAGATACACATGACAAATATATTGATTGGAAAAAGAAACTAAAGAAAGCTACTAAAACTAATGAGGATTTGTATGCTAAATTATATAATCTTTCTTTTGAAAAGGACAATATTATTTCGAAAAACTTTACCTTGAAATCATATTTAAATGATTGCAATATGAAGTTGCTTACTTTAAAAACAAACTATGGTCTTCTTTCTCAAGAAAAGGTTTATTTGCTTGCAAAACTAAATAATTTTCAGACTCGACCTACCCTATGTACTCATCTAGATTATGATGCTATTGTTAAAGAAATAGATGATTTATCATCTGATCTAGATCAAGCAAAGTTAGATATCAAAAAGAAACTGGATGAGGTTTCTAAGTTATAAAAAGAAGTTAGTAGCTTGAGAAATAATGGTATTCTTGGTAAGATCCTAAAGAATTCTTCTGGTTATAGTGGAAGAAGAGGTTTAGGATATGTTCCAAAAGAAAACTCTTATCAACCTAAACCTAGGAGAACTCAAGCACCCAAGACCAAAATCATATTTGTACCCAAGAACACAACTTAAAATCCTAGAAAGAGAAATGAAATTGACTCCATTTGTTGTCAATATTGCTTGCGTCTTGCACATTATTCCTTCTCATGTCCTTCCAAGAAAAAAGATGTTGAGTTCGTATTAATATGATTAAGTTGAGATTTGACCTAAAACCTCATTTGAATATCTTAATGTCTTATCTCAACTAAATAGAATGGTACCTTAGCATATTACAACGATTTAAGCTCAAACTGACATAAACAAATTGTTGAAAACAAACAGAAACAACCTCGGTCGACAAATAGTTCGACTGAGACACTTCTCGGTCGAGAAAGTATTTGACCAAGGGAATACATGTATCAAATCTGAAATCTGCTGTAAAAACACTAACAATCATGGTCGAGCAAATCTTCGATCGAGACAACATCGGTCGAGAAAATGGTCGACCAAGAAATCTTCTATTTCAACCAGTAAATTAGCAACACTCTCGGTCAACAAAATGTTCGATCAATACATGCTTCAGTCGAAGTATTTGTTGACCGAATGTAGTTCTGAACAGTTTAAACATTTAATTGTTCAATTATGTAATCATATTCAGTTTTGTTATTAAATGACTCTAACGATAGAGGACCATCACATGGGTACCAAAATCTATCTCTTTTGCATGATTGGGTGGTTGACAGTGGATGTTCTAAGCATATGACCAGCAAAAAAAAGGCCTTTCAAACATTTGAAGAAAAGAAAAGCGGAACAATCACTTTTGGAGACAATGGAAAAGGAAATATTGTTGGAATAGGTAACATTGGTACAAATCTTCAAATAAAAAATATTTTACTTGTTGATGGCATGCATCATAATTTAATTAGTGTTAGTCAACTATGTGATAGTGACTATGATGTCTTATTCAATAAAAATTGTTGTAAACTATTGATTGAAAACACTAATGAAATCATTTATGAAGGAAAAAGAATAGGAAATTTATATATACTTAGACCTAATTCTATGCTAGCTATTATTGGAAAATGCCTTCTTGCAAAAGCTGAATCTCTACAACTATTGTGACGTCCCCATTTTTCTAAAACTTAATCTGATGTGTGACGTCCAAATTAAAACCCTCACCTCAGCGAGAATCCCAATTTAAATACCACACACTAAGCTAAGAAGAAGAAAATCAGAGGAAATCAGAAGGAAACAATCAGTAGCACATGCACATGAACAATAATAAAATCATAAAACACATGTTCACTATTCAACATATAATTACAACATGAATTATTACAACATTTGATATTACATATTGAACAACAAACTTTACATATACATGTACGACCACTAAACTACAGGATCTTAAGACAACAGGTCCACCTATACATCATCTCGTCACACAACTCTCACTATCTTGGATCTTCAAGAGCATAACCGCAACCTAAACAAAAGATTACACGTGGTACACGTCAGCATAATATTCAAGAATATTGTACTGAGTACGCCTATGTGTCTTTTATATACCTCTCATCATATCTTGGCAATAAGATAAAACTAATACTTGGCAGTGTTAAAGAAATATAAGGAAAAGCATATACTTGCACAAAGATATTCATTAGAAAAAGAGAACACATATTTTAAGCACATTTTCATCATAAATCTCATACATCTGCCCCTAGGGCTTTGATGTTTTTAGGCCTTATGATCTACCACCGAGGAGTTTGTGATCATTGTACATGTGATCTACCCCCTAGGAGTTTGTGATCACTCTAATGCACTGTACTACCAAAGAGTTTAGTTCTATCATATGATGGATCAGATATTTTATGTTTCATGTGTTCATAGCAATAAGTATGGAAATTCAAGCAACATATCATATAAGACAATCATTTCAATCAATACCATATGCCAAGTCTTTACTACCATATAACACAAGCATAATGTATAATAAGCCAAGCTAGAGGTAATGACATACCTTGATCAAGAGACAAACCTAAACACCATATATCCATGAGTCAACTACATCCTTGGTCAAACCTTGATTAAGATAAGATCACATACTATCATCAGGTTCTCATCATCTTAACCCTAGTCGTGTTCATTTTAGGGTTTACTTAACTCATTAGGATATTCTCATCATTACTTGCATTCTTGTCTTATATTTATCTTATTGATGTCATTTTCCATATGATGGTTCATTATATGAACATTAGGTTCCATATCCTTTTTGTGAACATATAACCTTAGGTAACATACATTATTCAAATTAGGGTTACAACCCATGTATTAAAGGTCATCTTCATATAATGTGGATTTCTTGTATAAAACTGATCACATAATTAAAACTGAGGTTCCATATACTGATATGAGCTTACTCTATAATTTCTATCATTTATTGAGCATGTATGCATTTATTGCATTTAACTTAGGGTTACCAACCCTAATTAGCTATATGAAGCAAATTACATTATTTTGTGTACCAACATCATGTTTAGTGACACTAGATGGATTATAAATGTGAATGTAGACTTACTGATATGTTCTCATAATTTTAGGTCATCTTTTAATATTTATTATACACCAAACAAGTATAATACAACTTACATGATATTACTGAGAATAGTGCATCAAAATCCTGATATTATGGATTTATGTTGTTCTACGCATTTTTCTTAGAATTTTGGTATATTATATGTATTTTTCTGATAAACGTACTATTTTTTATGAATTATACAAGATCTGAGAATTATTGGATATTAACCTTTTCGGCCAATCAGATGGCGACACGTGTCCCGGGCGCTTCCCTCTCTCACTGGCTGGCCACCTTATCCGGATCCCGAATGGAATCCGTGGATCTCAGGATCTGCCAATCTGGTCGACTACGCCCCCCTTTCTCGCGATCTAGCCGACGGCCTCTGTTTCCTCTGTGAAACAGAGCACCTCCGTACGGCTCTCCTTCGGCGATCAAGGGCTCGAGATCGAGTGCTCCTCATCGGCTCTTCTCACTACCATCACGATCAACATCCATCAGCCTCCCTCCACGACTAATCAGAAGTGCCCTATGGCCTCTGGTTCTCCGGCTAGGTGGGAGCACCACCACCACCTTTGGCTGCGGCAGAGCAAAGGGGAAAAACACTTGTGCTCCTCCTCGCGTCGATCTGAAGCTTCCAAAAGCTTCTCAAGAACTGTACGGGCTTGCCCCCCCCCTCCATCATTGTTGGGGAGGAGCACCGTGCACAGGCCTCCGAGCTTTTACCCCCTCCTTCGGTGATGTCCACCTCCTCGACTCGCAAAACCACCATCACAAGCCACAGAAATACCTGCATTCATCTCCATAGGTCTTCAACTTCTTTTCCCCCTCCTCATCTTCCTTTGATCAGCTCTCTAGCTCCATAATACACCTTCGGCCACCACCTGCTCAATGTGGTGGAGAGCCAAAGGAAAAAGAGGGCTCTAACTCTCTACTGGAGTGGTCTCACGCCTCCGTTAAAGGGTCATGGGGAAGGTCCTCTCCACCTGCAGCTAACCGATCAATTACCCTCACACGTAGTCTTCTCCTAAGCCACGATCAGCGAGCACCACAAAGTCATGGTCCCTGCTTGCGGTTAAGGAAGTAACCGCAAGGTTAGGGGCAACACTGGGACCCTTGATCTTCGATCCATTGGCCTGAGTGCATCCTCACAAGGCTGATCCACGGCTCACTCAAGCAGATGGTCTCTACCACTAGATTGGTCATGAGTGGCTAGGATCTGGACACACAACCCGCCCAAGGGTCCAGGGGCGTGACACCTTTTCTGATCAACAACTTAGGTCTATAATTCGTTAATAATGTACATTATTTCACAAAATTCAAACCTTAATAACTCCCTCTAGGAAGATTCAAATGCCACCAAATTGTAACCATAGCTACCTTACCTCTCGAGATACCTTCTACTAAAATTTGGTGACAAAACTCATCTATTTGATAATTCTATTAAATTTCTCAAGAAGGCATTAAAAGAGATATCTTAATCATGATGTAAACCTCACATCAACACACCTATTTTGTCAAAAGCTTGGAACTATTAATATAACTCAACCATATTATTTCACTTATGTCATTGGACATTTAGGATTCCAAAAGTCCACTCTATCACACCCTACACACCTTAAAAGAAATTCCATCCTCAGAATTAAGCCAAAAACCCAGTCTTTCACATCATATACATCTTAAAAGAACTTTCATCCTCGAAAGTACACCATACTCATACTTCTAGGGAAAACCTTATCTTTCTCTCATCCACATGTAGGCACCATTCTATGTGTAACATATTCGCAAAGGTTACCTAGAACCATGTATCAAAAGCACTATTAGGAGGTTTCAAAAGCATCAAGGGTGAAACCTCACTCCATAGAGGCTCAAACAAGGGTTTAGAATCTTAGGTTATGTCATTACATATCTCATATGTTAGATTTTCTTCCTTATCGTTAGCCATGAATTAGGGTTCCCACATCATATTACCATGTTCTAAGGGAGTTAACTAAGATTAACTCATACTTCAAGGTGTCATCAACATTTTATTGAGATAATTTGTTAGAACATGTTCAACATTAACATATGCCATTTAGGAGGGAGTTAACTAAAGTTAACCCACTTTATTCATCTATATCGTATCAAGGTGTTAGAATCATTATGTTGTGCTAGTTGTCAAACTATATTTTCCATCTTTGTTAAGCACTAAGATTAACACCTCGTGTAACTTGTTTCATTGATATGATCTTATTTCATTACTCATAATAAATTGCAAGATTTATTAGTGATTTCATCACAAGATTAACAAACTGTATCACATTAACATCATTATTTAAGTGTATGGTTAACTATTTCTACTTTGATGTCATTAAACCATCTCTAGATATTTCATCATATCATGTCTATATATCATATCTCAAGATTAGATCACATCCTTACATATATTTTATCATGGTTGTGCTAAACAAACTTATGCAAGTGGCTCATGAAACATGTATCTAAACTTTATATAGTCCATATGAGGTTCCTCTAACCCATACCACAAGGGTAGTGCCATGCTCAATCTCTCTGAGCTAACTCAACTTTATGAGTATTTCATATGCATATATTTTATCTTCCCTCTCTTACTCTAGGGTTCTCGGTATACCTCATTGGCACTAGAGATAGCCTTCCAAGCTCAAGCCACATAAGCACAAACCAAAACACGATATGATATTCTCATCATAGGTCTCTAACCATGAAACGTCATACCCAAAGCTCTCTTATATACACCACTAGATTCCTATGTGGGAAACCACCAACCCGAGCATGAGGCTTCACAGAAACTAACATAGCTACCTCCTCCAGGGTCTCGGGCTCTCTCCCTCACCCAGATGGTAGGCACTCGTATTCATGTTCACATGCACATATATAACAAGCCTCTCTCTATCTCTAGGGTTTGGTCCTCCCAAGGACATCTAGGGTTCAAGAAAACTATAGGAATCATGCATAAAGCAACTCATCTCAATCACTCAGGAGTATTCTAGTTTCAGACATATCATATCACATATTTCTCATATCTTGGAGTCTAGGTTTTCTGACCTTCTCCCTGTGGGTCTCATTCTCTCTGGAGTTAACCCTAAAACTGGTCCTAACACTAGAGGTCCTCCTTCGTAAAAGATACTGAGGTTCTTGCTGATTCACATCCTTGTATTAACATTCTTACCTCATAAAAGCCTAGTTACTTGCATCATCAACACTTATCTCAAATCCTTATAACTGGACTTAAGTCCTCAAAGATAGATATATATATATCATCATAAACCATCTTATATCATCTATATGAAACTTACAGCATATCATCAAAACTTATTTCATCTATTCCATCTATCACATATTCCAACAAGTCTCTAGACATCTAATCTAGAACCTCTCTATTCTAGACTGATGTCAATCACTTTCACTTAGGTTGCATGATCACCTCCTACTTGTACATGTATGGGGACACATTTTGTAATACATATACATAATAAAATATTATATAGTTTTTCTCTGATAAAACAAGTGTCAGAGAAAACTATCGAGGTTTGATCCATTTGGAATCAAAAACCAAATCCTAAAAATGAGTGTCCCACACATAGTAGAGAGTACAGTGTCATGAAAACTAGTGAAAAGGGTGAGAACAAGGGGTAGACTAGTGTAGATACTCCAGACAATGAGCGCCATATGTCTAGGGTTTCTCTTCCCTTGATGCACGTAATTTCCAAATAATGCAACGTCCCATACCACTGCACTATAAGGAAAGAACGACATCTAAGGACCTACTATACAACAAGCACCTATCTAGACCTAGTTCTCAGACATCTAGGTGCTAACCTAGAGGCTAGGTCAGATCTAGTCTCTAAAAGATGACTACCTTAACCCTAAAAGATTATTAAGTTTGAGGTTCTTTAGTTTTGAGTTTCATAATGAGCAAATGTCAGGCTTTGCTATTGTTCATGCTCTCATACCACCTGTGACGTCCCCAAATTTTCTAAAACTTAATCTAATGTGTGACGTCCAAATTAAAACCCTCACCTTAGTGAGAATCCCAATTTAAACACCACACACTAGGCTAAGAAGAAGAAAATCAGAGGAAGTTAGAAGGAAATAATCAGTAGCACATGCACATGAACAATAATAAAACCATACAACACATGTTCACTATTCAACATATAATTACAATATGAATTATTACAACATTTGATATTACATATTGAACAACAAACTTCTACATATACATGTACTACCACTAAACTACAGGATCTTAAGACAACAGGTCCACCTATACATCAGCTCGTCACACAACTCTCACTATCCTGGATCTTCAAGAGCACAACCACAACCTAAATAAAACATTACATGTGGTACACGTCAGCACAATATTCAAGAATATTGTACTGAGTACGCCTACGTGTCTTTTATATACCTCTCATCATATCTTGGCAATAAGATAAAACTAATACTTGGCAGTGTTAAAGAAATATAAGTAAAAATGTATACTTTCACAAAGATATTCATTAGCAAAAGAGAACACATATTTTAAGCACATTTTCATCATATATCTCATACATCTTCCCTAGGGCTTTGATGTTTTTAGGCCTTATGATCTACCCCCGAGGAGTTTGTGATCATTGTACATGTGATCTACCCCCTAGGAGTTTGTGATCACTCTAATGCACTGTACTACCAAAGAGTTTAGTGCTATCATATGATGGATCAGATATTTTATGTTTCATGTGTTCATAGCAATAAGTATGGAAATTCAAGCAACATATCATATAAGACAATCATTTCAACCAATATCATATGCCAAGTCTTTACTATCATATAACACAAGCATAATGTATAATAAGACAAGCAAGAGGTAATGGCGTACCTTGATCAAGAGACAAACCTAAACACCATATATATATGAGTCAACTACATCCTTGGTCAAACCCTGATTAAGATAAGATCACATACTATCATCAGGTTCTCATCATCTTAACCCTAGTCGTGTTCATTTTAGAGTTTACTTAACTCATTAGGATATTCTCATCATTACTTGCATTCTTGTCTTATATTTATCTTACTGATGTCATTTTCTAGATTATGGTTCATTATCTGGACATTAGGTTCCATATCCTTTTTGTGCACATATTAACCTTAGGTTACATACATTATTCAAATTAGGGTTACAACCCATGTATTAAAGGTCATCTTCATATAACATGGATTTCTTGTATAAAACTAATCACATAATTAAAACTGAGGTTCCATATACTGATATGAGCTTACTTTGTAATTTCTATCATTTATTGAGCATGTATGTATTTATTGCATTTAACTTAGGGTTACCAACCCTAATTAGCTATATGAAGCAAATTACATTATTTTGTGTACCAACATCATGTTTACTAACACTAGATGGATTATAAATGTGAATGTAGACATACTGACATGTTCTCATAATTTTAGGTCATCTTTTAATATTTATTATACATCAAATAATTATAATACAACTTACATGATATTACTAATATTAGTGCCTCAAAAGTCTGATATTATGGTTTTATGTTGTTCTACGCATTTTTCTGAGAATTTTGGTATATTATACGTATTTTTCTGATAAACGTACTAATTTTTATGAATTATACAAGATCTGAGAATTATTGGATATTTACCTTTTTCGGCCAATCAGATGGCGACACGTGTCCTGGGCGCTTCCCTCTCTCACTCGTTGGCCACCCAATCCAGATCCCAGATGGAATCTGTAGATCTCAAGAGCCGCCAACCCGGTCAACTCTGCCCCCCCTTTCTCGCGATCTAGCGTGCGGCCTCTGTTTCCTTTGTGAAATAGAGCACCGTCGCACGGCTATCCTCCGGCGATCAAGGGCTCGGGATCAAGTGCTCCTCATCGTCTCTTCATGCCACCATCATGATCAGCGTCCATCAGCCTTCTTCGTGGCTAATTGAAAGTGCCCTACGGCCTCTGGTTCTCTGACTAGGTGGGAGCGTCGCCGCCACCTTTGGTTGCGGCGGAGCAAAGGGGCAAAACGCCTCTGCTCCTCGCATCGATGTGAAGCTTCCAAAAGCTTCTCAAGAACTGTATAGACACCCCCCCCCTCCATCACTGTTGGGGAGGAGCACCACACACAATCCTCCAAGCTTTCCCCCCCCCCCTCCTCCGGTAATGTCCACCTCCTCGACTCGCAAAACCACCATCACAGGCCATGGAAATACCTGCATTCATCTCCACAGGCCTTCAACTTCATTTTCCTCTCCTCATCTTCCTTTGATTGGCTCTCTAGCTCCATAATACACCTTCGGCCACCACCTTCTCAGTGTGGTGGAGAGCCAAAGGCAAAAGAGGGCTCTAACTCTCTACTGGAGTGGTCTCACGTCTCAGTTAAAGGGTCACAGGGAAGGTCCTCTCCACCCGCAGCTAACCGATCAATTACCCTCGCACATAGTCTGCTCCTAAGCCATGATCAGCAAGCACCACGAATTCATGGTCCTTGCTTGCAGTCAAGGAAGTAATCGCAAGGTTAGGGGCAACACTGGGACCCTTGATCTTCGATCCATTGCCCTGAGTGCATCCTCACAAGGCTGATCCACAGCTCACTCAAGCGGATGGTCTCTACCACTAGATTGGCTATGAGTGGCTAGGATCTATCCACACAACCCACCCAAGGGTCCAGGGACGTGACACCTTATCTGATCAACAACTTAGGTCTATAATTAGTTAATAATGCACATTATTTCACAAAATTCAAACCTTAGTAACTCCCTCTAGGAAGATCCAAATGCCACCAATTTTAACCATAGCTTCCTTACCTCTCGAGATACCTTCTACTCAAATTTGTGACAAAACTCATCTATTTGATCATTCTATTAAATTCCTCAAGAAGGCATTAAAAGAGATATCTTAATCATGATGTCAACCTCACATCAACACACCTACTTTGTCAAAAGCTTGGAACTCTTAATATAACTCAACCATATGATTTCACTTATGTCATTGGACATTTAGGATTCCAAAAGTCCACTCTATCACAGCTATGGCATAAAAAATTAGGTCATGTAAGCTCCCATGTTATCAAAAATTTGATTAAATATGATCTTGTACGTGGTTTACCTAAAATATCCTTTGATAAACCTAAAAATTGTGAACCTTGTACTCTAGGATAGCAAAGCAAAACTTATTTCAAATCAAAAACAATGCTTAGCACTACTATATCATTAGAACTTATTCACATGGATTTGTTTGGTCCTATGAGAACTCAATCTATTGGTGGAAAAAGATATAGCTTTGTTATTGTTGATGACTTTAGTAGATATACATGGGTTCATTTTCTTGCAAATAAAGATGATACTATTCAAGTGTTCATACAATTTTTCTTAAAGATTGAAAATCAACTACAAAATAAAATATGTACAATCAGGAGTGATCATGGTGGAGAATTTTAAAATCATACATTCGAAGATTCTGCACATCTCAAGGTTACACTCACAATTTTTCAGCTCCACGCACTCCACAGCACAATGGCATAGTTGAAAGAAAGAATAGATCCTTACAAGAAATGGCTAGGACTATTATGCTTGAACATAATACATCTAAAACCTTTTGGGCTGAAGTTGTAAACACAGCTTGTTATGTGCTAAATAGAGTAACCATACACTCTCATTTGAAGAAAACACCATATGAACTCATTTTTAATAAGAAACCAAGGGTTGATTATTTTCACACTTTTGGCTCAACTTGCTATATCTTAAACACAAATGATGACAGAGACAAATTTGACTCTAAATCACAAAAAGCCTTTTTCTTGGGATATTCAACTTCTAGCAAAGCATTTAGAATATACAACACCATCTCTAGAAAAGTTGAAGAATCCATTCACATTACTTTTCATGAAGAACTAAAACAAAATGTCGAAGATAATGACATAGTTGATATTACTCATCAAATTGAAGATCTTAACATATCAACTGAAGATGATCAAAATGCTGAAAATGATCAACAAATTGAGGCACAACAACCCATTCCTAGACAAATTAAAGATCATCCTCAAGAACTAATCGTTGGGAATCCTAATGATAAAGTAAAAACATGTTCCTCTTTTAGAGATATTGCAAATATGGCATTTGTATCTATAATTGAACCCAAAAAGGTAATTGAAACTCTAAAAGATGATTATTGGATAATGGCCATGAAACAAGAATTAAATCAATTTACTAAGAATGATGTATGGGACTTAGTTCCTAAACCTCAAGATAAAACCATTATTGGAACTAAGTGGGTTTTTCGTAACAAATTGAATGAAACTGGGGAAGTAGTGCGAAATAAAGCTAGGTTAGTAGCATAAGGGTACAATCAACAAGAAGGAATAGACTTTGATGAAACTTATGCACCCATAGCAAGACTTGAAGCCATTAGAATGCTACTAGCTATAGCTGCCCACATAGACATCAAACTATTCCAAATGGATGTAAAAAGTGCATTTCTAAATGGAATAATACAATAGGAAGTACATGTTGCCCAACCACCTGGTTTTGAAATTCTTGGTAAAAATGATCATGTATATAAACTTAAGAAAGCACTTTATGGGTTAAAACAAGCACCTAGAAATTGGTATGAAAGGCTCAAAATTTATCTTTTTGATAATAGTTTTTCAATTGGAAATTCAGATTCGACCTCATTTTTCAAAACATATGAATCCGACTTTCTAGTTGTTCAAATTTATGTTGATGACATTATCTTTGGTGCATTAAATGAATTCTTATGTAAACAATTTAGTGATATTATGCAAAAGGAATTTGAAATGAGTCTCATGGGAGAATTGACTTTCTTTCTTGGTTTTCAAATAAAGGAAACGCCTGCTAGGATTTTTATAAGCCAAGAGAAGTATACAAATGAACTTTTAAAACATTTTGGAATGGAGCATTGCAAGCATGCTACCACACCAATGGCCACTTCTACTAAAATTGACAAAGATGAAAATGGGGAACGCATTGATGATTCTTTGTATAGGGCCATGATTAGTAGTTTGCTTTACTTAACCGCTTCTAGCTCGGATATCATGTTTTCTGTTGGACTTTGTGCTAGATTTCAATCAAAACCCATGCAAACTCATTTTCAAGCTATCAAAAGGATTCTAAGATACTTAGCCAACACTACCAATGATGATTACGCTGGTTGTCGACTTGACCGAAAGAGCACAAGCGGAAGTTGTTTCTTATTAGGACGAGCCTTAGTATCATGGTTTAGCAGGAAACAAAACATGGTTGCCCTTTCTACCACTAAATCTAAATATATGGCAGTCGGGTCTTGTTGTGCTCAAGTGCATTATATGCAACAAGTTTTGAATGATTATGGATTTATATTTTCATCTATCCAATTTTCTGTGATAATATGAGTGTTATAAATTTGGCACACAATCATGTTTTACATAGACATGCTAAACATATTGAAATTCGACATCATTTATTATGTGATCATATTTCTAAAAATCACATATCTCTCCATCATGTTGATACTAAAGAACAATTGGCTGATATTTTTATAAAATCTACTTCCACTTGATCAATTTCAATATATTAGAAAGAAGTTACTTATTACTCCCCGAGATGATGTCTTCTTTGATATATGTGCTCCACACTCTTAAAAATATATAGTCTCATACTTGCTTTTCATAACTATTATTAAAAACAAGCTCAAATACCCTTCACAATGATCACTCATAGCAGTTCTGTCGGTCTGCAAAAACCTTGACCGATACAGACTTGGTCGACAAGTTTGTCGACTGAGAATCCCTCGGTTGGTCCCCTTTCTCCACCGACACTCACTGAGTATATTTTGAACATTATAACTCAGAAATAGCCTCAGTTGATAAAATGTTCGACTGAGAACATCTTAGTGGACCCTCCATTCGATTGATTTTGAAAAGCAATTTCTAATAATAAAAAAACCAACGGCTATTTTTTAAATTCCTGACCGAAATGACCGTTGGGCGATCGAGAGAAGTGTATGCAGACTCGACCGTTGCGGCTCTCATTCGACAAATTCGTCAACCGAGCAGGGTTTTGCTTTGCTATAAATAGAGCCCAAAATGGCCTCATTCTTTACCAATTCACAATCTCACTTCTCTAGCTCCCCTCTAGTGCTTTCTTGTACAAATTTTTAGCTATTCTCCACAATAATCTTTCCTTGCTTCTTCTCCATCTCATATCTTCAAGATGGCTTCCTCATCTTCACGTGGAAAGAAGCAAGTTGAGGCAAGGAAAGGAAGGACAGTCTCTCTGGCACTAGTGAATCATCAATGACATTCCATTCAACGATACTGCTGTCGAAGATTGCTATCTAAAGTTCTCCTCAAAGACTCCTCTTCCTCAATGGCCGGTGGATGTCAATGACTTCATCAACATTGTTGATCTAGAAGAACTCTTTGAGGTGCAACATCTTTCTAAATTCCTAATTCCATCCTTCCGCTCCTACTCCTCCCAAGCCGTAAATGAATTATATGCCAATCTAGCCACACATCCTGACCATGCTCATTCTTTCTATTCTATGGTTAGTGGGTATGGTTTTCACTTTTCTGAGGAGGATGTTCTTCATATGCTAAACATTGATGTAGAAGAATATAAGGGGTTTATTGATCTAACCACCGGAAATCCTCTTAATAAGCTCTCACAAGATGACACCACCACTAGTTTGAGTGATATTAAGAGAGCCATTTTTCTACCCAATACATCTTGCCATGAAGAAAAGGGTACCTATTATGCCATTGATTTAAAACCCAAAGTTAGGATAGTTAACCTAATTGTTTCCACCAACATTTATCCTAGAGCAAACAAATCAGAAGTACCTACCTTTCGCATATATCTCATTTATGCCATTCTAAATAGCATACCCATCACCTTTATTTGCCTTATTCTTAAGAACATGGTTGAGTTTTCTGGCAATCCTCCCTATTCTGACTTTGTTTGCCAAATTACCCAACACTATCTTAAGAAAAGTATTGAGGACCTAGGTTTTCAATGTGATAGGAAACCCCAAAAGATCATTATAAATACAGTCGAGAACAAGGGTATTGATTTTAGACATAAGAGGGCTAGGACTGAAGGGGAGCCATCCACCCAAGATATTCCTCCACCCCCTCCTACTCCTAGCCAACCCATTTATGCCTTATCCAACAACATTACCTACCTAACCGGGGCTACCTATCACTTAGTAAGACAAATGGACTACACTCATCATGCTATGAACTACATCAACCAAAGAATGCAAGCCCTCACTCTAAATGACCCTGACAACTATCCTTATTCCCGCTATCCTAGTCCTCTCTACCGTTACAATCCAACTCACAATTACACTCAAGTTCCACCTCCACCATCACTTGATCTCTCCCACACCCAATTCTCACCAATCAAACTTCAAGATATTGTTGCCCACTTTTGTTTTGATCGTGTACCCACCTTCTTGGAAGCTTATTCCCTCACCAAGATAGGAGCACTTGACTGGAAATCATTGGTGAAGTACTATGGTGTTTCTCCTTTCTTTGGAAAGGATCCTGAGGTTGATGACATTTTGCAATCTTTTCAGTGAAATGTAATCATGTAGTGATATGATTTTAATCACTTTGTAATTGACTGTATTTCTTTTATGTACTTGAGCTTGTTGTTATCGTGATAATAAAAAGTGATTACCTTGTGGCTTGAATTGGACTTATCTTACCTTTGTTTTTCACATTCGAGTATCATATTGAAGGGGAGCATCACATTCAGGGGGAGTAATAATAATAATAGTCTAAATTATAATGATTGGCTATCTTTTTGAAATGACAAAGGGGGATAAGTAATATAAATCAAAAACAAAATTATATAACTCAAAATTAAATGAGTTTCATAATCTCTTGGCTACACATAAAATGTTGCTATATTCCTTACAGAGTTGGATACTATGTTCCACATCTCTTTGGGAATAACTAGCACACACCCCATGAATAAACAAGAGAAATACTACATCAGGTAAATCTTAGGTATGAAACTCATGTTATTTAAATTCCCTTGATTTATATTTTAGAAATGTTTGTCATCTTCAAAAAGGGGGAGATTGTTGGCTAAATTGGACATTATTAAACCCTTTGTTTTGATGATGACAAACATTTCATTCTTATGGATCTAACTTGTTATTTGAGTATTTCAGGGATAAACAAACAAGGAAGTGGATATTTGAAGAACAACACAAAATGGAAGATCAACTTGCTTAGATTACTTTTATTTTCATGATTATACTCAATGTAAAACTTATTCAAATATATAATGTACAAGTACTTAGAGATCATGTAAATAAAGTGTTTAGATCTTCCCTATCCACTCACAACACTTAGATAGGTCATCCCCTATGATATCATCACAATGGCACTTTGATACATACACTTAGTACATGTCTAGATACACTAAAACAGGGACTCCCTCAGTCGAACTACTTCTCGACTGAGACACTCTCGGTCGACCATCTTCTCGATCAAGAATCACTAGAGTCTATTCCTGGAGCAGGTTCTATAGCCATTAGACTTGGTGGGAAAAGTGGTTGGGAGTTGAGTTGAACGTTGCAATACACTTACTCCAGACTTTCCCTCGGTCGATGAAGTGCTCGACCAAGAGACACTCAGTCGACAAACTTCTCGATTCATAAAGGTTCTGACTACACTTTTTATAATTAATCAACTAACCGTTACAAATGTAATTAGTGTCTATCTAGCAGCTAGTTGAGCACTAAGAACACCCTAGAAAGTGTCTAGAACGACCCTAAGCACTAGTAGGCCATTCCTATAAATAGGACATGCCTTAGGAAACCTAAACTCACTTGAGCACACATACTTGCAATTGAGAATCAACTCTTGTGAGCAATTGAGAAATCCTTCACTTGCAACTCATTTCCATAAGCTGATATTTTGTGTCCTATAGGCTACTATCTCCTACCCACTACACTTTCATGATTATACACATTGGATAGGAGATCAAAACGCTTGATATAGGATTCAAGCCTTGTGCTAAAGTGGTAAAGTGTATTTTTCCTTCTTCCCTTCTTGTTCCTTTCATTGCTTGTTTTCTCCTTTGATACTCCTAGGTCGGAGGCTGCGGAAAGGAGGTCGTAGGATCTTCTTCAGGTGGAGAAGGTAGCTCGGCGGACTTTGGACTACTTCTAGAAGGTCTCAATGGGAAGCTACTTCAAGGAGGAAGGCTACTTCAAGGGGGATCTTGAAGCTACTTCAAGTGAAGGTTGCTTCAAAGTTATTGAGACGACTTCGGGGTGAAGGTTGTCCAAAGGGTTTGTGAAGGTAGTTATATTTTATGTAAAATCCTCAAAAAGGTAATAAAATACAAGTACTTTCAAAATCCTAATTGGAAACAATTGGGTAGTGGACTGACTCCCTTAGTTTTTGCTAAGGGTGGAACCACTCTAAACGCCTTTGTCTCCTTCTCTAATCTTTTTATGGTTGTTTTCTTAAATAATTTTTAAAATTATCATAAAACCCTATTCACCCCCCCCCTCTAGTGTTTTTCACCACTAAGTATCTCCCAACATGTATATTCTTGCTTCCCTTTGAATATATATATGCTCATATCAAGATTATTACCATACACTTGTTCTTAATGCTTCACTTGTATGCTTAGCTACCATCTTGTAATGTTTGATCGTTGGTACCTCAAAAGAGTAGTATCTTATTTATCTAGTGTTATGGAGTAGTATGAATGCATGAGAATGTTGGATTGTTAAAGCTATGGTCATATGGTTTGCTTTGTGGTTGTAAGGTTGTTATCTCGATAGGGAGGCCACCTCGGATCCTAGATCTATCCTTATCTTGAGAGAGGAGGGAATAGACATTTTTATAACTGCTTGTAATATTGATAGGAGTATACGAAGGGGAGTGAGTTTTGCATGTTGGTGAGAGACCTTAGTAGATGAAACTCGGTCCGAGTTCCCTTCCATATCTTTGTTTCTTACCGTCCGTTCTTGTTTTTCTCTTGTTGTTATTTTCTTTCCTTCTTTTAACTTTCTTTATTTTGGCTTGAGCACCATCGTTCCTTAGGGAACAACCTTTTTAAAAACCATATGTTTGTCTGGAGTATACGAGTGTGAGACCCTGTGTATTAACACCATTCGACCTTGTCCATGTGGTTCAACCCCGATTACTACATCAGACCCCGTATAATTGTTGCGGGGGCTTGAGTGTTAGGTTATTATCTTAAGAGTCTGACTACTCTGGATCCACTCCATTTTGGGCGTGCAATTTAGGCTGATCAGTTGGTGTCCTAAGATCTCCCACTCTCGGTCAGTACGAGTGAAATGCGGTGACATAACAGTCAAACTGCCTATGCAGGCATATAGTTAAGTTTCTAATACCAACCCATACTTGGTATAAAGGTCATGATGCTCGAAACTTGGGTATACAAAACCCTATCATCTGAGGTACAACCACAGCTATCCTCAAACACATCACATATACAAATATTCGAGACACAACCCCAATCATTCTCAATCTAAGGCATGACCGCAACCATCCTCCATAACCTTAGGATTAGGATGTCAAGGATTACACTCCATGCACCCCACATATTCAACAATATGTGCTCTGAGTTTCTCTTAGGAATACTCATTCCGCCATATAGTAAGTTCTGACACTAGAATGGCTTTACGGTACAAGGCACTACATGATTAGGGTTTCACTTGATTAGTTGATGCCAATTGGGTGAATTAAGGCTGCATAAAATAAGTGGATATACAAACCCTAATTCATTTCTATCAAACATTGATATATATCTATATATATATATAACAACTCCAAAAGATATCAAATGTATGGGATAAAATTCTTAATCACAAACACCACATGGTACTATTTCATTCTCATTCATGAAACTATACTTATCACCACACCATCACATGCTACTAATCCTTGTCACATCATGAAGAGGATCACACCTCTATTAGGGCTCAACCATGCCCAAAGGTCATTAAGACATCATATCATTACTTGTAAGAACATCATTATCTTTCCATACCTTGTAACAAGGCTCAACAAACCATTATCATACTTGTGATACACAAGTTTAGCATAATATTGCATTAAGAAGCTTATGATGTTCATATTGGAACATATTAGGGTTACAACAACATTACAAGAGTATGTAATCATCATACTAACCACACAAGGAAGCTAAGTATGACTAATCATCATCAAATATTTGTATTAGAGTTAGCTGTAACAAGATAAATTGGATTAATGTTATACATCAATTCATTATGGTGACTATTAGTTTACCTTCATACAAGGACAAAGGTAAGACTACAAATATGGGCATAGAACCATTGATTCTACATCATCAAAATAAAACCATCAAATCATGGGTTTCACCCAAGACCATGGAATGTTGGGTCAGCAAAACCATAGGATGCAATACAAGTAAAACCTTGAACCATTCATGTAGGAAATGTTGGATAAATTGGACATTATTATACCCTTTGTTTTGATGATGACAAACATTTCATTCTTGTGGTTTTAATGTGCTATTTGAGTGTTTCAGGAATAAGCATAAAAGATGGTGGATAGCAAAGATTTGGAAGATCCTTATGCTCAAATTTGCTTTATTTTCATGATTGTAATCAATGTAAAAACTTGTACAAGTTTATAATGTACAAGTATTTAGATATCATGTAAATCAAGCATTTAGATCTTCCTATCCACTCACAACACTTAAATAGGTCATCCCCCAAGATAGTATCACAATTGCATTTTGATACACACACTTAGTACATATTTAGAACCACCAAAATAGGGACTATCTCGGTTGAACTATTTCTCGACTGAGAGAAAACTGGTCGAACAATTTCTCAACCGAATATGTCCTCAGTCTAATGCACAAACACCTTTGCATAACCTGCTCAATGCTATCACTGAGAAGGTTTCAATCAAACTTTACTTCGACTGAGATTGAGTGTCTGGCAATATCTATAGTTGTTAGACTTGGTGGGAAAAAGTGGTTGGGAGTTGATTTTAACGTTACAAATCCACTAACCTCAGTCTCCCACTCGGTCAAAGAAAAGTTCGATCGATATCAACTCGGTCAACAAAGAGTTCGACCGAGCTACATTGTGGACTGCATTTTTCAGCATTAAACAAATATCCATTGCAATATAATTAGTGGACATATAACGGCTAGTTGAGCACTAAGAACATCCTAGAAGGTGTCTAGAACGTCCCCAAGCATTAGCAAACCACTCCTATAAACAGAACAAGCTATAGGACACCCAAATTATCACTTGTGCATACAATTACACTTGAGATTCATTCCTTGTGAGCAACAAGCTGAGCTTCACTTGCAATCTGTTCTACATTGGTGACCTATAACTTGGTATCTCCTAGCCACCACACTACCACGTTCATCCACAGTGGATAGGAGATCAATACGCTTGATATAGGATCAAAGCGATGTACTTAATTGGTAACATTGTTTCTTTCTTCCAATCGTGTTCCTTCTATTGTATTTTATTCTCCTTTGCTACTCCTAGGTAGGAGGCTACGGAAAGGAGGTTGTTGGAGCTTCTTCAGGTGGAGAAGGTAGCTCGGCAGACTTTGGACTACATCTAGAAGGTCTCAACGGGAAGCTATTTCAAAGAGGAAGGCTACTTCAAGGGGGAGCTTGAAGTTACTTCAAGTGAAGGCTGCTTCAAGGTTGGTGAGACAACTTCGGGGTGGAGGCTATCCAAAGGGTTTTTGAAGGTAGTTGTATCTTATGTAACATCCTTGCGAGGTAATAAAATACAATTTCTTTCAAAATCTTGGTTGGGAACAACCGGGTAGTGGACTGAATCCCTTAGTTTTTGCTAAGGGTGGAACCACTCTAAACGCATTGTCCCCTTATTCAATCTTTTTGTGGTTGTTTGCTTAAATTGTTTTTAAAACTCCATAAAACCCTATTCACCCCCCTCTAGGGTTTTTTAGGAAAGCCATCAAGTTATGACCTAGAAGAGTCATCACATATGACCTAGTCAAGCCATCGGTTATGAACATGGGAACCATCATCGGATGGGGCATCCAGTGTCGCCATTGGTTGTGGCATCCATTTCCACCATTGGTTGTGACATCCAGATACACCATTTATTGTGAACAATTAGCCCATGACTCAGAGGAACCAACGACCTAAGAGTCAGAAGAGCCGTTGGTTGATGACTTATAGGGACCGTCGAGTGTGAAACCTAGTGAATCCATGGTTGTGGACATATGATCTGCATCGTATGTGGCATCTAGTGTCACCATTGGTTGTGGCATCCAGTGCCACCATCGATTGTGGCATCTAGTGCCACCATTGGTTGTGACATTCAGAGTCACCATCGGTTGCGAATCTTCAGCCCATGACTCAGAGGAACCATCAATCTAAGAATCAGAAGAGCCATTGATTGATGACCTAGAGGGACCATAGAGTTTGGAACCCAGTGGAGCCATCAATTGTGGTCAATGAGTGGAAAACGTATCCAAAACCCAAGTGAAACCATCATTTGGTAGAAGGAGGGAAACCATCGAATAAAGCCATCATTTGAGGGGAACCAAACCATGATTTCTGGAGGGAAACATAACCATAGGTTATGTGCGTAAGAGAGCACCCAAAAAAATAGCTAAGTCAAGGCCATCAGTTGGTACAAGAACATCAAGTAAAAGCACCAAGAACTGAAACATCAGGTTGCAAAATAAGAGGGAAAATCAGCTCAAAAATCCTAAGTCATGACCATCGTTTGAGAGAAAAAGCCATCGTTTTCCACATTCAAGCAAGGTATAGAACTTACTATACCAAGGAAGGTTTGAGCACAAGGTTTAGGGTCCATCCAAGAAGATAAACTACTTAATAATCATCACTTAAGCTTAAACCCTAGGCAAAGGTAGCATCTTTATACTTAGAACTTCGTTTCTAAGCAAGATCTAGCACATGCAAGCTAGTATTAAAATATAAACGTGGAGAAAGTTATATAACTCCCCTATATGATGAATATGAAGATCCAAAAAGCAAGTTAGCTTGAGGAAGAGAGTAGAAAACCCTAGTTTGAGCACTCCACTCGGCGAGGAAGCAAACCCTAAGTCAAGGAAGAAAGAAAGAGGTGTTCTTCAAGATCTAGCACAAGCTCCACCATGAAGCACCATGGTACCAACCAAGAATAAGAGAGAAGAAGTAGGAAAGTAAGAAGAATGAAGGAAAGGAAGGGGATTTTACTTTCTTAGATCAAGAACAAGCTGAGGAAGCTCCACAAGCTCAAGGAGAGGGTAGATCTGAACCCTAGGTGCACATGCAAGGTAGATCGGCCAAGATTCATCTAACTCTCCTTCTTATCCACCTAGAAAGAGGGACAAGATCCAAGTAGCAAGGAAGAGAAAAAGGGGTCCAAAGGGTGCATTTGCACGGAAGGGGGAAGGTTAATAAAGCTATGGGTGAGGGAGAAGAGAAGGTTAAGATGTCTTACCATGCTTGCCATGTATCCATGGCCTAAAGCATCATGTCCATGAAAAGCAGTAGGTCCATAAGTTGTGGGAAGTAGGGGAGCCACTGTGTCTTGACTCAAAGACCAACTATTGACTTGCAACACAAGGGAACCATCGGATGTTGATCCTTTGGTCACAAGGGTGAAAACCCTAGCTCCACCATCGGTTTGCACCTCTACTCAGTGAACCACCGACCCAAGAAGCTCCAAGAGGGAAAACCATCAACCCTCACACCTCAAGGGACCAACATAGGATCATACCACACCAAGAAAGCCAACAAACAAGGGGAACCATCGAGTTCCACCACTCAAGGTAGCCCATCCATGAGAGAGAAAACCCTAACTCAACCCTAGACAGATATCACCACCAAACCAAGGTGCAACAAGGCGCCTCAAGACACCACTAACTCAATAATGATAATGAAAAGATGCGAGGAACAACAAAAATGTGACAAATTGCAAGAAAAACTTTAGATATGGGTAAATTTCATAAAAGCCCAAAATAAGCATATAATTGCATAACTTGTTCAAATAGTGTCCAAACTGGACCAAACTTGAAACTTAAGCTTGTCACGTGATATCAAAACACATCTTAGGGTTTAATTAAGGTTTTAAACATCCAATTATGACAAGAAAGCATGTTCATTCATTAATCCAGGTTAGGGGTCTTACAGCCATAAACCCCTAACAAGGATTTCACCCCCAAAATCCTATGCAAACAAAGACGAGTACTTCTTACGTATCTCATCCTCTAACTCCCATGTGTCCTCCTCCACACCACGGCGATGCCAATAAACCTTAACTAAGACTACATCCTTCTTCTTCAACTTCTTCACTCTCCTATCTTGGATCAACATAAGACCCTCCACATAGGACATGTCCTCATAGAACTCAACCTCCACTGGTTGTAACACCTATTCTGTATCAGTGGCACTTCCACAGTATGGAGACATGAAACACAATGTCCAACCTATGCAACTTTGGCAGTAGATCTAACTCGTATGCTGCCTTTCTAACATGTGCTAAGATAGGGTATGGTCCCATAAACCTCGAATCCAACTTACCCTTCTTACCAAACCTCAGCACACCTTTCTAAGGGGAAACCTTAAGGTACACAAGGTCTCCAACTTGCAACTCTAACGATTTGTGATGATTCTCAGCATACAACTTTTATCTATCATGGGCTACCTTCAATTTATGTTGTATCACCTTGATCTTCTTTATGGTCTACTACACTAGCTCAGGACTCAAAAGTTGATACTCACTTGTCTCACACCAACATAGAGGTGACAAACAACGTCTCTCGTACAAAGCTTCATATGTTGCCATATATATACTCCTCTGATAACTATTATTGTTGGCAAACTCTATCAAACTCAAATGCACATCCCAACTCCTGAGAAATTGCAAACACATGCCCTCAAAAGATCTTCCAATGTCTGAATGGTCCTTTCTAACTGACCATCAGTCTGTGGGTGGAAAGTTTTGCTAAACCTTTGTTGTTTTCCCAAATTTGTGTGCATACGTTCTCAATAATGACTCATGAATTGTGGACCTCTGTTGGATACTATGGTAACTAGAATACCATGCAAATGAACTATCTCATCCATGTATATCTATGCCAACTTCTCTGTTGTATATGGCATATTGATTGGAAGGAAGTGAGCTAACTTGGTCAATCTATCAACTATCACCTGTATGGAATCATAATCTTTGGCTATCCTAGGAAGACCAACCAAAAAGTATATGGTTATATGACCACATATCCACTATGGTATCGGCAACAATTGTAACATCCCTACATGCTTTTGATGCTCTACCTTGACCTACTGACAAACTGGACACTTAACAACAAACTCGGCCACATCAAGCTTTATACCTAGACAGCAATACAAATCCTTCAGGTTATGGTACATCTTGGTACTTCCAGGATGCATCATGTAGATCAAGGAATGAGCTTCCTCAAGAACCATCTTCCTCAGTCCATCAGCAACTGGAACCATTGTCCTGTTGTGAAAATAAATTGTCTCATCTTCCAACTCATGGAAGTCGTCATACTTCTCATTGCCAAACTCTGACATGATATTAAGTATCACGGTATCATTCTTTTAAGAATCTCTAATATGTTGCATCAAGGTAGGCTTCACCTACAATTTTACTAGAAAACCTGCCAATAATGAAACCTCTAAGTGAACGTTCATCTATCGAAATGACACCAACATGTCCCACTTATGGCACACCATAGAGTGTAATTGTGCCTTGTCTACATATGATGACGAACATGATTTTTTGTTGAACACATCATACACAACATTTGCCTTCTCTAGATGGTAGTCTATCATGCATTTGTAGTCCTTGATTAGCTCCATCCACCTTCTCTACCTCATGTTTTTCTCCTGCTTCAGGAAGATATACTGAAGGTTCTTGTGGTCGGTGAATATCTGGCACTTCTCCCCATACAAGTAATGTCTCCAAATCTTTAGGGCATGAACCACTAATGCAAGTTGTAGGTCATATTTTGGGTAGTTCTTCTCATATTTTTTAAGATGTTGTGAAGTAAAAGAATAACGTTCTTATCCTGCATCAACACACACCTACCAAGCCATTATTCAAAGCATCATAACACTGGAGCCTTTCCCTTGCTCTAGCAGCACTAACACTGGAGCACTGGTCAGCTTCTCCTTCAGCAGTTGGAAAGAACACTAACACTTGTCATCCTAGACAAAAGGAACACCTTTCCTAGTCAACTTGGTTAGGGGTAATGCTACAACACTAAAGTTCTTTATGAATCCCCTATAGTAACCTACCAAACTTAGGAAACTTCAAACCTCAGTTGGTGTCTTAGGTTTCTCCCATTCCAGCACATACTCCACCATCTTGGGGTCTACACAGACACCCTTAACAGATATGACATGCCCCAGAAAAGATACCTCAGTCAACCAGAACTCACACTTACTGAACTTAGCATACCACATGTTTGCCTCAACAACGTCAACGCCTGGCGTATGTGTTTCTCATATTGTTGAGTGTCCCTAGAGTACATCAAGATATCATCGATGAACACTACCACAAACTGGTCTAGATATGGAATGAACACATTGTTCATAAACTCCATGAAACTTGTTGGTGCATTCGTCAACCCAAACGGCATAACCACAAACTCATAGTGACCATACCTAGTTCTGAAAGTTGTCTTAGGTATGTCATCCACTTGATCCTCAGTTGGTGATATTCTAACCCCAGATCTATCTTCAAGAGCATTATAGCACCTCACAATTGATCAAACAGATGATCGATCCTCAACAACAAACACTTGTTCTTCACTATAACCTTGTTCAACTGGCGAAAGTCTATGCAAAGCCTCATGGAACCATCCTTCTTCTTCACAAACAAAATGGGAGCACCCCAAGGGGAAGTGCTCAATTTGATGAAACCCTTCTCTAGCAACTCATGCAACTATTTCTTCAACTCCTGCATCTCTGATGGTGTCGTCTTGTAAGGTGACTGGCTTATGGGTTGCATTCTAGGAACAAGACCGATCTTAAGATCAATCTCTCTAGAGGGTGAACACTAGGAAACTCCTCAAGAAAGACATACTCAAAATCACACAATAAGGATATCTCTTTATACTAGAACTCCTCCTCTTAGTATTCATAGCATGTGCCAAGAAAGACTCACACCCTTGTCTCATCAACTTCTCTTCTATCACAACCAACACCAAACACGTAGGAAGAATCTTCCTATATCCTTAGAAGATCCAAAAAACATCTCCATCATAGAACATTGCCACCTTGGAGCTACAGTACAAAACAACCTTATAATTCTCCAAGGTATCCATCCCTAGGATCACATCAAATCCATGCATGTCAAGTGGCATAAGGTCCACTTGAATGTTGCATCCCGAGAAAGAAAGAACGCTAGAGGGACATGCCTCTCACAACTTAACGGAACAAACTAAAGGGGTTTCTAGCCTAAGACTATCAGATCTACTACAAACAGGAAGATAACAACTACTTATCACATCTTTGGTGACAAAAGAGTGTGATATACTCGGTTCAACCAAAATAGATATGAAAGAAGAAGTAGATAAGTCAGAATGAAAAAGTTCCATGTAACCTATCACAACTCCTGGATTGACCAATCCCTTCGGCTAACTCATAGCATAGAATCTAGTTGTTGCCTATTATTGTCCTCCTCCTCCTCTTCCAACTCGTTCAGATGACCTCACCTGCAACACCTGATCGTGTCCTCTACCATCATCATTGTTGTATTATTGCTGCTACAACCCTCGTTGACTCTACCGCAGCTATTGTGTCACTTCTTCATTCATCATAGGGAACACCCACTTCTCATGCCTGACTTGTCCATACTTGTAGCAAGTCCTCAAGGCGCACTATGGCCTATATGGCCCTATCACATATGTTGATGCTGCACTTTGTGCTCCTGCTGGCGGAAAGTTGTGCCCTTTGCCCTTACTTGGGGATCATTGTGCTCCTGCTGGCGGAAAGTTGTGACCTTTGCCCTTACTTGGGGATCATTGTGATGGCACTTCTGACCTTGGTACAGAAAAATTTGGTCTCTTCTATTATTGAAAGTATTGTCTTAAAGAAAACCTTGGCTTCTTAAATCCACCAAAGGAATGTCCCTAAAATTGATATGGCCTCTTCTGAGCATTGTCTTCACGCTTCTCATTACCAGACCTCTCAATCCTCCTCACTAACTCCAGAGAGGTATAGAACCTCTCTCTATTCTCCAAAGTCGATGTTGTCCTAGACAACTTAGAACTCAGACCCTTCTCAAACCTTCAGATTCTCTCTTTCTTTGTTGCTACCATATGAGGACATAGCTTTAAAAGCTCCATAAACTTTGCCTCATACTCATTGATAGACATCAAACCCTGGAGCAACTTCTCGAACTATGTTGTTTTCTCATCCAGATATGTCTCAGGGAAGTATCAACTCACAAACTCCCACCAAAACTCTTCCCAACTTATTGCAACTCCCAGTCCCTTCTCCTCTTTTGTGGCCCACCATTTACTAGCACTACCCTTTAATATATAAACAACATGCTTCACCTTGTCCTCTTCTAGGATGTTGAGGATTTTTAATGCCTTCTCAAGCTCCATTAACCATATGTCGACATCAGTTGGGTCTGTCATTCCCCCTTGCTCGATCACTCCAACATGTCTCAACCTCTCAAACATCTTCTAGGAACCCTGAGATTTTGCATTAGGGGCAGTTCCCCTAGATGGAGGTATGGGCGCTCTGTATGCTAAATGTGTAATCGTCACCATGAGTCATCCATACATGGACTGGAAGGCTGGATTTGCCATGGATGTAGGGTCAAACTTAGGCATCATGTGTTGTTTTGGCCCTGTCACAGACACTCTTCCATCATGTGCCAACCTCCTACTACCACCCATGGTGCGACGAAGCTACTCTCTGCATGCTCTTCATGTTCTCTAGACATATTTGCATAAGTAAAACTATAATTAAATATGTTGGATTTTGTAAGAACATACAAACCCTAAGTCCTATCTCCCTATAGACTTTGCAAACCTAAATCTCTGATACCACCAACTGTAACACACCGTCACACTAATCCAGATTACTCAAAACAAAACATGTGATCAAGTGCTCAAATGACAAGGCTAGGAAAGAGGGTAAACTAAACTGAATAAACATCACTACATAATCAAAAGCATTTACATATAAGGTCCAAATTCCTTTATAAGATCATATACCATACCAGGTATTTACATATCTTTACAATGGATGAGGCCATAACATGTATACAAAAGTTGTGTTCCACATATACATGCCATATGGAAACATCAAATACTGCCAAAAACTTGAGTCGATATACATATCATATACAAAACATCCCCTGCCCATACCTAAGAGTACAGGGACAACTGTAGGACACAACTAACTACTAGCCAACCTTCTATTCCTACTGCTCTCCAAGCTACTCTTCATCACCTCTACGAACCTGGCCACGTCACTGACAGCCACCTAAAAAGATATGGTAACCCACAAGGTGAGATCCATGTCCTAGTGAGAGATTTAACTCTCAACAACAGTTATTGATTACATCATGTTATATTATTTTAAATAAGTTAAACATATTAAGAATATTAACAAATTAGGCAAGTAAATAGGTAGGCATAACAACATGTATGATTAATCAGATGTATAAAGGAACATGTAAAACTATCATTTACTAATAGTTGATTACTCTAATTGCATTATAAACCAACTAGCAGTATAAGAAACAAAGGCAAGGGTAACAACCAATGTGAAGTGCATTTAATCCTAACGGATATACTACATGGCTGATTTACATCATTTAGTAAGTTATGGGGAGTTTGAGGTACACCATTCAGACTCCAACTAACCAATGCAAAGTGCTATTTAGTTCTGTATAAGATCTAGGAGAGCCAGTATCCTAAGATCTCCTACCCTCAGTCAGTATGAGTAAAATGCAGTGACATAACAGTCAAGATGTCTATAGTGACATATAGTCAAGCTTCTAACACCAGCCCATCCTTGATATAGAGGTCACGATGCTCAAAACTAGGGTATACAAATTCTATCATCCAAGGTACAATTGTATTTGTCCTCAAACACGTCACATATACAAATATTTGAGACACTGCCTCAACTGTTCTCAATTTGAGGCATGACCACAACCATCCTCCATAACATTGGGATTAGGATGTCAAGGATGTACACTCCCTAAACCCTGCATACTCAACAATATGCGCTTTGAGTTTCCCTTAGGAATACTCATTCCGCCATCCATCAACTTTTGACACCAGAATGGCTTTACGGCATAAGGCACTACATGATTAGGGTTTCACTTGATTAGTTAATGTTGGTTGGGTGAATTAAGGTTGCATCAAACAAATGGACATACAAACCCTAATTAATTTCTAAAAAACATTGATATATATAACAACTCCAGAAGATATAAAACATGTGGGATGTAATTGTTGATCTCAAACACCACATGGTACTATTTAATTACCATTCATGAAACTATACTTATCACCACACCATCATAGGATACCAATCATTGTCATATCATGAAGAGGATCACACCTCCATTAGGGATATACCATGCCCAAAGGTCATTAAGACCATCACATCATTCCCTATAAGAACATCATTATCTTTCCATGCCTTGTAACAAGGCTCAACAAACCATCACCATACTTGTGATACACATGTTTAGCATATTAGGGTTACTACAACATTAAGAGAGTACAACATTAAGAAGCTTATGATTTTCATATTGCAACATATTAGGGTTACTACAACATTAAGAGAGTATTCTATCATCATACTAATCACACAAGGAAGTTAGGTGTGATTAATCATCATCACCTATTCTATTAGGGCTAGGTGTAACTAGATAAACTAGATTAGTATTACACATTAGTTCATTATGGTGACCATTAGTTTACATTCATTATTCATATGAGGGTAAAGGTAAGACTACAAAGTTATGGGGATAGAACCATCAATTATACATCATCAAAACCAAAGCATCAAATCATGGGCTTCACCCAAGACCATAGGATGTTGTGTAAGCAAAACCATAGGAGGCAATACAAGTAAATCCTTGAACCATTCATTTAGGAAAACCATCGAGTTATAACCTAGAAGAGTCATAATATATGACTTAGTCAAGCCATCAACTGTGAAAAGGAGATCCCTATTAGATGTGGCATCCAGTATCACCATCGGTTTTGGCATCCAGTGCCACCATCAGTTGTGACGTCTAGAATCACCATTGGTTGTGAACCATCGACCCATGACTCAGAGGAACCATCGGCCTAAGAGTCAGAAGAGCCATTGGTTGATGACCTAGGGAGCATCCACTATGGAACCCAATGAAGCCATTGATTATGGACATGTACCATTAGATGTGACATCCAGTGTCACCATCAGTTGCGGCATCCAATGCCACTGTCGATTGTGGCATCCAGTGCCACCATCAGTTGTGACATCCAGAGTCACCATCGATCGTGAACTATCGGCCCATGACTCAGAGGAACCATCGACCTAAGAGTCAAAAGAGCCATTGATTGATGACCTAGAGGGACCATCAAGTTTGGAACCTAGTGGAGCCATTTCTTGTGATCAATAGGTGGAAAACATATCCAAAACCCCAGTGAAACCATCGTTTGGTGGAAGGAGGGAAACCATCGAATGAAACCACAACAGTGAGCATCAAAATCATCATTTTAAGGGAACCAAACCATCATTTGTGGAGGGAAACATAACCATCGATTGTGTTCACAAGACAACACCCAAAATAGTAGCTAAGCCAAGGTCATCGGCTGGCACAAGAATGTCAAGCAAAATAGCACCAAGAACTAAACCATCAGATTGCAAAACAAGAGGGAAAATCAGCTCAAAACCCTAAGTCATGACCATCATTTGAGAGAAAAATCCATCATTTTCCACATGAAAGCAAGGTGTATAGCTTCCTCTACCAAGGAAGGTTCGTGCACAAGGTTTAGGGTTCATTGCAGAAGATAAACTACTCATGAATCACCACTTATGATTAAACCCTAGGCAAAGGTAGCATCTTTATACTTAGAACTTCATTTTTATGAAAGATCTAGCACATGCAAGCTAGTAGTAAGCAATAAACGTGGATAAAGTTATATAAATCGCCTCAAGGAGGAAGATGAATCTCCAAATAACAAGGTAACTGGAGGAAGAGAGAAGAAACCCCTATCTTGAGAACTCCACTCAGCCAAGCTAGCTCCTTCTCCAAAGAGGAAGCAAGAAAGATGTGTTCTTCAAGCTCAAGCATAAGATCCACCATGAAGCACCATGGTTCCAACCAAGAAGAAGAGAGAAGGTAGAACAACAAGAAGAATAAAGGAAAGGAAGGGGAGCTTATTTGCTTAGGTCAAGAGCAAGCTAAGGATGATCTACAAGCTCAAGGAGAGGGTAGATATGAACCCTAGGTGCACATGCAAGGTACTAGTACATTGGATCCTTGTTCTCCACCTAGAAAGAGGGACGAGATCCAAGAAGCAAGGAAGATAAAAAGGGTTCCAAAGGGTTCATTTGCATGGAAGGTGTAAGGTTCATAAAGCTATGGGTGAGGGAGAAGAGAAGGTTAAGTTGCCCTACCATGCTTGCCATGTGCCCATGGCCTAAAGCATCACGTCCATGAAAACTAGAAAGTTAATTAGTTGTGGGAGATAGGGGAGACTTAGAGTATTGATTTCCAGTCCAACCATCAACCTAATACATAGGGGAACCATCGTATGTTGATCCTTTGGTCATAAGGGTGAACACCCTAGCTCCACCGTCGATGTGCACCTCTACTTGGTGAACCACCGACTCAAGGAGCTCCAAGAGGGGAAAACATCAACCCTCACACCGCAGAAGACCACCAACATATCCCATCGCACCAATAAATCCAACAAATAAGGGTAACCATCGAGTTCCACCACCCAAGGTAGTCCATCCATGAGAGGGAAAACCCTGACTCAATCCTAGACAGATATCACCGCCAAACCAAGGTGCAACAAGGTGCCCAAACGCACAAATAACTCAAGCATGATATGAAAACATGTGAGGAACAATAAGCATGTGAGAGATTTCAAGAAAAACCTTATATGTGGGTAAATTACATAAAAGCCCAAAGCAAGCATATAATTGTATAACTTGCTCAAATAGTGTCTGAATTGGACCAAACTTGAAACTTAAGCTTGTCACATGATATAAAAGCTCATATTAGGGTTTAATTAAGGTTTTAAACATCTAGTTATGAAAATAAAGCATGTTCATTCATTAATCTAGGTTAGGGGTCTTACAATTAGCCTCTTCAAAGCCCAATGTCCTAGTTCTTGTGAAGAATAGGAACTCATGAGAAGATGTCATATGTGTCCTTCGATATATCATAGATGTAATGTTATGCACTCATCTTGATGTGTCGTATGCCTTGAGAATGATAAGTAGATATCATTCTGATCCCAGTGAAGGTCATTAGACTGTCGTAAAGACCATCCTTAAGTACTTGAGATGAACTAAGGATCAATTCCTTATTTATGGCGGTGAGGAAGAGTTGGGCGTAAAGGGTCACATTGATGCAAGATTCCAAATTGACAAAGATGATTATTGATCACAATGTAGACTTGTGTCATGACTTAACAATAAAAGTGTGAGTTGAAAAGTTCCATGCATGAAATAGTTGTAGATCCTACAATGGAATCTGAGTACATTACTGCCTTGAGCATAGCAAAGGAAGCTATTTGGATCAAGAAGTTCATCTGTGAACTTGGAGTGGTTCTGTTATGACCCGTTCCAAAGTTTATTGGTAAGCATTATGATTTGAGCCTAATTAAAGTTATTTGAGTTAACATATGTTTTTATGATGTGGTTAGTGAATCATTAACTTGATTTGGTTGAATTAAGCACATAAGATCAATTAGTGCATAATTAAGATGATAAATTTGAGTAAAGTAATAATTGGATGCAATTGGAATTTTGAATCAGTAAAACATTGTGATTAGCATGTTTTCATGCCTTGGGAGTGTAGTGGGCCTCATTCTTGAAAAGATGCAAAAGAAATCATGCTGATTGGACCTCCGAGGAAAAAGTTATAAGGATTTTCAGTTTCTGGGGTCAATTTAGCAATTTTTCCAAGGTTCTTACTTATAAACGATCCTTTTTCTTTCCTTTCTTTTTTCGTTTATCTTCTCCAGCGGTCGCCTCTGTGAAGTCGGTGCACAAGAGCTGAGTGGCGATCGGTGAAGTCGAGGAGCAGTTGGCTCCGTTTTCCCCAGCAACCCACCTCTCTTCTTCTTCCCTTCTTCTTTTCTCCTTCCTCTTCCCCTACCTCTTCCTTCCTTGGCTAGCGGCCACCTGCTGCTTGGCCAAGCGGCACCTTGTAGCAGCCGTAGCTGCGTGCAGTAGTAGGAAATTAGCTTGGGCGCCAAGGCAATAAGAGTAGGTTGGTTTGAGCTCCGTTTTGGAGGTACAAGCAAGAATATGTAGCCTCTATTCAAGTCCAACCATCGTTTGAGCTCTCCGTCAACATGTGCGTGAAGCAGCTTGCTACAGGAGCATGAAATTGAAATACCAAAGGTCGAAAGGCAACCAAATTCTGCCCGGAAACAGGCCTTGGACACATTTCTGGACGAATCCGGACATCCTGGACCACTGTGAGTAGGAGTTCATTTAGTTATCATCATTTAACTCCTTCATTGGAATTTTTCGGTAAACTGTGCATTTTTGCACTGATATCAGTGGTTATCAGGCGTTTTATCAGTATTTGATGAAACTTGAATTTTATTTTATAAATTGCTTCAGTATGATTATACATGATCTAGAACAACTTCTGATCAGTGTAGAACAGTTCAATGATTTTATTTGGTTCAACGGAAACCAAAAGTGCTTAATGCAATTGTTGAAATAGATTTAATTAACTGAAATATTGCTGCTGTGTATGTTTGAACAATAGAGATAATTGACTTGCTCTATGAATACTCATGTATATACAGAGTAGCGGTTGAAATTAGTACAGTTCATAAACAAGTGTATTAATCCATTTGTATGTTCTAAAGTAATGAAAGATATAATTGTGTTATAATAGACTTAGGTGCCCCAACACCGTAGAACCCCATTGCGCGGTCTATACCTTTGGGGTAAAACGGTCAGCCATGGGGATACGCCCAGGCATCGGAGACTCGTGTCCAACAAATACTGAATGTCTCGGTGACACGAAGTCTGAGAGGTAGGATCCCGGTCAGCCCTGGGGATACGCCCAGGCATCAGAAATCTGGGAGAATGTCCCGATCAGCCCTGGGGATACGCCCAGGCATCGGAGACTTAGAGACCCTCCGACTGTGCACTACAGGTTGCGGGAGGAGTCCAGAGCACTCAGAGTTAGTGCAGTGAGGCCTTGTAAGCCTGAGAGTCCTGTGCAGACCAGGACGAGAAGTCAGACTTAGCATTTCCCGGGTGTGTTGCTAAGTCTTGTACGGTGGGATCGTAGTTCGCTACAGATCTTCATATGCAAAGTGCGCTGCATATGTTTGGGGCATAACTAAAATGTAATCGTATAGGATCACAGTAAATTTAATATGTTAGTAGTTTAGAATCTTCTGTGTTAGTTGTTAATAATTGCCTAACTAATTAAGATATGCAGTTCCTGATATTTAATGCTTACAGTTATGTGATACCTGTTGGTATATAGAAATATGAATATTGTCTGATAGAATTATTATGCCATTAGAATTGCTCAGTATAGAACTGTTCTTATGCTTTATTACAATTTTATATATCTGATGAGTTGTTTAGTGATAGCTAAATGAAAGGCTATTCACTGAGCGAGTAGGCTCACTCCTCTACTCAAACATTTTCAGGTCAACAACAACATCAAGAATCTGAAGGATCTTTCCATCCTAGTTTTTGGCAGTAGAAGGTATATGTAGTTAGTTTAGTTAGAGGTCTCTTAGTCCTTTCCCCTCAGTCCTTTGGACATGGTGTGGGTGAGAGAGAGTATGTATGGCGAATGTGTAAAAGATGTAAATTAACTGTTATGTTTTACTTTATGTTAAACAATGTTACATGTTGTAAACTCTATTTATGTTCTCTAGCCAGTTTAATTGAAATGCTTCCGCAATAGTTTATTATGTTTTAGTTTACAGCAATAATCAGGATATCATTACGAGGTTTTAAAAAGAAAAAGTTCTCAGTGATTCGTTTATGTGATAATCCCTCCGTCGCGCCCTAATCTCGTGATTAGTGGTTAGTGTGAGATCGGGGTGTGACATCTTGGTATCAGAGCATAGGTTGAGTACATAGTTACTCAGAGTCCAGGTCAGGGGACGATAAGAGACCAATAGGATTAAGGTTTAGGTGTCTTTCTTCTATCTATAGTTTTCTAACAGGAAATATTTTGTTATATTATTGCAAATGGCAGGAAGAGGTTATGGTCATGATGACCAGGCCGAGAGTCATGTTGGCCCTGATCCACTGTACATGGGTCCAGGTGGTGGTGACCACGTGGATGAAGCATCCCGTATGTACAGGATGTTTCTGGAGACCAGAGAGAGGTATAAGGCTGATAGGTGAGCTTCTACTTCTACCAGCAATAAGGATTTGATGCGATCTTATGAGCTTGTGAAGAAGCTTGGTGGCACAGAGTTTAGTGGCACTACAGATCCCGCTGAGGCTGATGAGTGGTTGAGACAGATAGAGAAGGTCTTTTGCCTGATGGAGCTTCCAGAAGAGAAGAAGATTAATCATGCTATTTACTTTCTGAAGGGCGATGCATAGTTGTGGTGGCACAGTGTGGAGGATAAGAGAAGAGGTACAGAGCTTACTTGGGAGAATTTCACTGAAGAATTCCATCTTAAGTATTATCCTCCTACTTTCATTAATGAGAAAACCAGGAAGTTAGAGAACATTGAGCAAGGAAGCATGTCAGTTACAGAATATGAAGCGATTTTCACCAGGCTGGCGAACTTCTGTCCTCATCTTATACCTAATAACATAGAGAGATGCAGGAGGTTTCAAGAAGGGCTGAGGTCAGAAATCTGGCATACTGTTTCAGCGACTAGTAGAAGAAACAGAGAGAACTTTGGTGAGTTCATTGAGGCGGCCAGACAGGTTGAGGAATCTGTGAATGCTGATAAGGTATCCGAGTCTAAGAAGAGATCTGGGGAGTTTGTCAGGGGACAATATAACAGCGGTTATAGAGGTGGAGGTAGAGGTTTCTTTTCCAAGCTTGGGTGTGGCTTTAGCTGCTTCAGTAAACAGAGATCCGAGGACGTTTCTTCTTCTAGGAGCAGAGGGAGACATAGCCCAGGTAGATGGAGCTGTGCATCTAGTGGGCGGCCATCTGGATCATCTACTTCTGTGACTGGTCCACTGAGACAGGAGATGCGAGTATGTAATGCTTGTGGAAGATTACACTCTGGGCAATGTTGGGGTTCAGACCATACAGAATGTTACCAGTGTGGGCAGATAGGACATATAAGAAGGAATTGCCCTCAGCTTCAACCAGCAGCATCACAAGCTTCTCAGTCTCAGTTTTATGATGTTCAGAGACAACCTCCAGTTGAAGGACCGAGTTCTTCTGTGGCTTCCGGTTCTAGAGGTGGTGGAATGCCCAGTGGCAGAGGTGGTCAGCGAGGACGTCGTGGTGGTGGTAGAGCTTCAGCACGATTCTTCTCTCTTACACCACAAGAAGGTATAATTTCTTCACAAGTTGTTACTAGAACAATGCTCTTATTCAATAGTATGCCGGTTACAGTCTTGATAGATCCAGGTGCTACTCATTCTTTTATACAACGCTCTTTAGTCAGTGAACTTAACCTATAAACTCAAGAGTTGGTAGATGAGTTAGTGTTGAGGGTTCCACTAGGTGGACCAACAGTTCTGACTGAGTTTTGTCCCGGATGTTTGCTGTCTTTTGGTGGTTATACCTTTGCTGCTAATTTCATACCCTTGGATGTAAATACTTTTCAAATCATCTTGGGTATGGATTGTCTTGAGATGTATCGAGTGCAACTCGACTGTTGGAAGAAGGAAGCTATCTTTCAACAGGGTGAATTTTCTTGTGTCTTTATTGGAGATAGGAAAGTTCTACCTACGTGTATTGTATCTGCTGTTGTAGCTGATAAGATGCTGCAGAAGGGATGTGAAGCGTTCCTTGCTCATGTGGTTGACACTAGAGCAGAGAAGAGTACAGCCACTGTTGATGATGTGCCTGTGGTTCGTGAGTTTTCTGATGTTTTTCCAGAAGAGTTGCCAGGCTTACCCCCTGTCAGAGACATTGATTTTGAGATTCAGGTATATCCAGGCAATCATCCAGTTGCACTGCCAGCCTACAGAATGGCACCTGCTGAGTTGAAGGAACTCAAGGTGCAACTGCAAGAGTTGTTGGATAAGGGTTTCATCAAACCCAATTCTTCACCGTGGGGTGCTCCAGTGCTGTTTGTTAAGAAGAAGGATGGTACTATGCGTCTTTGCATGGATTACAGGCAACTGAACAAGATCACTATTAAGAACAAGTACCCTTTTCCGAGAATAGACGATCTGTTTGATCAGTTGCGTGGAGCGACAATCTTCTCTAAGATAGACCTGAGATCTGGATATCATCAGCTCAGAATAAAGGCTTCTGATATTCCCAAAACAGCTTTCAGAACCAGGTATGGGCATTATGAGTTTCTGGTCATGTCGTTTGGGTTGACCAATGCCCCAGCAGCCTTTATGGATATGATGAATCGGATCTTCAAACCGTTCTTAGATCAGTTTATTGTAGTTTTTATAGATGATATTCTGATCTACTCCAGAGATGATGAACAGCATGAGCAACACCTGAGAGTAACGTTGCAGTTGTTGAGGCAACATCAGTTGTATGCTAAGTTTAGCAAGTGTGAGTTCTGGTTGACCGAGGTAGCATTTCTTGGACATGTTATCTCGAGAGATGGAGTTAGCGTTGACCCTAAGAAAGTTGATTTTGTACTTCAGTGGGAACAGCCTAAGACTCCTACTAAGATCAAAAGTTTCTTGGGTTTAGCAGGCTATTACAGAAGGTTTATACAGAACTTCAGTGTGCTAGCATCACCCTTGACACGTTTGACGAGGAAGAATGCACCGTTTGTTTGGTCTGATAACTGAGAGAAGAGTTTTCAGATCTTGAAGAGGAAGTTGACCACAGCGCCAGTGTTGGTTTTGCCAGAGGCAGATAAAGGTTATACAGTGTTTTGCGATGCTTCCAGGAGAGGTTTAGGTTGTGTGTTGATGCAAGAAGGCAAGGTTGTGGCCTATGCATCTAGACAACTTAAGAAGAACGAAGAGAACTACCCTACTCATGATCTGGAGTTGGATGCCATTGTTCATGCTCTTAAGACATGGCGTCACTATCTGTATGGTGAGACATGTCAGGTGTTTACGGACCATAAGAGCCTGAAGTATATCTTCACTCAGAAGGATTTGAATCTGAGACAGCGCAGATGGCTTGAGCTGATCAAAGATTATGAGGTGACAATCGATTACCATCCTGGTAAAGTGAATGTTGTGGCAGATGCCTTGAGTAGGAAGTCAAGTTCAACAACAGATGCATTTTCTATGGCATGTTTCAAGAGAGACTTGCTTGTAGATATGCGAAAGTTGAACTTAGACTTGGGAGTGTCAGGACAGAGTGGGTTGATTGCACAGATGCAAGTCAAACCTACTTTCTATAGTCAGATTAAGGAGTTGCAGCAGAGTGATGATGAGCTGTGGCAGGTTATGCAGCATATGTCGGAAGGGAGAAGGCCAGAGTTCAGGTTTTCTGTTGATGGTGTGTTATATCTCCATGACAGGTTGTGTGTACCTGGGAACAGTGAGCTGAAAGAGCAGATTCTTGAAGAAGCGCATGCTTCTATGTATGCTATGCATCCAGGTAACACTAAAATGTACATGAACCTCAAAGATTTGTACTGGTGGCCTGGTATGAAGAGGGATGTAGCTGAGTTCGTGGCCAGATGTGGGATATGTCAGCAGGTTAAAGCCGAACATCAGAAACCTGCGGGTACTTTGCAGTCGCTTCCTATTCCTGAATGGAAATGGGAACACATCACCATGGACTTCGTGGTAGGGTTACCAAAGACTCCTAGAGGTTCTGACTCGATATGGGTGATTGTGGATAGACTAACTAAGTCAGCTCACTTTCTTCCTATCAAGTCAACCTTTGATGTTCCAAAGCTGGCCAAGATATATGTGAATGAGGTAATCAGATTGCATGGAATTCCAGTTTCTATTATATCTGATAGAGATCCTAAGTTCACATCCAGGTTCTGGAATCAGTTACATCGTGCATTGGGCACAAGGCTGAGGTTCAGTACAGCGTTTCACCCGCGGACAGATGGTCAGTCTGAGAGGACCATTCAGACTCTTGAAGACATGCTAAGAGCATGCATTCTGCAGTTCAGAGGTAACTGGGAAGAACACTTAAGCCTGATGGAGTTTGCATATAACAACAGCTACCATTCTAGTCTTGGAATGGCCCCATATGAAGCTCTATATGGCAGAAAGTGTAGATCACCAGTTTGTTGGTACGGGGTTGGCGAGAAAGAAATTCTTGGACCTGAGATAGTCGATATGACTACAGAGAAGATATCTGTGATCAGGGAGCAGTTGAAAGCTGCTCAGGACAGGCAGAAAAGTTATGCAGAGAGACGACGTCGACCTCTTGAGTTTGAGGTTGGTGACGAGGTTTATCTGAAAGTTTCACCGTGGAAGGGAGTGTTGAGGTTTGGTAAGAGAGGCAAATTGACTCCTAGGTTTATGGGCCCATATCCTATCATTGAGAGGATTGGACCTGTAGCCTACAGGTTGGATTTGCCATCTAAGTTGGCCAATCTTCATGATGTGTTTCACGTGTCTATGTTGAAGAAATGTTACCCTGGTACACAGAAGATAGTAGACCCAGAACCGGCACAGCTCAGAACAGACGTGTCCTATGTTGAAGGACCGGTTCAGATAGTTGATCAGAGGATCAAGAAACTTAAGAATCGCGAGATATCCTTAGTAAAAGTTTTGTGGAGGAATCATAACCTAGATAAAGCTACGTGGGAGCTTGAGTCAGAGATGCGTAACAAGTTTCCTTTTCTCTTTTAGGAATTTTGGGACGAAATTCTTATAAGGGAGGGAGATTGTTATGACCCGTTCCAAAGTTTATTGGTAAGCATTATGATATGAGCCTAATTAAAGTTATTTGAGTTAACATATGTGTTTATGATGTGGTTAGTGAATCATTAACTTGATTTAGTTGAATTAAGCACATAAGATCAAATAGTGCATAATTAAGATGATTAATTTGAGTAAAGTAATAATTGGATGCAATTGGAATTTTGAATCAGTAAAACAATGTGATTAGCATGTTTTCATGCCTTGGGAGTGTAGTGGGCCTCATTCTTGAAAAGATGCAAAAGAAATCATGCTGATTGGACCTCCGAGGAAAAAGTTATAAGGATTTTCACTTTCTGGGGTCAATTTAGCAATTTTTCCAAGGTTCTTACTTATAAACGATCCTTTTTCTTTCCTTTCCTTTTTCGTTTATCTTCTCCAGCGGTCGCCTCTATGAATTCGACGCACAGGAGCTGAGTGGCGATCGGTGAAGTCGAGGAGCAGTTGGCTCCGTTTTCCCCAGCAACCCACCTCTCTTCTTCTTCCCTTCTTCTTTTCTCCTTCCTCTTCCCCTACCTCTTCCTTCCTTGGCTAGCGGCCACCTGCTGCTTGGCCAAGCGGCACCTTGCAGCAGTTGTAGCTACGTGCAGCAGCAGGAAATTAGCTTGGGCGCCAAGGCAATAAGAGGAGGTTGGTTTGAGCTCCGTTTTGGAGGTACAAGCAAGAAGTTGTAGCCTCTATTCAAGTCCAACCATCGTTTGAGCTCTCCGTCAACCTGTGCGTGAAGCAGCTTGCTACAGGACCGTGAAATTGAAATACCAAAGGTCGAAAGGCAACCAAATTCCGCCCGGAAACAGGCCTTGGACACATTTCCGGACAAATCCGGACATCCCGAACCACTGTGAGTAGGAGTTCATTTAGTTATCATCATTTAACTCCTTCATTGGAATTTTTCGGTAAACTGTGCATTTTTGCACTGATATCAGTGGTTATCAGGCGTTTTATCAGTATTTGATGAAACTTGAATTTTATTTTATAAATTGCTTTGGTATGATTATACATGATCTAGAACAGCTTCTGATCAGTGTAGAACAGTTCAATGATTTTATTTGGTTCAACGGAAACCAAAAGTGCTTAATGCAATTGTTGAAATAGATTTAATTAACTGAAATATTGTTGTTGTGTATGTTTGAACAATAGAGATAATTGACTTGCTCTATGAATACTCCTATATATACAGAGTAGCGGTTGAAATTAGTACAGTTCATAAATAAGTGTATTAATCCAGTTGTATGTTCTAAAGTAATGAAAGATATAATTGTGTTATAATAGACTTAGGTGCCCCAACACCGTAGAACCCCATTGTGCGGTCTGTACCTTTGGGGTAAAACGGTCAGCCCTGGGGATACGCCCAGGAATCGGAGACTCGTGTCCAACAAATACCGAATGTCTCGGTGACACAAAGTCTGAGAGGTAGGATCCCGGTCAGCCCTGGGGATACGCCCAGGCATCGGAGATCCGAGAGAATGTCCCGGTCAGCCCTGGGGATACACCCAGGCATCGGAGACTTAGAGACCCTCCGACTGTGCACTAAAGGTTGCGGGAGGAGTCCAGAGCACTCAGAGTTAGTGCAGTGAGGTCTTGTGAGCCTGAGAGTCCTGTGCAGACCAGGACGAGAAGTCAGACTTAGCATTTCCCGGGTGTGTCGCTAAGTCTTGTACGGTGGGATCGTAGTTCGCTACAGATCTTCATATGCAGAGTGTGTTGCATATGTTTGGGGCATAACTAAAATGTAATCGTATAGGATCACAGTAAATTTAATATGTTAGTAGTTTAGAATCTTTTGTGTTAGTTGTTAATAATTGCCTAACTAATAAAGATATGCAGTTCCTTATATTTAATGCTTACAGTTATGTGATACCTGCTGTTATATAGAAATATGAATATTGCCTGATAGAATTATTATGCCATTAGAATTGCTCAGTATAGAACTGTTCTTATGCTTTATTACAATTTTATATATCTGATGAGTTGTTTAGTGATAGCTAAATGAAAGGCTATTCACTGAGCGAGTAGGCTCACTCCTCTACTCAAACATTTTCAGGTCAACAACAGCATCAAGAATCTGAAGGATCTTTCCATCCTAGTTTTTGGCAGTAGAAGGTATATGTAGTTAGTTTAGTTAGAGGTCTCTTAGTCCTTTCCCCTCGGTCCTTGGGACATGGTGTGGGTGAGAGAGAGTATGTATGGCGAATGTGTAAAAGATGTAAATTAACTGTTATGTTTTACTTTCTGTTAAACAATGTTACATGTTGTAAACTCTGTTTATGTTCTCTAGCCAGTTTAATTGAAATGCTTCCGCAATAGTTTATTATGTTTTAGTTTACAGAAATAATCCGGATATCATTACGAGGTTTTAAAAAGAAAAAGTTCTCAATGATTTGTTTATGTGATAATCCCTCTGTCGCGCCCTAATCTCGTGATTAGTGGTTAGTGTGAGATCGGGGTGTGACAGGTTCTGAGCATTAGGGATGCAATATAGTTGTATTGTGACAACAATGGAGTTATTTCACAAATGGGAGCTTAGATCCATTAGCGTTCTAAGCATATACTTTGGCATTTCCATCTCATACGAGAGATCGTATATGAAGGAGATGTGAAGATTTGCAAAGTACTGATTAAAAGCAATATTGTTGACCCACTAACAAAAGCAATTTTGCAATAGAAGTATGATGGACATGTTAGATCGCTCGAGATAAGATTCACAGGTGATTGACTCTAAGTGCAAGTGGGAGTCTGTTGGTAGTGTTGACCTAGAGGTTATACACGGTCCATACTTTGATAATGACTCAACCATTTCATTCATATGTATATAATATGTGTATTCAAGATTAATATGAGGTTTTAGGTACATGAAAAGGATCAATTTACATAATTCCTATCTTGTCAAAGTTCAAGTCAAAAGCAATGCAAGTGTGCTAATAAGGAAATCCCTTCAAATGACCTTAGAAAATTTTTGTAATCACTTGTATTGATGATATGACTAGTAACTAAGATGAGAAAAATATGTGGGATATAGTACCAAGTTTTAATCACTTTGTAGTCAAATTAGAAAATTGATCACAGAATGTTGATCGGTTGAGTTTCAATCTCGACCGATCCCATGGATTGATTTTCTGATGATATGCATCAGTCGAGTTGTGCGTTCACAGAATTCGACCAAACGACTTACTGACCAAATGCGATTTTGGCTAATCGGTCGAGTTTCTTAGGACAAACTCGACCGATAGTTTGAAAATTGGGTTTATCTTTTAGTCGATCGGTCGAGTTACCTTTATTGAAACTCGACCAAATGTACTGTACGGAAAATGCAGAAAAAGTAATTCTAACCATTGGTGACTTGTTTGGACAAAAATAGATCTATTTCCTTGAGCAGAAATGGCTATATTTCGGCCCTGAGTGTTTCCCAACTCAAGGGAGCACCCCCGGCTATAAATAGGACCCCTTGGAGTTCATTCCAAGTTTGCTCATTCACTACATTCAAGGTCCTTGATATAGTTGAGTGTGCTACTACTCCTTGAGCCCCTTTCTCTCTCTAGTTTTCATATCATTTTGTGATTTGTGAGTTAGTTAGGATTATTATAAGAGAGCTCCACCTTTGTGCATGTAAAGCTCTCAAATCTTCCACTACTTCCCTATCCCCTTCTTTCATGAAGAAAAGATGAAGCAAGCTCCATTGAGTGAAGAAGAAGTTATAGATGGTCCTCTTCAAGGGTGTTGAAGAGGTGGTAATCTTCTCCAAGTGAAGGAGAAGGCAAAGGTTGAAGATCCAAGAGGAGAAGCAAAGTCCTTGAAGGAAGAAGACTTGAGCTTGAGTGGGTAAGACCTTGGTGAAGGATGAAGACTCAAGCTAAGTGGATAAGTTCCTTATTAAGGTGGAGATCTCCTTGTGGTTGGATGGGTAAGGCCTTTGGTGGTCTATTGCTATAAATCTTTGCGGTGATATAATCGAGAAAAACACTTGCAAAGTCCTAGAGGTTGACCTCTCTAGGTAGTGGACTGACTCACTTCTAGTTTGAAGTGTGGAACCACTCTACATCCCTTTGTTAAGTGCTTGCTATCAATCTCTCTCATCCTTGTTATGCTTGTTAGATAGGACCTCAAATTTCCATTAAGCTTTTTCTCATAATTAATATAATTTGAAGGTCTAATCTATTTTATGAGAAATTTTGTAGCTCTATTCACCCCTCCCCCCTCTAGAGCCCTTTGATCCAACAAGTGGTATCAGAGCCAAGGATATTATCCAACAATCTCCCACGAGACGAGATGATGGGTGACAACCTACTTGGTTCACTCAACCTAGAGGGAGGCTTCTCCATGCACCCTCCGGTCTTTGACGTCACCAACTTCCTCTATTAGAAGAGGCGGATGCAATTCTACATTCAAGGGATGAACTTTGATATGTGGAAGGTGATGGTCACAGCTTACAAAGAGCCAACCAGCGCTATTGTAGCATGGAGTGAAGCTGCTCTCAAGGAAGCTCAACTCAATGCAAAGGCCATTAGCATCCTCTACGCATCCCACACTCCCACAGAGTTCAATCGAATCTCATCATGGGACACCGCCTATGAGATTTGGGACAAGTTGTGCATCACATATGAAGGCACAAAGCAAGTCAGGGAGGCAAAGATCTACATGTTGAATAGCCTCCTAGAGAACTTCAAGATGAGAAAGAAAGAAGGCATTGTGGAGATGTATTTAAGGCTCAATGTCATCATCAATGGGCTAGCTGCATTAGGCAACACTTTGGATAGAGGCATCATCAACTCAAAGATCTTGAGAACTCTTCCAAAGATATGGGAGTCAAAGGTCACCTCCATTGAATAAGTGACGAGTCTTAGTGTGGCGACCGTCTCGCGAAAACAGGATTAACTAATGCGGAAGCGAATTATTTGCAGCGGATTACTGAAAATCACTGAAAATTTAAAACTTTTTGCAAAGAGATCCATTCACAGGAAAACTCTTTCATTCAGAACCAAAGTAAAACCTTACATCCTGGTTCATATATACATCTCATGTACTATTACTTCTCGAGGAATACAAACATCAACTACTTTGTCTTAACTGTACACAGGTAGTATAAAACCCTCGAGGCTTAAAGCCAAAATCTCAGATCGATCCATCAAAACATTACTCCTAGGACCCGAGAGTACAGAGACGACTCATAGGACTTTCTATATACAACTTGACAGCTCATATCCCCACCTGGGATTTACTGCTTTCCCTGCTACTGTTGCTGCTGCTCTTCCTCTGTAATAGGTTCCTTGCCTTTTCGTCGGCGGTTACCTAAAAATTTAATCCCACGGGGGTGAGACAATTATCAAAATTGTCCCATCGAGAGATATAACTCTCCTCTAGAAACATTGTTATTGCAAATAATATAATAACACTGAGCAGTAGAAATATAAACATTTATCAGCAGGTAATTCATTAGATAAACTAAATAGAGCAGCATTCTCTATGCAATCATTTCAGTTGTAACTTGAATAAGTAGCAAGTTATCCATTTAGGAAGAAATATAAAGATAATGTAAATCATTTATCCAACTAGAACATGTTAATCAATGTATTCCCAACCATTGATTCTCGTAGTTCAACCCTAAGCAAATATGCTACACGACTGATTACATATTACAAACATACTTATGCCCTGAGGAGATGAGATATACCGCTCATACTCCAACCGACCACTGCGAAGTCGAAATCGGCACCATACATAGGTCATCAGAAGAGCCGGATTTCTATGACCTCATCCTCCTCAGTCAGTGTGAGGAACAACATGCAGGACATCTCGTGTATCTGCTATAATAGCTTTCCAGGGTATTCTGGCAACTTCGCTATTAGAGTTACAGTGGCATTCTGTACTCTCTTCACCATCGAGGGATTTCTTGTTTATCTCTCATCAATGCGGCATTAACAACATCATCGGGAGATTAGTGATACATCATCCCGGCATATACATATAATGAAGAATTGAGAGATTTAGTGTTTATCTCACATCAATTCCTTCATTAGGGCGTAAGGATATTCACGCCAATAACCCCCACATACTCAAAAGTATGCTCTCCAGGAGTTCCCTTAGGAAAACCTGTTTCACCATCACCTAACTACTGACGATGATGGATCTATGGTCAGGGCTCTACATGATATCATTTCACTTGATTATTTAAGTACATTACAACATTCTTTTATCATCAGGCATGTTGTCAATCATATAACATTATAACATTTGCTATAAAGAATGAGTACTATTTCTATCAAGTTCATTTCACAGCTTTGCTAACATTGGGATCTCAATCCCTTATCATCTCATCATCATGATTCAAGAATATGGGTGTTCAAACCCTTAAATCATCAAGACACATGTTACCACTTTAACAGGTAACTTAATGCCATCAAGTCATCTAACAGTGTAAACATGATAAATGTAATGCAGGTATTTCACATGGCTCTTAAAGCCTATCAAACTCTTTTGTTACCTTTCACTAGGCAACATGGCATATCATTGCTTATAGAACTTATAAAGTGTTTTCAATACACAAGGCATCATAGCTCATACCTGACTATGTTCAATACCTCATGAAACCTGCATGATTAGTACAGATGATAACTACACATCAATTTCATATCAAGAGTAATGTACCACGGCCGTGTTGCCAAAAAAGGGGAATCACCACGGCCGTGCTACCTTACACGGTCGTGCAAGAGGTATCCACCACGGCCGTGCTGCCTAGCACGGTCGTGCTACAGCAGATCCCAATTATTTTACATTTGTGAATTTAATACTCCAAACCAATTAGGGTTTATTGTTATCCCTAAGTGGAGATGATTAATAAGTACCTTTAATTTTTAAGCTTGCCATGTCATCATTATGAATTAGGTTTATATCATCATCATATAATAGAACTTCATCTATCAATGCCCTCAATTAGGGTTATGATTCATTAACCTTCATAACTAGGGTTTCATGATCTCACTATTAAAAATCATGCCCTTACTAGGCATTCATACATGAAGAATATCTTATCCCTCATCTTCTATAAGATGAAGTTACTTCAACCTTGATTAATCTAAGTCAACTCAATCTTGAAAGAAGAATTGACATCATAGGATATGTTATTATATCAAGATCATTAAGAACTCAATCTCCCTTGGATTACATCATGTGATTGATTACATAAACCAATGACCTTCATCCAATTTGAGAGTTCATACTCTTTGGTTGATTACCTTCCAAGTGATCTTGGAATAGGTGAAACCATTTAGTAGAATAGCAATTGAAACCACTTAACAAAATTGAACTTCTGAAACTGTTTAAGCCTCAACTGGTTTGGGATCGTTTGGTCCCAAACGGTCTTGAGACCGTTTGGTCCCAAACGGTCTTGAGACTGTTTGGACTCAAACGGTCCTGAGACCGTTTGGTCCAAACCACCTCAAAACCGAAAGGACCAAATATGGTTTCCATCAATCACATTGAATTAGGGTTTTCAATGTTGAATCCTTCAATCTATCTTGCACATATTAGACACTAATCAATTGAGTTAATTAGATCAACCCTGAACTGATTTTATACTCAATTGACCCTCAATTGATCCTCAATTAGGGTTGGAATCAATTGAATTAGGGTTTAGAATCAATGAACCTTCAATATTCATCAATGTGTGACTAGTTACTTCATAACTATTGAACCACCATTCAAATGGGGTATGACCTGACCCCAAACGGTCTTGAGGTCGTTGGGATGACCTCCAAACGGTCTTGAGACCGTTTTCCCATCATATCACTCAAAACCAAGCAATCCAATTAGGGTTTGGTTCATTGAAGTGCTCACCAAATCAGCAATTTATTGCAGATCAACTTGATATCTTTAGACCTTCAACCACTGAACTATACCCAACCCTAGACCTCCAAACGGTCTTGGGTGACCACCAAACGGTCTTGAGACCGTTTGGATGAGCTCCAAACGGTATTGAGACCGTTTGCCCATCCAACCTTTGGACTTTAGTGAAAAATCATCATGGATTGGTCTATCAAGTTGATCAACAAATCAGCACTACCTTGCAATATGATTAGTACCTTTGGACCTTCAATTGGTCAACTATACTTGAACCCAGACCTCCAAACGGTCTTGGGGTGATCCCCAAACGGTCTTGAGACCGTTTGGGTGATCCCCAAACGGTCTTGAGACCGTTTGGGCTAATCAACCCAAAATCTCAACTTAACTCATTGGAATTTCAGCACTGTTTTCAATTAGGGTTTGCCTAATTGATTAGGCTTCAACTCACGATTCCTTGGGAGTTAACCCACAAAATTTGGTGAGTCATTATCCAACATAATAGGGATCAATAATCCCAAACGGTCAATGCTTGGTCAACGCACTCAAACGGTGTTGAAACCGTTTGCCCAAACAGGTCAAGTTAATCAGGTTGAAAATCAGCACTTAATTCAGTTCGATTTGCCTAATTGATTGGCCTTCAACCTATGATTCCTTTGGAGTTAACCCCTCAAATTTGGAGGGTCATTATCCTACATAATTAAGAACGAGATTACCAAACGGTCCACGCTTGGTTAACTCTTTCGTACGGTTTTGAAACCGTTTGCCACCAAACGGTTTGCAAACCGTTTGGTCACCAAACGGTTTTGGTGAAACCGTTTGGTCCCAACCAATGAGATCATTTTCTCCCAAGATATTTAGTTAGGTGCTTGCTTATGATGATGTCATCATCATATTCCTTCGTGCACCCAAGAACAGCAACCGTTCTTGATGGAATTTGCAGCAAATAAGCAAAAGTTTATCAAATTGAAGAAATCAATCAACAAAGCATAGAAGATTGATGCAATAGCAATGTTTGAGGGTTTAAGTTATAAAAACCGCCTCAATTTTGATCTCCAAGCTCCAAGCTCCGTGGCTTTAATGGTGGATGGAGCTCCAGCAACTATCCAAGGTTCGTTCTTGAGCTTTTGGATGAAATGGATGGCTAGAAATGGAAATCGAGTGAAGAAAACCTAGAATCAATCATTGATTTAGGGTTTTCACCATGAATCCAAGGTAGAAGATGATGAAACCTTACCTACAGGTGGTGTCAGTCCTTCTCCTACTCCTGAGCTTCCCCTTGGTCGTCCAAAGCAAAAGGAATAAGGAAAAGACTAATGGAAACGTTCCTTATGTGTTATTGAAATAAGGTATATATAAAGAATATGTATATGGGTCTTTAATGAAAGAGAAAATGAAATCATTTTCCTTAAATAAATTCCATACTAATTTCCCCCTAATCCTCCTCCATTACTTGATCACGAAACCACCTTCAAACTTTCGTAAAAGCTCTTCATTATCCAAGAATTAATGGAAAAGAAATTAAGCACCTTAATCCATTATAATAATAATATATATTTTTGAGTGGGAATTCTTTTCCTTATAATAAGGTGAGTGGAATTTCACCTCCTTAAGATATTTTTGATCCTTGACAGCTCAAGGACGTCCACACACACATAATAATTCCACCATTCAAGTTTTGATTGAAAGCCCTTCAATTATTTTTATTTATTTTTGCATTAATTGCATTAGGGTTTCAATTATGCTTATATCTTGATTATTTTAATGTCAAGATTCTCTCTCCTCCAAGATAATTCAAATGAGGTGCCCATCTCATTTTCTTTGCTCTACTTGATGCCAAAGATTATTAGGGACCTTATTGAATTGGTAATTTGCATATTGAACCCTAGGTTTTGGATAAATTGCACTTTACACCAAAACTAGGTTTTAATGTACAAACTTTGCTTTATCAGCACTTTCTTGGTATTCAGGCTATCACAAGCCATACCTCTGCATCATCTTCATTCTTATGATGCATCAACACATGAGGAACTTATTATCATACACAATTTGCAATCTAACCCCTCAACTTGGGTAATTTGCACTTTAGTCCAAAATTAACAAAACAATGTTTCAACATTATTCAAAAAGGACTGAAATTGAAATATAAGTTCCTCAAGAGCCTTAATTACATTTCAAAAGTTAACCAGAAGCATCAAATCACATATTTAAGCAAAACACCTAGGGTTAGTTCATAACCCAGGTCAGGGATGTTACAAATTATCCACCCCTTACAAGGATTTCGTCCCCGAAATCATTACAAAACATATTAAGAGAAAAGAGCAGGGTATTTCCTTCTCATCTCTTCCTCTAGTTCCCATGTGGCTTCTTCAGTACCACGATGATTCCAGAGGACTTTCACAAGACTTATGTCTTTCTTTTTCAGCTTCTTGATTCTTCTATCAAGAATCAACACAGGTCCTTCAACATATGATATATCATCATTAAGCTCAACCTCCATAGGCTGTAGAACCGTTTCTGTGTCAGGGTGACATTTCCTTAGCATGGAAATGTGGAACACTGGGTGTAACTTTTGCAATTCAGGTGGTAACTCCAGCTTATAAGCTACCTTTCCAACCCATTCTATAATTGGATAAGGCCCCATAAATCTAGGAGCTAACTTTCCTTTCCTTCCAAATCTAAGGACTCCTTTCCAAGGTGAGACCTTGAGGTATACTCTGTCTCCAACCTGGAATTCTAAAGGTCTACGACGCTTGTCAACATAGGATTTATGCCTATCCTGCATTAACACACATCCTAGTCCATTCTTAGAGGCATCACAGAAAACTATATACCCTTTCCCTTGCTCAGGTAACACCAATACAGGTGCACTAGTCAACCTTTCCTTCAACAACTGGAACGATTGTTGACACTTGTCATTCCACGCAAAAGGAACATCCTTTCTGGTTAACTTGGTTAAGGGTAAGGCTATGGAACTGAAGTTCTTAATGAACCTCCAATAATAGCCTGCCAACCCTAAGAAACTACGAATCTCCGTTGGTGTCTTCGGTTGCTCCCACTGTAGAACAGATTCTACCTTTTTAGGGTCAACACGAATACCTGAAGCAGATATTACGTGTCCAAGGAAAGAAACTTCTGGTAGCCAGAACTCACATTTGCTAAACTTAGCATATAACTTATGCTTTCTTAGCAAAGTCAGAGCCTGACGAAGATGGTGCTCATGCTGCTGAGCATCTCTACTGTAGATCAGGATGTCATCTATAAAGACGACTACACATTGATCAAGAAAAGGTCGAAAGATTCTATTCATGAGTTCCATAAATGCAGCTGGTGCATTAGTTAGTCCAAATGACATAACTGTGAACTCATAGTGACCATACCTTGTCCTGAAGGCAGACTTAGGTATGTCACCCTCCTTAATACGTAATTGATGGTATCCCGACCTCAAATCTATCTTTGAGAAGATGGTTGCACCACGCAACTGGTCAAACAAATCATCAATCCTTGGCCGAGGATACTTATTCTTTATAGTCACTTTATTAAGTTGTCTGTAATCAATGCATAACCGCATTGACCCATCCTTCTTCTTAACAAAGAGGACCGGAGCACCCCAGGGTGAAGTACTTGGTCGGATAAAACCCTTCTCAAGCAACTCTTGTAGTTGTTTCTTGAGTTCTGCCATCTCAGCAGGCGCCATTCTATATGGTGTTTGTGCTATTGGCTGTGTGCCCGGGATTAGATTAATCTCAAAATCAATCTCTCGGGGTGGAGGTACACTTGGAAGTTCTTCAGGAAATACATCTTGAAATTCCATGACTACAGGAACTTCAGCAGGATTAGGACTCTCCATGGTGTTATCTACCACATGGGCCAAGAATGCATAACATCCTTGCCTCATCATCTTCTCAGCTACCATGGATGATACAAGACAGGTTGGAAGGATCTTTCTGTCTCCTTGAAAGATCCATGTGTCACTGTAATCTGTAAACACAGCTTGCTTGGACTCACAATCCAAGACAACCTTGTACCTTTCTAAGGTGTCCATCCCAAGAATTATATCGAACCCATGCATCTCAAGTGGTATAAGATCCACTTGGATGTAATGTTCATAAAAGGAAAGAATACAGGGAGAACATACTTCCCACAACATAGTAGATCCCATTAAAGGAGTTTCTAACAACAGACTATCTGCTTTATGACTTGTAGTCATGTTGCAGTCAAGAATCACTCTCCGAGTGATAAAGGAATGAGTAGCTCCTGGATCAATTAAAACAGATACGATGCAGGATGTAGACATATCAGAATAAAATAGTTTCATCTGACCTGTCACAACCCGAGGGTTGATCACTGCATCAGGTGGATTCATCGCATAAAATCTCGCCGTTACCTGTGGTTGATTTGGTGCTCGATGACTATGTGCTGATGATCCAGCTTGGGACGTTTGTCCACGTCCTCTAGCTCCACTTGGAAACTGCCTCCTTTGAGAACCTTGTTGACTATGCCTTTGAGGTTGAGTCACACTCACCTCTCGGGTTCTACAATCCTTCATCTGATGTCCCACCTTTCCACATATAAAACAACTTCTGATCCCCTGCTTTGGTCTGGATGGTCCTGTAACCGATACAGATGCTGAGCTGTGAGCTCTTTCTGGTGGTAAACTTCGTCCTCTACCCCTATTTGACGTCCACTGCGTATGGGTATTGAATCTAGGTGGTGCCATTGGTGCATAAAACCTCGGTTTCTTGAAACCTTTGGATGAAGATCCTTGGAACTGGGGGTACACCTTCTTGTTCTGGGTCTGTCTCTTCTCAGTCACATACCTCTCTATCCTTCTAACAGACTCTACAAAAGTAGCAAATCTTTCTCTGTTCTCCAGAGCAGACACAGGGGTGGTCAACTCAGCATTTAATCCTTTCTCAAAAAGTCTGATCCTTTCTTCATCAGTGGTTGCCATATGCGGACATAACCGCAAAAGCTCCATGAACTTAGCCTCATACTCGCTAATGTTCATTGGTCCTTGTCTTAATCTCTCAAACTGAGAGATTTTCTCATCCAAAAAGGTCTTAGGAAAGTATCTATTGACAAATTCTCGTCGAAATACTTCCCATGCAATCTCCACACCTGACCTTTTTCCCTCCTCTATGGTCCACCAGTGACCAACACTCCCCTTAAGAAGGTACACAGCATGCCTGACCTTCTCAGCTTCTGGGATGTTAAGGATTCTAAAGGCCTTCTCTAGCTCAGTTAGCCACATGTCAGCATCTGCTGTGTCAGCTGTCCCAGCATATTCTGTGGCTCCAACTCGGCGAAGTCGTTCAAACGTCTTGCCGACTCCTTGTCCTTCTTGATGAGTAGGTGCCCTGGGTGCAGGCATGGGCATCCTATCAGTCATATGTGTCATGGCAGTCATGAACTGCCCAAACATAGCTTGGAAGGCTGGATTCCCCATGTCAGCTGGGTTGAACTGGGGTTGATCAGGTACAGGTTCCTCCCTGTCCTGGTCTCTTGCACCTCTTCTCGGTGCAGCCACACTGCTTTCAGCAACATGTTCCTCGTGTGATCCAGACATCTTTAGTTTTCTCTTCTCCTCCTATATGAGCAGAAGACACTATTTAGATATACTGGAAGACACTAGAACATACTCAACAACCCTAGTCCTATGTCTTTGTAGACTCAGCGAACCTAGAGCTCTGATACCACTAAATTGTGGCGACCGTCTCGCAAAAATAGGATTAACTAATGCGGAAGCGAATTATTTGCAGCGGATTACTGAAAATCACTGAAAATTTAAAACTTTTTGCAAAGAGATCCATTCACAGGAAAACTCTTTCATTCAGAACCAAAGTAAAACCTTACATCATGGTTCATATATACATCTCATGTATTATTACTTCTCGAGGAATACAAACATCAACTACTCTGTCTTAACTATACACAGGTAGTATAAAACCCTCGAGGCTTAAAGCCAAAATCTCAGATCGATCCATCAAAACATTACTCCTAGGACCCGAGAGTACAGAGACGACTCATAGGACTTTCTATATACAACTTGACAGCTCATATCCCCACCTGGGATTTACTGCTGTCCCTGCTACTGCTGCTGCTGCTCTTCCTCTGTAATAGGTTCCTTGCCTTTTTCGTCGGCGGTTACCTAAAAATTTAATCCCACAGGGGTGAGACAATTATAAAAATTGTCCCAGGGAGAGATATAACTCTCCGCCAGAAACATTGTTATTGCAAATAATAGAATAACACTGAGCAGTAGAAATATAAACATTTATCAGCAGGTAATTCATTAGATAAACTAAATAGAGCAGCATTCTCTATGCAATCATTTCAGTTGTAACTTGAATAAGTAGCAAGTTATCCATTTAGGAAGAAATATAAAGATAATGTAAATCATTTATCCAACTAGAACATGTTAATCAATGTATTCCCAACCATTGATTCTCATAGTTCAACCCTAAGCAAATATGCTACACGGCTGATTACATATTACAAACATACTTATGCCCTGAGGAGATGAGATATACCGCTCATACTCCAACTGACCACTGCGAAGTCGAAATCGGTACCATACATAGGTCATCAGAAGAGCCGGATTTCTATGACCTCATCCTCCTCAGTCAGTGTGAGGAACAACATCTAGGACATCTCATGTCTCTGCTATAATAGCTTTCCAGGGTATTCTGGCAACTTCGCTATTAGAGTTACAGTGGCATTCTGTACTCTCTTCGCCATCGAGGGATTTCGTGTTTATCTCTCATCGATGCGGCATTAACAACATCATCGGGAGATTAGTGATACATCATCCCGGCATATACATATAATGAAGAATTGAGAGATTTAGTGTTTATCTCACATCAATTCCTTCATTAGGGCGTAAGGATATTCGCGCCCATAACCCCCACATACTCAAAAGTATGCTCTCCAGGAGTTCCCTTAGGAAAACCTGTTTCACCATCACCTAACTACTGACGATGATGGATCTATGGTCAGGGCTCTACATGATATCATTTCACTTGATTATTTAAGTACATTACAACATTCTTTTAGCATCAGGCATGTTGTCAATCATATAACATTATAACATTTGCTATAAAGAATGAGTACTATTTCTATCAAGTTCATTTCACAGCTTTGCTAACATTGGGATCTCAATCCCTTATCATCTCATCATCATGATTCAAGAATATGGGTGTTCAAACCCTTAAATCATCAAGACACATGTTACCACTTTAACAGGTAACTTAATGCCATGAAGTCATCTAACAGTGTAAACGTGATAAATGTAATGCAAGTATTTCACATGGCTCTTAAAGCCTATCAAACTCTTTTGTTACCTTTCACTAGGCAACATGTCATATCATTGCTTATAGAACTTATAAAGTGTTTTCAATACACAAGGCATCATAGCTCATACCTGACTATGTTCAATACCTCATGAAACCTGCATGATTAGTACAGATGATAACTACACATCAATTTCATATCAAGAGTAATGTACCACGGCCGTGCAAAGGGGAATCACCACGGCCGTGCTACATTACACGGTCATGCAAGAGGTATCCACCACGGCCGTGCTGCCTAGCACGGTCGTGCTACAGCAGATCCCAATTATTTTACATTTGTGAATTTAATACTCCAAACCAATTAGGGTTTATTGTTATCCCTAAGTGGAGATGATTAATAAGTACCTTTAATTTTTAAGCTTTCCATGTCATCATTATGAATTAGGTTTATATCATCATCATATAATAGAACTTCATCTATCAATGCCCTCAATTAGGGTTATGATTCATTAACCTTCATAACTAGGGTTTCATGATCTCACTATTAAAAATCATGCCCTTACTAGGCATTCATACATGAAGAATATCTTATCCCTCATCTTCTATAAGATGAAGTTACTTCAACCTTGATTAATCTAAGTCAACTCAATCTTGAAAGAAGAATTGACATCATAGGATATGTTATTATATCAAGATCATTAAGAACTCAATCTCCCTTGGATTACATCATGTGATTGATTACATAAACCACTGACCTTCATCCAATTTGAGAGTTCATACTCTTTGGTTGATTACCTTCCAAGTGATCTTGGAATAGGTGAAACCATTTAGTAGAATAGCAATTGAAACCACTTAACAAAATTGAACTTCTGAAACTATTTAAGCCTCAACTGGTTTGGGATCGTTTGGTCCCAAACGGTCTTGAGACTGTTTGGTCCCAAACGGTCTTGAGACCGTTTGGACTCAAACGGTCCTGAGACCGTTTGGTCCAAACCACCTCAAAACCGAAAGGACCAAATATGGTTTCCATCAATCACATTGAATTAGGGTTTTCAATGTTGAACCCTTCAATCGATCTTGCACATGTTAGACACTAATCAATTGAGTTAATTAGATCAACCCTCAACTGATTTGATACTCAATTGACCCTCAATTGATCCTCAATTAGGGTTGGAATCAATTGAATTAGGGTTTAGAATCAATGAACCTTCAATATTCATCAATGTGTGACTAGTTACTTCATAACTATTGAACCACCATTCAAATGGGGTATGACCTGACCCCAAACGGTCTTGAGGTCGTTTGGATGACCTCCAAACGGTCTTGAGACCGTTTTCCCATCATATCACTCAAAACCAAGCAATCCAATTAGGGTTTGGTTCATTGAAGTGCTCACCAAATCAGCAATTTATTGCAGATCAACTTGATATCTTTAGACCTTCAACCACTGAACTATACCCAACCCTAGACCTCCAAACGGTCTTGGGTGACCACCAAACGGTCTTGAGACCGTTTGCCCATCCAACCTTTGGACTTTAGTGAAAAATCATCATGGATTGGTCTATCAAGTTGATCAACAAATCAGCACTACCTTGCAATATGATTAGTACCTTTGGACCTTCAATTGGTCAACTATACTTGAACCCAGACCTCCAAACGGTCTTGGGGTGATCCCCAAACGGTCTTGAGACCGTTTGGGCTAATCAACCCAAAACATCAACTTAACTCATTGGAATTTCAGCACTGTTTTCAATTAGGGTTTGCCTAATTGATTAGGCTTCAACTCACGATTCCTTGGGAGTTAACCCATAAAATTTGTTGAGTCATTAGCCAACATAATAGGGATCAATAATCCCAAACGATCAACGCTTGGTCAACGCACTCAAACGGTCTTGAAACCGTTTTCCCAAACAGGTCAAGTTAATCAGGTTGAAAATCAGCACTTAATTCAGTTCGATTTGCCTAATTGATTGGACTTCAACCTATGATTCCTTTGGAGTTAACCCCTCAAATTTGGAGGGTCATTAGCCTACATAATTAGGAACGAGATTCCCAAACGGTCCACGCTTGGTCAACTCTTTCATATGGTTTTGAAACCGTTTGCCACCAAACGGTTTGCAAACCGTTTGGTCACCAAACGGTTTTGGTGAAACTGTTTGGTCCCAACCAATGAGATCATTTGCTCCCAAGATATTTGGTTAGGTGCTTGCTTATGATGATGTCATCATCATCTTCCTTCGTGCACCCAAGAACTGTTGGATAAATTGGACATTATAATAAATCCCTTTGTTTCGATGATGACAAACATTTCATTCTTGTTGATCTAACGTGCTACTTGAGTGTTGCAGGAATAAAGTGGATGACAAAGCTCTAAGGAAACTATACGCTTGAATGATTGTAAAAGTCATACAATATAATCAATTGTAAACTTGTACAAATATATAATGTACAAGTACTTAGATCTCATGTAAATCAAGCGTTAGATCTTCCCTAGCCAATCACCACACTTAGATAGATCATCCCTTTCAAATAGGATCACATATGCACACTCATACATTTACTTAGTGCCTAAATTGAAAGATTGAAACAGGGTCAATCTCGGTCGACCAAACTCCTCGACCGAGACACTCTCGGTCGACAAACTTCTCGACCGAGATTGACCCAAGTAGCCGTTAGACACAGCTGACAAAGTAGTTGGCAGTTGCAATTGAACGTTGATCCAGAGAGCCTGTCGGTCGACAAAACTTCGACCGAGTAGGTATCTCGGTCGACAATTTGTCGACCGAGATGGTCTCTGACAGCAACTGCAGAATAAAGTAACTAGCCGTTACTAATGCACCTAACTTATTTCTAACGGCTAGTTAAGCACTTAGAAACCCCTAGAAGTTGTCTAGAACGTCCTTAAGCATCCATAGGCCATTCCTATAAATAGGACATGCCTTAGGACACCAAAACACACCTAAGCTACACTTGTGCTATACTTGAGCTTGAATACACATTGGCAATACTGTTTTGAGAAATAGAGCAATTCCTACATTTGCTATTCATTCCCATTGCTCCCATTTCGTGTCCTATAGGCTAGCATCTCCTTACCACAGTACTTACACTTCTACACTCATTGGTTAGGAAATAGATACGCTTGATATAGGCAAATCAAGCCTTGTGCTTCAAAGGATAAGTTGTAATTTCTATTTTCCTTCTTGTTCTTTTTATCCTTTGTATTCTCCTTGCTACTCCTAGGGTTGGAGGCTGCTGATTGGAGAAGGTTCTTCTCGGAGGAGAAGGTGGACTTCAAGCTACTTCAAGAAGGCTATCGCACGGGAAGCTACTTCAAGAAGGCTATTGCAACGGGAAGCTACTTCAGGAGGAAGGCTGCTTCAAGGTGGTGCAATTACTTCTAGGTGAAGGCTGCTTCAAGGTTGGGCGATTACTTCTAGGTGAAGGATGCTTGAAGGGTTTAGGGAGAGAATAGTAATTTTATGTAAAGTCCTTGCGAGGTAATAAAATTAAATTCTTTCCAAATCCCAGTTGGGTAAGCAACCGGGTAGTGGACTGACAACTTTAGTATTTTCTAAAGTTGGAACCACTCTAAATCCTTGTCCCCTTGTCCAATATTTTGTGGTTGGTTGTTTGAGTTTCAATAATTGTTAAAATTATCTTTAAAACTCTATTCACCCCCCTCTAGTAGATTTTCAATTGGTATCAGAGCAGGCTTCAAGAAACCCTAACAAGGTCTTGAAGAAATGGGTGACGGGGTGCTCAACAACCTTAACCTCGAAGGGACATTCGTTGCTAGGCCACCAGTGTTTGATGGAACAAACTACCAATATTGGAAGAGAAGGATGCAGTTTTACTTCCAAGGCATAAATTGGGACTTATGGAGGATGGTGTCAACACCATACGAGCTTCCTCAAATACAATATGCAGAATGGGATGCAAACACGGTAAAATCGGCTCAAATGAATGCAAAGGTTGTAAGTATTCATTATTGTTCAATTTCAGTAGGAGAATTTAATAGAATATCAAATTGTGAAACAGCCTATGAAATATGGCATAGATTGTCCATAACTTATGAAGGTACGGTTCAAGTTAAGAACTCTAAGATTAGTATGCTTAAACAGAAATTTGAACACTTTCGTATGGATCCAAATGAATCCATTAGTGAAATGTTTGCAAAATTCTCTTCTATTGTTAATGGTTTGAATGCCTTAGGAAAAACTATACTTGAAGAAGATCAGGTGTCAAAGGTACTTCGATCACTTCCTCCCAAATACAAGCCCAAGGTGACAGCCATTGAAGAAGCCAATGATCTCACTAAACTGAAAATGGAGCAACTCATTGGCAATTTAGAAGCTCATGAGGCAACTCTAGAAGAGGAAGAAAGAAGAGAACGTGAACGTCAACATGGGAAAAAGAAGGATATTGCATTCAAAGCTTCAACTAAAGACAATCATGACACAAGTGAAGATGATAGTGAAGAAGAAACTCTCGTTGTAAATGGTAAGCAATATAAAAGTTTTAAAACTAATAAAACTTCTAGTGTTTCTTCTTCCAGGTGCTTTGAATATGGTAAGAAAGGGCATATGAAAGGTGATTGTCCAAAACTCAAGAAAGGGAAGAAATCATCTCACAAAAAGAAAGAAAGAGCATATCGAGCTGCATGGGATGATTCAAGTGATGATAGTGATGATGGAAAAGAAGAAGTAGAATGCCTCATTGCTACAACAAATGAAGACGAAGAAGAGGTAAGTCTTTATGATCTACCAAAAGAAGATCTAATTGCTAGTCTTCAAGATACTCATGAGAAATATATTGAGTGCAAGAAGAAACTTAAGAAAGCAAATAAAGATTTAAATGTGAAACTTCTTGCTCTTGTATCCGAAAATGAAAATCTCAAAAAGGAAAATGAAGATTATGCTCTTAAGTTAAAATCGGTAGAAGCTAATTGCAATCTTCTTTCCTTAGAAAAGTTAAACTTGCAAACTCAAGTGAATGATCTTCAGAAACAACCTATTCTATGTTCACATTTAGATTACGATGAGGTTGTCAAAGAAAGAAACTCTCTAGTATCCGATTTAGATCAGGCAAAGAAAGATATTGCTAAGTTACAAAGAAATGTAAATGAGTTAAGAGGAAATGACATACTTGAAAATATTCTGAAAATTTCCTCTAGTTATAATGGAAGAAGAGGATTAGGATACGATCCAAGGAGAAATAAAAGCAAAAGAGTTAAAGCATCCAAGATTATATTTGTATCTAGGAACTCAATTCCTAGAAAGAGAAATGAAGTTGATGCTATTAGTTGTCATTATTGCATGCGTCTTGGACATTATTCATTTTCATGCCCATATAAGAAAAAGAATGATGAGTTAGCTTGGATTCCTAAAACTTAGTAGCTTAAAATTAACTAGTTGAGATTTGACCTAAACTAATTCTTGATATCATAATGTCTTATCTCAACACAATCGAGCTCTAATTTGCATAAACTCTTTTGCTTGAAATTGATTAAGAGTTCTGAACATATTCCAGAAACTTGGTCGGTCGAGAATCTGTCGACCGAGTGAACAGTCGGTCGAGAAATTGTCGACCGAGCATGTCACTGATTTTCAGACTGCTGTAGAATTGCTGAATTCTTTTGAAATTGATCCAGATTGCTATCTATTTGTGGTTAATGACTATACAATAAAGTATAAATTATGGAAATCATCCTTGAAAGTTTATATGAGATTCATTTGGTTTAATTCTAAGTAACTTAAGTCAAAAACTAAAAAATTATGCTTAGTTTAAAAAAAATTCTGTTTTTATGCTTTTATCATTACATAGGCAAGCAAATGATTCATTGGTGATATATCTCTTAGAAATTCTTGCAAAGAGCACAATGTTATAAAAAAAAATTTCAATTGGTATCTTTAAAAGATTTTTTCGTGCTTTCATGCTTTTATTGAGTATCACTTAAACATGCTTCAAAAATTGATATGAATGCTTAATTGGAAATCTGCAATTTATGCCTCTTGGTTGAAATATAATTTGACCAAGGGGCGCTATGGTCGTAGTCAAGGGCGACCTAAAATAAGCTTTGACAAAATGCTTAATTGGACATCATTTTATTGTACTTAATCTTAGTATATTTTTGATAAAGGTCAAAATCAAAATTTAAAATCATTTATGACCTTAGAAGCCTTAAATTGCTTTAAATTGTAAGATTAAGGGGGATCTCATAAAAACAAATTTGACTAAGAAGCTTACAAAAATACTGTTAACATCATTTGGAGCTTGTTACGACTTTAGTACTTTTTATGAAGAAATCTATGAAAATGATATATCTTGTACTTAAAGGAACTCTCTAAACAAATCAGGGCTTAACATCCCTTGCATTTGGTTGGAGACATTTTTATGTACTCTAAGATTAAAGGAATCTCATTTAATTTAGGGCTTAATATCCCTTGATAGATGGGAAATCAATATACATTCATCATAAGCTTAAGGGAATCTCATATCATTTCAAGGCTTAACATCCTTTGTAAATGATTGAGAAACAAATTGTGGATAAATTAGACAAAAATGATATTAAATCCATGTTCCTAATAGGATATCTATTTAAGGGGGAGCATAATATAAAATTAAGGGGGAGAAGAAAAATAAAATATTCAAACTGGATACCTTTTTGAAATGACAAAGGGGGAGAAAGAATATAAAATCTAAAATATAAATGAGTTTCATCTTGATGGCCAGCACTCACTTGCAAAACTAGAATGGCTACAAAAGGTAATCTTCAGGTATGAAACTCACATGCTTTATATTTCCTTATTTCATATTTAGGAAATGTTTGTCATCTTCAAAAAGGGGGAGATTGTTGGATAAATTGGACATTATAATAAATCCCTTTGTTTCGATGATGACAAACATTTCATTCTTGTTGATCTAACGTGCTACTTGAGTGTTGCAGGAATAAAGTGGATGACAAAGCTCTAAGGAAACTATACGCTTGAATGATTGTAAAAGTCATACAATATAATCAATTGTAAACTTGTACAAATATATAATGTACAAGTACTTAGATCTCATGTAAATCAAGCGTTAGATCTTCCCTAGCCAATCACCACACTTAGATAGATCATCCCTTTCAAATAGGATCACATATGCACACTCATACATTTACTTAGTGCCTAAATTGAAAGATTGAAACAGGGTCAATCTCGGTCGACCAAACTCCTCGACCGAGACACTCTCGGTCGACAAACTTCTCGACCGAGATTGACCCAAGTAGCCGTTAGACACAGCTGACAAAGTAGTTGGCAGTTGCAAATGAACGTTGATCCAGAGAGCCTGTCGGTCGACAAAACTTTGACCGAGTAGGTATCTCGGTCGACAATTTGTCGACCGAGATGGTCTCTGACAGCAACTGCAGAATAAAGTAACTAGCCGTTACTAATGCACCTAACTTATTCCTAACGGCTAGTTAAGCACTTAGAAACCCCTAGAAGTTGTCTAGAACGTCCTTAAGCATACATAGGCCATTCCTATAAATAGGACATGCCTTAGGACACCAAAACACACCTAAGCTACACTTGTGCTATACTTGAGCTTGAATACACATTGGCAATACTGTTTTGAGCAATAGAGCAATTCCTACATTTGCTATTCATTCTCATTGCTCCCATTTCGTGTGCTATAGGCTAGCATCTCCTTACCACAATACTTACACTTCTACACTCATTGGTTAGGAGATAGATACGCTTGATATAGGCAAATCAAGTCTTGTGCTTCAAAGGATAAGTTGTAATTTCTATTTTCCTTCTTGTTCTTTTTATCCTTTGTATTCTCCTTGCTACTCCTAGGGTTGGAGGCTGCTGATTGGAGAAGGTTCTTCTCGGAGGAGAAGGTGGACTTCAAGCTACTTCAAGAAGGCTATCGCACGGGAAGCTACTTCAAGAAGGCTATTGCAACGGGAAGCTACTTCAGGAGGAAGGCTGCTTCAAGGTGGTGCAATTACTTCTAGGTGAAGGCTGCTTCAAGGTTGGGCGATTACTTCTAGGTGAAGGCTGCTTGAAGGGTTTAGGGAGAGAATTGTAAATTTATATAAAGTCCTTGCGAGGTAATAAAATTAAATTCTTTCCAAATCCCGGTTGGGTAAGCAACCGGGTAGTGGACTGACAACTTTAGTATTTGCTAAAGTTGGAACCACTCTAAATCCTTGTCCCCTTGTCCAATATTTTGTGGTTGGTTGTTTGAGTTTCAATAATTGTTAAAATTATCTTTAAAACTCTATTCACCCCCCTCTAGTAGATTTTAAAAAACAGCAACCGTTCTTGATGGAATTTGCAGCAAAGAAGCAAAAGTTTATCAAATTGAAGAAATCAATCAACAAAGCATAGAAGATTGATGCAATAGCAATGTTTGAGGGTTTAAGTTATAAAACCCGCCTCAAATTTGATCTCCAAGCTCCAAGCTCCGTGTCTTTAATGGTGGATGGAGCTCCAGCAACTATCCAAGGTTCGTTCTTGAGCTTTTGGATGAAATGGATGGCTAGAAATGGAAATCGAGTGAAGAAAACCTAGAATCAATCATTGATTTAGGGTTTTCACCATGAATCCAAGGTAGAAGATGATGAAACCTTACCTACAGGTGGTGTTCGTCCTTCTCCTACTCCTGAGCTTCCCCTTGGTCGTCCAAAGCAAAAGGAATAAGGAAAAGACTAAGGGAAACGTTCCTTATGTGTTATTGAAATAAGGTATATATAAAGAATATGTATATGGGTCTTTAATGAAAGAGAAAATGAAATCATTTTCCTTAAATAAATTCCATACTAATTTCCCCCTAATACTCCTCCATTACTTGATCACGAAACCACCTTCAAACTTTCGTAAAAGCTCTTCATTATCCAAGAATTAATGGAAAAGAAATTAAGCACCTTAATCCATTATAATAATAATATATATTTTTGAGTGGGAATTCTTTTCCTTATAATAAGGTGAGTGGAATTTCACCTCCTTAGGATATTTTTGATCCTTGACAGCTCAAGGACGTCCACACACACATCTGAATTCCACCATTAAAGTTTTGATTGAAAGCCCTTCAATTATTTTTATTTATTTTTGCATTAATTGCATTAGGGTTTCAATTATGCTTATATCTTGATTATTTTAATGTCAATATTCTCTCTCCTCCAAGATAATTCAAATGAGGTGCCCATCTCATTTTCTTTGCTCTACTTGATGACAAAGATTATTAGGGACCTTATTGAATTGGTAATTTGCATATTGAACCCTAGGTTTTGGGTAAATTGCACTTTACACCAAAACTAGGTTTTAATGTACAAACTTTGCTTTATCAGCACTTTCTTGGTATTCAGGCTATCACAAGCCATACCTCTGCATCATCTTCATTCTTATGATGCATCAACACATGAGGAACTTATTATCATACACAATTTGCAATCTAACCCCTCAACTTGGGTAATTTGCACTTTAGTCCAAAATTAACAAAACAATGTTTCAACATTATTCAAAAAGGACTGAAATTGAAATATAAGTTCCTCAAGAGCCTTAATTACATTTCAAAAGTTAACCAGAAGCATCAAATCACATATTTAAGCAAAACACCTAGGGTTAGTTCATAACCCAGGTCAGGGATGTTACAAATTATCCACCCCTTACAAGGATTTCGTCCCCGAAATCATTACAAAACATATTAAGAGAAAAGAGCAGGGTATTTCCTTCTCATCTCTTCCTCTAGTTCCCATGTGGATTCTTCAGTACCACGATGATTCCAGAGGACTTTCACAAGACTTATGTCTTTCTTTTTCAGCTTCTTGATTCTTCTATCAAGAATCAACACAGGTCCTTCAACATATGATATATCATCATTAAGCTCAACCTCCATAGGCTGTAGAACCGTTTCTGTGTCAGGGTGACATTTCCTTAGCATGGAAATGTGGAATACTGGGTGTAAATTTTGCAATTCAGGTGGTAACTCCAACTTATAAGCTACCTTTCCAACCTGTTCTATAATTGGATAAGGCCCCATAAATCTAGGAGCTAACTTTCCTTTCCTTCCAAATCTAAGGACTCCTTTCCAAGGTGAGACCTTGAGGTATACTCTGTCTCCAACCTGGAATTCTAAAGGTCTACGACGCTTGTCAGCATAGGATTTCTGCCTATCCTGCATTAACACACATCCTAGTCCATTCTTAGAGGCATCACAGAAAACTATATACCCTTTCCCTTGCTCAGGTAACACCAATACAGGTGCACTAGTCAACCTTTCCTTCAACAACTGGAACGATTGTTGACACTTGTCATTCCACACAAAAGGAACATCCTTTCTGGTTAACTTGGTTAAGGGTAAGGCTATGGAACTGAAGTTCTTAATGAACCTCCGATAATAGCCTGCCAACCCTAAGAAACTATGAATCTCCGTTGGTGTCTTCGGTTGCTCCCACTGTAGAACAGATTCTACCTTTTTAGGGTCAACACGAATACCTGAAGCAGATATTACGTGTCCAAGGAAAGAAACTTCTGGTAGCCAGAACTCACATTTGCTAAACTTAGCATATAACTTATGCTTTCTTAGCAAAGTCAGAGCCTGACGAAGATGGTGCTCATGCTGCTGAGCATCTCTACTGTAGATCAGGATGTCATCTATAAAGACGACTACACATTGATCAAGAAAAGGTCAGAAGATTCTATTCATGAGTTCCATAAATGCAGCTGGTGCATTAGTTAGTCCAAATGACATAACTGTGAACTCATAGTGACCATACCTTGTCCTGAAGGCAGACTTAGGTATGTCACCCTCCTTAATACGTAATTGATGGTATCCCGACCTCAAATCTATCTTTGAGAAGATGGTTGCACCACGCAACTGGTCAAACAAATCATCAATCCTTGGCAGAGGATACTTATTATTTATAGTCACTTTATTAAGTTGTCTGTAATCAATGCATAACCGCATTGACCCATCCTTCTTCTTAACAAAGAGGACCGGAGCACCCCAGGGTGAAGTACTTGGTCGGATAAAACCCTTCTCAAGCAACTCTTGTAGTTGTTTCTTGAGTTCTGCCATCTCAGCAGGCGCCATTCTATATGGTGTTTGTGCTATTGGCTGTTTGCCCGGGATTAGATTAATCTCAAAATCAATCTCTCGGGGTGGAGGTACACTTGGAAGTTCTTCAGGAAATACATCTTGAAATTCCCTGACTACAGGAACTTCAGCAGGATTAGGACTCTCCATGGTGTTATCTACCACATGGGCCAAGAATGCATAACATCCTTGCCTCATCATCTTCTCAGCTACCATGGATGACACAAGACAGGTTGGAAGGATCTTTCTGTCTCCTTGAAAGATCCATGTGTCACTGTTATCTGTAAACACAGCTTGCTTGGACTCACAATCCAAAACAACCTTGTACCTTTCTAAGGTGTCCATCCCAAGAATTATATCGAACCCATGCATCTCAAGTGGTATAAGATCCACTTGGATGTAATGTTCAGAAAAGGAAAGAATACAGGGAGAACATACTTCCCACAACATAGTAGATCCCATTAAAGGAGTTTCTAACAACAGACTATCTTCTCTATGACTTGTAGTCATGTTGCAGTCAAGAATCACTCTCCAAGTGATAAAGGAATGAGTAGCTCCTGGATCAATTAAAACAGATACGATGCAGGATGTATACATATCAGAATAAAATAGTTTCATCTGACCTGTCACAACCCGAGGGTTGATCACTGCATCAGGTGGATTCATCGCATAAAATCTTGCTGTTGCCTGTGGTTGATTTGGTGCTCGATGACTAGGTGCTGATGATCCAGCTTGGGACGCTTGTCCACGTCCTCTAGCTCCACTTGGAAACTGCCTCCTTTGAGAACCTTGTTGACTCTGCCTTTGAGGTTGAGTCACACTCACCTCTCGGGCTCTACAATCCTTCATCAGATGTCCCACCTTTCCACATATAAAACAACTTCTGATCCCCTGTTGTGGTCTGGATAGTCCTGTAACCGATACAGATGCTGAGCTGTGAGCTCTTTCTGGTGGTAAACTTCGTCCTCTACCCTTATTTGACGTCCACTGCGTCTGGGTATTGAATCTAGGTGGTGCCATTGGTGCAGAAAACCTCGGTTTCTTGAAACATTTAGATGAAGATCCTTGGAACTGGGGGTACACCTTCTTGTTCTGGGTCTATCTCTTCTCAGTCACAGACTTCTCTATCCTTCTAACAGACTCTACAAAAGTAGCAAATCTTTCTCTGTTCTCCAGAGCAGACACAGGGGTGGTCAACTCAGCATTTAATCCTTTCTCAAAACGTCTGATCCTTTCTTCATCAGTGGTTGCCATATGCAGACAGAACCGCAAAAGCTCCATGAACTTAGCCTCATACTCGCTAATGTTCATTGGTCCTTGTCTTAATCTCTCAAACTGAGAGATTTTCTCATCCGGAAAGGTCTTAGGAACGTATCTATTGACAAATTCTCGTCGAAATACTTCCCATGCAATCTCCACACCTGGCCTTTTTCCCTCCTCTATGGTCCACCAGTGACCAGCACTCCCCTTAAGAAGGTACACAGCATGCCTGACCTTCTCAGCTTCTGGGATGTTAAGGATTCTAAAGGCCTTCTCTAGCTCAGTTAGCCACATGTCAGCATCTGCTGGGTCAGCTGTCCCAGCATATTCTGTGGCTCCAACTCAGCAAAGTCGTTCAAACGTCTTGCCGACTCCTTGTCCTTCTTGATGAGTAGGTGCCCTGGGTGCAGGCATGGGAATCCTATCAGTCATATGTGTCATGGCAGTCATGAACTGCCCAAACATAGCTTGGAAGGCTGGATTCCCCATGTCAGCTGGGTTGAACTGGGGTTGATCAGGTACAGGTTCCTCCCTGTCCTGATCTCTTGCACCTCTTCCCGGTGCAGCCACACTGCTTTTAGCAACATGTTCCTCGTGTGATCCAGACATCTTTAGTTTTCTCTTCTCCTCCTATATGAGCAGAAGACACTATTCAGATATACTGGAAGACACTAGAACAGACTCAACAACCCTAGTCCTATGTCTCTGTAGACTCAGCGAACCTAGAGCTCTGATACCACTAAATTGTGGCGACCGTCTTGCAAAAACAGGATTAACTAATGCAGAAGCGAATTATTTGTAGCGGATTACTGAAAATCACTGAAAATTTAAAACTTTTTGCAAAGAGATCCATTCACAGGAAAACTCTTTCATTCAGAACCAAAGTAAAACCTTACATCCTGGTTCATATATACATCTCATGTACTATTACTTCTCGAGGAATACAAACATCAACTACTCTGTCTTAACTGTACACAGGTAGTATAAAACCCTCGAGGCTTAAAGCCAAAATCTCAGATCGATCCATCAAAACATTACTCCTAGGACCCGAGAGTACAGAGACGACTCATAGGACTTTCTATATACAACTTGACAGCTCATATCCCCACCTGGGATTTACTGCTGTCCCTGCTACTGCTGCTGCTGCTCTTCCTCTATAATAGGTTCCTTGCCTTTTCGTCGGCGGTTACCTAAAAATTTAATCCCATGGGGGTGAGACAATTATAAAAATTGTCCCAGCGAGAGATATAACTCTCTGCCAGAAACATTGTTATTGCAAATAATAGAATAACACTGAGCAGTAGAAATATAAACATTTATCAGCAGGTAATTCATTAGATAAACTAAATAGAGAAGCATTCTCTATGCAATCATTTCAGTTGTAACTTGAATAAGTAGCAAGTTATCCATTTAGGAAGAAATATAAAGATAATGTAAATCATTTATCCAACTAGAACATGTTAATCAATGTATTCCCAACCATTGATTCTCGTAGTTCAACCCTAAGCAAATATTCTACACGGCTGATTACATATTACAAACATACTTATGCCCTGAGGAGATGAGATATACCGCTCATACTCCAACCGACCACTGCGAAGTCGAAATCGGTACCATACATAGGTCATCAGAAGAGCCGGATTTCTATGACCTCATCCTCCTCAGTCAGTGTGAGGAACAACATGCAGGACATCTCGTGTCTCTGCTATAATAGCTTTCCAGGGTATTCTGGAAACTTCGCTATTAGAGTTACAGTGGCATTCTGTACTCTCTTCGCCATCGAGGGATTTCTTGTTTATCTCTCATCGATGTGGCATTAACAACATCATCGGGAGATTAGTGATACATCATCCCGGCATATACATATAATGAAGAATTGAGAGATTTAGTGTTTATCTCACATCAATTCCTTCATTAGGGCGTAAGGATATTCGCGCCCATAACCCCCACATACTCAAAAGTATGCTCTCCAGGAGTTCCCTTAGGAAAACCTGTTTCACCATCACCTAACTACTGACGATGATGGATCTATGGTCAGGGCTCTACATGATATCATTTCACTTGATTATTTAAGTACATTACAACATTCTTTTAGCATCAGGCATGTTGTCAATCATATAACATTATAACATTTGCTATAAAGAATGAGTACTATTTCTATCAAGTTCATTTCACAGCTTTGCTAACATTGGGATCTCAATCCCTTATCATCTCATCATCATGATTCAAGAATATGGGTGTTCAAACCCTTAAATCATCAAGACACATGTTACCACTTTAACAGGTAACTTAATGCCATCAAGTCATCTAACAGTGTAAACATGATAAATGTAATGCAAGTATTTCACATGGCTCTTAAAGCCTATCAAACTCTTTTGTTACCTTTCACTAGGCAACATGGCATATCATTGCTTATAGAACTTATAAAGTGTTTTCAATACACAAGGCATCATAGCTCATACCTGACTATGTTCAATACCTCATGAAACCTACATGATTAGTACAGATGATAACTACACATCAATTTCATATCAAGAGTAATGTACCACGGCCGTGCTGCCAAAAACGGTCGTGCAAAGGGGAATCACCACGGCCGTGCTACCTTACACGGTCGTGCAAGAGGTATCCACCACGGTCGTGCTGCCTAGCATGGTCGTGCTACAGCAGATCCCAATTATTTTACATTTGTGAATTTAATACTCCAAACCAATTAGGGTTTATTGTTATCCCTAAGTGGAGATGATTAATAAGTACCTTTAATTTTTAAGCTTGCCATGTCATCATTATGAATTAGGTTTATATCATCATCATATAATAGAAATTCATCTATCAATGCCCTCAATTAGGGTTATGATTCATTAACCTTCATAACTAGGGTTTCATGATCTCACTATTAAAAATCATGCCCTTACTAGGCATTCATACATGAAGAATATCTTATCCCTCATCTTCTATAAAATGAAGTTACTTCAACCTTGATTAATCTAAGTCAACTCAATCTTGAAAGAAGAATTGACATCATAGGATATGTTATTATATCAAGATCATTAAGAACTCAATCTCCCTTGGATTACATCATGTGATTGATTACATAAACCACTGACCTTCATCCAATTTGAGAGTTCATACTCTTTGGTTGATTACCTTCCAAGTGATCTTGGAATAGGTGAAACCATTTAGTAGAATAGCAATTGAAACCACTTAACAAAATTGAACTTCTGAAACTATTTAAGCCTCAACTGGTTTGGGATCGTTTGGTCCCAAACGGTCTTGAGACCGTTTGGACTCAAACGGTCCTGAGACCGTTTGGTCCAAAACACCTTAAAACTGAAAGGACCAAATATGGTTTCCATCAATCACATTGAATTAGGGTTTTCAATGTTGAACCCTTCAATCGATCTTGCACATGTTAGACACTAATCAATTGAGTTAATTAGATCAACCCTCAACTGATTTGATACTCAATTGACCCTCAATTGATCCTCAATTAGGGTTGGAATCAATTGAATTAGGGTTTAGAATCAATGAACCTTCAATATTCATCAATGTGTGACTAGTTACTTCATAACTATTGAACCACCATTCAAATGGGGTATGACCTGACCCCAAACGGTATTTAGGTCGTTTGGATGACCTCCAAACGGTCTTGAGACCGTTTGCCCATCATATCACTCAAAACCAAGCAATCCAATTAGGGTTTGGTTCATTGAAGTGCTCACCAAATCAGCAATTTATTGCAGATCAACTTGATATCTTTAGACCTTCAACCACTGAACTATACCCAACCCTAGACCTCCAAACGGTCTTGGGTGACCACCAAACGGTCTTGAGACCGTTTGGATGAGCTCCAAACGGTCTTGAGACCGTTTTCCCATCCAACCTTTGGACTTTAGTGAAAAATCATCATGGATTGGTCTATCAAGTTGATCAACAAATCAGCACTACCTTGCAATATGATTAGTACCTTTGGACCTTCAATTGGTCAACTATACTTGAACCCAGACCTCCAAACGGTCTTGGGGTGATCCCCAAACGGTCGTGAGACCGTTTGGGTGATCCCCAAACGGTCTTGAGACCGTTTGGGCTAATCAACCCAAAATCTCAACTTAACTCATTGGAATTTCAGCACTGTTTTCAATTAGGGTTTGCCTAATTGATTAGGCTTCAACTCACGATTCCTTGGGAGTTAACCCATAAAATTTGGTGAGTCATTAGCCAACATAATAGGGATCAATAATCTCAAACGGTCAACGCTTGGTCAACGCACTCAAACGGTCTTGAAACCGTTTGCCCAAACAGGTCAAGTTAATCAGGTTGAAAATCAGCACTTAATTCAGTTCGATTTGCCTAATTGATTGGCCTTCAACCTATTATTCCTTTGGAGTTAACCCCTCCAATTTGGAGGGTAATTAGCCTAAATAATTAGGAACGAGATTCCCAAACGGTCCATGCTTGGTCAACTCTTTCATACGGTTTTAAAACCGTTTGCCACCAAACGGTTTGCAAACCGTTTGGTCACCAAACGGTTTTGGTGAAACCGTTTGGTCCCAACCAATGAGATCATTTGCTCCCAAGATATTTGGTTAGGTGCTTTCTTATGATGATTTCATCATCATCTTCCTTCGTGCACCCAAGAACAGCAACCGTTCTTGATGGAATTTGCAGCAAAGAAGCAAAAGTTTATCAAATTGAAGAAATCAATCAACAAAGCATAGAAGATTGATGCAATAGCAATGTTTGAGGGTTTAAGTTATAAAACCCGCCTCAAATTTGATCTCCAAGCTCCAAGCTCCGTGGATTTAATGGTGGATGGAGCTCCATCAACTATCCAAGGTTCGTTCTTGAGCTTTTGGATGAAATGGATGGCTAGAAATGGAAATCGAGTGAAGAAAACCTAGAATCAATCATTGATTTAGGGTTTTCACCATGAATCCAAGGTAGAAGATGATGAAACCTTACCTACAGGTGGTGTTCGTCCTTCTCCTACTCCTGAGCTTCCCCTTGGTCGTCCAAAGCAAAAGGAATAAGGAAAAGACTAAGGGAAACGTTCCTTATGTGTTATTGAAATAAGGTATATATAAAGAATATGTATATGGGTCTTTAATGAAAGAGAAAATGAAATCATTTTCCTTAAATAAATTCCATACTAATTTCCCCCTGATCCTCCTCCATTACTTGATCACGAAACCACATTCAAACTTTCGTAAAAGCTCTTCATTATCCAAGAATTAATGGAAAAGAAATTAAGCACCTTAATCCATTATAATAATAATATATATTTTTGAGTGGGAATTCTTTTCCTTATAATAAGGTGAGTGGAATTTCACCTCCTTAGGATATTTTTGATCCTTGACAGCTCAAGGACGTCCACACACACATCTTAATTCCACCATTCAAGTTTTGATTGAAAGCCCTTCAATTATTTTTATTTATTTTTGCATTAATTGCATTAGGGTTTCAATTATGCTTATATCTTGATTATTTTAATGTCAATATTCTCTCTCCTCCAAGATAATTCAAATGAGGTGCCCATCTCATTTTCTTTGCTCTACTTGATGCCAAAGATTATTAGGGACCTTATTGAATTGGTAATTTGCATATTGAACCCTAGGTTTTGGATAAATTGCACTTTACACCAAAACTAGGTTTTAATGTACAAACTTTGCTTTATCAGCACTTTCTTGGTATTCAGGATATCACAAGCCATACCTCTGCATCATCTTCATTCTTATGATGCATCAACACATGAGGAACTTATTATCATACACAATTTGCAATCTAACCCCTCAACTTGGGTAATTTGCACTTTAGTCCAAAATTAACAAAACAATGTTTCAACATTATTCAAAAAGGACTGAAATTGAAATATAAGTTCCTCAAGAGCCTTAATTATATTTCAAAAGTTAACCACAAGCATCAAATCACATATTTAAGCAAAACACCTAGGGTTAGTTCATAACCCAGGTCAGGGATGTTACACTTAGTGACATCCCAACTGAAGAACCCATTGGCAATCTTCAAGCCCATGAGCCTAGACTTGACAAGCAAGAAGAAGAAGCTAAGCAAGAAGAGAAGGAAGCCAAGAAGATCAGAGATAGTTCTTTCAAAGCACAAGTGGAGGCTGTCATCCTTCAACAACAACTTACTTGCCATACTTCTCCCTCCTCCTCTAGTGAAGATGAAGGCCCTAGTGAGCATGAAGCCAACTACATCAAGGGAAAGCACTTTAAGGGAAAGCAAGCCTCCTCCTTCTCTAATCGGAGATGCTACAAGTGTGGTCAAAAGAGGCACTACAAGAGTGAATGCCCAAAGTCAAAAAAGTCTCACCATAAGAGCAGCTCAAGGAAAGAAGAGGATTACAAGAAGGAGAGCAAGCATGAGAGGAAGGACAAGAAGGAGAAGAGACACAAGAATGCAGCTCATGCAGCTTGAGAAGCTTCATATTCAAGAAGCTCTAACTTCGAAGAAGATGGAGAATGCCACCTTGCTCTGATGGCCTCTACAAGTGAAGACATTGGTGAGGTAAGTGTGGTAAGTTTGCATGAATTACCTAAAGAAACTATTATTGACATGCTTGTTACTACCCGTTCTTCTTTTGCTAAATGTAAATTTAAAAGAAAATAGTTAGGATTTTTTTTTGATGATCTTTATGCTAAGCTTGAAATTTTGGAATTGAATGAGAAAACCAACCTTGAGAGTATTGATAATTTGCAAGGGAAATACCTTGAACTTCACTACAATGGGGTTGAAGTTGAGAATGGTATCTACCTGAAGAACATTGAAAATTTTAAGGAAGAGAACCAAAATTGCCTAAAAGAACTTGAATTGCTTAAAACTAAAAATGATGAATTTAAGTTGCTTATTGATGCTCGTAGAGAAGAGATAGATGTCTATCTCAAAAAGATTCAAATGCTAAAATCTACCAAATGCTAGGTTTCTTAGTCAAGTAAATGATCCATCTTCTAGACCTTTGTTGCCTAGTGTTAATGTTGTTTCTATCTCTCTTGAAAAGGATTCATATCTTACTAAAGTTTTATGTCTTGAGGCTGATCTTGTGCATTCTAGGGATGACATATCTAGTTTATATTCTACAATTGTTTCTTTGAATGATGATAACCATAGATTGAGATCATCCCTACAAAAATTCCTCAAAGGGAAGAACTCCCTAAATGAAATCCTTGACCATTCTACCAAACAAATGGTACTAGTGGTTTGGGATTCATGGGGGGGGGCTCAAAGGGCAAGAGTAAGGCCCAAGGTATAAAAAAGAGCAAGGAGACCTCTTTCTTTATAGGAGAGTCTTCAGGCACTAAGAACCCTATGGTTTGTTCTTATTACAAATGTGATGATAATTATTCCACTTATTGTCCTTACAAGCCTAAGGGGCCAACCCAAAGATGAAATGGGTCTCCAAGCTAACTCTGAATCCCAAAGTTTGAGTTGGTAACTGACATTCTCCTTTCTCATAGGGAAAATATAGATGGATTTTTGATAGTGGCTGCACAAAGCACATGATCGATGACATAATCCATTTCAACAATTTCATAAAGAAGAAAGGAGGATCTGTCACCTTTGGGGACAACGAGAAAGGTAAAGTCAAAGGTGAGGGTGATGTAGGTGAATCCTTATGCATCAAGAATGTTCTTTCCATGGATGACCTACATCACAATTTAATAAGTGTTAGTCAACTTTGTGATAATGGTTACCTCATGCTATTTACTACTTTTGAATGTTTGATTCTAGATTCCCTCACCTACCAAGTTATATATAAGTGAACTAGAAGTGGTAATCTTTATGTTATTATTCTTAACTCTATTAAGCCTATGGTTGGTAGATGCCTTGTAGCCAATTCGAATGATAATTTTCTTTGGCACCACCGGCTTGATCATGTAAATGTGCATCAATTAAAGAAGTTGAGCAAAAAGGGCTTAGCCAAGGGACTTCCTAAATTGGATTTTGAAGAGGATGAGGAATGATAACCTTGTACACAAGGAAAGCAAACCAATTCCTCCTTCAAATCCAAAGGTGTCCTTGGCACTAAGAGATCTCTTGAGCTTCTTCATATTGATCTATTTGGACCAATGAGAACGCGATTGCTTTGTAATTCCAAGTATTGCCTTATTATTGTTGATGATTTCTCTAGATATACTTGGACCTTCTTTCTCATTTCAAAGAGTGATACGCTTGATGTTTTCTCTAGTTTTTTCAAACGAGTTGAGAATGAAATTTCTTGCCAGATTGTTTCCATCTGTAGTGACCATGGGGGAGAATTTGAAAATGGGTTCTTGACCATTTTTGTCAAGAATCAGGTTATGCACACAACTTTTCTTCACCTTGAACACCTCAAAAAAATGGGGTTGTAGAGAGGAAGAATAGGTCTCTACAGGAGATGGCTAGGAACATGCATCTTGAGTATGACACTCCTAAGAAGTTTTGGGCTGAAGCTGTCAGTACCTCTTGTTGTGTGCAAAACTGTGTTTTCACTCATCCCTCGCTTAAGAAAAACCCCTATGAACTATGGCGTGGTAGGAAGCCTTCTATCAAGTATTTTCATGTTTTTGGATGTCCTTGTTTTGTTTTGAATTCGAAATATTCTCTTGACAAGTTTGATCTAAAATTGTATAAGGCTTTATTTCTTGTCTATAGCACTACTAGCAAGGCATACAGAGTTTATAATGTTGATCTTGCTAAGGTATAAGAATCTGTTAATCCAAAGTTTATTGAGACTAACCCCTCTATTCCCAAATATATTATTTTAAATAATGATGTTGCAGATGAATTGATTCCTATCCGTAAAGAACTCAACATCACCCAAAAGAGAAAAGAGGTGGTTGCTAAAGAAGAAGGCAAAGATGATGAAAAGAAGGATCCAACTCCCCAATTTGTAAAGAATCATCCTAAGGAGCTGATTTTAGGTGATCCATTTGAGAGAGTGAAGACGCGGGCTACATTAAACAAAGAACAAGCCAACAATGCCTCCATATCACAACTAGAGCCTAAAGATGTCAAGGAAGCTCTTGGGGATGAAGAATGGATCCTAGCTATGCAAGAGGAGCTGGAACAATTTGAGAAGAATAAAGTTTGGACCCTTGTGCCAAGACCAAGTGATAGAAAGATCATTGGCACCAAATGGGTCTACCGCAACAAGCTAGATGAAAGTGGCAAAGTGGTAAGAAACAAAGCAAGGTTAGTGGCTCAAGGATACAATCAATAGGAAGGTATTGACTTTGATGAAACATATGCACATGTAGCTAGACTTGAGTCCATTTGTACGTTGCTTACTTTTTCTAGTCATAAAAACTTTCTTTTGTATCAAATGGATGTTAAAAGTGTGTTTTTAAATTGGTACAATTGAGGAGGAAGTGTATGTTGCACAACCTCTGGGCTTTGAACATGATAGTCTACCTAACCGTGTTTATTTGTTGCAAAAGGCTCTCTATGGACTCAAACAAGCACCAAGGGCTTGGTATGAGAAACTAAAGAACTTTTTGTTAGAGCATGGTTATATCACAGGCAAAGTGGATTCTACCTTGTTTCTAAAACACACTTCTAACCATTTTCTTATTATTCGAATATATGTTGATGATATCATTTTTGGCGGAAATAAACTTAATGTTTGTAAAGAATTTAGTGATCTTATGCAGAGTGAATTCGAAATGAGTATGATGGGTGAACTAACATTCTTCCTCAGCTTTCAAATCAAACAAACAAAAGATGGGAACTTCATCAATCAAGGCAAGTACACTAATAACTACTTAAGCAATTTGGGATGGAGAATACCAAGTCGATGGACACACCCATGTCAAACACCGCCAAACTCGATAAAGACGAAGAAGGTGAAAAGGTAGATGAGAATCTCTATGAGGTATGATTGGAAGTTTACTTTACTTAACTGCCTCTAGACCTGACATAATGATTAGTGTTGTCTTGTGTGCTAGATTATAATAAAATCCTAAGAAATCTCATCTTATAGTTGTTAAGAGGATTCTAAGATACTTAGCCAAAACTCAAAATTTTGGACTACGGTATCCCAAGTCAAGGAACTTTACTCTTACTGCCTATAGTGATGTCGATTATGCAGGCTACTTGATTAATAGAAAGTGCACAAGTGGCACTTGTTTCCTCCTAGGACCATGCTTGGTGTCTTGATTCTCCAAGAAACAAAGCATCGTGGCATTATCAACCACCAAGGCTGAGTACATTACAATCGGGAGTTGTTGTGCACAGGTCCTATGGATGAAGCAAATGCTCCAAGTATTTAACATTCACTTTGATGCTTCTCCTATCTATTGTGATAATACTAGTACAATTAGCTTGTCTTACAATCCTATATTGCATAGTAGAGCTAAACATATAGAGGTTCGCCATCACTTTCTTCGTGATCACATTGCCAAGAAGGATATTTATATCACGCATATGGACACGAAAAATCAGTTGACAGACATTTTCACTAAACCTCTAGCTAGAGAACCATTTAATTTTATTAGATCAAAATTGCTTATAACAACTTTGAATGAATCTGATATGCCTTCTAGCTAGTAGTCATCTATCCTATATATTTTGCATCTATCTTGATCATCTTTGCTTGCTAATATGCTTAAAATTGGTTTTTCTTATTCACACTGCCTTATTTTTCTCTTATTTTTGGGTTTTTTTGCAAACGCTTATTTTATCACAAAATAGTACCCAATGATGAGTGATATATGCCCGAGTATGTTTAATATACATAATGGACTTGAAAAATAAATTTAATTAGCATTCAAATGGCTAGAAATTAAGTTTGATGATTTTAGGCCAGGTTGACCATCATTCGAGTTTCCCCAGGATAAACTCGACTGATCCATGGCCGAGAGATTTTAAAAAAAAGGACCAATCAGTCGAGTTTCCACCTCACAGAACTCGACCGATCGGTGGGCTGAAGCCAACTTAAGTTGGGTTCGGCCGACTATTCTCCCTCTCAACTAGAGAATAGTTGACTGATTCCTCTTCTTCTAGCCCTAAGATCTCAACCCTCGACCTTCCCTTCCCTAACCTAGCCCTTATCTGACCTAGGGAGACCTTCCCCCTAGCTTAATCTAGGTGTGTGAACATTCTTGGTGGAGTGGTTTGTGCGTTTGATCTCTTCTTCTTCTTCTTTTCGCCTCCATGGCTTCAAATAGAAGAAAGAGAGCCACCCCTAGCAATACACCATCCTCCTCCTCATCTTCCCACTTGATTCCTTTTGATGAGACCCTTTTCGTCTCAATTGAGCATGTAAATCGGTATAAGGACCTTTTTCCTAGGAGTCCTTTTCCTTTTAGAGCCCTTTTTTAGCCTAGCCCTAGGTGTCAAGCCATCATCGATCAAGTGGCGAGGTTGCTCCAAGTTCATCACCTATCTGTCCTGGGTGTCAAGTGTGAGTGCTTTTACAATTCAATGTCTAGCACGAAAGTTGTTCATGAATTCTACACAAATTTGCGTTGGAATTACGACTCCCTTATACCCCCTCCAAATACTCAAGTTATCCTTACTTCTATGATCGTCAGGAAGAAATTCCAAATCTCATAGGATATCCTGAATATCTTCTTTTCAAGAGCCTATGAGAATGATACATGGCATAAGGATTATGGTGAGTATTTCAACCTGCTAGATCCTGAAGGTTTCTACAAGCAAAATGAGACACACTTCCCGATATTCATCGTTACTTGAAGAAACATGGTGTTCCCTATAAGAAGAAGAGAACCCTACCCTCCTCCTCCTTAGATCTCAAGAAGCATATATTAGCCCTAGTAGTCAACTGCAGCATCCACCCAAAGAAAAATTAACGAATATTGTGGAAATCACTATTGTGATAATGTACTGCCTCTTAGAGATTGTTGGAGTCAAGTGGTCTAGATACATCCTCCACCACATGACTTGCTTTGACTCTGGCAAGAACACCCGTGGCACCCATCCTCCTTATCCTGCCCTAATATGTGGTCTTTTCCAGTTCGCCACTGAGAAATCACTCTTCTCTGACTTACACTACAAGCCTGCCAGGAAGGGAGTGTGTATCAGTGAGACCACTATTCAGAAATTCTTGCCTATCTTTTCTTCCACCACACCCGATGCCTTACCCTCTGCTTCTGCCTCATCTGCACCTAACCCGAGATCCTTCACCTCCTCAGCCTACGTGACCTAACAGTGCCTCATTCCGTGTGTCCAATAAAACCCTCATGGGTTATATGATACACCAACATGCATACAACCTCTAGGTCCAGGAGCATCTGCACCAGGATTTATGTTCAATCATGTCTAACATGAACTTATCATGTGCACACCCATACCCCACCTACCAGCCACACCCCAGTAGTGATTATACATCCTATGCATTCAGTCACTTCTACCCTACACCTGAGCCTTCTGCTACTGCTCCCACACCCTCTACTACTGGTGGACCTGCTCCAGTCATCCTGCCTCTACCTGCTGGCCCCTTGGCCAGTCTTGGTGATTCTGCTCCTTCCTTCCCTCAAACCAATGAGCTCTATGCTCTTGGTATGACTTGGGATGAGTGGAATGCTTGTTGTCCCAGTCATCACTTCGGTTCTTCTGTTGATGAGGAGATGCCTGACCAGGCTAATGACGAGACTACTGATGTTGGTGATGGTGAGGATGATGGTGTAGCATCTAACGATGGTGATGGCTCTGGTGGTGCCTCTGGTGATGAAGGTGATGCTATTTCACCTTCAGACGGAGACAATGACTACGAGCCTGATGCCGAGGATGATGATGACATTGTGGATATAGATAGATTCGATGTCTAGATGTTCTTAGTTTTTAGTCTAGTTTGCTGATCATATATATCTTTCTAGGCTATTTTGTATTAAAAACATCTAGGCACATGATCAGAGGTGTACTATTTTATCTTTAGCTTTCATCGATTCTCGCTTGTAGTTGTTTTTATGGGAACATGCTTCATGAGTTGTAATCTATCTTCTGTGCACTCTTACTCTTTGATCAGTTATATCTTATGATTTGGTGCCATATTTCACCATATTTTGATTATGACCTAGCTTGTGTGTTTCTCTCGTCTCTGTTTGATATCTGTTATGAGGTTACATGTTTGAATATCTTCTTGGTTGTGTCTGGAGAAGACTTGTTTGTATGTTTTTCTACCCCCTTACTTTTTGATAATGTCAAAAGGGGGAGAGAAATTCAATGTCTTGAAACTCAATCATATTGCTATTATTTCTTATGTGATCCTTTTCTTGTTCATTATATGCTTTATCATGTGACTTGCTAAAGGACCATATAGTACATACATGTTATATTGTTTGGTGTAGAAAGACTAACTATGTAGGTTAAAGTAAGCATAGATTGAGGGGGAGCAATTCACATTTGTTTAAGTCTTGAATCCCCCTAATTCACAAGGCAAAGGTATAATTTCAATATCCTTTTCAATATGTTTGAATAATGGTTGTCATTGTCAAAAAGGGGGAGAATGTTGACCTAGAGGTTATACATTGTCCATATTTTGATAATGACTCAACCATTCCATTCATATGTATCTAATATGTGTATTCTAGATTAATCTCAGGTTTTAGGTACATGAAAAGGATCAATTTACACAATCCCTAGCTTGTCAAAGTTCAAGTCAAAAGCAATGCAAGTGTGCTAATAAATAAATCCCTTCAAACGACCTTAGAATTTTTTTGTAATCACTTGTATTGATGATATGACTTGTAACTAAGATGAGACAAATATGTGGGACATTTAGTACCAAGTTTTAATCACTTTTTAGTCAAATTAGAAAATTGATCATAGATTGTTGATCGGTCGAGTTTCAATCTCGACCAATCCCATGGATTGATATTCTGATGATATGTATCGGTCGAGTTGTGCATTCAGAAAACTCGACCGAACAACTTACTGAACAAATGCAATTTTGGCTAATCGGTCGAGTTTCCCAGGACAATCTCGATCGATAGTTTGAAAATTGGGTTTGTCTTTTAGCCGATCGGTCGAGTTACCTTTATTGAAACTCAACCAAATGTACTGTACAAAAAATGCAAAAAAATGATTCTAACCATTGGTGACTTGTTTGGACAAAAATAGATCTGTTTCCTTGAGAAAAAATGGCTATATTTTGGCCCTAAGTGTTTCCCAACTCAAGAGAAAACCACCAGCTATAAATAGGACCCCTTGGAGTTCATTCAAGGTTTGCTCTTTCACTACATTCAAGATCCTTGCTATAATTGAGTGTGCTACTACTCCTTGAGCCCCTTTCTCTCTCTAGTTTTCATATCATTTTGTGATTTGTGAGTGAGTTAAAATTATTGTAAGAGAGCTCCACCTTTGTGCATGTAAAGCTCTCAAATCTTCCACTACCTCCCTATCCCCTTCTCTCATGAAGAAAAGTTGAAACAAGCTCCATCGAGTGAAGGAGCTGTAGTTGGTCCTCTTCAAGGGTGTTGAAGAGGTGGTGATCTTCTCCAAGTGAAGGAGAAGGCAAAGGCTGAAGATCCAAGAGGAGAAGCAAAGTCCTTCAAGGTGGAAGACTTGATCTTGAGTGGGTAACACCTTGGTGAAGGCTGAAGACTCAAGCTAAGTGGGTAAGTTCCTTGTTAAGGTGGAGATCTCCTTATGGTTGGATGGGTAAGTCCTTTAGTGGTCTATTGTTGTAAATCTCTGTGGTTATATAATAAATAAAATCACATGCAAAGTCCTAGAGGTTGACCTCTCTAGGTAGTGGACTGACTCACTTCTAATTTGAAGTGTGGAACTACTCTACATCCCTTTGTCAAGTGCTTGCTTCAATCTCTCTCATCTTTGCTATGCTTGTTAGATAGGACCTCAAATTGCCATTAAGCTTTTGCTCCTAATTAATATAATTTGAAGGTTTAATCTATTTTGTGAGAAATTTCTTAGCTTTATTTACCCCCCCCCCAGAGCCCTTTGATCCAACAGGTAGGTCAATATGGGTGATTGGCTCTAAGCAAAAATGGGGTGTCAACAAGATTGTTGATTGAATATTGTTATTTTGATGAGATTGTTGATTTGAGTTTGTTGTTTTGGTAAAATTGTTTTAAATATGAGTATTTAGCAAATAATGAACAATTCAAGTGTGATGTCTAGAATCTTAAAGTATAAATATTTCAACAATTAGAGTTAGCAAATTATGACGTGTAAAACAAGCAACCACATGATGCATATGTAGAAGATAAAGTCATTGTTTTAGTCCATGCGTTTAGATGTGAATTTATGTCCTCACACAAGAATGAGTTGTATATAAGGGGTTGGTTCTTATATTCTCTATGGAGTGATGGCACTCATTGTGGGGGTACCCAGGTTCTTCAGATATTGGTACTGCTCCCAATACACCTTGTAACCATGGAGTCCGCAATCAATCATGAGTTCCACGAGAGAGGGGTGTCTGCAAGGCCTTTCGACGTCCAACTTAAAGCTGTGTCGGTACCTTTACTGACACTTGTACACTACTTTTAGGGATCCAACGTATGTGTTGACACCCATTCCATGATGCATGGGTTCGTAGGTGTGCATTGTGCAAATGTAAGATTTTAATATCTTCTAAAGCAAGACCACGACAATAAAGCATGAAAGATGAATGATAAACATATGAGTGAACAGTCATGCAATTAAGAAAAGATTATCTTGTTCATCATGAAGATCTCTCTCACTAGTACATTTATGACCTCTGATGTCACTATTCTGACTTCAGTTACACAAAAAATGACACTATATACGAATCAACGTCGCCTGCCCAGCACAATTGTCACCAAGTCCTACCGATTAAGAAAAGACATGGTTACCACTTTTTCTTAAATGTCAGTTAAGTTTTAAAGAAACCAACGTCTAAAATAACCCATCAAATACAAAATTTCAGGGAAAAATATTTGCCTCCAAATTTTTTAAGATGCACGTTAGTTGTATGATAATTGAAGAAACAAACCTTCATGCAAAATAGATCTTGCCTCTAAAATTCTTATGGTGATAGTTTTTTTCTAACAAAAACTGACATCATTTATCAATAAAAAACGTGAAAATGTGCACGACAAGAGTCACTTTTATGCTAGAAACCAAGGTCTTAGGTTTTGCACCATGTCCCCGCAAAAAAATTGTTCCCCCCAAATTACACTCTGGTGTCGGTTCATCAGAAGAAATCGAGGATTAGGACCGACTAAGGCTGATTTTTTTTCATTCTGTTAACGGCCTCCTGCATCAATTTTCCACCCACAACCAACGTCTATGTTACTAGGTATGGTGTTGGTTTTATTAGTATACAACTGACAACAATCACCATTACTCAGGCTGATTTTTTTCATTCGGATAATGGCCTCTTGTATCAGTTTTTAAGCTGCAACTGACCTCTGTGTCACTAGGTTAGGTGTCTTTTTTTAGTATTTAACCGACGACTGTCGCAATTACTCAGGTTGATTTTTCTCATTTGGCTAATGGCCTCTTACATCTATTTTTAAGCTACAATTGACGTCTATGTCACTATATTAGATGTCATTTCTTTGTAAGAAACTGATGTCTATTGTCTTTGTTGTCATTTTTTTAACAACCGACGACTATGTCCCACTTAATGCCACCCGCAAAATTTCTTTCCCCCATTATCTGTTCCATTGCTCTCCCGATACCTAATCTATCTCTAGTGATTCTGTGTTCCTCTACACTGCCGCTCCTGTGCTCGTCGTTGCTGCCATCTGAGGAGCTAGCTGCCACTGCCGCCTGAGGATCTAGCCACCGTTGCTTGTGCTTATGCTTCCGATCTATGTCGCTGCTATTGTTGGTCATTGTCAGTGTTGCTGCTCACCATCAATGGAGGCTCCACCATCACTGGAGTTGGATGCCACATCTGCTTGAGGAGCTAGCCACTGCTATTTGAGGAGCTAGTCGCTACTGTTGACGAGTCGGCCATTCACGCCAACAAAAGTATTTTTATTTTTTTATTTAAATGACAACATATAGGTCCCATTTCTTATATCCTAATGTTAATAAATAAGTAGGATTCCTAAATCTTAACAAATAAGTAGGATTCCTAAATGATGAACTTAAATCTAGGGTTTCTATGGGAATCTTGTTATAATAATGACTTAGTGATACATATGGGTGATGAAATTGAGTTATGCTCTCTATTAAGTTGCATAACTAGTATGAAATTGAGTGGCCAATTATATTATGTTAACTTTAATAGTGTATACCTTATTGATTGTTATTTATATACAGTGTTGCATGATTAATGTTTGGGTTATTAATAATCTGAATATTATTAGAACCATGTTGTCTAATGAGAAACATGAATACTTAATGAGAGAAGATAACCTAATATTGAGAATTAGTAGGAGAAATATTATGATGCTTATGGGGAAAGGAAAAGTGTATATCTAAAATGTGTAATGAATGATAGGGTGAATGTGACTTATGGATTTATGGGTTTGTATTTACATGGAATTGATATGAATTTTAAACCTTAATTTTGGACATATATATCTATTGGCCTAGAAACTCGTCCGAGATTTACTCTTTAGGAGTAAATCTTGGATAGTACCTAGTTTAGGACTGTTAGGAACACTTATTCCCACTTAGGATGTAGTGTATAATGTATATTCAGTTTTCAAGATGTTTCATCAACACTTTCATGTTTGTTCTCTAAGTGCATATGTTTGTGGACATTTGCCCATCTACATCGATGTACTTGGAGAACTGTGGAGAAATGCTGCTGAAATTTTCTTGAAAATGGAATACACATTATACACTTACCAGTGAGATTAGGTGTTCAAGAATGGGATAGGTGGTACACACATTCATTACTGAACCCTAAACCCCTAATTTGTAAACCATAAACCCTAATATATAAACCCTTATCCCTAAATATTAAATATAAACCCTAGTTTGTAATCCCTAAACCCTAATAATGTAAACCCTAAACCCTAATACTTATTTTCTATTTGATTATAGAATGGATAGATCATGGATGTTCATTCCAAATCACTGCACCCCAAAGTTTATTAGTGGTCTTGATCAGTTTGTAAGATTTGCAGAAGAACATAGGAAAGAACATAGAGATATGTTCTATTGTCCATGTAGGTATTGTGATAACAACTTGAAAGTCAACATTGTTGACAAAATAAAAAGTCATGTCATGTGAAATGGGATTGTACATGGCTATACAACATGCTACTAGCACAGAGACATTCCAAGCGTAAGATTAGTAGATGTTGATAGAAGTACTTGTGTTGAAGAAGAAACTGTCTCCGATGATGTAGACGTGAACAAACCGATTTCGATAGATATGGTTGATGCGATGCTAGATAGTTGTGGGGTAGATCACACTGATACACCTTCCTTATTTAGAAACATTGTACATGATGATGAGAGACTATTATACATAGGTTTTACTAAGTTCATCTAGTTCCTTCCATATACATTCTTTCTTTCTTGGATCAAATTTATGCCAAGATTCTACATTTACATTCATTCTGCTACGAGTCAAAACCCCTAGATATGAAACAAAAGAACTACAGTTATTCCCAATAGGATTTCCTTGATTATCAAACCCAACGACCAGCTTCTGTCGGTTATCCCTTTGCTCTAGTAATTTTTTCATCATGGTGATGCCTTGTATTGTTGCACACTTACGATGTTGCACATCAAGCTCAGTAAGATCCTCAAGGTGCACATCCTTGTGTAGAAATTGACAAAAAGCACACATAAGTCATAAAAAGATATAACTTATATATGTGATAAAACAATACAAGAAGATAGGCATTGTAAAATGTACATCTATGTAATAAAATAATACAACTTATAGCATTGTCATGGTGCTCATCCTGATGGTGCACATTGTCATGGTGCTCATACTCACAGTAATCATCATCACAATCATCAAACTCATGGTCAGATGCCATCTAAAATAATGTCATATAAAAAATAGTCAAACAATGAATCATAGGTGATAAGAATGTAAAATGCTTATCTAACATTTAAAAAAAATAAAAGCATGCCTCTAATATTCAGATCTTGTATCAATTAACATTCCCTCGATGTGATATTCATGCATATATAAGTCAGTGTCACCTTTAATATTTGGTGTTGGCAAGCCAACTGAGAATGGACTAGAGTCATCATACTTGTCATAGTACTCTTCTTCATCTATAGGATCTGCAATGAATTGCCTTTTACCATGAATGACAACTGACCATTTTTCATTTGCAGTATCATCGATGTAAAATACTCACTTCACCTATGATGCCATTATGAATGGCTCACCCTTCTCGCCAATCTTTTCAAAACTAATGTGTAACTCAATTCATCCACTATAACTCATTTGGTGTTATCAACCCAATTACACCTAAAGACCGGATATCTAAAAAATATGTAGTCAAACTCCCATATGTCTTCAATGACACTGTAATATGACATTTGAGATTCACGTGGACTCTTATCCTTTGCACTAGAAAATAACAATGAATATGCTTAAAGAGTGACCCCACTATTTTGCATGACACTCTTATCATCTTGATGCTTTGTGTAATATGAAAATTCATTTATGTCAAACCCTTCATAAGACATAACATTCATTTTTGGTTTAAAGGCAAAGCATTTGATATTTTTAGCAATATTATTTGGTGTTTGAGTTAGCTAATGTAATACCTAAATCTTCAAACCACCTAATAAATGTCTTGTTATGCTCTCTAGTAAGCCACATTGAATTGTCTCGATGATATTTTGTCTTGATAAATTGGTATGTTCGGTGATATAACTAATCACTTTGTCGATGTTGTGTAAAATATACAAGTGTGCTTGTTCCCCCAATTCATAACTGATTACTTTCTCTCGTGCTCCTAAAGTCCCTCTGCCAAAATAGTCCTCAATGTTCTTGTCTTTTACAAGAGCTTCATTACAACTGAGAAGGTCATTGCAAAATTACATAACCTCCTTGGGCACATAAATCTCAATAATACTTCCTTCAGGCCGATAATGGTTTCAAACATTACCTTTGAAAATACTCATGTACCATTCAAAAGGAGACATCCAATGCAAGAAAACTGGTCCCAACATTTTCACTTTCCTAGTCATATGGACAACAAGATGTACCATGATATCAAAGAATGAAAGATATGAATACATATCAAGCTAGAACAGGATAACAACCACTTCTTTTTGCAACTTATCGAGATTCTCAAGATCAATAACTTTACTGCATAGAGTGTTGAAGAAGAAACAAAGTCTGGTGATTGCAAACCTTTCATTCTTCAAAAGTATAGATTGAATTGCCACGAGCAATATTTGTTGCATTAGAGTGCAACAATCATGAGATTTAAGACCTATCAGGTTCATATCTTTCATTGATACCAGTCTACGAATATTGGAAGAGTGTCCCTATGGCACCTTAATAATAAGCAAGCACTCACAAAAAAAAATTCTTCTCCTTTCTAGACAACATGTAACAAGTAGGAGGTAAATATATTTTCCGATCACTCCTAACTAGTTTTGTTATTTTTTCCTTATTCCCATTACACGTAGGTCCATTATGGATTTGATGCCATCTTTAGTCTTACCTGATATATTCAATAGAGTATCAACGAAGCTATCACAAACATCTTCCTCAACATGCATGACATCGATACAATGCCTAACTTCCAAAGAACTCCAATAAGGAAGACCCTAGAATATTGGTCTATTATTGTATAAAGATTTGTCACTCTGCATGGGAATAGTACATTGTGTTGTCTAATGCATTGACAAAGTCTTTTACTCTTTCATAAACAACCTCCCCTGATATAGGTTTAGGGGCACTCTATTCCTCATTCGATCCATTGAATGCTTAGCACAACCTTTGGTGAGGATGAAATTTTAGAAGAAACCTTCGATGAATAATATATACAGTCTCACCACCATACTTTAGTTGTATTGAATCAATGTTCTCTTCACATATAGGGCATGCTTTGGATCCATTTACTGTATTGTCAGACAAATTCCCATATACTGGAAAGTCATTAATAGTGCAAAACAACATAGCATGCAAATGAAATGTCTCTCTACGTGAAGCATCATAGGTCATCACACCTTCTCCCCATAGTTTCTTTAAGTCATCAATCATAGGTTCAAGATAAACATTAATATCATTGTCAGGTTATTTAGGGCCTGATATCAACAACGATAGCTTAACATACTTATTTTTCATACACAGTCAAGGAGGAATATTGTATATAACAATTATAACATACCGAGTGCTATGTTGGTTGCTCAATGTGCCATATGGATTCATCCTGTCGGTACAAAGCCCAAGTCTTGGATTCCCAATTTCTTCACCAAATGCAAGGTACAATAAATCAATCTTATTTCATTGTGGGGAATCAGACACATGTCGTAGGATCATATGATTATTTTTCTTTACCTCTGCATGCCACCTTAAATTCTCCACATCCATGGGATTGGCAAACAAGCATTCAAAATCATGGTATTAGTGATGCAAGTAAATGATTGGTGCATATGTATGAATATATATTGTGTGTGAATGTGAAGATGAATGAATACAATGAGAATTGTGTTTCTTCATGTCATGAGAATGGAATTGGTGCATATGTGACTGAGGTATCATGTGTGTGAATGAAGAATCATTTGTGTGAATGAATGTTGAGATGAATGAATAGAATTATGCATGTGATGAGAATGGAATTGAAGAATGGATATTGAATGTGGGTGGATTGTATTTGTTATTGTAGGTTTTGCAGATTGTTTGTTGGCCTACTATTAAGCTAAAATCACAGATGTTGTTAACCTATAGTTCAGAACTGTGGGTTCTACATCCTGTTGACTAGCCCTACAACTATTTTAAAAAAAAAAGTTAGTCATTAGTTGTTCCAAGAAAACCTACAACTAAGGTCTTCAACATCGGTTTAGGGCCTAAGACCGACATTATAGGACTAAACCAGAATGGTCGTGCAGGACAACACTATCGTTCTGGGTAGCACAACCTTAGTCATCAGTTTCTTTGAAGCAACCGTTAATGAATAGCATGATCATCGATTTTTATTGCAGAGACCAATGACTATGAAGCAGTATAGGTGTCGGTTCCTTTTGCGACCCAACAATAAAGATACTTTTTCCATTTACAAATGTGGCTTGGTATGAACATACAATGTCTGTGTCTATTCTACAACCGAAAACTATGAGACTTGATGTATATGTTTGCTTTATCATAGTAACTGAGGCTGAATATCATGGTCGTTGGTTTTTGTGTCCCCGTAGAACCGACGTCTTAGGCCTATAGCTCTAGTATCGTCCACTTAGGTGTCACTTTTTAACCGGCGTTGTAGGTATGTTTTAACCGACGCTAGAGGTAGTTTTTGTACCAGTATCTCATCATTTTATCTCTTTCTTTATTATCATTATTTCAAAATTTTAAAGAATAAATAAATAAAAATGGGAAAGAAAAAGAAAAAAGGAGGGAAACAGAAACTATCCCTAAAAACAGAGGTTGATAGAAAAAACATGGAAGTTATCGTACTGGCCATACATCGAAGAAATAGGAAAACCAAAACATTTTTTTCACTAGAGCAACTGAGGATTCCGTTGGCTTTATTAAGATCCAGAGAAACAAAAGCCAGTAATGAAGAGAAAAAAAAAACTTTTTTTCAGTATCTGGCGGAACAAAGTATCTGTCATTTTTCTTGAAAACTTTTTTTCTTCATATGTTGAATTGTGATGGATTTTTGTAATTCGCCTTGCATTTTTTAAAGAAAACATTAAATTTGACAAAAAATGAAAGAGCGAACAAAAAATAGATAGGAAATAGAACCTAGATTGATCAATAAGAGATAAGATGACTAAAAAGGAAAACACAACTCAAATTGTTGGCAATCCCCATTGGAGTCGCCAAGCCATTTTACCCAACCCAAAAACCTAATGGTCCTACGGTCGTGTAAACAATAAAAAAGAAAATATTAAATTGATCAAGATCGGAATTACCACCCCATTTTATTTGTAAAATAAGAAAAAATGAAGGATGCAATTAAATCAGCTAAAAACACATAAAAATACGATTTGACTCCATCCAAGGGCAGATAAAAAAGGTCTGCATTATTTTTGAGGTCACATTCTACAATTGTGTTATGAGTGGGATAGGTGTTAGCACCCCCTTCTTGCCCGATAATGGTATTGCAACATTTTTAGTCATCTTGAATAAAAATAGTGGTAATTGAGGTTATTCTTAGAGAAAACAACAAAAAAATGATTAAAATGACTTTCACATTGGTGGACCTTTAGAGCCAGATACGGACGTGGCTTTCCCATAATAGCCCTAAAGGTCCTATATTTTAGGTGTGTGTGGTCCCAATCGTATCACGACCTCCCACGACAAATGTCTATCATTCGAGGTTAGGACCGATGTGTAAGAAGAGAGAGACTCGAAAGAACTTTGATATAACAAGATCTTATATCTTTGAAATGGTGTGTAGATATGATAAATTTATGAATATAACACATTAGTGAAAGGAGTAGTTATCAATATGGATATAATAGAAAAGGCAACAGTTATTATGAGCAGCCTACCAACGTTGACGTGGCAAATATTGCACTAACAAATTCACTCGGGGTTGAAATCCCTGAGCTTTTACCAAAACCTCGTGCAATAATACCACCCGCAAGCGGACGGGTCTTATCACAGTATAGTTAAGGATTGAATCCCAAAGGACAACGTTTTTAAGAATCTTTGTCAGTCAAATCTAGCTCAAGTAAGACTAATATCTAGAATGATTGATTTGGTTGAGGTTAATTAAACTAATTGCAGGAAAGTATATGAGCAGAATGAAAGTTTCTTTTAGATTAGATGATATGGAATTTCTGGGATGGTATCATATTTCACCACCACTGTACATGCAAACACATCCAAACACATAACATCCAGGCAAGCATCTAACTATCCAAATGGAACTACTGCGAACCCTCCCAGAGGGATGTTTAGGCCCGCGTAAGCATCCCCTTAGGCATCAGATTTCTCGTCACCATCTGGATCATGCACTTACCGTTCCGAAGATAAAACATCCAACTAAGGCTGTGATCCTCCCTGAGGGATGTTTAGACAACAAAAGCATCATCGTGGGCTAGCTGACTCGTCCCCTCACGGATCATATACTTACGACCTCAAGGAATCCCATTCTATTTCTAGTCTGAGAGTCAACTGTGCTAATCGAACACATGTAGGAAATTAGTCTGCAAGCAAACATCGACAATTAATAAGAAGATAAAACATCCAACTAAGGCTGTGGTCCTCCCTGAGAGATGTTTAGACCACAGAAGCATCACCGTAGGCTAGATGGCTCGTCCCCTTACAGATCACACACTTGCAACCTCAAGGAACCCTATCATATTTCTTGTTAAGGAGTCTACCTCATTAATCGACATTCTACACTACGAAGATAAGAACAAGATGAAAGCAAGCAGGTAATCAACTACAAGCATATCAATTAGCAACAAAATGGAAAGTTATATACATTGCCTTGGAATGTTAAATGTAAGGACATGAATTGCATGGGCAGTGGGGCTAGTCTCTACACCCCAGTGAAAAGGAACTACTCGCTCATGATGTGAGAAACAAGAAGAATAGGAAAGAGTGAGGATTCAGCCATGAGCATGATGCAGAAGGTAGTCGCAGCTCGGTGAAGATGATGCAGTCTTCTACGTCGTGTCAGAGCAGGTCTAGACGAACGAGGGATGCCAAGACAGTCTATGCAGTCTTTCTCACTCCTCCTTCCTTCTCTTCTCAGTCTCCTTGAGTTGCAGCAGGAACGACATGTGAAGTGGCAGTGGAAGGATCAGACCAGCGTAGGGGCAGCCTGTCGGCATCCCAGAACCGATGCCCAAATGAGGACCCTAGTGGTCCTATTTATAGGCTCGGGTCTCGTCCTCATGTTTTTAGTGTGAGTCCAAACGGTTTTGGTTATATTTGACCAAATGGTTTTGAGATATTTTATCAAACGGTTCGGTTGCTTTTTAAGTTCAAACGGTCTTCAGTATAAATGACCAAACGGTCTTGAGATGTTGTGCTTCATACGGTTTGGTAAATATCTTCAAACGGTTTGATATTGTCTTCCATTTGGTTTGGGACGCAAATGACCAAACGGTCTTGATATGCAAGTGACCATTCGGTCTTGGATCAGCAGCCTAAACAGTCTTATACAGACCTCCAAACAGTTTCATGCAAATGTGATTAAACGGTTTGGCAGCCAAGTGCCCAAACGGTCCCCTAGATCCTTTTCCATACAGTTTGGCTCTACCGGTCTTGGAATATATCAACTCCATTTGGTCTTGCATGCTGAGCAAAAGACCAAATGGTCTTGGATATATTGCTCAAATGGTTTTGCTCTAATAAGACCAAATGGTTTTGGACTTACGTGCACATCTCCAAATGGTTTCATGCAAATTTGACCAAACGGTCTTTGCTGTATTCGGTTTTGGAAACTTAGTGAACATCCTCACGGTCTGTGTTATCTTGCCTTCGCTTTGTCATTTGGTCTTCACGATCCGCTTTATCAAATGGTATGCATTGCATGCGGTCCTCATACGGTCTTCATGCAAGCCAACTCAAATGGTCTTGGTCTCACTACAAGTCCAGGAGATCAAATAGTTTGCTGATGCTCCCTTCATTCAGTTTGCTAGTGCTTGTAGTTTCATGCATGCTTTGGTCCCACACACGTGCTTTATCAATCAGTATGGTAGAGCTTGCACTTTATCAAATAGTTTCATGCATGCTACTTCAAACGGTCCCATGCACGTAGCTTTATCAAACAGTTTGGTAGCCATCCCCCATACGGTTTTGCAGTCCCGCGTTTTCCAAACGGTTTTGTACTCCTTTTCCGAACAGACCTACATGCATGCCCCTTTTTCATACGATTTGGTACTCCAGCCTTAAACGGTCTCACAGACTGGTACTCCTCAAATGGTGTCGCATACCAGTACTCCTCAAACGGTCTCGTAGACCGGTACTCCTCAACGGTTCGCATTCCCAGCTCCAAACGGTTTTGAGGTGAGTATGTCCATTCGGTCTTGAGACCGTATGGATGAAACCATATGGTCAAGACCACATGGGCGAGACCGTTTGGTCAAGACCGCATGGGCAAGACCAAGTATGAGTGAGGGTAGATCAAGGGTAGATAAAGGTGGGTCCCAGCTGATTGTTCAACCTCATCAAGATCTGTATAAAATTGACATAAACTCAGTTAAGAACCTTGATAATTGAACCAATTAGGAAATTTTGCACATTTTGATATTTAGTAACAGAAATTGGATGTATTCAATCAAAAAGATCCCAAGAAGGTGACTGAAAATCATGATGAATATGCATTCATCAAAACATCCTGAACTTAAATGTTTCTCATCCTCGAGTAACACAAAATCTGAAACATTCCCCAAATGAATACTTTCTGATCATGTGATTGCCCCCTCTTCACATCACGATTGTTTCCTTTTTGCTTAGTATGACTACGCATCTCAACTTCCTGAGATCACTGAACACATCTTACCATATCTTCGTTCCTGAGTTTGCTTTCTAACTTCACTTCCTCCTCACTTTTTCCAACAACAAGCATGTCAAAGAGGTTCGTAAGAGTCCAGAGATACCCGAAGAACAACAAGTGTGCATCTGATCTGACACTGGTGTATTTCAGGATGGTGGAGGGATTTATTTGTGCCTTTAGGTAGAAAAGGGAGTGAAGGGAGGTATTGAAGGAAGAAATAAATCTCTCCTCTATTTGACTCAAGATTTTTATTATATTATTTGCAATTTCATTTATTGCATTTTTATGTGCGAATCTCTCCTCTATTCGACTCGAGATTGTATTTCATTTTGTGTGCACTTTGGCATCTTTTCTTGGTGGTATGCCCCTATTTCATTACAAGGGGTATGGAAGAAGTAGATATAGAGGAAAGTGGTGTGCCACACTGAACTTAGGGTTTGGAACTATTTTGGCTATTTTTATTTCTTTTTGTTGATGGAGGGGTACAAAGATGATGGAAGAAGTGTAGAAGAGAGTTCAGATCAGAATGCCTCTTGATTTACGATTCCGTGCACCGAGTCGTTCTCTTTGTCGTACTCTGCTCTAATAATGACTTGATGAGGATCCGGTGGGGATTCCATGTTGTTGTTCTGTTAGTCACTTAGGAAGCACGATGTGTTTGATCCCTATTAGTTAGACAGCCACTTGCCATTTTTGCATAAAGATCATGATGTCAGGATTCATAAGCTTTACAAGATGATTTCAATCAAAAGGCTAGTTTTCAGAAGAAGGTCCTTTTGAGGGTCCACTCCGAATAAGGAGGGTATAATGATTTAAAATGCATCGAGATTTAAAAAGTGTCAAAACTTCATCCAGTATATGTTCAAATTTCTTTTGAAAACTTTAAAATTTTGAAAATTTTATTTGAAAATTTTGAAAATTTAGGTCAAAAATGCAACGATGAAATCTTAAGGCTAATTTAGATGGGTGAAGGTGGAGAGTAAGATACGTGCCACCCACCCTCCACCCCGAACTTAGAAATTTTCTTGTCCCCAACAAACTCTAAATCCAAGATGGAGGGGAAAGTTCATGCCATTTGGACCACTGGATGGGGTTGCCTTCCAATCAGTGTGTTTCCTCCATCTGAAAATCTCAAACAAAAAGATCATTTAGAACTCAAAATAGCATCTTGTGATGCAATTTATTTGGTGTAAGATTATCTAAAAGGTAAAATTAAGGAAAAATCCTGATTTGAAATTAAAATTACATACGAATTTATTTATCGGGTTGCCTCCCGACAAGCGCCTTTGTTTTACGTCGATGGCTCGACTTGATTCCTTCAACTTCTATGGTGGATATGTTGGATTGGTGAGATCCAACATCGTTTCAGAGCCTGTATCAGTAGAGCTGAAATATCTCTTCAATCATTGACCATTTGATACAAATTCACCTGACTTTTCACTCCATAAAAAGAAAGCACCATGTGGGTAGATGCTCTTGACAATATAAGGTCCCGACCAACAAGAACGAAGTTTCCCTGGGAATAATTTCAATTTGGAATTGAATAGAAGGACTTGGTCTGCCACTTGTATGTCCTTTCTTTTTAGATGGTCGTCATGCCAAAGTTTTGTACGTTCTTTATAGATTCGTGCATTCTCGTAAGCTGTCATCTGAAGTTCTTCCAGCTCTTGGAGTTGCAGAATCTTGGCTTGGCCTGCTTCTTTAATATCAAAATTTAGTTATTTTATTGCCCACCATGCCTTGTGTTCTAATTCTACCGGCAGGTGGCATGCCTTTCCATAGATTAGTCGAAAAGGTGTAGTCCTAAGGGGAGTTTTATAAGCAGTTCGATAGGCCCATAATGCGTCGTTGATTTTTACTGCCCAATCTTTCTTATTGCGGCCTACAATCTTTTCTAGAATAGCTTTCAATTGGTGGTTAGAAACCTCTACCTATCCACTTGTTTGTGGATGGTAGGGTGAGGCTACCTTGTGTGTTACACATTAAATTCTCAGTAGAGCTTCAAAGCTTCTTTCGAGAAAATGAGACCCTCTGTCAGATATCACGGTTCGTGGTACTCCAAAATGAGGGAAAATAATATCTATGAATAATTTGATGATGGGTTTAGAATCACTAGTGACGGTTGGTATAGCTTCAACCCATTTTGAAACGTAGTCCACTGCCACTAGGATGTATGAAAATCCATGAGAAGATGGGAATGGACCCATGTAGTCTACCCCCCAAACATCGAATATCTCTACTTCTTGCCACATATTCAGTGGCATCTCATCTCTCTTTGTTATATTGCCAAATCTTTGACATTAGTCACATGATAGGAAAAAGTCATAGGAATGTTTGGATATGGTTGGCTAGAAGAATCCACATTGTAAAACCTTCAAGGCAGACTTCTTAGATCTCATATGTCCTCCAACTGGGCCTGAGTGACACTGCTCCAAAATAAGTTGAGCTTCTTCTTCGGTGATACATCGTCTGTATAGACCATTAACACATAGTTTGAAAAGGTACGGCTCATCCCAATAGTATTGTTTCTCATCATGCTTAAATTTCTTCAGTGCATTTTTGGTGCATTGAGGATGGATAACCCCAGCTGCAAGATAGTTTACATAATCAAAATACCACGGTGTAACTTCTGAGACCTTCATTAGTTGATCATCTGGAAGGGAATCATTAATCAAAATCTTCTCATTATCCAGAGTGTGGATGCGACTGAGGTGGTCTGCTACAACATTCTCTATACTCTTTTTATCTCTTATCTCCAAATCAAATTCTTACAATAGGAGAATCCATCTAATTAGCCTGGGTTTTGCATCTTTCTTTGTCAGAAGGTAACGAATAGTAGCATGATTCGTGTAGACAATAACTTTTGAACCAATAAGGTAGGATTTGAATTTGTCAAAGGCATACACAACTGCCATAAGTTCTTTCTCAGTAGTTGCATAATTCCTCTGAGCTTCATCAAGGGTTTTCGATGCGTAGTAGATCACATAATGTTTCTTCTCTATACATTGTCCTAGAACAACACCCACAACGTAATCACTGGCATCACACATGATTTCAAATGGATGATCCCAGTCAGGAGCTCTAATGATGGGTGTTGTTGTAAGGGCTTGTTTTAGGTTATTACAACTTTTGACACATTCTTCTTCAAAATGGAACTCTGCATCCTTTAGCAACAAATTCATCATCGGCTTGGTTATCTTGGAGAAATCCTTTATGAATTGTCTGTAAAAGCCTGCATGACCCAGGAATGTGCGGACTTCCCTTACATTTTTTGGAATGGCAAGCTTGTAAATCACTTCAATCTTGGCATTATCTACTTCAATTCCCCAATTACTGACCCTATGGCCGAGGGCAATGCCTTCCTTTACTATAAAGTGACACTTCTCCCAGTTGAGCACAAGATGTGTTTCTAAACATCGTTTGAGAACAAGGGAGAGGTGTTTTAGACTTGAATCGAATGAATCTCCGTATACAGAAAAATCATCCACGAAAACTTCCATAATTGTTTCAGTGAGGCCGGCGAATATGGCAACCATGCAATGCTAGAAAGTTGTAGGTGTGTTACAGAGGCCAAACGACATTCTTATAAATGTGTATGTTCCAAATGGGCAGGTGAAAGTAGTTTTCTCTTAGTCATCTGGATGTATGGGTATTTGATAGAATCCAGAGTAACCATCGAGGTAACAAAAGTATTCTTGATGAGCCAGTCGCTCTAATACTTGATCAAGAAAAGGCATTGGAAAATGATCCTTTCAAGTCGCCTTGTTTAACTTCCTCTAATCAATGCACATACTCCACCCTGTGACTGTTCGAGTGGGGATGAGTTCCTTGTTTTCATTTCATATCACAGTTGTTCCACCTTTCTTCAGGACTACATGCACTGGGCTCACCCATGGTGAGTCTGATATCGGATAGATTATTCCACCGGTGAGCAGTTTAATGACTTCGCGACGGACTACTTCCTTCATGTTTGGATTCAATTTCTATTGATGATCAATAGTTGGCTTGTGATCTTCCATCATAGGGATCTTGTGCATACACAACGCTTGACTACCCAGTGAGGTCACTCATCTTGTATCCGATGGCCTTCTTCCTTTCTTTTAATTCTCTCAGGAGTTTATCTTCTTGTTCGGTCGTTAGATCAGAATTTATAATAACTGGACAAACCTTGAGATCATCTAGAAACACATACTTCAGTCCCTCGGGCAGGGGCTTCATTTCGGGGGCCTCTGGTTTTTCACATGTTTCTTCAGTAGCTTCCACAACCTTGAGTTCTTGAATCTTGGCTTATGGATCTTCTTTGGAAGTGTCAAGGTCAAGAACACACTCTTTAACTTATTCATTGATGGAATTATCAGCAGATGGGTTTGTTAGAGTCACTTATAAAGGATCGTCTTGTTCATATTCCTCTTGTGTGAGGAGTGACATTTTCTCAATGCAGTCAATCAGATAGACTTCTTCATGCATGCTTGGTCTTCGCATGCTTTCAAAAACTTTGAATTTGAGAGTTTCTTTACCAAGTTTGAGAAGCAATGTTCCTGCTTCAACATCAAATAGAACTCTTGAAGTGGCAAGGAACGGACGCCCAAAGATGATAGGATATATGGGGTCTTCTTTTATGTCCATGATGACGATGTCACACGGAACATAGGAATCTTTTCCTACCTTGACAGGTACATCCTCAATAATTCCTAACGGGTGTATTATCAAATTGTCTGTGAGTTGTATGGTCATGCCAGTTGGGAGAAGTTCAAAAAACCCTAGCCTTTTGCAAAGGCTGAGTGGCATGATGGAGATGCTAGCACCAAGGTCTGCCAGTTCTTTCTTGCATGAAGAATCACCGATATGGTAGGAAATCCCAAAAGATTCTAGATCTTTCTACTTCTTTGGCATCTTACTCTGGATGATGTCTGAAGTGGTTTTAGCTAACTTAATTGTCTCATATTCTTCAGTTATACATTTCCTTGTGAGGAGAGACTTTAAGTACTTGTCCAGGCTGGTATCTCAGCCAGTGCATCCAAAAAGGGTATATCAACATGAAGTTTCTCATAGCTTCTTTAAACTTATTGAACCGAGTATCAAGCTTAGTTTGCCTTAGATGAGCTAGAAAAGGTATACGAGGTTTGTAAATAGGGATATCAGGTTCCGGTGTTGCTTCTTCCTCTTCTTGAGCAACCTCCTCAGAATTTTCTCTATCTGACTTACCATTAGTTACTGGTTCTTTTGGTTGAGATTCAGGAGTTGTGGAGTCTTGTAAAATCACGGGTTCATCCTTATCTGTAAGAACCACATGTGGCTTGACAGGAGGATTAGAATAGTCTTTTGTTGACCTGGTGGTAACCACCTTCAGTTGTTCTGGGTGTTTAGCAAAGACTCCAGTGAGTGGCTTTATGCTAGCTGTCAATTGAGCTAGTTGAGATTCAATAACCTTATGTTGGGCTTGCTGGTTAGCTATCATAGTTTGCTAAGTTTGCAACATCTTTTCAATGGTTGTTAACTTGTCATCAGGAGAGACGGGACCTGCTTGTTGTCCTTGTTGTTGATAAGGAACTTGGTTAAGACTCTGAAACTGGAAATTGTTTTGATAATTATTGAAGTTCCTATTCTGAAAGTTTCCCTTAAAATTTCCTTGATTTCTAAAATTCTATTTTTGATTGTACAAAAATCCTGGAGGGCGTTGTGGTTGATTGTTCGAACCAAATTGATGCGAGTTCACTGCTCCAGAGGGGTTTCCATATTGAAAACCTAGATGGTTCCTATTCTGATTTAGATTGTAATACCCTTGGCCAGGAATGGTGTTAACAACATTAAGATTCTCCATTTGACTATTATCTCCTTGCCCACATGCATTGCTCTGGACAACATTGTAGAAAACATTACATTCTAGAGTGGAATGATCAGTACCTTTACATGCTTCATAGAACAATGAAGCTGACTTGATCTGTTCTTGTGGTTGTGGGAGTGAACATCCTCTTCCAAATGCAGCAAGGGATGATTCTATATGATCTTGCTTGGCAACTAAGATTTTGAGAGTTTCAGTGATAGACTTGTATTCTAGAATAACTTCAGCCATAGCTACCTTCAATACTCCTTTACCTATAGACCTGCCCCAATTAGCTTGATTTTCAGCTCCAAGGGTGACGACTCGCCATGCGTTGTCATAACTTTGACACATGAAATTTCCTCCATATGAGGAATCTAAAAACCTTTTGATATCATCGTCCACACCCCTATAGAAAATTTCGATGAGTTGATTCTTAGGAATTCCATGGTGTGGACACTTGCGTAGAAGCTCTTTGTATCTATCCCATGCTTCAACAAGGGTTTCTCCAGGGACTTGAGTGAAATTTGTTATCTGTCCCCTAATTTCATAGGTGAGAGAGGGAGGGTAGAACTTTTCCAGAAATACATTTTGAAGTTGTTCCCAAGTGGTGATGGGTTCACTTTGCAATGAATTGTACCAGCTTATTGCTCTATCAACAAGTGAATACTTGAAGAGACAGAGACGAATGGCATCTTCGTATACTCCATTTTGCTTTGTCATAGCACATAGATCAATAAACCTCAAAAGATGTTCCTGACTATCCTCTCCCTGTTTGCCATAGAATGGGCTGTTTTGAAGCAATGTGATCCAATGTGCCCTAATCTCAAAATTGGGAGCATTGATGGGAGGAGGTTGTACTGGATGACCAACATTAGTATCTTTGGGGATTTAGAACTCTCTAAGATCCTTTCGTAGTTCTGCTGCTTGCACCGCTGCTTGCGCTACTTGGATTTCTACTTGAACCGCAGCTCTGACTTCTTGCATGAGCCTTTCTCTCTATGCATTAAGGGCTTGAGCTACCCTTCGGGCTATTTCCTCCTCTTGAACCATTCTTGCTTGGTTTTCTCTATTTTGACGATGAAAGGTTCTGTCTATCTCGGGATCAAAGCTGGCAGTGAGTCTGGGACTTATCAAACGGTGCATGCACTAGTCCTTCTTGAAGTACCTGAAATAAAAAGATTTGAAGTAAGATTGATGGAGTAGAGTGAAATTCAAGTAGATGATCAATGGTTTCAAAAAGTAAAATCCTATATTAGCCTTAAAAGAACTAGATTTGACTAACTGATTTTGTTGTCCCCGACAACGATGCTAGAATTTGATGTGGCAAATATCGCACTAACAAATTCACTCAGGGTTGAAATCCCCGAGCTTTTACCAAAACCTCATGCAATAATACCACCCGCAAGCGGACAAGTCTTATCGCAGTATAGTTAAGGATCGAATCTCAAAGGACAATGTTTTTAAGAATCTTTGTCAGTCGAATCTAGCTCAAGTGAGACTAATATTTAGAATGATTGATTTGGTTGAGGTTAATTAAACTAATTACATGAAAGTAAATGAGCAGAATGAAAGTTTGTTTTAGATTAGATGATATGGAATCACTGGGATGGTATCGGGTTTCACCACTACTGCACATGCAAACACATCCAAACACATAACATCCAGGCAAGCATCTAACTATCCAAATGGAACTACTGTGAACCCTCCCAGATGGATGTTTAGGCCCGCGTAAGCATCCCCTTAGGCATCGGATTTCTCATCGTCATCCAGATCATGCACTTACGGTTCCAAAGATACAACATCCAACTAAGGCTGTGATCCTCCCTGAGGGATGTTTAGACCACAGAAGCGTCACTGTAGGCTAGATGGCCCGTCCCCTCATGGATCATACACTTACGACCTCAAGGAACCCCATTCTATTTCTAGTCTGGGAGTCAACTGTGCTAATCGACATGCATGTAGGAAATTAGTTTGCAAGCAAACATCGACAATTCACAAGAAGATACAACATCCAACTAAGGTTGTGGTCCTCCCTGAGGGATGTTTAAACCACAGAAGCATCACCGTAGGCTAGATGGCTCGTCCCCTCACGGATCACACACTTGCAACCTCAAGGAATCCTATCAGATTTCTCGTCAAGCAGTCTACCTCATTAATCGACATTCTACACTACGAAGATAAGAACAAGATGAAAGCAAGCAAGTAATCAACTACAAGCATATCAATTAGCAACAAAATAAAAAGTTATATACATTGCCTTGGAATGTTAAATGTAAGGACATGAATTGCATGGGCAACGGGGATAGTCCCTACCCCCCAGCAAAAAGGAACTACTCGCTCATGATGCAAGAAACAAGAAGAATAGGAAAGAGTGAGGATTCCGCCATGAGCATGATGCAGAAGGTAGTCGCAGCTCGGTGAAGATGATGCGGTCTTCTACATCGTGTCGGAGCAGGTCTGGACAAATGAGGGATGCCAAGATAGTCCGGGTAGTCTTTCTCACTCCTCCTTCCTTCTCTTCTCACTCTCCTTGAGTTGCAGTAGGAACGGCAGGTGAAGTAGTAGTGGCAGGATCAAACCAACGTAGGGGCAGCCTGTCGGCATCCCGAAACCGATGCCCAAATGAGGACCCTGGTGGTCCTATTTATAGGCTCGGGTCTGGTCCTCACGTTTTTGGTGTGAGTCCAAATGGTTTTGGTTATATTTGACCAAACGGTTTTGAGATATTTTATCAAACGGTTTGGTTGCTTTTTAAGTTGAAACGCTCTTCTGTATAAATGACCAAACGGTCTTGAGATGTTGTGCTTCATACGGTTTGGTAAATATCTTCAAACAGTTTGATATTGTCTTCCATTCTGTTTGGGGTGCAAATGACCAAACTGTCTTAATATGCAAGTGACCATTCGATCTTGGATCAATAGCCTAAACGGTCTTGTACAAACCTCCAAACGGATTCATGCAAATGTGATCAAACAGTTTGGCAGCCAAGTGCCCAAACGGTCCCGCAGATTCTTTTCCATACGGTTTGGCTCTACCGATCTTGGAATATATCAACTCCATTCGGTCTTGCATGCTGAGCAAAAGACCAAACGGTCTTGGATATATTGCTCAAATAGTTTTTCTCTAATAAGACCAAACGGTTTTGGACTTACGTGCACATCTCCAAACGATTTCATGCAAATATGACCAAACGGTCTTTGCTCTGTTCGGTTTTGGAAACCGAGTGAACATCCTCACGGTCTGCATTATCTTGCCTTTGCTTTATCATCCGGTCTTCACGATCCGCCTTATCAAACGCTCTGCATTGCATGCGGTCCTCATACGGTCTTCATGCAAGCCAACTCAAACGGTCTTGGTCTCGCTGCAGGTCTAGGTGATCAAACGGTTTGCTGATGCTCCCTTCATTAAATTTGCTAGTGCTTGCGGCTTCATGCATGCTTTAGTCCCATGCACGTACTTTATCAATCGGTATGGTAGAGCTTGCACTTTATCAAATGGTTTCATGCATGTTACTTCAAACGGTCCCATGCACGTAGCTTTATCAAATGGTCTGGCAGCCATCCCCCATACGGTTTTGCAATCCCGCCTTGTCTAAACGGTTTCTTACTCCTTTTCCGAGCGGACCTGCATGCATGCCCCTTTTTCATACGGTTTGGTACTCCAGCCTCAAACGGTCTCGCAGACCGATACTCCAGAAACAGTCTCGTAGACCGGTACTCCTCAAACGACCTCGCAGATCGGTACTCCTCAAACGGTCTCACAGACCAGTACTCCTCAAACGGTATCACATTCCCAGCTCCAAACGGTTTTGAGGTGAGTATGTCCATTCGGTCTTAAGACCGTATGGATGAAACCGTATGGTCAAGACCGCATGGGCGAGACCGTTTGGTCAAGACTGCATGGGCAAGACCAAGGATGAGTGAGGGTAGATCAAGGGCAGATAAAGGTGGATCCCAAATGATTGTTCAACCTCATCAAGATCTGCATAAAATCGACATAAACTCGGTTAAGAACTTTAATAATTGAACCAATTAGGAAATTTTGCACATCTTGATATTTAGTAACAGAAATTGGATGTATTGAATCAAAAAGATCCCAAGAAGGTGAATGAAAATCATGATGAATATGCATTCATCAGACGTTAACAGGAGAAACCAGTGTCATAGGAAGGATCCTTTGATCACATACAAAAAAAGAGAGATAGTCATTTCTCTGGATTCATAAGGGACGAAGGGAGCCTTGAATATGGTGGGTGGGGCTCTGTTTATAGGTGGATTTTAGGGTTAATAGATTCCAACTAGAAGATTCTAGAAGAGGCGGTGGATCACATCTGTAACATCCCTGACCTGGGTTATGAGTTAACCCTAGGTGTTTTGCCTAATTATGTAATTAAGATACTGGTGATTATCTTTTGGCATGTAATTAAGTTCCTAAGGAACATACTTTTCCTTTTCTGTCCCTTTTAAACAATGATTGAATTGGTTGTTTTGTAATACAGGGACCTATGTGCAATTTACCCAGTTAGAAGGGTTAACTTGCAATTTTCACATGTTGAGATGTTCCTCTAATGTTGAGACATCATAAGAATGATTATGGTAAAGTTTGAGGGATTTCCCAAGCTTGAGCACCAAGGTGCAGCTGTGGAAGCAATCCCTGTGCTTGAAACCCTAAATTGGAGTAAAGTGCAATTTACCCAATTTGAGGGGTGCAACTTGTAAAATACACCATCTAAAATATCTTGTAAGACTCTTGTCATCATTTAGAGAAGAAATGATGAAGAAGTCACTTCAATTGAATAATCATATAATGAAAAACACCTTTGTGATTGAATAATCAAGGTGTAAGTACTATAGCCCTTTTATGTGTGTGCTTTAGTAATAAGTTGATCTTCTTGCCTTCATTTCTTGACCTTAGAAGAAGGATGTCCTTAGAAATAATAGGTAGGGGCGAGAAAAGAAGAAAGGGAGGACTTAGATGAGAAAATGAGGAAAACTTATGTACTTATGTTGAAATTCCACCCAAGTATATAAGTCCTTTTCCTCACTTAGCAAAGGAATGTTTCTTTCGTTTCCTTCACTGTTCCCCCTTGCTCAACCGACTAAGGAGAGCTCTGGAGCTCAGGAGGATGACCAGGGGAGTGCAAGGTAGGTTTGGATCCTTCCTTTTGCTTAAATTCATGGATAAAACTCGGATTCAAGGTCAAATTCATGGCTAGCTCACTTAGCTCTATCTTTCTAGCCATCTCTTCTCAACTTTTCTTGGAGGATTCACCTTGGCCGACATGTGGAGCTTCTAGGACGCCATTAAAGGCTTGGAGCTCGAAAGCTTGGAGCTCAAAGAGTAAGCTTTAGGCGGGTTTTATAACTCTAAACTTATGCTTTGTTATATACATCTTTTCTATGCCTTTAGTTGCTAGTTCTTCTTCTTCCCTATCTTCCCTTGCTTCCTTGCAAGAAAATCCGTGAGGAACTGTTGTTGTTCTTGAGGAAGAAGATGAGGGCGTTATTTCCTATGCTTATCCACAGTTTTCCACTTTGCCATACGACCTCAACCATGTGCCCATACGGTTTGCAAAACCGTTTGATGGGCAAACGGTTTCAAGGTCGTATGAAGGCATACGGTCTCAAGACCGTATGGCTGCGTTGACCAAGCATGGACCGTATGAGAATCCTATTCCTAATTATGAATGTTAATCACCCACAAAATTTGAGAGGTTAACTCCAAAGGAATCGTGAGATATAGGCAAAACAATTAGCAAATTCAATTGAATTTAGTTCTGATTTTCAATCTGCTTAATTTGCCCTTTTTGGGCAAACGGTCTCAAGACCGTATAAGATGGTTGACTAAGCATTTACCGTATGATATTACTGTTCATAATGATGTTAATTAATGACTCACCAAATTTGATGGACTAATTCCAAACGAGTTAAGAGTTGAAGGTTGATTACTAGGGCAAACCCTAATTGAAATCAGTGCTGAAATCACAATGAGCTAATTTGAGATTTTGGGTTGATTAGCCCAAACGGTCTCAAGACCGTTTGGGGAATCATCCAAACGGTCTCAAGACCGTTTGGGGATCACCCAAGACCGTATGGAGGTCTGGGGTAAAGTATAGTTGACCAATTGAAGGTACAAAGATACCAAATTACATTGCAATTAAGTATTGATGTAATGATCAACTCAATAAATCAAACCTTGATGAATTTTCACTAGAGTCCAAAGGATGGATGGGCAAACGGTCTCAAGACTGTTTGGAACTCATCCAAACGGTCTCAAGACCGTTTGGTGTCAACCCAAGACCGTTTGGAGGTCTAGGGTTAAAGTAATTTGATCAATTAAGGGCCCAATTACAATGGGTTATTGAAATAATCAAATTGCTGATTTGTGACTTAATTAAGGTTCAATCCCTATCAAATCAATCTATATTTTGATGAATTCTTGGGCAAACGGTCTCAAGACCGTTTGGAGTATATACAAACGATCTCAAGACCGTTTGGGCCAAGTTTGAGCCCAATTGGAGGTCAATTGATGGGTTCAACTTCGATTTGATTCACATTGTTGAGTGTTGATGGTTGAACGTTTATAGACCTTAATTGAACCAACTCCAACCCTAATTGGATATCAATTGAGGGTCAATTGAGTGACCAATTGGTTAAGGCTAACCCTAATTGTCTCAATTGGTAAGTGGTTAGCAAGCTTGAGACCAATTGATGACTTCAACATAGGAAACCCTAATCGAGTTTACCCTTTGAACCACCTTGGAGGTCCATACGATCTTGAGCTTATGAGGTCATTCGACTTCAAGACCGTATGAGGTCATTCGACTTCAAGACCGTATGAGGTCATTCGACTTCAAGACCGTATGAGGTCATTCGACTTCAAGACCGTATGAGGTCATTCGACTTCAAGACCGTATGAGGTCATTCGACTTCAAGACCGTATGAGGTCATTCGACTTCAAGACCGTATAAGGTCATTCGACCTCAAGACCGTATAAGGTTATTCGACCTCAAGATCGAATGAGGGCATACGACCTCAAGATCGAATGAGGGCATACGACCTCAAGATCGAATGAGGGCATTCGACCTCAAGATCGTATGAAGGATGAAGGTGTGAAACCTATTGGAGACTTTTGAAGTTAAGTCTGTCTAATGCCTTGAAGGCTTAAATGGTTTAATAGTTGTTCAACCTAAAACCTAATGATACCAAAAGACATTAAGGGTCAAGTGGTTAGTAAATTAACCCATGATGATGATCAATGTGTAATTTACCATAATACCCTTGAAAGGTTCAATTGAGTGAAACCTTGTCCTAATCAAACCCTAATCACTCAATAGTGGTGATTTTGTCTATGTTAATCAAAGAAGGACTTAACCCAACCTGATCTAGATTGGTGTTATCACCATCTACAAGTATGAGGAGAGAGAAAGTATCTTAAGAAAGAAAAAGTACCTTTTTATGATGGAAATTCAAGCAAAGTACCTTCAATACACATGAATGTGCATGATTAGGGTGTGATCCACCTATGTGAGATCATGGAACCCTAATTATGATAAATGATGAATCTTAAACTAATCTAAGAGCACCAATGATGATGTTCCTCATACATGATGATGTTATGAGTTCAATTCACCATAATGTGAATAGTAAACCCTAATTCAAGGGTGATGACATGTAATGTGAATAGTAAACCCTAATTCAAGGGTGATGACATGCAATATGAGTAGCAAACTCTAATTGATGAGAATCAGAGAACTTAGCTCTTATGACAAGAGTGGAAAGTATATTCTTGTTTTGAATTACCTTTATCAGTTGAATTAACCATGTAGGTTATGATATGAAGGTGATCATATCCAGGTATGGATGATGATACTATATTCATTGAAAGCATGTTGTTAGCTTTATGAATAGTAAAATATCTTAATGCCTTGTCAGTGGCATCCTATGTTTTAATGAGATGTAAGAGCCATGAATACCATCAAGGTCATGCTTTAGAGATGACTTGTGATGAGTATACTAAGAAATGATGATTGATGTGAGTTAGGTTTGTTACATTTAGTATTCTACTTTCATAGCTGTTATGCTACTGTTATTGTTTGAAGAACAATGTATGATGTAAAAGAATACTAAATGTACCTAACTAATCAAGTGAAATGTAGAGCCCTGATCATAGATCCATCATTGTCAGAGATCAAATGATGGTGAAACAGGTTTTCCTACGGGAACTCCTGGATCACATACTGTTGAGTATGTGGGGTATATGGATGTGTAGAACCTTACATCCTAGTGTAGGAATTTGATGTAGATGTATAATCTGTCAATCCTTCACTACAAACCCATACCGTATTAGTGGATGGTAAACATGAAACCTCCTGATGACGAAGAAAACATAGATATCCGTATTAGTGAAGATAAACATGAAATCTCCTGATGACGAAGAGAGTATAGAACGCCACTGTAACTCTAAAATAGCGAAGGACCAGATTACCCTGGTGAGCTATAATAGTAGAGACACGAAATGTCCTACAAGTGATCCTCTTATAGACTGAGGAAGGTGAAGGTCATGAGAATCCGGCTCTTTCGATGACCTAGTATGATACCGAGGCACTTAGCAGTGATTGGTTGGAGTATGAGTGGTAAACCTCATCTCCACAGGGCATAAAAGTAATGTTTGAAAAACATAATCTACAGCATAGTATACCTGTTAAAGGTAACTATGAGCTAATTGATTGATGTTACACTGTATAGTGCATATGTTCTTCATGCTTGATATATGTTGAGCTCTTGTATACAACTGTATCTGCTATTGAATACTTTGTAAGCTTTTACTGCTTAAGTTATTCCTTGATGTTATAATAAAGCTTCTGGCAGAGAGTTATAACTCTTGTTGGGACAATTATGTACAATTGTCTCACCCCGTATACTTCAACTTTTTAGGTGGACGTCGAGGACGGAGGAACAGGTCTACAGGTGACCAGTCCCAGCAGCAGCAGCACCAGGAGCAGCAGTAAATCTCAGGTGGAGATTTAGCCTGCCATGTGGTGTAGTTAGAGTCAGTCCTATGTGTCCTCTGTACTCTTAGGTCTTGGAGTCTTTTGGTTATGAGTTCTTGAGATTTTGTATCTTGTTGTATATAATTACTCAAGAAGTAATTATCATGAGATGTAAACAGTTTATCTCCTTTTATGAATGAAGCTTTATGGATTCAAGCTCTTGTCTCGAAAAGTTTTTATTTCCCGTGATTTTTGTCTTTCGCTGTTAATCGATTCGCTTCCGCTAAGTTTAAATCGTGGTTTGGAGATCAGAGCCCACAACATCAATGTGCCACGAGGCCTATCCTGTGGATCGAGGTCATCTGCCACGTGGCATGTGATAGATGGATCAGATCCGCCAGGAGGCCCAGGTTGGAAAAAAATCTAATTTTCAAAATTTCTGGATATTTTAGGAATGTTCTAGAGAAAATCATAGAAAATACATATTTCTATAATAGTCAAATATAATAATGAAAGAGAGAGAAAATGCATTAATTCAGGATTATCCTTCATTATTATCGAAAAGGTATGTATTTTTATGTGGACAAAGACAATTGAATAATCTTCAAGGCAAAGGAAAATATCTAACTCAAGATAATTCAATTGTGAAATTTATGAAAAAGGGCTTATATAAAGTAGAAAGAATGAGAAAATTGCACTTAAATCTCGATAATAGATTTTCTTTGTAGAAAGCACAAACTAGGTAAAAGTGCATAAAAGGGTGGATTAAATAAACAAAAAATGTGGAAAAATGGAAAAAGGTGAAAAATGGATAAAATGTAGAAATACGATGAACTCCATCATTATCTAGATACTTAACATTACAGAATGAATTTATACTAAGTGGGTAAAAATGTGGTGTCAACAATATCATAGTTCACCATCATCACACTATGTTGTTGGATTAGATAATATGATTTGGTTGAATGTGCTACATGATGTGATCCTAATTAGTGTTATAGTCACATAAATCACCAAATGGTCCACCCCTACAATTAATTGCTTAAAACCCTAATTGTTTATTTCATTAGCTAGTGTTAACTTAGTCAGCTTGCTTGTTTTTTTACTTAGCTAATTACTTTGCTCATGTTAGTTTGACCTTGTTAGAGTAGTTAGCTCTTGTCTTTAGTCTTTTGTGTGAGGTTTTTCTAGTTCATTTCCTTGTTTGCCTTCTTGGTGTAATAGCTAGCTTCATGTAACTAGTTGTTCTCTTCTTACTTAATTAGCTAGATTCTTCTCTTTCTTGTCAATTAGGATTGATTTTAATTAGTGCAATGTTGATTACTAGTCTAGTTTAGTATAATTTCCTTTTTTGATTAGTTAGATAGCATTATTTTTGTAGAATTAACTTAGGTTTGATTCTTGAATCTCTTTCTTTCATGTTCACTTAGTGTAATCCAAACTCCAAAGTTAAACCCTAAAGCCCCTACACTCCACAATAGGAACATAGTGAAGTGAACTTAGCTATAGTGCCCCCATCTCTCCCTATGGACCGACCCCTGACTTACTCGCTCTGTACTACATTTTGAATCCGTTCGTTTGCATGATTAAAATGTTTTGTATATCTGAGGTATAAATTAGGGCCTTACAAATCTTTGTTAGTCACAACTGTCCCTCAGTTAGGTCACATTTTGAGATTGATATATAATAACCTAGACAAGCACAAAAGGAGTATTATTTGGAAATAAAATAGCATCCACACCATATCTTGGGGCACTTCATGTTTTCCTAGTTTCGAGGTTGGTTGGGGTGTTAGAAACCTCGATGCCATGGCTATACCTTTTTCTCTATAAAACTTAAGCTCACTCCTCTGAAATCCTGATATGCCTTGATGCAATATTGTCAAAACATCACGGGCACGTGGAAGTTGATTTCAAACTATAAACGCTCTTCAATGTGGAACACACAACAAAATATCAAGATACTCTCCAAACTTTCTCCATTATAGCTATCAATCACAACACCCTCTATCTTTCTGCTTTGACCAATGGATTATGGTGACAAAATCTACTATCCCTTGAACACCTCAAATTCTCCATTTACCAACATCACATTACTATAAGCCATAATACTTATACTCCTTCATGTGAGCTCTTCATCTCCTTCTGCATCAATACTCCATTGATATAGACAATACCTTATATCTATTCCCTAAGTAAACCCATTGTCTATAATGAGTTTCATGGGATCACTTCACAATGAAAAAGGGTTACCACTTCCTATATTTTTGGATCTTGTACTCTATTTCATAAAGCCTTTTAGACCATCAACACTACCCAACTTTTCTTCCATTCATATGGCATTTATTCAATAATAAGCTATTAGTTGGGCCAAATCTTTTCAAAAGAAACATCCATGAGCTTTTCACTTGCATGTTGTGCTCGAAAACACGTTGAAGAATCACCACATATCATTGTGATTTTGCTACTTTTATATCAGATAGTGTTAGCACTACCATGCATCCACTCTCACCAATCACGTAAGATCCAAACATAAAGATCCTCCTCAAGGTAGACAAGTCAAAGCAAAAAATTATCTGCTCTTGCTTATGGTACACCTTAGTTGAAAGAAAAAACAACACCTTTAACAATATATATGCCACCACCAGAGTTACTTCAAATATGATTATGATGATTTACGTGTTGGTGATCAAGTACATGTTCATCCTCCATGAGCCCCTTTGGGTTTCATCTCACTCGCCTCTGTCTGAGCAAAACCCAAAGCCTGAAGCTCGAGGTTGTGAAGTCCCCCAGGCTATCCGAATGATGTTGCTCATCACCCCTCGACTGAGGTTGCATAGACCTAGTCGCAGGCTGATGGCGGTCCTACTCTTATTATGCTTCTATTTTCTATGTTATGGGGCTTGTACTATATGGGCCCCCTTCCACCGTATTTCTAACTAACTTTTGGATATTTCTTTGGTGGTTCTAATTTTGGTAGATATACGCTTGCTGCTTACAAATTAATGGCTTGCCTACCTGCCATACCTCTTCATCTCTTACCTGCAATCGCCCATGTAAAGATATTGACTTAATTTTGGAAACACCCTATTTCTCCTCACGCGCTGTAAACTAGGGAGAAATACCACCTACCCAATATTCTTCCGGTCTCCACCAGCCACGCGTCAGTTTTTTTTTTTTGCTTATAACTTTTAAACCATAAAGAATTTTTTGATGAAATAAAACACATTACAATCCTTGTAGAAATTACATTCCAACAAGACCAATATCGACATATTTTTAAAGAAAAGAAGAAGAAAAAATAATGAGAGATTAAAAAGAGAGAGGAGGGAAGTAAAAAAGCAATAAAATGAGATAGGCAGTGTGCCTAATATGGTGCTAATGTGCCCAATTTTTAGATAAACACATAATAAAAAACAAGCCAAATAATAACATAATACACCTAATATGGTATTCATACACCCAATATGGAAATAAACACAAAAATCTTATTTTGCATACTCATCATCATCATCAACAACAACAACAACAACAATAACAACATCAATATCATCGTGACTTATTGTTATGGTAAATGCACCTAATTGTGTGATACATGCTCCTAGATGAATAATCATGCGCCTACTTATATCGTGGATGCACATACTTGTACATCAGTGCACCTACTTGTATGGATAATACACCTACTTCTATGATATATGCTCCTAAATGAATAATCATGCACCTAATGTTGGATGTAATGGCCTTCTTGTATATCGAATGCGCCTACTTGTATATAAATATGCATAGTTGTATGGAAATGCACCTGCTTGCATGTAAATGTGACTACTTGTATGACAATGCAACTACTTGTATAAAATTTACTTACTTGTATGGCAATGCGCCTACTTGTATGGCAATGCGCCTACTTGTATGGGAAATGCACCTACTTCTCTGGCAGATGTGCCTACTTGTGTGACATATGCACCTGCTTGTATGGCAAATGCGCATACTTGTCCGATAAATGTGTATACTTGTATTGTCCTGAACGCACCAACTTTTGATTGAATAATGCACCTACTTGTATGGAAAATGCCCCTATTTGTCTAGTAAATGCGCCTACTTGTATGGCAAATGCGCCAACTTGTTTAGCAAACGCGCCTATTTGTCTGACAAATGTGCCTACTTGTATTGCCTTGAATGCACCAACTTTTGATTGAATGCGCTCACTTTTTATTGAATGTACTACTAATGTCCTTAGTGCGCCTACTTGTATATAAATGCGCCTACTTGTATGTCAATTCGCCTACTTGTATGAATGTGCTTACTTGTATATAAATGCGCCTACTTGTATGTCAAATGTGCTTACTTGTATGACAGATGTGTCTACTTGTATGACAAATGCGCCTACTTGTCTAGCAAATACACCTACTTGTATTGTCATGAATATACCAACTTTTGATTGAATGTGCATACTTGTATGGAAATGCGCCTACTTGTTTGTCATGTTTCCAGGTAATGGTGGCCATCTCACACTACATACATCCCATCGGTGTCTGTAAGTTCCATCCGCCTCTCTCTAAATTTGTCACCATTTTGATCTTTTCCATCCAGTCTGGCCACCTGTTGTCTCCTCGTTAAAATGGTGGGATAAGCTTTGACAGAGACGGTAGCTGTACGACCACCACCACCACCAGAACCATCAAAGCTAGCAATATCGGTGGGGACCTCTCCCTCGGCTATCCAGCTCTACCACGAGTAATATGTGCACGTCGTCACTCAAGTCCACCCTCCCGAGCTCTTCATCTGGGTCGGCGCTGACTGCGTTGCAGAAACCCGAAGCCTGTGTGGCAGCGAGAGTGTCAAGGGTGCCCAGTCCCTGGGGCTGTTGTCCTCAGTATATACAAGCAGTCAATAACAAGGGTGCGGGTCGTCCGGCTTCGAGACCGCAGAACCGACATCGCCAAAGGTCACCTGCATCGTCCAAGTGAGAGTCAAGACAGGGAGGAAGATATTGATGAGGAGGAATAAGAAGAAGCTCACGCTCAAGAGGTCGGGGTCAAGGCTGGTCGCGGGAGACTTCGTGTACCAGATGGTGATGGGGTGTAGCGAGAGATCTGTGACGCCATGCCCTCATTTAGATCGGAGATCAACTGCTTGTGTGGTGCCGGAGGGGGAGGAGGAGGGAGGTCATTAGTGACTCGGTGTGCTGCACCGTGACTGGAGGATAGTGGGGCATTTGTAAGTTTACCAGGTTTTCAATCCACGATGAGAGAAAAAAATGGGTTTTTAACCAAAGATATCATATATCGAGAGAACACCTGTGACGTCCCCCAATTTCTATATACTTTCCATAGTGACATTCCTAGATATGCGTGCACTCATATCTATAGATGTCAAAAGGGAAAATATAAGAGATTAAGGTAGTCAACTAAGATAGAGATTAAGCCAAGATCTAGTTCACATCATCGGATAAAGCCACACAAACATTCATTCATAAGGATAATGAAGTCATTACATATGGAGAGAAAATATGGTTCTAAAGAAAGTTAACTTTATTACATAGGATTTCAATCATCCTCAAGATCACTAAGGAAAGAAATAAACTGACATCTAACAAGGAATGAGATAAGAGGAAAAGAATCTATCTATTACATCCTCCAAGTTTATTATTTGTGCCTTCAAGTACTTTGAGCATGCATTTCATTTTGTAGTCAAATGTTCCTTGCACCTAGAAAATACGGGAAACAAAACATCAGCAAAGCTGGTACGTGGTAAAAGTTACATTTAATAAGGTTGCATAAAGGAAATATTTAAAAAAGAAGAAAGGAGAAAACAAAACCATTTCTTAAGGCGAAAATCAGGTAAACATCCTTTTTATTACAATCATTTTAATGCGGTTGTACTACACACATTGCACTTAACTTACATCTAGTGTGGGCAACTTAATATCATCATACATCTAACATGGTCCAAGGAAAACATACATCCATGTTAGGCACATACATACATCCACACCAGGCTATGTGCTCTAGTAGCTACAACCCATCATAACCATTTATGTTTCATTAGGTTTGGCGAAGTATTCTCATACTAGTCAACCAAGCAATAATATTCAAGTATGAGCATTCAAGGTATACATATCATAGGCAACCAGAAATCTAGTCATATACTTATACGACCACGTACCTGCTTGTTCAAACAAAAGTCCACATATCTAGATTCAACCAGGAATTTAGTCACCCTGCAAAGAAGGAAAGGGTACAACATTACTATTGGTCCATGTGACCAGGACTAAGTTATGTTCTTAATTATTATTCCTTTTTATGTTATCTTAATTTAGTTCAGGGATTTTCCCATATTCTAAATAGGTTCACAATTATTATTAGGTCTGATCCATTATAACTATTTGGATTGAAGGCAATATTTAATTGATTAATTAGAAGATTTCCCAAAATTAGGGTTTCTAAGATGATTAAAGAAAAAGGGAGGGTAATCCTTAACCTGTTAACCATTCATAACAACATGGTTCGTTTTAAAGATTCAGACCAATCAATAAACACTAATTATCATTTAATGGTATTAATTTTGACATACGAAATATATCTTTAAATTCATGTAGAGAGAGGAAGCTAAAAATTAGGGTTTCTTCTAATCCTTTGATCACTTATCAACTTAGTATAGTATTTCGAGTTATTATGAAATCAGGGTTTCATCTAATGGTTACCACTATTTAAGAAGTCATATATCATCAAGAAAGTCCTTTTGAATAATTAATTATGATTAAGGATGTCCTTTAGGCCTTAGACAGTTATTTTTGAAATAGGGGACTGATTCAGGCATTGATAATATTTTATATGGATAGAGCATATTTTTCTTATAAAAAAGATGTATAGGTTTGCTATAATCCGATATTCCTAGCATTTTTTATGATTTTCTAAAGTAATGTATTATCTTGACTAATACAAGATTAACCAAAATAAAAAGAAAAGAAACATACCCTCGATCGACGGCCGGATCCGACTGGATCACGGCTCAGATCGATCTATACTGATTGGGCACTCAGGATTTGGTCTACACCTGATCGGACGCTCCTGACTTGATCCGCTGATATCCTTTTGGTTTCAGCTTGCTCGAGCAGTGAAGAAGGAACTTCCGGCGAGGTCAAGCTCACCCCTTGGTGCTGCTCGCGGGTGGGAAAAAGGTTGATACCGATTCGGTAGCTCGATCCGAAGCCAGAGATGGTCAGGTCAGGGCGTACGGCCTTGCGTAGCTCGTCGCCGCCGTGGGTGCAGGCGAGGTCGCCGGAGTTGGGGACGTTCTAGAGAGGGAGAGGTTCTGGGGACCTGTCCTCTGGCCGCGCACACTCGCGGTGGGCTGGCGAAGTTGTTGGAGGGGTAGGCTTGGAGCGAGGAGAGCTATGGAGCTCTCTGGGTGGCGATGGTTGGAGGTCGAAGAAGGTGGCTAGGGGAGCAGTGTTCGGGTGTCACGGCTTGCAATTGGAGGTGTGAAGTGAGTAAAGGGGGCATGGCGGAGCTATTGAAGGTGTTAAATAGGCGCGAATGAGGCTAGGCAAGGAAGCCCTAAGAGCCCCGCCGCCAGAGTGAGAGGAGGTTGCGTCGTGGCTGTTGGGTTGGCGCAACGGCGCATGAGACCCGATCAAAGCTGGTATATCCCGCCACGAAATCGCAAGACGAAGCCATCTAGGCGGTTCGAAATTCGAAAGGAGGTGCGAGGTGGCGAGATTAGTTGGGCTTTGTTTCCTGTTGCCTCCCCGCCCTTTGCGGGAGGTAGGAGACGAAGTCTCCACCGTTGGATCAGGGCAGATCCGTGGATCGCCCGATCTAACGGTTAGGAGAGTGGGCCGGGTAATCAAAGGCAGCGTGACACATCATTTAGCCTTGATAAAAGGGAACTTAGGTCTAGGACATGTATCTAGGTTGATTTATTAAATTGGCCATATCTCATGATTGGTAACTCCAATTCAAATGAAATTTGAGGTGTAGCTTCACAAGGTCCTTATGCTACTATGATAAAAATTTGAAACCCAAATTCGAAGGTTTGCTGTGTTTATTCACTAAAAACATTATAATATGTATTTTATCATAAAAGCATACTAGGGTTTGCATATTCTTGCAATTGGTGACTCATATTAGTCCAATTAAGTGAGAGAAGTATGTGAGAGTAATTTGATCAACAAATAAAATTTTTAAGAGAGAGAAAAATACTATAAAAAGTCACTTTGTCACATTCTCCCCTCCTTTTAAGAATTTTGCCCTCAAAATTCAAGCAGCCTGAAAGAGATGTGGATATTTCCGCTCGACTTCGGACTTGAGCTCCCATGTAGCATCGGTTTGATCATGGTGGCTCCAAAGAACTTTCACCATATCTATACGTCGATTATTGCGAAGCTCCTTTGTCTTGAAATCAAGAATTCTAACTGGTGACTCAGCATATGTCAAATCATCTTTCAGCTCAAGGGGCTCATGATTCAGAATGTGACTGGGGTCCTTGACATATGGATTCAGATTGGATACATGAAAAACATTATGCATGGCACTATACTGAGGTGGCAAAGCAAGACGATAGGCACATTCTCCAACCTTTTCAAGAATCTCGAAGGGTCCCACATAACGAGGACTGAGCTTCCCCTTGTTCTTGGCCAAAGCTCGAATTGGTCGGATCTTCAGAAAGACATGATCACCTTCCTTGAACTGACGTTCCTGTCGGTGAGCATCTGCATATGATTTCTGCCTATCCTGTGCTCGCTTCATTCTCTACCGGATCAGTGCAACTTTATCTGCATACAGCTGCATCTCCTCAGATTTCATCAAGGTGTTTTCCCCGACATCGTCCCAATGTAACGGAGATCTACACGGTCGTCCATAGAGAGCTTCGTATGGTGGCATCCCAATACTTGCCTGATAACTATTATTATAGGCAAAAAGGCAGGTAATGGTCCCACGAGCCTTCCCAGTCAAGCACACAAGCTCGTAGAAGATCCTCCAGAATCTGTACTGTTCGTTCTGACTGTCCATCTGTCTGTGGGTGATAAGTTGTACTGAAATTCAGTTTAGTGCCCAATTCTTCTTGAACCTGCTTCCACAGCTTTGAGGTGAACTTCGGGTCCCGGTCTGAGACAATGGATGCTGGAACCCCATGCAGACGTACAATCTCCCGTATATAAAGGTCGGCCAACTCAGAAACTTTCACAGTAGTCTTCACAGGTAGAAAATGAGCTGACTTAGTGAGACGATCCACGATGACCCAAGCAGCGTCGTACCCCTTCCTGGTCCTGGGTAATCCCACTATGAAATCCATAGTGATATGCTCCCATTTCCATTCCAGAATCTCGAGGGGTTGCAGTAGGCCACCTGGTCTTTGATGCTCGGCCTTGATTCGCTGACATGTCAGACACCTGGATACAAAGTCTGCAATGTCGTGCTTCATGCCTCTCCACCAGAACTGTCTTTGTAGGTCTCTGTACATCTTGGTTGTGCCGGGATGAACTGTGTACTTGGACCCATGTGCCTCGCTAAGAATGGTTGTCTTTACAACTGACTGCTCAGGGACCCACATACGGTTCTTGTATCGAAGACCACCATCAAGACCCACTGACAGATGTGTATGAGGTTTATCTAGAAGGGAGGAGAGCTCTGCAAGCTCGGGACTAACTTTCTGTGCCTCCAGAAGTTCAGAATGCAAGTTGGATGTGATAGAGATGTTGTTGACATGCACACGATCAACCAGGAATTGTGGTTTCCAGCTGGCTAGGTCCTCCATGTTCCTCCATTCGGGTACAGACATGGATGCACAAGAGACTCTTCTTCTGCTAAGAGCATCTGCAACCACGTTGGCCTTGCCTGGATGGTAGCCAATGTTGAAGTCATAGTCCTTCAGGTACTCGATCCACCGTCGTTGTCGGAGATTCAAATCCTTCTGCGTCAGGATGTACTTGAGGCTTTTATGGTCGGTGAAGATATCAAATTTTGCCCCGTACAAGTAGTGCCTCTAGATTTTTAGAGCATGGATGATAGCAGCTAACTCCAAATCATGTGTAGGGTAATTCAACTCATTGGGTTTCAGTTGTCTAGAAGAGAAGGCCACTACTTTTCCGTTCTGTTGCAGGACACAACCTATACCATGTCGAGAAGCATCAGTGAATAGCACAAATACTTCATTACCAGAGGGTAGAACAAGGACATGTGCTGATGTCAACTTCTGTTTGAGCTCTTGGAAGCTAGACTCACAAGCAGCTGACCAGATGAAATGCTCGTCCTTCTGAGTAAGTTTAGTGAGAGGGAGTGCCACTTTGGAGAAATTCAGAATAAAACGACGATAATATCCAGCCAGACCTAAGAAACTCTGGATTTCAGAAGGATTACGAGGAGGTTTCCAATCAAGTACAGCAGATACTTTAGCGGGATCAACAGATATGTTACCCCCAGAAATGACATGACCAAGAAACATAACTTTGTCAATCCAGAATTCACATTTAAAAAGCTTGCCATAGAATTTCTGGGCTCGAAGAATCTCAAGGACGGACTTCAAATGCTCTCGATGCTTCTCCATAGAATCCGAATAGATCAGAATATCATCAATGAAAACGACTACAAACTCATCAAGATAAGGTCGGAAGACTTTGTTCATCAAGTTCATGAATACGCCAGGTGCGTTGGTCAACCCGAACGGCATCACTAGAAATTCGTAGTGCCCGTAACGAGTTCGAAAAGCAGTCTTAGATATATCGGAATCTTTGACCTTAAGTTGGTGGTAGCCAGAACGGAGATCAATTTTTGAGAAAACTTTAGCAGTACGAAGTTGATCAAAGAGGTCGTCAATACGAGGGAGAGGATACTTGTTTTTAATGGTAGCTTGGTTCAACATGCGATAGTCAATACACATCCGCATCGAACCATCTTTCTTTTTAACAAAAAGGACAGGTGCACCCCAAGGGGAAACGCTAGGTCGGATAAAACCCTTATCAAGTAGTTCTTGTAATTGTTTCTCCAGCTCCATAAGTTCAGCAGGTGCCATCCTATACGGTGCCCTAGAAATCGGAGTGGTTCCAGGAAGAAGATCTATGGAGAACTCAATGTCTCGGTTTGGAGGCAGCCCAGGAAGCTCCTCCGGAAATATGTCAAGAAAATCGCGTACCACCTCCAGTCTTTCTACAGGCCCGTTGTCAGGACTGGTCTCTGAGACGAATGCGAGGAAGACTTTACATCCTTTAGATATGAGCTTTTTAGCTTTAAGAGAGGAAATTATTATATTATTACAGAATCCGCTTCCCCGAGGGATCACTACAGGAGAGGAATGAGGTTGAGAGAGAACTACCATCTTGTTTCTACAGTCAATATAAGCATGATATGTGTATAACCAATCCATGCCAAGAATAACATCAAAGTCTTCCATAGTTGAGAGAATGAATTCAAAGGGCATGTCATGATTTTCAAATTTTAGAGGGAGAACATCAGTTTTCTGCAGTGTAGTGAATATTTTGCCACTAGGGGTTGACACATCCAGAATGTATCCCAAGTCTCTGATATGTAAGTGCAACATTGAGGCCAGATTGTGAGAAATAAACGTATTTGTGGATCCAGAATCAAACAATGCTTTAACAAGATGTCCATTCAAGAAAACAATGCCTACACATGATAATTACATGGTAAATAATTGAATGCATTGAACAAGATATTTGATATATGAAAAAGATTTAAGGTTACCTTCGACAAGCTGGTTCGGATTTGCCCTAGCCTCCTCTGCTGTTACTGCGAACACCCTGGCATTGCGGTGTCCCTGAGGGGGTGGAGCACCTATTGGAGGTTTGCCAAGGATAGATGCATTAGGGCACTTGGCAAGGAAATGTCCCTCCTTCTTGCAGTTGTAGCAGACTGGATTGGTGTAGCAACAAGGCCCGCCATGTCCTCGTCCATAAGTCTTGCATTTGCTGCGATAATCCAACAGCTTGCTATTCTTTGGTCCTTTCTTCCCTGAACCTCCTCCTTTCCCTGATCCCTTGTTGTTATGGCCTGGGTGGAACTTCTTAAACTATCCTCTTCAGTTGTGGTTAACCCTAAGTATCCCATGCTAGAAGGTTTTTGTGTGCCCTGCTCTCTCTCCTGCTTGAGGGCCATATCTAGGGCTTCATCTATGCTTCTGGGACGAGAGGCTATGACTAGGGTTTTTAGGTGGGCGGAAAGGCAGTCAACATAGTGTTCAGTAAGGCAGTCTTCAGTCTTGATGGGTGCATAACGTTCTAAAAGCCTAAACTTCCGGGTGTAATCAGCTACTGAAAGACTACCCTGCCTTAACTCCATGTACATCTTTTCCTTCCTCTTCCTCTCGGCTATGGGCATAAAACAATCCGTGAAGAGGTTTTTAAAGGCTTCCCACTCCATGTTGTCTATTTCTTCACCCCTATTTCCGCCATAGTTCTCCCACCAGATTTTTGCCCCTCCCTTAAGCATATGGGTGGCGAACCTAACCTTCTTCTCATTGGGTACTTCTAGGGTATGAAAACCATTCTCTATGGTCAAAATCCAGGCTTCAGCCTTATCCATAACCTCAGGCTGATCCTCACCCCAAAAAGAATCAAGGTTTAGTTTAATAAAATCTATCACTGTCACTTCTTTCTTCCTAGATGAGCTAGGTTCAGGGGTTCCTTTTGTGGCGAGGGTTTCCATAAAGTCTAAAAGGATTTTCTTCTGTTCTTCCCACCTTTCCTTGGACTCAGCTTCGGGATCAGGTACTTCAGAGGGTTCACGTTCTTTTCTTTTCTTAGAGGACGATTCCCCTGAGCTGCGAGTCTTAGGAGGCATCCTGAAATTAATTTGAACGTATTAGATTATTACTTCAACAATTATTCTCGTCATTATCATTATTATTTTCACATGATATTTAATTATTCTCATTATTTGATGATTAATATTTTTAATGTTATGATTTAGGGAGGATATCCTAAAATCCTTATCAGTCGATCCTTAGGACTTTCTAAATAAAGAGACTCCTTCCTAACCTTATTACAGAGGTAAGAGGGAAAGTTAATTTATTTCAAAACATAGATGAGAGGGAGGAATTTTCCTATAGAAGAGGTGAGAGGAAAAAAAATCTATAGATGAGAAGATTCCTAAATTAAGGTATGCCCAAGAATAGGGGACACTTAGGATATCGGCCAGGTAGACTTATACTGCCATAAAGGTAGCCTCGTGATTGCCAAGCTAAGTGGCTCGGAGACTTTAGTCAGACCCATGGCAGATGCTATCCTAGACACCTCAACCCTTCACATCCCTAACTCAAGGACTACCCTAGACTCATAATAGGGTGAATGAAAGTCATGTGACTATGATGTGTGAACATTGGCTCTGATACCAACTGTGACGTCCCCCAATTTCTATATACTTTCCATAGTGACATTCCTAGATATGAGTGCACTCATATCTATAGATGTCAAAAGGGAAAATATAAGAGATTAAGGTAGTCAACTAAGATAGAGATTAAGCCAAGATCTAGTTCACATCATCGGATAAAGCCACACAAACATTCATTCATAAGGATAATGAAGTCATTACATATGGAGAGAAAATATGGTTCTAAAGAAAGTTAACTTTATTACATAGGATTTCAATCATCCTCAAGATCACTAAGGAAAGAAATAAACGGACATCTAACAAGGAATGAGATAAGAGGAAAAGAATCTATCTATTACATCCTCCAAGTTTATTATTTGTGCCTTCAAGTACTTTGAGCATGCATTTCATTTTGTAGTCAAATGTTCCTTGCACCTAGAAAATACGGGAAACAAAACATCAGCAAAGTTTATACGTGGTAAAAGTTACATTTAATAAGGTTGCATAAAGGAAATATTTAAACAAGAAGAAAGGAGAAAACAAAACCATTTCTTAAGGTGAAAATCAGGTAAACATCCTTTTTATTACAATCATTTTAATGCGGTTGTACTACACACATTGCACTTAACTTACATCTAGCGTGGGCAACTTAATATCATCATACATCTAACATGGGCCAAGGAAAACATACATCCATGTTAGGCACATACATACATCCACACCAGGCTATGTGCTCTAGTAGCTACAACCCATCATAACCATTTATGTTTCATTAGGTTTGGCGAAGTATTCTCATACTAGTCAACCAAGCAATAATATTCAAGTATGAGCATTCAAGGTATACATATCATAGGCAACTAGAAATCTAGTCATATACTTATACGACCACGTACCTGCTTGTTCAAACAAAAGTCCACAGATCTAGATTCAACCAGGAATTTAGTCACCCTGCAAAGAAGGCAAGGGTACAACATTACTATTGGTCCATGTGACCAGGACTAAGTTATGTTCTTAATTATTATTCCTTTTTATGTTATCTTAATTTAGTTCAGGGATTTTCCCATATTCTAAATAGGTTCACAATTATTATTAGGTCTGATCCATTATAACTATTTGGATTGAAGGCAATATTTAATTGATTAATTAGAAGATTTCCCAAAATTAGGGTTTCTAAGATGATTAAAGAAAAAGGGAGGGTAATCCTTAACCTGTTAACCATTCATAACAACATGGTTCGTTTTAAAGATTCAGACCAATCAATAAACACTAATTATCATCTAATGGTATTAATTTTGACATACGAAATATATCTTTAAATTCATGTAGAGAGAGGAAGCTAAAAATTAGGGTTTCTTCTAATCCTTTGATCACTTATCAACTTAGTATAGTATTTCGAGTTATTCTGAAATCAGGGTTTCATCTAATGGTTACCACTATTTAAGAAGTCATATATCATCAAGAAAGCCCTTTTTAATAATTAATTATGATTAAGGATGTCCTTTAGGCCTTAGACAGTTATTTTTGAAATAGGGGACTGATTCAGGCATTGATAATATTTTATATGGATAGAGCATATTTTTCTGATAAAAAAGATGTATAGGTTTTCTGTAATCCAATATTCCTAGCATTTTTTATGATTTTTCTAAAGTAATGTATTATCTTGACTAATACAAGATTAACCAAAATAAAAAGAAAAGAAACATACCCTCGATCGACGGCCGGATCCGACTGGATCACGGCTCAGATCGATCTATACTGATTGGGCGCTCGGGACTTGGTCTACACCTGATCGGACGCTCCTGACTTGATCCGCTGATATCCTTTTGGTTTCAGCTTGCTCGAGCAGTGAAGAAGGAACTTCCGGCGAGGTTAAGCTCGCCCCTTGGTGCTGCTCGCGGGTGGGAAAAAGGTTGAGACCGATTCGGTAGCTCGATCCGAAGCCAGAGATGGTCAGGTCAGGGCGTACGACCTTGCGTAGCTCGTCGCCGCCGTGGGTGCAGGCGAGGTCGCCGGAGTTGGGGACGTTCTAGAGAGGGAGAGGTTCCGGGGACCCGTCCTCTGGCCGCGCACACTCGCGGTGGGCTGGCGAAGTTGTTGGAGGGGTAGGCTTGGAGCGAGGAGAGCTATGGAGCTCGCTGGGTGGCGATGGTTGGAGGTCGAAGAAGGTGGCTAGGGGAGCAGTGTGAAGTGAGTAAAGGGGGCATGGCGGAGCTATTAAAGGTGTTAAATAGGCGCGAATGAGGCTAGGCAAGGAAGCCCTAAGAGCCCCGCCGCCAGAGTGAGAGGAGGTTGCGTCGTGGCTGTTGGGTTGGCGCAACGGCGCATGAGACCCGGTCAAAGCTGGTATATCCAGCCACGAAATCGCAAGACGAAGCCATCTAGGCGGTTCGAAATTCGAAAGGAGGTGCGAGGTGGCGAGATTAGTTGGGCTATGTTTCCTGTTGCCTCCCCGCCCTTTGCGGGAGGTAGGAGACGAAGTCTCCACCGTTGGATCAGGGCAGATCCGTGGATCGCTCGATCTAACGGTTAGGAGAGTGGGCCGGGTAATCAAAGGCAGCGTGACACATCATTTAGCCTTGATAAAAGGGAACTTAGGTCTAGGACATGTATCTAGGTTGATTTATTAAATTGGCCATATCTCATGATTGGTAACTCCAATTCAAATGAAATTTGAGGTGTAGCTTCACAAGATCCTTATGCTACTATGATAAAAATTTGAAACCCAAATTCGAAGGTTTGCTGTGTTTATTCACTAAAAACATTATAATATGTATTTTATCATAAAAGCATACTAGGGTTTGCATATTCTTGCAATTGGTGACTCATATTAGTCCAATTAAGTGAGAGAAGTATGTGAGAGTAATTTGGTCAACAAATAAATTTTTTTAAGAGAGAGAAAAATACTATAAAAACTCACTTTGTCATAACACCGGTGTTAGTTAACAGAAACAAACAAAGAGAGCAGAAAAGGTCGGGTAGATTTCAATTTGAAAACTCGTAATAAATGGTGGTGGTTTTAGTTTGAATAGAGAAAGAACGTGGATGGTCAGTTGTAGCTAATACGAAAGCAGAATGAGCGGAAAAGTTAAATGTGTTTTAAATTTGAAAATTTCAAATCGTTGGTTGGAAGAAGATGCTCGATTAATAAATCTAATGAAGTGGTTTGTTGGAGAAATATGAGAGTTGAATTAGAAGAAAAAGGAAAGGAGCTGTAATTTAAGGAGGATAAATTGGGAGGGAAGGTGTCAGTTTGGAAGGAGGGGTGAGAGAGAACGTGAGGTAATTTGAAAATTTCAAAAAGAATGAGTTCTGGTTGTTCAAACTAAATCGTTTTTTTAAAATTAAAAAAAATTGAAAAAAATGTGAGAGCATTTTGAGTGAAGGAGAGTGTAAGCTTTTGTCACGTTGATAAAATCGTGGTATGTGATTGGCCAATATGACTTTGGACGAGTGTATTTGAATTGTCTGCAAAACTCGCTCTTTTTATAGTAGTATAGATATGTGTGAAGTACTCTTTACCCCCATATAATGTAAATTAGTATAAAAACAAAATTCCAACTCGGAAGGAATCCGGCCTCTTTGGGCGTGATGGAATCCGGGGTCCATTATTGGCCCATATCGCCTAACCAGCCAGCCAGCTCCCGCACCGCGGCTGCGATCATCTCCAGACTCCTGGCTACCTCCTCGCTGCCGCTGCTTGGCTATCCTATTCCTACGAATCGCCACAGGCACCTCCCCAGCGCCGCCGCTTCCATCAGCTGCCGAGCCTTCTCCACACACTTTGCCTCATATTTTCCTTCCAGGATAATTTGCGAACGCCTTAAAGCGCACCTCATAATCTGTTCGCTTTCCTCGATTGGGTTCCTTTGGCCCGTAGTATTCGAGATTCAATCCACTTTTGTTTGAGGTGCTATCGTAACGGTTCAAACAGGTGAAGCACATTCCCCCCTACATCCTTTCCATTTCAACTCTTACAGCGGCAACTATAATTTTTTCACGAGGGCTGCATTTTATAATAGTCTATAGGAAGAATAATAGTGTGAAATCGAGATAAAATAGACACAAGCGTGATTTCTAATTTCTAAAGACTTTCTAATCTTTTCGTTCAGTCTAATACACTCCGCAAGCTTCTCAATAACCATGAATAAGCTCCTGGACTACGGGAGGAGGGCTCTATTCGCGATCCGGGTCATAACCGGTTATGAAGAACGCAGGATCAGAGCCTACAGGTTGGACCTCCATGAAAAGATCGCACAGGTACCCAGTTTGTCCTAAGTTACATCTGTGTTTAGCCCGATTGTTGCGTAGCTTTGATCTGATAAGAAATTTGAAGGCGGAGGATCTAAACTAGGTATTATCTATATTCAAACTTGACCCGTGCGAGAAACTGTTCAGGGGGGACCTCCTTGAAGAATCCCAGTGTCCTTAGGGAGAAAGGTGGGTGTAGCATGTTATTAGACAGAAGAAGACTGACGTGCTTATGTAGTATCTGTCTAACTGAAATTTGTCTATTTCTCTTGAAATTTCTCTTTCATTTTTCAAGTGGCAGTCTCTGTGAATTGATAAGTTAATTTGGGTTCTAGCTCTTAATGCCTCTGGCCTTTTCCTATATACAATTATAGGTCTCCCAATAGGTTCACTTTTAATTTAATATGCCATTTGGACAGTGTAGGGACTGAACTGTATGTGTAGCAGAAACCATTATGTTGATCGGATTTGGTAATGACCAATCTGGAGTGTCTGAGATCAAATATTCTGAAATAAAATTTATTGCATCTAGCTTTGGTACCTGTTCAGTCTGAGAGCATTTTGATTTGTAACGTAGTTTGAAGAGCAACCAACCTTCATTTCATAGAGCTTGCTTGATGAAATTCATCTCTTACCACATCGATATCCGAATGTGCTCCATCAAGCCAATGTGCGTATCATACCCTATGTAGACCTTCAATATGCTTTCTTCAAGAGAGTGACTGTGTGACAAGCAAACATGCAAACTGATGATGTTTCTCGTATTTCTTTAACAGAAAATAGACAGTTATATTGGAACACCACATACATCTCCCAAAGGCATGATAAAAAATATACTTCCATGTGACACACCGAAGAGTGAAGCTGGTGAATGGCCTCTGATGAGAAGGGTGTTTGGCACCAAAGAAGAGCTGGCAGCAGGGAGGCAGGGATGAGGTTGCTAAATCCAGTGCTATTTCAGGTGGTCAGACAATATTATATTAGTGGATTATCCGGTTTAACCAGAACCATGTCCTTATCCAAGCTTCTCAACCTTTGAGGGGTATATGAAAGCAGCAAAAACTTTCGGTTTGCCTTATGATGAGAAAGTAAATCATTTTAGAGGCATTACTTAATAGCATGAGAGAGATGTAGGTGCTTTGCATTGTTCACGGGCTTATAAAAACATGCGATTCTTCTTCGTTATCCAGTGTCGGCGTACGGATAGGAATATTGGAGCTGACATTGTAGTTTGGCTTGTATTGTTCTTATATTCGGGCGACTGGTTTGCATACATGTTTTGCCTTTTTTCCAGGGGTTAGGACTGGGGTTTTCCTTGAGCGCTTTGATGTAATACTTTTTTTTATTATTCTTTGTTTACATTTTACCTCTTCTCTGACTAATTAGTGAATAAACCTTTGTGGATTTCTAGAAAAGATGATTGTACATAAACGCCAATCAGGGAGGCTGAATGGCTCGCACTTGTGCTATTAGAATGGTTCACTTATGCTTTTATTTTCTAACAAGAGAATTTCAATGTGAGGATGTGAAAGACTAGTGGCTTGGATATGGTTCTAAATGTATTAGAGATTTTGGAGAAAAACATTGCTAGTTGTTTTTTCAATTTCCCCGTAAAGGCTAGTTGTTTTTCAATTTCCGGTAAAGTTGTTTATTGTCGCAGTATATTCTGTATTTTCAGATTAAATTTTAGTTTTCGTATGATCAGATTTTGACAGTATCTTTGTTTCTTCATTTATCACTTTAAAGCAAACTTGCTTTATATTAAGATGAGACTAACTGTTTTTGTCATTTGCCAGTCACAAGCTCGGAAGGTGGCTCTAAAAACGGTTCCAGAGCAAATGATCTTGTCAGAGCTTCGTCGTGTGGTTAATGAGATGCAAACACTAAACCGCAGGCTTGAGGAGACGGTAAGAGTAGTATAAATAAAATTTTGCTTTGCTAATTGAACCTGTTTTAGTAAGTAGATGTACATTATGCTTGATGACAATATCCAGTTGCCCATCTTGTTACATGCAAGCAGTTTCTGTCGGATTTTTCTGACATGTAATAAGTATTTTTTTACTAAGTTTGGAACAAGCTTTTCCGAATAAGACTTAGAGACCAATCAAGAAGGATTGTTTGATAATTGTATTAATTAAACTAACCATCTATCTGAATGTAATCAGATAACATGACGTTATAGCATAAATGTAGCTATTTTTTGGTTAATATTCAATTCTAGATTACTTTATGGGCTTGCAAAGTTAATGCTGAACTTGACTTGGTTTTCTCTACAGTCGACTTGAATCAAGCCCAGATTGACCTAAATCAAACCTAATTACAGTTAAATCAGACCGATTTTGACCTATCTACTGCTCATTTGACCAATATTTGACAAGCCTTAACCTAATTCAGCTCTGAATCAAAAGAATTTGATCCTACAAATAACTAAGCCCCCATTTAAGCCACATAAGGTCTTAGGCTCCTTGGTATTGACACCACTTAGGTCCTACAAGAAATGCTGTAATTCTTCTTCTTTTTCTCAACTCTTCTATTTCTTCAATGTTAGTGAAGCTCCAATTCATTTCCCCACCATTTTTTTTTTCATTATAGTTTCCATGTATTTCTTGTCTAGTGTCTACATAAAAGGTTGAGACTGATTTCAAACCTTAACCAAATAACAAAAAAATATAAAGTAGAATGGTAAAATGTTGATATAAAGGAAAAATCAGAAATTATTGGGAATGTAATGTATCAGATAAGGATGTGTGTTCAAGGCAAGTGAATTCCTAACCACATCATGATATATTCCATCTCTTTTGTATTATTGATCATGAACTTTTCTCCTTGCCCATGTATATCTCGTTAGGCATTTTCATAATTCGTTTACATGAAATTTGTATCCTCGTTCTTTTTTCGACCATTCATCTCGCCCTATTCGTAGCTATTACTAAAAAGGAGTTTAAACCATGGCATGTGTTGACTCAAGGTACAACTTTGACAAGTGTGGAAGTGGATATTTGTAGTAATTTGAGGAAACTTTGACGCAAGTTAAGCTGAAAAAACAGTGAAAGCATGGGGGGGGATTCAATATAAAGCATCAAATTCAGCTAAAAAATGTGTTAATCAAAATTAAATGTGTAAAGCTCGCAGTTATTTAATATGTCGCTCAGTGTTTTAAAAATCGGTGTATGCGCCCGCATAAGCGGCCGCATACAAGGTGCGGTCCTCCAAAAATCCGCATAATAAAAATCGGTCCAAAAAGCGGTCCAAGCCGCATAATCGGTTGTACGGCCGCATACAAGGCCGATTATACCCCGATTTTTAGTTAGAGATATTCTGATTTCTTGTTTTATACATTTACATTGTTTAAATTTAGATTATAGTGCATGTTTGTATTTATTTAAGTTGTGATGATTGCATATTTGCATAATTGCATCCATTATTCTTGTAATTGTACTATTTAGATACACAATTGCACAAATTAAATATGTAAATCATGATTAATACATATATATATAATAATTAATTAAAAAAATCCAAAACCGCATATACTTCCGCATATACTCCCGCATACCGCATATACTCTACAAGGTGACCTCTCCGAACGCATAACGCATACCGCTTTTGAAACACTGATGTCGCTAACATGGGGGTGATATGGAAAGGTGAAATGATGTTCAATTTACACGAAATCTTATAAAATTTGTGGAAGATCTAGTAGAGAGGCAGATCTACTACTTTTCGTTAATAAAAAAGAAAAAAGAAAAAATGGTTACTGAAAGGCCAAGAACGTTTTCCTCTTAACTTTCCCCAATCCTTCACTTTGTGTGCATAGTGCAACGACAACCATAGACTTATCAAAATTGTCAGTTGCCAACTACAAGTCTTGTCAACAAGTTGGACATTTGGAAATGGCTTGAGCCATTACCTTTGACATTTGTGTCAAAGTCGTTGACCTAATCGACCTAGGCCGACAAGGGGCAATAAGTGGAGCCTGGAAGTTTACTGTGTTTTGATGTGAGACCCTTAGACAATGAGATCATGGGGGATTAGTCACCATATATTGAGGATGTTTACGACTATGGTTTAAACTCCATATAGTTTCTTGCAACATGCCGAGATAAGGGCCTGCATGAGGGATCAACCTTTACCCTCTCCTGTGTGGTAGACAGTGGGAACTTAGGAACAATAAATACCTACTTTTCAAAGTCTTTCACCTTTATCCTATCCTTCATCCTTTGCCAAAATAGTTGCACATGCATTAATAGGTAATTTAATGCAATCTGCTGTGGTATTTGCTCAACATTTTTTGATTAGTATTTCCTAAGCATCATCAATACCTTTTGTAAGTTGATGTCATCACCATCATCATCACTTAAAAATTAAATATTTCTTTGGTAGGCATGAATATCTTTGTTTTATATACTTGGAATTATCTCTAACGACTCAATAATTTCATGATTTGCTTAGTATTCAAAACCTATCATATAATGTAATATAAGTGAAGGGTTGTAGCTTGTTAGGGTTTTGGTATTTGATATTGCAATGGGATATACTAACCACACATAAAGAATGCAAAAAAAACTAATAAATCAAGTAGTAAATGAACACAACAGACTGAACAAATTTTTAAAGACTGTGAGGATACACTCAACTTGGCACCAGATCTGTTGCCTTAAGATAAGACAATCCAAACCATGGAACATAACTTCGACGAATTTTGGCAAAATCATGCTGAAACTTCAGACTTCGACCATGGGTGAAGTCCAATCCCAAATACTTCGGCCTCGTTCAAACTTCGGGGCGAAGTTTCACCGATGTCAGTGAAGTTGACTTTTTTGTGTGTATTTTCGTCTCAACTTCTCTGAAGTTGTTGAAGTTTCCTTGAAGTTGGCAAAGTTGGGCGAAGTTGAAGCGAAGTTGAGACGGCCCAGAACATTAATCCTAACTAGTGCCCTAAAGACCATATAAGGCATAAGTGTCGCATCCAACCCTCTTTACAACTTCTAATAGCAACTCTTATGTTTGTTGTTGCCACTCTTTCCTAGAGAGGGTGTTGCAATTACTACTTGATCGTATATTGTATAAAATACATATGGTGAATTGTATTTGTATATGTGTATTGCACATTTGACCCTTGCAAGAAACACACTATATTATCAACCTACCTAGGGCTAGAGGGTCGTGAATCGTGTTGTGTTAAATTAATATATATAAGATAAAGGTATAACATAATTATAAGTTTTCAATCAAAGTTTCCATCAAATGCACACCATTTTCTTCAAAAAATGGAATAGAAATTTATCGAAGTTTGTGTCTAAACTTCCTCAAAGTTTCCACAAACTTCCACTTTCACATTTCGCGAAGTCGACACGAAATTGAAGTCCTGCACCATGATCCAGACACTTATATTTTTTTAATACCTAAATTGGATACTCCCAACTTCCTTGTAAATACTTTCGACTTCTGTTTGACTACAAACCCGTGACTCGTTACAATGTTGTTTATAAGACTTCATTGAAGATTTTTTGCTGAGAGGCTCAGTAAGGTTCTATCTAGTCTAGTATTCATTGATCAAGAAGCATTTGTTTTTGATAGAAGCATGTCTGATTGTACTTATCTGGCAAGTGAATTCTTTTTAGATTTAATATTTCAAGATCTAGTCCTAAAAATGGTTAAAGCTAGATATTTCAAGGCTCATGTCAGTTGGAGCTCATCTGGAGGGCTTCAATTCCTATAATAGATGGAGTTCATTAATGAAACAGTGTGTAGAGACTTGCTCTTTTTTATACTGATATATTATCAGTAGTTATCCATCTGAGGTATTTGGGGTATAGTAGAGGGTTAAGGCTGGGTGATCCTAAATCATTACGGCTGGGTATTCCTATATCACCCTTGCTTTTTACCCTGGTGATCCATGTTGTTAAAGGGGAAGGACGACATGGGGCAGTGGTTCCCTACAAAGTCAAAGGGAGTCCAGTTTTAATTAAAATGCCTTTTGCAGATGACATTCTCATTTTCTCAGTATGTTCAATTACTCGGCGAGCTGCTAGCAGAGACTGTATGTTGGAGTGCATCTTTTCTTTGGGACTTCAAGTCCAAGCAAACAAATAGGCCATACACTCCTTTTCGCCTATTGATACTATTAGATACCCTTTTCTGCAGGTGATTGATTAGTATTCCTATGAGAGAATTATCTATTATTATTAAGTACCTTGGTTTCCCTCTTTCACATGTACCAAAGATTTTAGTGCTGGTCTTAATCACATGAGAAAAGCTATTGATGCTTGGCCCATGCAACAGACCTTTGCATGTAGGATTTCTCTTGTGCAAATATTCAATCTATGGTATCGTTCTCTGTGCTGCAAGGGTTATACTTTCTGCTACTTTTGGTGAGAATGCACAAGTTTTTCTTCTGAATGTACAAGCTGGAAGGGTTCATGGACTATCTTGGAGACACATGGCCTTGTCTACAAATGGACTTGAGAACTTTAGGAACCTAAGAAGGTGGAGTATCATCAACAAGAACCAATTACGTCTGGTTTTCTTTGCTGCAAGGTTGTATAGCTGTCCAGGCAACGCCTGGGGGCGCCCAGGCAGCCAAGGCAGAGAGGCCTTTGCGGTTCTAGACACTTTCTAATAAAAATTAATTTTATTTTTATATATTATGTATAAATATGAATAAAGTGGGAGTGGCGAGCATTGATGACAAGTTGTGCGAGGGCCGACTCAGATGGTATGGACATGTGCAACGTAGACCGGACATGTGCAACGTAGACCGACTAATGCGCCAATACGAAGCAATGCTATTGAGTCAAGCACAATTAATAGAAGAAGAGGAAGGCCTAAATTATTAGGGAAAGAGCTTATAAAGAGAGATTTTGAATCTCTACATCTCGACCAGAATATGACCCATGATAGAGCTGAATGGAAACGAAGGATCCATGTAGCTGACCCCAACATAGTTGGGACTGAGGCTTAGATGATGATGATGATGATGATGATGGTATTATGTATAAATATGTGCTTTTTGTGAATCAATATAATGCCGACTTCTTACTATCCACCTATCATGGGGAGAAAGCAAATGCAACTACTTCAGAGGCAGAGCAGATTACGAATACTATTATAATCGAAGTTTAGCATAACTAACTCTTGAATTTCCAACAAAAACATAATGCCAACATATCTAAATATGCAAGCAAGGAACTAGCATTATACATGCAAAAACAACAAAAACATTATATGCATGGAAGTAATAAGTACAAGTAGATGAAACTGTTTTAGAATACAAAAGCTGAACATCAATAGAAGACATTGACCACAAAATGTATTCGAAAGAATTAGATAATGTTTGTAGTGAGAAAAGATTAAGAATGAGCATCAATCATCAAAAAGAGAAAAACAAAATGGCAACATATGCTCATGAAAGAATCATCACTCAATCACTCATCATCATCGAGATCCACCACCACATCATCATCATCATCATTACCATCGCCATCCTCCGTCTCAACCTCTTCCTCTTCCTCTTGTCCTCTAAGTGTTCTCATTGTCAAACTCAATGTTCAAAATTTCGACGATTGTCAAAATTTCGGCCGAAATTTCTGTTTCTGTGGCAATTGGACATCGAAATTGACTGACGAAACTCTCGAAACAGGCAGATCATCGCTTTTTTTTTCTTCTATGTTTTCATATACTATGTACTACCTAGAGCATATTTTTTTGCACAATTTTGTGATTTTAAGTCTATATATTGTGCTTGCAAACTATAATGACTTAATTCATTGATTTCACCATTGAAAATTAACATAAAAAATCCCCATCGAAATGTCCATCGAAATAGGGTCATTCACTAAAAAATGATGAGACCCCACCCCCACATATCCAATATGAAATATTATTACACATTTGAGTAGATCTACACTAGTAGATCATTCTAGTAAAATTTCATAAATTAATTGGTTTATTTTGCTGTCGAAATGCCAAGAACGCAGTTATCGAAATTTCTGTCGAAATTTGTCGAAATTTCTGTTTCTGTGGCCACTGAAACGACATCGAAAATCGGACATTTTCTTCCTTGGTCAAACTCATTAGATTCGTCAAGTGGATCATCGACTCTATGAAATTTTTCCTTGTTGAGTGCAACACCCTTTGTTGTCTCTGATGTCTTTGTCTGTGGCAGTTTGGTTTTGGGGGATTTCAAAGCATTTCTTTTACAAGAATAGGTGGCAATTTTTGCCTATCCCTTGTTGACAACCTTAGATGTACTTACAGATGCTTTCCTCTTTGGCCTAACCATCTCTTTAGATGCTCCCATGGCCTCGTGTACAAGTCTCCAAGTGAGACCATCTGGTTCTTAAACTATAACATCATCAACAATCACCGTCATCCACTCACTGCTCCTTAACAACTCATCAAGCTTAATGGGATCAAAGTCACTTTTATCATTCTTATGCTCGATTTCTTAAAATCGCTGCTACAATCTGCATTTGTATTGGACGAACACCAGTTTATCCAACCGCTTACTCAACAGGCTACTCCTCTTTGAGTGTATTTACAAGACAAAAGATTATGATTTATTATGTATTACAAACGTTAATATATTACTCCAATATATCATAAACTAGTTCAATATTGATCAGGAGAACACTTACAAACTCAAATGTGCTCCAATTATGCTCGCAACTGGAGGAGGTGCAACAAAGACTCAAGAATCACAAAGCCAACTTCTTTAGGGTAGGATTCCCTACACCATGTAGCTCTCACCATGCTATTATAAGGGTATTATAATCAATTATAAATTTATAAACATGCTATAAAAGGATGTTCAAGCTATAATAAAAAGAATTATAGTGGCTTACATGGTGCTTCTATGGCGAATAGCTGTTGAATTCCCAAACAAGCCACAAAAATTTGTGTGCATCTACATCTGCAACTACTTTGACAATCAAGGATAGATCATCCACCATTTTCGGGAAACAATCCATGAAAGCTACTCCAACTGAATCTAAGTCATCTCCACAGAGGCCTGTAGATGAAGCACCAAAATACGCTTCAAGGTTGAGGAAGAAAGTCGTATCATGTAGTACAATAACCATATGATCTTTGTAGCATTCTTTGACAATGTCCACAACTTAACCATAATGTCTCTCGTCACCCTGACCAAAATTATACTTGAGCTTACCAATTGCTTTGGTGAGTGCCACAATGATGTATCTCATACATGGCTTAAACATTTGAATCAACTAGTCTCGGAAGCTGTACAAGTGGCATTGTGGCCCTCTAATAGCTGCCTACTATCTCATAGAACTTATAAGACAACACAATCCCAACAATCTTATCCCGACATTAGATTTAACCCATTTGCTTGTTGTCCACATGCTAGAAAGAAACAATGTGCCTAAAGCATTCCTGGCATTATGCGAACTTGAAAGGGTAAGAAAAGCTATTGCATATTGAGTGATCGAACATGTTGTCAACTCCTTTCCATCAGAATGCTAGAAAAGCATTGTGGAGAACTGTATGTAGGTAAATGAAGGATGTCAGCTTCCTTGCCTTTTTAGTTATACCTGCATATTGGGGCAACTTTGAAATGTCCTTCAACATGCGGTCAATGCAATTGATGACATATGGTGTTTAGAATAATTGTGGCCTCTTTTATTGCTTCCCAACAAGAACAAAGTTTGTGGCATTATCATTAGCCACCTGTATGCTTATGTGCAGATACATCATCAGTGTACATGTACTATGTACCATGAGGTGAATTTACAAGGAAATTGATTAGACTTCTTCCTCTCCTATGTGATCATCCATCTAACGGAAGTGTGCAACCATACTTCTTCCATGCCGCCAGATGCCTCCCCTGTAAGAACCCGATCTTCTCATATTGGGCTTGTAACAAACATGTCCTCAGAGCTTGGTACTTGGGAGGTTTAAAACCTCTCCCAACCTGAACAACAACCTCAATAGCAATCTCATCTGCATGCAACTGGCAACATTGTATGGAAGACTTTCTAGGTAGAACCACATGCTATCTCCTCATCAACTCTAGCTTTTGCTTCTTTCTTATAGGCATTTTCAATGTACTTATGCTCTTGTCCTACCTTCCTAAGAGCAATCACCTCTGGCGAAGAGGCGACATGTGTGCATCCATGGTGCCTTGATCACTGACCCCTAGATTCTTACCAAATAAAGGAGGCCTAGCACTAGCCTTAAGGGTAGAAGTACTTGCATGCTGTGAAGCAATGCCGACATTGGCCTCATCACCATCACCACTAGGGAACAAATGAAAATCAACAATTAGGGTTTGAGACTTCCTTCTATTCATCTCCATGTAGTCAAGTATCAATTTTCTGATATTAGTTATAGTATTGTTGCACTTGACTATATTGGAACCCTTGCCAGTAAGATGATTCTTCACCCTCTTGATCCCTCCATTAGAACTATGGCCACACGCCACATTGCACCTGTTCTTATCACTCAACATAAGCCAGAAAGAGTACTTCCACCCAAGATCATGGGTTAAAAAATGCGCCTCGAGGCGAGGAGGTTTCCTATATGCCTCAAGGCTTAGGCTTCAATCTACTAGTGAGAGGCGTGCGCCTCAGTTTGTGAGAGGCGTATCGAAGCGCTGAGACATTTGTGAGGCTATTGTTGCACTTGACTATATTGGAACCCTTGCCAGTAAGATGATTCTTCACCCTCTTGATCCCTCCATTAGAACTATGGCCACACAAGCCACATTGCACCTGTTCTTATCACTCAACATAAGCCAGAAAGAGTACTTCCACCCAAGATCATGGGTTAAAAAATGCGCCTCGAGGCGAGGAGGTTTCTTATATGCCTCAAGGCTTAGGCTTCAATCTACTAGTGAGAGGCGTGCGCCTCAGTTTGTGAGAGGCGTATCGAAGCGCTGAGACATTTGTGAGGCTTAAGCCTCAGACTTAGTGTCTAGAAAAAAGACTATATTATCCTATTTTAGGCTTAAAAGGGGCCAAACTAACCCAAAATTGTATGTATATAGATATATGTATGTGCATATCTATGTATGTGTATGTTTATGTCTATTGACAACTAGATATGTTACATACTTATATCATTATATGTTGCATGTATGTACACACACTTTTGTGTGTGTGTACTTATAACTATATTTTTATGTATAGGTATGTATTTACATATATGTGTATATTTGTAATAGTATATATATATCCCAAATGTATATGTGTGTGTGTGTTTCTGTTTGTATATATGTGTATGACTACATGTGTGTGTCTATATAGTACACACACATATTTATATGTACATATACATATTCATATATATATATATGTATATATGTACATATACATATTCATATATATGTAAATCTATATGTATATATAAATAAATAAATAAATAAATATATATATATATATATATATATATACATATATATGTACATATATATATACATATATACATATATATATATATGTATATATATACGCACACACACTATACATATACATATTCATATATATATGTACATATACATATTCATATATATATATTTGTAAATATACATATTCACATATATACTCTGTGGATACTCCTGGATACGTATCAGATACTCCTAATCCGTATCCAAGCCGTATCCAGTCGGTAAAAACTATAAAAAATTTTGGGCATGACGTTGCTTGATTAGCATTTGACACCAACTCATGTCTCAACCCTCTCTGCTAAGTAATAGCTTGCAGCAAGGCTATCACAGTTGCTTCCTTGAAGTAGTTCAAGGTTAGTCACCATTCCTCTTGCTAAATACAATCTTCCTTCTTCTCTTTATTGTTTGTACCTCCTCTGTTTTTTGGGATTTCACTTTTTAAAGAACTTCCAAGCACCGATACTCCAAAATAGGTGTCCTACCAGTACTGAATGCATATCTGATACTAATACTCCCTAGGTACTCTCTAATACATACCAAATACTTTTTCAGTTGTATTCTTTTTTTTATTAGTAAGATATGACCTCAATGCAGCGAGGATACAACCAACCCATTTAGCAGCCAAGAGAGCACCCCACTCGTGTGATCCCTCAAAATCCCAAAATCATGTGACTTCCAACTCTAGACTCCCCCTATTGTATTGTGATTTGAGAATGAAATTGGTATTTTCTATTAAAATTTTAAAATAAACATTAGAAAAATTGTTGTATCCATGTACATGTATCTTATATTTTTGAAAATTGTCGTATCCCCGTTCCGTACCCGTATTCATTTCTGTATCTATATCCGTGCTTCATAGTAGCTAGCCATACATAACAGAAGATAGTTTGGTATCACATATGACGCAACTCACTTTACAACACAACATTACATGATACATGAAATGTGAAAGGTTTAGAATATGATATTATCATGTCTTTTTGTAACTTCTGTCTCACATTAATCTGAATGAAAGACCCCATTTTAAATCATTGTTTGATATTATGGTATTGGTTTTCATTTTCTTTAGAAATATTGTGATTTTTGAATGAAATTTGATTGTCTTCATCTATTTTTAAAATAAATTTATTAGTTATTTTTAAAAATATTAAAATAAATATTAGAAAATTGCCGTATCCATGACGTATCCGTATCCTATATTTTTGAAAATTGCTGTATCCCTGTACCCGTACCCGTATCAGATACGTATCCGTATCCGTGCTTCCTAGATGCACATATATATATGTGTGTGTGTGTGTGTGTGCATATATATATATATATATATATATATATATATATATATATATATATATATATATATATATATATATATATGCACACACACACATATATCCGCACACACACACATATATCCACACACACACACATATATATACACACACACACACACACACACACACACATATATATATATATATATATATATATATATATATATATATGCACACACACATACATATATATATATATATATATATATATATATATATATATATATATATATATATATATATACACACACACACTCATCTCGAATGTGTTTCAAAAAAGGTCACATGGACCGCATATGCAGTTCCTTCCCTTGACCTAACCGCGGGAATTCAGTGGTTAAAATGGACCATGGCCGCACATACGTCCGCGTAGCCGCATATAAGGCCGATTAGTCCTCGATTTTGAATGGAAAACTGCTAAACTGGCAATTCTTTAACATCACCCCCTATTCTTTATATAACTAAAACCATCACCTACATTTAGCCTACCATCTACTCTCATTTCCTCTTTTTTGCATTATATTCATCTATGATTGTTATACATTTAGCTCATTATTGCACATTTGTATATATTTAACAAGTGTTTGATTGCATATTTGCATAATTGATTCTAAAATATGTAGTTCAACAAATTATATTGTAATTATATGAATACCATATATTTATATATATGTATAATTAAAAAATAAAAAATAAAAAACCGCATATACTTCCTTATATACTCCCGCATACCACATATGCTCTATTGAGTGACCTCTCTGAACGTACAACACATACCGTTTTTTAAAACCATGCATCTCGATACAATCTGAGGCCTACTCTACCGCCTCAAGGCTTACGCCTCGCCTCGCTGAGATGAAAACGCCTTGATATGCCTCCACACTTTAAAACCTTGCCCAAAAGCGGTGGATTTCTCCTTCCATTTTGCATCCTTCACCAAAACCGAGTAGCGAGTCTCCCCTATGCTATTGCTCCCAGTTGGGGTGTTACTACCTTAGTTGCCACTACCACCCCTACTTTCTGTCACTTGCTCGTTAGACATCCTAAAAAATAAATACAGACAAAAAGAAGGCAACACAAGAAGATTAAATACTTTTGGTTGACAAACATACATAGTTTTACAATAAATAAGCAAATTACATAACAAAATCACGTAATGATTCAACCTTTAGGCTGTGGTGTAATCTCGGAGCAATTACGAAGCAAAGAAGCACCGATTGAGCAACTTATAGAATGAGCAAACAGAAGGCTGTGGTGCTAACAATAGCAGAGGATTCTAATAAGAAAACAATAAGAGGAAATAAAAATAACATATAGAATGAGCAAAAATGAAGAGGAGATAGAAGAGGAGGAAGAGGGGGCAGGGGAGGAGGAAGATGAGGTGGAGATAGCGATAAATGAAAAACAAAGAAAAAACTAACCTTGAAGCTACTTCTACTCCTTACTCCACACAAGGTTACTCATGCCTACTCCTTGCTCCTCCATGCACGATTGTTATGTGGCTGTGGGAAAAGACGAATATAAGAGGGAGAGGAGGGGGGAAGAGGAGGTGGAGGAGCAAAACCTGAATCGTCGTCCGAGAGCGGGAAGCATCTAAAGGGGGGGAGTGTTAGGAAACTGGGACCATATATTGTTTTATAGGTAAGCTATATAGAGAGAAGGATGTGGGAAATAGAGAGAAGGACAATTTAGAGAAGAAATCGATATGGCAAAATATACTTCTATTCAAGAAATTAAGCAAAGATGTATTGAATACAACCAAATTCACATGAGAATGATCTAGTCATGAAATTTGTAATTGAAGAATAACTAGACTAGCAAGGTGATGTCTAGTTCAAGTAAGCATGGTAATATTACATGATAGATGAGCAGATCTTTTTACAAGTTGATGATTAAGTTAAAGAGCAGTTAAAGTAGTTGTGAACAAGTTGAGATCAATAAACAACGATTAGATCAAGTAGACCTGTTGCCTTCTTATCGTCTCCTCAGCCACCTTGTGTAGTGGAGTCAATGTGCTAGAATAAGGATCTTCTAGACAATATTGTCTAAACAAGAAGAGACAGTCACTCTCTAGTTTTAGGAGAGTCAAAAGGGCCTCTTTGTGATGATGGATTTGGAGGGTATTTATAGTTGTTGGTTAGGGTTGAGGGTTCAACGTCGAGAAAAAAGTTTCACGAACAAATTCTCATCGAATAAATAAAAGGATACAGAAATCAAGATCGTTCCTTGAGAAAAATCCCTTGGAATGCTCCGTTCACAGGACTCTCCATTGGAGGAACATAGGATTCCGCCACATGGCACCACTGTGAAATGTAGGGTTCCGTCAGGGTATCCTTGGGTAGAAAAAGAGGCATTCCTTATCCGAATCTTTGACTTTATAGAAGCTTCTGATTGTATCTCGGGTAGGAATTTTGTTTTTTGATAGCGAGATTGTGTAATTGAGGAATAAAATTTCAATTAAAAGAGGGGAAGATGAGTGATGAAAGTTTGAGGGGCAAGTCTTCATTTTTCTCTCTTTGTCAAAAAGGATATGACAGTGATTTGATTAAAAAAGGGACAAATGAGTTTCCAACTGGGATTAGATTTGAATATTTTATCCATGGACATTTCAACTAGCAATTTATTGAAAAAGACTTGTAAAAAGCTCAATTGAAGTCAAATTTCAGTAAAACTCAAAGAAATGATTTTTGGTGTGCTGAACCCCCGATACGGGGCAAATGGATGAATATGGGTAAATTAAATAGGTACAAAAATGTGGAAAAATATGAAAAAATGTGGAGTAATTTCATCATTAGCCAGAGAGCTTATCTGACAATGTTACTTGGACCATGGTCATCATGCATATTAAGTGGAGATTTGCAGAAAAGTAGCAATGTATGAAGAGCAGATTCGTAGGAGTATTGACATGAGAGTTGGAAGGGGAAAAGCCCAGAGTGGGGGTGGGTGAGGGTGGGTTAAAGAGAACCGCTCTTCATGACTGAGGATCATGCTTGCTTAAGACATCATCTTCACCGCCAATAAGCATTAATGCTGCCACACCTTGTTGCATCTTTTGTAGCCCTTGGTAGGATCATGGTTTTAAAAGATGCGCCTCGATGCTTAAGAGGCGTATGCCTCGAGGCGAGGCGTTCTCCGGGTAGCCTCGAGTCTTAAGCCTCAGTCTGCCAGTGAGAGGCGTGCACCTCAGTTTATGCGAGGCGTATCGAGGCATTAGAGGCGCTGAGGCGTTTGTGAGGCGTAAGCCTCAGATTCTATGTCTAAAAAAAGACTATATTAGAGGCCAAATTAATCCAAAATTGTATGTATATATATATATATATATATATATATATATATATATATATATATATATATATATATATATGCATATCTATATATGTGTATCTTTGTTTGTTGACAACTATGGAAATGGTAATACTTTTATCATTTTATGTTGCTGTATGTACACATACTCCTGTGTATGTGCATATATATGCATCTGCTATGTTTATATGTATAGATATGTATCTATATATACATGTGTATTTGCAATAGTATATGTATATATATATATATATATATATATATATATATATATATTTCTGCTTTATATATATGTAAATCTGTATAGTACAAAATAGAAATCTGTCTATAGTAATAGTATATCTATATATATTTCATATATATATATAGTTATATAGTTATATATGTAAATCTGTATAGTATAAAATATATAGTTATATATGTAAATATATATATATATATATATATAGTTATATAGTTATATATGTAAATCTGTATAGTATAAAATTATATAGTTATATATGTAAATATATATATATATATATATATATATATATATATATAGTTATATATGTAAATATATATATATATGTATATATATGTAAATATATATATATATATATATATATATATATATATGTATATATATGTGTGTATATATATATATGTGTGTGTGTGTGTGTGTATATATATATATATATATATATATAGAGAGAGAGAGAGAGAGAGAGAGAGAGAGAGAGAGAGAGAGTCAGGCTAGAATACACTCGAGTGTACGGATCGCACGAATACACTCAAGTGTGTTTGCATATCAAGACTATTTTTTGCAAAATGTAAACCGTTGATCTTCACCGTCATACTATAACTAGGATACATACAAATTTTGAGCCCATTTGGATGAGTGTAAGTCACTCATCCAAGGGCAACAAAATTGACGCGCGAAACTAATTTGAAATGCATAATTTTTGCGGTTTTCATAACATGAGTTATACATATCCAAATGTGCTCAAATTTTGTGTATGACTTGTTCACGAGATGTTTAATAAGATCAATGGATTAGATTTTCAAAAAAAATATTGCATCATGAAAAACCAAGGAACGAGGTATCCGATTTCGATACCGTTTCGACAACATGGAAATCGAAATTTATGGAAATTTCGATAGAAATTTTGATAAATGCAATTGTGCCCGTTTCGACGCCAAAATGAATGAATTAATTTATGAAATTTTACAGGTGTTATCTCTACACCTAAATGCATCGTTTTATGCAATAAAATTTTATGTGGGGGTAGGTTAGGGAGGGGGTCCTTCATGTGGGAGGTAAGGGAACTGTCCTGTTTCTTGAGGATTTCGATGAATGATTTCGATGACAAAATGTAGGAATTAAGTTATGCAATTTTGTAAGTATGAGCTATATACATGCATGTACTTGTTCGTGTTATAATATCAAATATTGGATATGTAGGGCATCCCACACATTTTACTTGGGTTTATAGTTTGTTGCTGATATTGACTCAATAGTCAACCATTTCATTGGTCCCAAGAATACTAGTGCAATGTTTCCAAGCTAAATCATCATTTGTTGGTGTGGTTGGCTTCCTAGCACCCTCATTGTCTAATAAATCACCACTAGGATACATGTCATCCACATTGCAGAAACTAAAATAGCATGCATCACATAAGTATTTAATAATTTGAATAGCAAATATTAGGGAAATGCAATGCAATTATCATATACTATAAGAATATACTATGTATGAGTGCTAAATGGTGAAATGACCCCAATCCCCCTTTGCTCCTCTTCAAAAATCAACAATAACAACAAGGATTGCAATTATCGAAATTTTCATCGAAATTTGGCGAAATTCATCAAAATTTGGCGAAATTCATCGAAATCGTCGAAATTTGGCGAAACTCATCGAAATCATCGAAATCGAAACAGTCGTAGGTTTCAGTACCACATAGCATCGAAATCGAAATTTCGAGCGAAATTTCGATGATTTCGACGAAACCTCATTCCATGTGAAAAACTACTTGAGTGTATTCCGCTCCGGATACACTCGAGTGTATTCTAGCCTGACTCTCTCTCTCTATATATATGTATATATATATAGTTATATATAGTTATAGTTATATATGTAAATCTGTATAGTATAAAATAGAAATATGTCTGTATACTATATACATGTTTGTATATGTCAATCTTATATATGACTATATACATGTGCATATATGTATTTATATATACATTACATGGGATTATATATGTATATGTACATATGTGTATTCATATGTGTGTGTGTGTGTGTGGGTGTGTGGGTGGGTGCGTGCGTGTGTCTGTGTCTGTGTATAGATGTTTTACGTATAAGTATATTATTTATATTTATATGTACGCCTCGATACAATCTGAAGCTTATGCCTCGACCGCCTCGAGGCTTACGCCTCGCCTCGCTGAGACGAAAATGGCTCGATGTGCTCATGCACTTTAAAACCTTGGGTAGGATGGATACTTGTTAAGGTGCCCAAGGGGGGTCTACGTTGATTCGCGCCTTGACTTATGTACCGCCTTGCTAGCCCTAATATATTGGTATCATTGTTTTTTTGCAGTGTCCGTCCTAATATTGAATATAAGCGTTTCTGTCTATTTATGCTGCACAATGTCTTTACTAGCAGGAATTAATAGCCTTCGTAGTCATTTTACTTTTTCGCCTATTAGTCACCTTAAAATTGATATCTATGCTGAGGACTTCTCAACCCTAATTAGGCATACAATTGCAATGTAAGTCATCACACTACTTATACTTAAGGAAGGAAATATCCAATTTGGATGCCGTTTCGGTGGCCACAGACATATTTATCGAAATTTCAACAGAAATTTTGATAAATGCATTCCTGACATTTTGATGGCAAAATTAACAAAGTTAATTCATAAAATTTTACCAGAATGATCTACTAGTGTAGATCTACTTATATATGCAATAATATTCCGTATTGGATTTGGATATGTGGGGTGGGGGGGGTGGGGTCTCTTCAGTTTTGAGTGGACCCTAAAATGTTTTGCTGGGAATTTTGATGTCAATTTTCAATGATGAAATCAATGAATCAAGTCATTATAGTTTGCAAGCACAATATATAGACTTAAAGGACACAACTGTGCAAAAAAATATGCTCTAGGTAGCACATAATATATTAAAAAGAAGAAAAAATTCGATGGTCAGTGTGCTTCGACAGAGCATTTCGATACCCATTGTCATCGGTATGAAAATAATTGGCGAATAACTATGCTTGTACTACACCCCTTCTTGATTGTCATAGGAACTTCAAATACCCATATTAGCTGCAAAAGGCATGTAGGTAAGCTGGAAATAACTGAGTTATTCAAAGCAAAGACTGCCAATGCCTATACAAAGACCACATAACTCTTGCTAGAAGTACTGCATATGTATATATCTATTATGTATATAACAGGAATTGTATGTTATGGCAGGTAACCTCATTGTAAATATAACTCATTTGTATTTTATACTCAAATTTGACTGATGTTGAAATAATAAATATAGAGATATGTGTTTCTGTTTTCTTGAGCGTCATGTGCTTAGCATGTGACTCACTTACTCTATTTCTTATGTTGTTTAGTCCCATATGAGTAGCATCTAAGTCTGTCTCTTTTTCTGTTTGCTATACAGGAGACTACTATGTACACTTTTAGATTCATTCAATAAACAACAATTTCCCGTCTTAACAATAAAAAAATCCATCTAGACGTGACAAGGCGTCAACGTTCCCATCTTTGGCACCTTGATACCTGCTGTTTTAACAAGTATTCTTGGTACCTTTCAGATGCTGAGGTTGGATTTCGTGTTTTAGTCCACTATATTTAGCTTAATAATAGAAAATGTGTCAGCTGACAAGACAGTATTCCATATACTCAAACATTATGTATGTCACTCAATCTGCGAGCATGACAAAGTTGTTGCCCATGTGCCCAATCTGGGTTTTGGCTCATTAATGTCAGCCATCCTGGCTCAACATCAGCTTTAGACAGCATTATGATATAGTAAAATTTATTGAATGTTTAAATAAATGAAAGATAACAGAAGTAAATCGATCTGTTTTAAGGCTTGGGTAGGTATCACAAATTTGAACAATCTATATTGCTCTTATACCGCCACGTAAACTGAGTTTTGGATTACTGGAAGTAGTCATGGAGAATGCTCTGGCTCTTTCTGCCAGTGTACTCATATACTCGTGTGTTTCCTCTTTATTAATTTCGTAGTGATTCAGCTCAACCTTATCCTAGAAGCTCTACATTCCTTGCATGTCTGCACTGCAGGAAGCGCAAATTGATGAATACTTCAAGCCATTCCACAAGAATGCAGAAACTATAATGAACTTGCAATTTGAGAAGGAAGAGAGGAATATGAAAGAGATAGCAAAAGCCATGCAAGAACAAATTCTTCTTCAAAGGGAAGCCGAGGAAAGGGCAACGAATTTGGATAGCCTAAACCCTGAGCACCATAAAAATGCAGCTTCCACTCCAGGTCAACAGTCAGCTGCTAAATAGCTAAACGAGGCTTGCAAATAATTTAGCTGCCAGTGTAACATATTAATACTTGTTGTAATTGTGGCGTTTTGGTGGGGGAAGGATTTGTTGATAGTCGTAAAAATCCATTTTTTCCTGGTAGGCCGAAGATGTTTATTACTTGTAGGAGTTGGTCATTTTTCCAGGGAAACCAGCTGTCTTTTGTCCCAGATTTTGTTTATAACTTTGAAATAAATAACGCTAGATAGCTTTCTGGTTGTCTATTAGCAACCGTTTGGATTGTGTATTTAAATACGGTATTGTATTTTGAATCTAAAATTTTGAATACTGTTCTCATGAAGTTTCTGTTTGGAGGTTTATTGTAGTAATTGATGATTATTGGTATTCAGCGTACGACTAATAAATTAGTGGTATTTATGGCCTCCTGTGTCCTGAATGATGCCGACATTGGCGTGACTGAAAGCTCCCTCCCCAGCTCGTCCCACCTATGTCCTCGTGCCCCACCTTCCTTCTTCCATCTCTTTTCCTTTCTCCTTCAGATTAGGATGAGCATATGGCCGCCGACTTGTAACGCAGCAAGCCGAGCTATTTCAGTTCACAACAAAGTGCCATTGCCGCTAGGCATATATGCCCAGGAGATGGATCGCCGCCACAACCGATACAGCAAGTCGATCATCATTTGGATTCCTATTTTTTCCAAGGAGTTACCTCTGCCAGTAGGTAGGGCTGTCAATGGGACGGTACGAGGAGAGTAAAGACTTACCCATATCCTTACCCACCAAGTGTGGTGGGTAAATGTATGGGTAATTCCCCACTCTGTCAATATCTTTATCCTCTTCTTACCCTTGCCCTCTTATCACATGGTAAACTGGTAAGGTAAGGGTGAAGTGGGGAATTTATAATGTCCTCTAAAACTTTATGCTATATTAACAGTAAAAGTCTGCTTAATACATTTATATATTTAACTTGAAATATCCAGATAATTTAGAATGGCTATTAATTATTTAGAATGATTCTTAGTGATCTTCTACAACATTGTATACGTCGTGTGTTGTATTGAAAAATAGTATCAATGTAAATTGATGCATATACAAATAGTAGTACTCATAACATTTTGTATGAACAAATAAATTCTCTACCAAAAGAAAAAGACTGCACAAAATGATATTAACTGACAATACATTATAAAAGGTTATTGTTGCAAACAAACATATCTTATACCTCCAAAATATTGTTGTATAAAAAATAATAGGCAATACCACTACAAGTATGTATCAAATGGTACATTAATGATTAAATCTTGTTATTATATACCCATGTGCCTTACAACTTCATGTGTTGTAGCGTATACTATCAAATAAGTTCCAATAGAAGTAGAAAATGACACACAAAAAGTATAAAATATGCATAAACTATAAAATCTCATTATTTCAGACATTTATATCTTATACCTCCAAAATGGTGTTATATGCATGACCAAATTAACTCTAAAGATATAAATAAGAATATCATGTGTTGTACTAAATGGTGACCACATTATATTGAATAATACTTACACTTAACAACATAAGGACTATATATTTCATATATTATATATAAATATTGACGGGTAGCGGGTTAGAGGGTATGGATAATGGCTTACTATTATCCTTAGCGAGTTAGAGGGTAGCGGGTAAGTAGGTAAAAGACAAGATTTTTTTTTACCCTTGTCCTTCTCCCACAGAGTATGAGTAAAAGGTAAATGAGTTTACCCTTACCCATTGACAACCCTACCGATAGGAGCAATGTTCCTGGCTATGGCAGTAGATGCTACACCAACACAATGTTAATTGGATGGCTTTACCAGAAGAATGATGTAATACCCTCCTTAAGTACACACATGCACATAGCGGAAGCAACACCAAGTTATCCATAACTCGTGCACTCAAAGAGGCATTACATAAAATTGGCATTCATAACAACAATATAATCAATCACACAAGCTAAAGTTACAAAACATTCTCATGATTGTTATTACAAAATGAACACGATGACTATCATACAAAAAACTATCTTATCATCTTGAGACATGGTATGTACTGTAAAGTTCTAAGTATGGAAATATATAGTTGAAACTATAAATATGAGGATCATCTTATAGTTGGCACCCCACCAAATAGAGTCATGCTCTATCTTTGTGTTTGAGACTTTGGGATTTACTCCGCTCATCCTCACTTGCAAGCATCTTATCCCCAGCCATGCACGAATAGGAAAAACTATAGTTAGAGTAAGTGACATTGAATTCTAACAAGTGAAAGAAAAATAACTATATTATGAAAACTATAAATGTATACTGAAGTAAATATCTTTTATTTATGTCTTTTATCTTTCTGTGGCCACTATTATACAAGAAGTCCTCTTCTATGACACTATATGCCTTCTATGGAACAATGCACCTTCTATGGTATAAATGCCTTCTGGTGACGCCAAGGTATCTTCTGTTCTGTGGCACCAAGTTCCTTCTATGGTGCAACACACCTTCAGTGGCATAATTACCTTCTGTTCCGTGTACCATAATACTTCTATTATATGAGGACTTATTATATAATATAAATTATGTTCTGGTATCATTTCCTATTCTTTTCTATTCTTATTCTAATTCTGATTCTGATTCTGCTTCTATTCTAATTCCGTATCTCAACTAACTGAGATAAATTTCGAAGTATGTATTCTATTCTTGCATTCTATATTATAAATTCTATTTTGACATTGTAAATAATCTGAGTTTTGGACTAATAAATAGAATCTGAAAGGTTAGGGATAAATTCTGATATTTCTATTCTACTGTCTAATAATTCTATCTTGAAATCTGAACGTCAATTAGTAAATAACTGTGCAAATCTAAATTCTAGACTTCGTATCTGACTCTGATATTCTGAAATAATTCTAGATTCTAAATGATAACAAGGAAGCAACATACTGAAATAAACTGTGTTCGAAGTTCTAGTAATTGCATGCTAACTTCTAAGCATTTGTACAAGCATAATAATAACTTAGAACTGATACTTTATAAGATATATACACAAGCTATCTGAGGCAGAAATTCTACTATACTGGAAGGAAAGCATTCTACACATGGACATTAGACTACATGTCTAATGATGTATTCTAAGAAGGATAACTAGACTACCAGTCTAAAATATATAACGTGAATTCAAAGGGACATGACCCACTTAACTGTCAGATGCCCAGTCTTATCAAGAAAATACTGCTTCGAGTCCTGCTCCCAAATTTCTCCTGAAAACCAAAGGATCTATTGGTCTTCGTGTCTTTTCTTAAAGTCCACTCTTCTAGACTCATTGGGGTTCTCGATTAGGGTTTCCTAGTGTATGTATTTGACTCTTGAGTGAAATCTAGGATCATGTACATGATCTAATATTTGAGTCATTACTAGGATGTATTATCTAACCCTTTGTAGTGGATGAGTTGCTAGGGTTAGGGTTTAGGTCACATTCATTTCTTCTTAACTTACTTCATTGGCCCTATCCTTTTGACTTGGTTTAGGGTTTACTTATACTAAGCCTTATATGTAGCCATTAGGATTCCTGTTTAATTTCTCAACAAGAATGAAAAGGTTCAAATATGTTTCTGATGCAATTCTTATTAATATACTTATACACACATCATCTCATATTCTTATTACATAACTTCTTCATATGTAAGATCATATCTAAGATAACATTTATGGTATCTTATCATTATCATTAGAAATTACTTACCTTGAATCTAGGTGCTTTGGATTCTGGTTTATCTCTTCGCTCGGATCATTATCTTCTAAGCCATAAGATAAGACTAGTTAACATTAGTTCACCAATTATTTCATATGATGTAGCTAGTATACATTTACTTGAATGTTTGATTCTAAGACAAATAATTAGGGTGATATTAGGTTTCCATTGGCATCGATACATTTCCCGAGGTAGTGGCTAAAGTTTGATATTTTCTTCTTCTTCTTCTTCTTCTTCTTCTTCTGGTTAATTTCTAGGCTTTTCTAAAGTCCCAATCATTATCTACCCACTCAATGATGAGATGATTAAATAAGAAATCAATTACTGGAAATAAGAAGAGGGTCGCATCTCATAAGCTTCAACTGGGTGAAATCAATAAAACTTATATCTGAAACACTACTCTGACTTCCAACCTTGTGCGTTCAGGAACTGCTCTGACAAGTTGAATCCACCACCACGATTCCAAGGAGATTGGAGATCAGAGGATCTCTAGGTATAGGACTGCCTCCTCCTGAGGAGTCTGAAGCTAGAAAGCCTTCTCACACAGCGAACGATGCTCGGAAGGATGAGTTTTACTAGTTATGGAAACTGACAGATGACATGGGAGATGAGAAGTTATCATGCGATGTGAAGACGAGGGAAACTCGCACCCTCAAAAACTAACCCGAGACACTCCTGGGTTCAAGCCGGAGGCAAAGCGCATGTTGCACTATCAAAACCATGGAAATTGGAGCTAAGGGCTATCGTCAAGAAGGACACATATCGATAAGTAAATCATGGGTATAACACAGGTGTACCTTCCGCATTGGCCTCACACAAGGTGAAGAAGCTTCAGTGGTACGTGACAAACTTCCTTGAAGTCCTCTTTCGAGCCATGATCGTCAGGAGCTTCTCAACGACAAGCTCTATGTGGGGGCAGTCGATAGTAGTTTTTTCGACTGGACACCTCAATGTGTCACAATTTAAACAAAACATCAGCTCGAGTTTCTGGAGCCTTGGAGATGGTGAGGTCGTGAGGAATTTTTCAGAGGTAGTTCAGAAGTGGAGAACGACGGTGGTTGGCTGGAGGTTGAAGACAGTGATGATGGTCTACCTTGGGGGCGATCAGGACCAATTGAGGGAGGAGGAACCCTCGGGGGTCTCCGCTTGAGCAATGTGGATACTCATAGGGGCGAGATGGGAACTCCATAGCCACTGGTGATGGCGATACAGAAGGAGGATGGTAGACATTTTTGGGCATTTTCTTCTGGGTGAAAACTAGGGTTCCTATGAGGGCTTAAAAGGAGTGGATTTCTCTCCTGATTCTGAGGATGAAAACAATTTCTTCTTTGGTTGAGAGGATTGTGAGATAACCGAAATTGATTGGGAGATGGATCTGTTCCTAAGAAACCGGAGGTGTGAGATGAAGAACGAGCGACTGGGATTAGCCCAGTTCCTCTCGCGCCCAGATCTGACGGCCGACAGAAATCCAGTTAATAGGAAATTTCTTGAAAATATGAGAAAATAGGAATAAGACACTTTCTTGCTATTAACTTGTGTAAATTATTTGCCTAATCAAACAAACTCCACTTACATCCAAAATTTAAACACATTCCTATTTCAGTGTGTAGAATATTCTCGTGAGGTCAATTATCCCATTAGGTGGCTAAAATAATTACTATGATTAAAACAAAAGATAAAGCTTAAATATCTAATAACTAAATATCCAAATATATCTAGATCATGATATTTTGAGTATTATCACTTATACACATTATATCTTCATAGTAAAATTTTCAATGCATGATAATAATTCAAGGTACAACAAAGATTTTTTTTCATGAAATGACCATTCCTAATATGCACTTAAGAAATTATATTAGTGTGTTAAAAAAATAAGGATGTTCCAAATGACGACAACCACCCACTATATTAGTCTTGGTTGCTTGTGGTACCTATGTAACTCCTTACCTTCGTAAGAGTTCTGTTCATAATGGTTAGTAAGATGGTGCACATGTTAAACTGATGGTGTACAACGTATCTTCACTCGACCAACAATGGTTGACATCATGTTTATTTTCGATAATAACATTGCATTGTTATTCAATCAGGATACTTAGTTCTTGTTATTTTCAACCACTGCAATAAAAATCATCTCTCTTCTCAAATTTAGCATCATAAGATCTCTTCTAAAATGTAGCATCCAAATAATCCCTAAGTAACTAAGAAAACATTGAACACAACCAGTGGTGGAATGAGGAGTTGGTGGCCGGGGGTTAATTTTTTTTTAAATGCTCAATAAGAGACTTAAACTCATGACCTCAAATACAATAACAAATATATTAACCACTACACTAAGTCTAGTTATGTTTTTTGTTGTATCAAAAAATACATATATAACATCTACATTCTATGTGTCATGTGAAAAATGATAATGCTATACAAAAAATCAAACCCGAGACCTCTTAAATATGGTTACAACTACAAATCACTACACCAAGACCATATTTATGACCAATATCAGTATTAATAATATATACTATGAATATAACATGATAAACATATGTACACACACACACACACACACACACACACACACACACACACACATATATATATATATATATATATATATATATATAGTCAGGCTAGAATACACTTGAGTGTACAGATCACACGCTACACTCAAATGGTGTTTTCATATCAAGACTTTTTTTTGTAAAATATAAACCATTGATCTTCATTGTTCCACTATAATTAGGCTACATGCAAATTTTGAGCTCATTTGGATGAGTATAAGTCACTCATCTGAGGGCAACAAAATCGACGCACAAAACTAATTTGAAAAACATAATTTTTGTAGTCTTCATAACATGACCTATAAATGTCCAAATGGGCTCAAATTTTATATATGAGCTATTCACATGATGTTTAAGAAGATCAACAGATTAGATTTTAAAAAAATATTGCATCATAGAAAACTACTTGAGTGTATTCTGCTCTAAATACACTCGAGTGTATTCTAGCCTGACACACTCTCTCTCTCTCTCTATATATAGGATTATTTTTAATACCCGCGCGGGTACTATACCAATGCTACCCGTCAAGGAAATGCGGTGGCACATTCTGTAAATAGTGCTGACTAATTGTTCTATTCGCGGATCGCAACTATCGATTACTGGTCTAGCTCGTCCAGTTCCTCGGCTACTTCCGTCGTGCCATCGCCTGATGCCTAAGTGCCGTGGGACTCAAGCGACCTCCTCGACGCCGACGAATCCCAAGGGACCTCACCTCGCCGTCCACTTCTGCCCATGCCCTCCACTCAGCTGCTGTTGCTGCTGCAGGAGCATCCGGTAGCCTACATCTCCCCCACCCCGTCCGTCCCCGGCCACAGTTGCGTCTATCGGCGGCTTTGATCTGTGAAGCACTCCCGAAATCCACCTACGACCCCTGGACGCAACGCCATCTTCCTCGTCGAGGTCCTCACTACCGGCTTCCCCTGCTCACCATCCCCTATAGGGTCAACCTCTACATTCACTGTGGCTAGCCCGACTTCTTCTAACCCCAGATCCCCTTTTCTCGCCTCACGCTCCGCCTCCGCCTCTCCCCGCCGCATCCGGCCAGCTTCCTGCCCCCAGCCCGACGCCTTCGTCGTCGTTGTCACGGCCGGAAGGGTCTAGAAGCGCAAACCACGCTGGTCCCCATCAAGGCGCGCCGAGATCTCCTACATCGAGGCCGACCCCGCCGTGTTCTAGGAGATGGTGCAGTAGATGACGGGACTGGAGACGGCGAGGTCGAGGAGGACGAGGCAGTAGAAGGGAGAAGAGGAGGATGACAGGGCTATGGCGGGCTTAGATGGGTCGTGTGATTTGGCTGAGTCTGAGGTTGCCAGTGGGTGTTCTGCCTATGCCATGGCGATCAGCGTGCGGGAAACTCCGGTGGATTTGTGGAGTAAGTGGAAGGCAGGGGATTCGACTCCTTTCGCCAGAGGCGGCACACGGACTTGAAGGCGGGGAACGCGTCGTAGGCATTCCTGGGCCAGCTCCTCCAGAAACCCCGTGATCAGCTCATCGGCGATGCTCGCCATTGTATGGAAGGATCACTTGCAAGGAAAACGTAGTGAATCAACAACCTCTCTCTCGTGGGGTTTTGAGGGATAGTTGATGGCTTTGATATTGAGAAGAAATGGTTGGAATCGGATGCTGGTACAGGTGATGCTTTGTGGTTTCTTGCTGTTGGTGGAAAGGGGACGAGTCCACGGAGGGGCTATATAGCATATCTGACATGAGTCAACCGAGTATTGACGGTGGAGGAGATGGGGACACCAGCGGTTTTCTTTATAACTAATCTCAGGTGTATCTCCAAGGGTTAAGAAACATGTATTAATTTTAATTAGGTTCGGTTGAAGGATGAAAGCCAAGAACACCGTACAACCAAAGCCTTCCCTTAACATGGTAGGACTGGGACTGCACATGAACGCTGCTGCCACTATTGGGTAGTTTTTAACTAAACAAGACAAATTGTACAATTGGATGACCTTCTCGTCGTGGGAAGTTGATTCATTCCAAGGTCGAGGAGACTTCCAGTAAAAGAGGTTTAAGAAGAACAGGGTAGTATCTCCGACCAAACAAATTTGGGGATGTCGGTGGAGGAGCCAACCACCACGGGAGGCGACACAAGTACTCCCTTGGCCGTAACAAAAAGTAACGCCAAAGTATAAAAAGTAACAAAAAAATAAAAAGTAGCACCGATGATTTGGTGTAGTATGAGGTCTTAGGGGAACTAAAATATGTTCAGATCATGTAGCTCAGAAGTAATACCCATTATAATATGTAAATTCACAACTTAGACGATGTATGGTTGCACATATGTGCATTAGAAAGTAACTTGGAAAGAAATAACTTTTGCATATATAATAAATGTAGAATGAGGAGTAACTCTGAATGCTTTGAATGCTTTAAATACCTTTATGCTTTGAATACGGTAAGAGTAACTCTGAAACCACTATGAGTAACTGATACAACCATGCGAGTAACTGAACTGAAAGTAATTGAATGCTTGAGTAACTGAAAAGTAATGGTTGAGTAACTGAAATTAATTCTTGAGTAACTGAGAGTAATGCTTGAGTAACTGAGAGTAATGGTTGAGTAATTGAAAAAACCCTACGAGTAACTGTCACAACTCTGGAGTAACTGAAAAAACACTGGAGTAACTGAACAAACACTGTGAGTAACTTAGAAATGACTACAAGTAACTGAAAAAACATTGCGAGTAACTGTGACAATACTGCGAGTAACTGTGACAATAATGCGAGTAACTGAAAAAACCCTGCGAGTAACTATAATAGCAGTTAGAGTAACTGCAAAAACACTGCGAGTAACTGTCACAACCCTACGAGTAACTGAACAAACAATGTGAGTAACTGAAAAAAGCCTGCGAGTAACTGAAACAAGCATGCGAGTAACTAAACATTGCAAGTAATGGTTGAGTAACTGAACAAACACTGCGAGTAACTGAACAGACACTGCGAGTAACTGTCACAACCCTGCGTGTAACTGAACAAACACTGTGAGTAACTGAAAAAACCATGCGAGTAACTGAAAAAATCCTGCGAGTAACTAAAAAACCCTACGAGTAACTGAAAAAAGCCTGTGAGTAACTGTGAAACACTACGAGTAACAATGACAACAATGCGAGTAACTGAACGAGCACTACGAGTTACTCAAATAGCAGTTAGAGTAACTGTGAAAACAATACAAGTAACTGAAAAAGCACTACGAGTAACTGTGACAACCGTGCGAGTAACTGAACGAGCACTACGAGTAACTCTAACAACTTTAAAAGTAACTATGATAGCTTAGAAAAGAAACACTATGATTCAAGCTCATTTACTCTTATACTTTGTAAGAGTAAATGTGACAACACTAAGAGTATCCATTGCACACAAAGACAAACACATATTCTTTAAAAAGAATAATAACTGATCAGAACATATTCTTTGTAACATATTCAAAGTATACATACAGCTGCTGGAACACAAGGTAACACAAAGCAAGTGAAGTACATAGAAGGTTACAAAATCACATGCTCACAACCCCACTGCCTATATACCCCCTTAAGCCTGTAATTTGTGGGGTGCCTCAAATGTCCATGCCCATGGAGTACTTGTTGATCTGCCTCCAATTTGTGGGGTGCCTCAGATGTCCATGCCCATGGAGTACTTGTCGGATGATGGGTCGTCTCAGGATGAGCATCGTGTGTTCTTGTTGAGACCCGTCAGTGGGTTGTAGCTACTCTTCATGCCAATAAGAACTCCTACGTTTTCTGCAGTTGTTCAAATCAATCCATTTAATCACTCGTCAAGGAAACTTTTGGACGTTGTTCTTGTATGGTTGCCAAAATATTTCTGAAAGCAACAGTTCTAATAAATATGTAAGGTTTACAATGACGTACTGAAAGCAACAGTTCTAAATATTACAACGATGCATTAGTTTCCTCCTTTAGAACAACCAACAAAAAAATATGACAATGCTTAGTTTCATAGACAACCATCCCTAGCATTGTATAATGTCTAAAAGTCATAAATTTTGCCATTCAATTGGGTGAAGGAGAAAATAGTGGTCTGGAAGTCTCGCCAATTGCCACGCACACTCTTGCTGCAGACGTATTCTTTCAGCATAGCTTAAGAGATAATGCAGTTAAAAGCCAACATTTAGTATATCATAGATTGTCATTCGTACATGTATAAGACGGTAGATTTCTATGCATACACATATGGTGCACACTAACACATAGATAGAAGTCAATATTCACAATATGTACTCCGAATCACATCTCCTGTATAAAAAACTGGAAACAAGTGTGGGAGACTTTATGTCAAACACGTAGCGGGCACATATAAGAGTGTATCTAGTTTTCCTCGTAGGCATCATTTTTGGATTCTCGTTGATCAACCAATACAGAAATTAGTATAGGATCTGAACACAAAGGCGGATCTTGTGTAGTTTGACTTCAGTAGAATATGAACTCTCACCATGAAACAGAGAAGTACTTCAGAGACATGATATTGGAGGTCATGATTTGAGGAACCAGTGGTGCGGCATACCCTAATGCGCTCTGCTGCTGGATCAGGTGCGAGAAGCTCCCACCGGCGATGCCTTGCTTGTTGGGTAGGAGCCTAACGAGGCCGAAGTCCGATACCCGTGGGTCGTCGCCACTCGGGCTGGTTAACAGGATGTTGCTGGGCTTCAGGTTGTAGTGTACGATCGGTGGATGGAAGGAGTGGTGTAAGTGTGCCAGGCCTTTGGCGGTGCCTAGAGCAATCTTGAAACGTTGTGCCCATGTCAAAGGAGGCGGAGTAGGCAGTGCCGAGGCAGGAGGCGATCCCGGTGCTGCAATCGGTGCCGCAGAGCGCTGCTTGTGTAGGCGTGCATAGAGACTTCCGTCGGGAGCGTAGTATTTTAGGAATCTACCTATGCACAAGACTACTTGTCGAGTGCTATGTCGGATAGAGGTCTCATTCACGGTAGTCTCCAGATAAAAAAAGATTCCAAACACAATCTCAGAATCTAGGGAGTACGGAGGACCTTGGTCTAATTAAGCACGGTAGAGGAGTATTTGGGAACCAATCTCAATGAGAAGTGAAGACGTTGGCGGAAAGGGGCTAAAAGAACAGGGCGAGAGTGCGGCCGACGGAACAGATAGGCAAGGGAGAGGCGACGCCGCGACAGGGAGACAAAATGGGCTATATTTACAACTGTGTGCCACCGTGTTTCCAAACACGGGTAGCGTAACTAAAATACCCGCCGGGTATTGAATAAACTCCATTGGGAGTTTACTCAATGCCCACGCAGGTACCGAATCAAGTTACCCGTGTCTGAAAAACACGATGGCACCTTTTGTAATTAGACTGAACTCTGGTTCCATCCGCCGTAGTTCGGATTCTCGGCTCCAAATCTCCTCTTGGGCGGTAACGTCGGAGGGTCAAAGTTCTACGACCATCTTCCCTGTCTCGAATACCCACATCAGAGTGGCGACTCGTGAGTGCTTCTTAAGTAATGTTGGTCACGCTCCGGTGTAACACAAGACACGAGATGGCAGTCATCTACTGACACTTCCTCTGTCTCTCCTCTGGCTCTGCAGCTGCTGCTACCGAAGGAACTAGAAAAGTGATGTGTTTTTTGTTACTGCGGAACAGGAAAAGATAATTCTAAATTGCTAAAAATTAAAATTTGAAGCTTGGAATAGACATCAACTGATGGGAATATTATGTATATTGTGTCCAACAGGGGTCAGGATGGTGCAGGGGAGGGGTTTAGAGTAGACCAGAGGTACTCTCCCGTGGTACAATGGAGAGTCATGGACGGGAACTAAGAGTAGTTGTCGATCTGATGTATTGATCCTCAGATTGAGGCTTATGTGTTCGACACTTTACCATTGAGTACTGGAATAATCTTTGATCATGGAAACGGTTGTATAATCTTGGTTCCTATAACAATATGTCCATACCGGGCTCCTTCTCCTTCAAACCTCAAAGGGATTGACCCCGGATGAGGGGGATAACCTCGTGGCCCTTGCGTGGAGCACATGGTCATGGAGGAACATGTTTGTTTTTAATGGTAAGGAAGTAGATCGTCCTTCACTCTTCCGCCGCTTCTCCAACATTATCACTGACTATAGAAAGGAGAACCCAACAGCTACAAAGAAGGCAAAAAAACCTAAATGGCACATTTGCCAATTTTAATTACATGGCACGTTCTTGAACTTATTGCCCAAAATGGCACATTTCTGGAGCAATGCGTCCCCTGCCGGGACGCATTGCTCTCCCGCGAGCCAATGCGTCCCGGCGGGGGACACATTGGTCCCACAGGAGGGCAATGCGTCCCGAATCGGGACGCATTGGCTTGTGGGAGAGCAATGCATCCCGGCAGGGGACGCATTGGCCCCACAGGAGTGCAATGCGTCCCGAACCGTGACACATTGTCCTTTGTGGGACCAATGCGTCGCGCCCCGCGACGCGCCTAACGGCTAGAAATTGCCACGCGGGCAATGCGTCTGGGACGGGGACGCATTGCTCCCAGGGAAACGACTATTTTACCGTTGGGGCCGCCGCACGACGGTCCACGTGGGCGCAATGCGTCCCCAACCGAGACGCATTGCTCCCCTATATATATTGGCCGAAAACAGCCCCCCAAACTCACACCATTCTTCATTTCCTTCATCTAGCTCTATACTCCCATTGCACTGGAGCTTCTTCTCGGATTTCTATTGCTTTGGGTGCTTTCTAGCTTATTTCGGGCGATCTTGGAGCTGATATCTGCTACTGCTCAGAGACTATTTGGAGCTTCTTCTTTCTCTTCTTCTATTCTTCGATTGTCAACAGATAACTCTCCATTTCAGGTATTTATTCTACCAAAATTTTAATTTTCAAAATATGAACTTAACTTTAGTACGAAATATTACAACTGAAATAAATATATTGTTACTCTTTAATTGCACATTACTGAAATAATGATGTAGAAAACGACAATTGAAGGGTACTTAATACCTAAAAAATTATTGTTCGAAATTGCAAAATTGTTATTTTGAAATGTTAGTGTTACTAAAAAATTAGCAAAATTGTTGTTATGAAATGTTAGTTAATTTTACTGAAAAAAATAGAAAAATTGTTGTTCTTAATTGTTGTTCACTGTTAATGTTATAGAAAAAGTAGTCCAATAAATTTAATTCCAAATTGATGCCACTGCTCTAAAATATTAATTTATGTTGATATAATGTCATAAAATATGAATTTCTTTCTGATGTTAATATAATATTCTAAAATATAGGAACATGGCATCTAGTTCAAATTCACGAATTTTGAAGATGCGATATGATGGGCAATTTCTCTCTGATGGGTCTTATTCTAGTCGATCTGTTAGACCCATAAACATTTCACTTATTAATACCCTATCTGAACTAAAATCATATATCTATACAACACTTGACATCAATCCCAACCACTTCTCTATCAAAATATCCTATCTTTTCCCTGGAGAAAATCATATGCTCGTACAAGTTGATGATGATGATGCATACAGAACCTTGTTATCACTTTCAGCTGATGCCTATATTGATGTGTTTCTTGAAAAAAATATATATCCACCAACAACCTTGTTTAATGAGTCTAATGAATCAATTTCAATCTCAATTCTCTCGGAGTCAACCACCTCAATTCTCTCAAAGTCATTTAACTACTGAATGGAGTCAACCACCTCAATTCAGTCTTACACCTCAATTCAGTCTTAGCAATTTAACTGATGAGTGGAGTCAACCACCTGAATTTTCTCAAAATCTTTCTACTGAGAATATTGGTGTTGAGGTTGAGGAGGGAGATAATGATAGTGATCATGAAGGTGATAATGATAGTGATCATGAAGGTGATAACAATAGTGACATTGAAGGTGGTAATAACAGTGAACCACCTGAGGATGAGTCATTGACTGAAACCGATGATGAGCACACACATCCATTCCCTGACTCTATTGCAGCATTGAGTTCTATTCCATCCATATTTGACAACCAATGACCCCAACATGAACACATTGATTCCAACTATGAAGCTTTTCAGGATGATGACTGGGTGGAAGATTTTCGTCATGAATTTCGTCTCAATTACAATCCTTCCAGTGCTGTTATATATGAGGGTGCTTTATTTGCATCTAAAGTTGTACTAGTTGAGACACTCCAAAAATGGTCGGTACAAAAGAATGTCTAGTACCATACATTACGCTCAAATAATCGTCATCTTAAACTTGCTTGTATCCATGATGAACGATGTCCTTGGAGATTGACCGCTTTCCAATCCAAAAAAGCAGGTGGCATGTAGAAGATAAAACGTTGTAAAGCAGGCCACAATTGTGAATTAACTGTTATGAATCATGATCATCACCAAGTCACAACATCTTATATTGCTCGAATGATAATGCCAATCATAGTATCACGATTGGATATGTCGACACGAGAAATTCGTGACAAGGTGAATGCTGAACTAAGGCTCAATATATCTTACAAGAAGGCATATCTAGCGAGGAGGAAGGCTGTTTGTAAAATATTTGGAGACTGGGAATCATCATATCATAGTTTGTTGCCGTTCCTCATTTCTCTGACACAATATATTCCAAGAACTATATATGCCCACCTTATTGATGATTATACGCTTCAAACTGAAGGCATTCATAGATTCAAGCGGGTGTTTTGGGCATTTGGTCCAGCTGTGAGGGGTTGGGCCTATTGTAGGCCTGTTCTTACTGTTGATGGCACATTTTTAACAGGAAAATATACTGGCATACTTCTCCTTGCATGTGACATAGATGCTGATAATGGTCTATTTCCACTTGCTTTTGCTATTGTCGAGAAAGAAAATAAGGACTCCTGGGAGTGGTTCTTTGGTTCTCTACAAACTTGTATTCCAATCATTCCACGACGTACAGACTTGTGTATTATTTCTGATCGAATGAGTGGGATTTTTCCAGCACTTCAATCAAAATTTCATTGGGCTCAACATCGTTATTATCTTCGAAATCTTCGGGAGAACTTCCACAAGCAGTTCAAGTCCAAGGAGTTAAGGGACCTTATGTGGAAGGTGGGATCCACAACTGATACACATGAATTTGATCGTCATATGACTGTTATAGAAACCATAGAACTAGCAGCGAAGTCGTATTTATTAGGCCAAAATCCAGTACATTGGGCTCTCACATATGACAGAGGTTGCAGGTATGGGTCATTAACTACCAATCATGTTGAAGGGTGTAATGGAGTCTTAAAAGGTGTTAGAGGTTTGCCAATACAAGCGTTAATTGTTGCCACATACTATCGCTCTGTGACCATGTGGCTGTATAGGCGTTTTAGACAATATTTCCATATCGCTCAGGTGTTAGAGGTTTTAGGCAATATTTCCATAGCTGGTTTTGGGCTTGTTCATAGGCTACCATGTATCCACCTTGACCCTACTTTAATCACTGCATTAGTTAACAGGTGGGACAACTCTAGCAATACTTTTAGGCTTCCCCCTTTTGAGATGAGTGTCACTCTTCAGGATGTTGCAGTTCTTTTAGGCCTGAGGATTGATGGCCCACCGGTTATAGCTTCATATCCTTTAGGTGTAGATGAGGGGCAATTTTCTTCATGAACTCACCTTTGTGAGAATTTCTTAGGAGATGCACCAGATGGGATGACTAAGGGGCATATCTCCTTGATTTGGTTGCGTGAGACCTTCAAGGATATGGATCTTACCGCGGGTGATGAAGAACAACAAGTAGAAATGAGGACAAGGTATACTAGGACATATCTCTTAATATTTCTTAGGTAGTTACCTTATCCCAGATAGTACAGGGGATAGAGTTCATGTTAGGTACCTCCCTCTTGTGTCTGATTTTGCACGTTGTGGCACTCTATCTTGGGGTGCTACAACTCTAGCTTTCTTATATAGGGAGTTGTATAAGGCAACCACCCGGTCTAGGAGAACATCCCATCTATCAGGTTGTGTGTGCCTATTACAGTTGTGGTGTACTTGGGAGAGGTTGGGAATTGGACGCCCAAGTACAATTGCAATGCGCTGGAATGATTGGACAGAAGATGTTCCCTTGGGTTACAGGTTAAAGATCAACACAATTAATTTTTTTATTTGTCCAAATATTATGTAGTGTTTATCTAAATTTAGTTTGTCAATTTAATAGGTGGCCTACCTTTGTCAAAAGGAGTCAAACTATCAGGGGAACAATTCAGTTTTACGATTCAGCATTTGACCAGATTTTACCCTAACATGTATAACTTACTTACCTCTGTTGTATGGTATGTTTTATTTATTTACAATTTACTCCGTTGTATATGATATATGTTGTCTATATGAATAACAGATAGAGTTGACTCCTTACAGTGCTGAGGTTCTCGAGAGATTGCCTGCCATTTGTAGAGATGGTAGTGATATTTGGTTGGCACGAGTGCCTCTGTTGTGCTACACCATAGTGGAGTGGCACTTTCCCGACAGAGTACTTGGACAGTTCGGCTTTGTTCAAGTACAACATACTCTTGAGCTGCCGAAGCTTAGCTGGATAGATGGGAGGGGTCATGCGGCTGAGGATTGGATGCTTCATTATAGGCAAGAGGTGCAAATTTGGAACAACAGACATGAGAGCTTAGTTCCCGCTCCACCAGCTGATACAGTCTTCAGTCCTCATGTTCACTATGTATGGTATCATCCACAATACATCGTGCCCCCTCTTGCTATGCCTCCAAGCATATACTACCCGCAAAGTTATCGTCAACAAGAATTTGTGAGTATCATTATTATTTTCTTTTACAAATTGTTATTATTTATCTTTGTTATTTGTAATATATGTAATTGGTCTTTATTATGTGTACATACTTTGTTTTACAGGTACAAACACAGGTGGCGATCCGAGCGGCATTAGAGCACGCCCCTGCACAGATCAGAGACAACATCTATAACATCCAGGGGAGTTACTTTGCTAGTCTTCCCGACTATGCTCGTCCGTGGGATCCCATACCCACTCATACCACAACCCCTGAGCCCACTCCTACTCCTACTCCTACTGTTGAGCCCGAGCCCAATCCCACTCCCACTTCTCAGTTCATGTCATTGGGACCGACAGGGCCATATTTTTCAGGAGCTGCTTCATATTCCTCATTCATCACCCCAACTCAACCACCATCATACCATGGAGCAAGTTCTTCTTCTTCTCCATACACTCCATTCCCACCAACAATTATTCCCGAGAGCCGACACCATCTTATGTCACATATTCACCTACTCCGTTTGATTTCTCAGGATGCACCCCACCTGATGCATCCTATCCTGGTTTTCCGAGACCCCTCACCCCACCTCCACCTTTTCATTTCTTCCCTGATGCTCGCCAACAGCCTCCTACGCAGTTATCCCCAGTTCAGCCGTCTCCAGATGACATCGGTACAGAGGATCCTGATGTAGAGGGACGTGGGCGAGGACGACATACTTAGTTTTTTATATATTATACAATTTTGTATGTATACATTTGTGAGGACATCTATTGTATGTGGATCTATCATATTATGATATCACATTGGTTCATTTTGGATCATGTTGTTGTGGATCTATCATATTGTTCTGTTGTGTATTATTTTCTCGTCATGTTGGTTCATGTTTTAACCTTATTTTTAATTGCTATCTCATTTTTTTGGATTAAGTTCTTATTATATAATCAATTAGGAACCAACCAATGTTGGTTGCAATACACTTATATATTCCATGTGCATGTTACGACATATTGAAATTGACAAATTTATAATAATTGGGTATAGTATAGACATCCAAATACAAGTGAACGAATTATAAATGTATAAATATAATCAATATTGTTAATATACATATCAATACCCATTGAAACAATATCAGTGACTGCAAAAATATGATTAAAAAAAGCAATGCGTCCTGCATGGGGACGCATTGGAGCAATGCGTCCTGCATGGAGACTCATTGAGCAATGCATCCCGCGAGGAGACACATTGGTCCCACAGGAGGGCAATGCGTCCCGGTTCAATACACATTGTTCTATTGTAGGACCAATGCGTCTCCCGCTGGGACATATTGACCCACAACAGAGCAATACGTCCCAAACCGGGACACATTGCTCTCATGTGGGACCAATGCGTCCTCTGCCGGGACGCATTGGCTCGCGGGAGAGCAATGCGTCCCGGCAGGGGACGTATTGCTTCAAAATGTGCCATTTTGGACATTAAGTTAAAGAACGTGCCATTTAGGTAATTAAAATTGGCAAATGTGCCATTTAAGTTTTTTTGCCTACAAAGAAGACAGGGCAGAAGGACGGGCACCTGCAGAACCGATGGGTGTCGCCGCCGGACGAACACTTTAAACTGAACACAGATGTCGTAGTAAGCAAGCAAGGACTGATCAGCATCGGTGGTGTGCTACGTGACTCAAGGGGATTAGCACGGAAATTCATTACTGAGGTGCAGAAACACACTAGTACTGTCGAGCTCGGTGAAGCAATTGCCCTTAAAACCTGTATGCAGCAGATTCTGGAGAAAGGGTACCAGCATATCATCTTCGAATCGGACTCCTTGACTCTCGTATCTACACTCAGCAAGATGGAGAGAAGGCCTGACCACCTGGGTCTCATAGTCGATGATATTATTAATCTGTCTACGCGTCTTCTATATGTATCTTTTCATCACGTTAGTAGGAACTGTAACTTAGTCGCACATTCTGTAGCCAATGCGGCATTAGAACTCAACCTCACCAGTACTTAGGTGGGCGACTCTATTCCCCCATCGATCCTGAACATTGTCTCTTCGGAAGCAAATATTTGATTAATATAAAGGGACCATTTTCAAAAAAAAAAAAATAGTGAGATCAAGCAGAAAAGAGCAGTATTTTCAATGATAAATCATGTGCCGCACAAAGAAAATGAGTTGAGCTTACTATCTAGCATGCACATTGGACAGAAATGGGAGCCTTATAAGACAATTATTGTTTGTATTAAAAAATCGTGTCTACGTATTTTGTGTTCAAGAGACCGCTCGGTAAGGACAGATAACACATTGTAAAAGCAAAGAGAAATTGTAACATGTACGAGAAAAATGTAATACAAAAGAGCGCATTGTAACTAGAACTGGCATTTTATAATCTTAAAAAAATAAGAGACAACAACAAGTAAACGAGTGATATTCCGGTGTCGTACAAGACTTGTAATAACAAGTAAAAAAAGATGTCATTATGTAATAGGAAGGAACAGAACAAAGAATTTGTAAAGGGGCAAAGAATTTGTAAAGGGAAGGAAAAAAATTGTAAACAAAACAGATCATTTGTAATGGAAAGGAAACATGTGTAATCAAGAATGACATTTTGTAATACAATGAAATGATACTTCCAGATTGTATTACGTAACGTCATACGTAGTTACAAATTTCTCATTTCCATTACATATTCTATGTTTTCATGACAATATACAATATATCCTTACAAAGACAATATTTATTAGAAATAGAAGCAAGTAAACAAGTGACATTCTGACAACGTATAGTGAATTACAACGATAAGTAAAAAAAGATGACATTTTATAATAAGGAAAAAATATATGTACATACTAATAGTTTATTCACACACACTTCATAATTGGCATTGTTGGTTTTAATTAGAAATGTCTCTTATATACATAATTGGTATATGCTAGCCACATCATTATTCTGAAAATTTTCTCAAAACTTTATATATCTCTGCTCGGTATTTTCCTGACCATACATACACTGTCAGTTATAAACCAATTGATTTTTTAACATATCGATCATGTTAAGAGCCAGACATGTTTGCTAACACACAATAAATACAAACTATGACCTGCGCTTGAGACAACTTGATGTTTACAGAGTAACACTAAAGTACACACTATAACCTCCGTGTAGATGCCCTAGTGCAATACAATTTATTCTGACATATTACAAAATTGTATCTATAAATTACAATATGAAAACCCTCCTTACGGAATGGCCCTTCATATTACAATCCTCTCTGTATCAAGTTGTATTTATTTTTAAACTAAAATGTAATACATCGGAGTTGTACTGCAAAATATCAACTTTGGTTACAATTTGCTCTGCCTTTTTACAGTCTCATCCTTCTTTTCATAGTTTGTCTTTTCTCATTACAACGTGTCAACTCTACTTACAGAGCATCCTTGCATAGACAGAACACTTCTTCTTCTGTATCACTTTGGATATTACAAAATATCCATCCGCTTTATGTTTGGTTCTTTTTTATTACAGTTTCACTGTGTGTACTACAGTTTGTCTTCTCCGATTGCTGATTGTTCTTATCTACAAACAAATTTCATTAAAATAGACGTATTGGTAGAGCATCTTGAAAGGAGCTCGAATATTTTAAAAGAAGGGGGGTTTAATAATACATGTGTAGAAAGGAGCTCAAACAGTATTTGTTCAGTTACTCAACCATTACTTGCAGTGTTCAGTTACTCGCAGGCTTGTTTCAGTTACTCACAGGTTTTTTTCAGTTACTCGCATTGTTTGTTCAGTTACTCACAGGGTTGTGACAGTTACTCGTAGTATTTTCGTAGTTACTCTAACTGCTATTATAGTTACTCACAGGGTTTTTTCAGTTCTCGCATTATTTTCACAATTACTCGCAATATTGTCACAGTTACTCACAATGTTTTTTCAGTTACTCGTAGTCCTTTTTCAGTTGCTCGCAATATTTTTTCAGTTACTCCAGGGTTGTGACAGTTACTCGCATGATATTTTCAGTTACTCAACCATTACTCTCAGTTACTCAAGAATTACTCTCAGTTACTCAAGAATTACTCTCAGTTACTCAAGAATTACTTTTCAGTTACTCAAGCATTCCGTCAAGATACATACTTACAATAAAATCACTTTTTATAATTGTATTCATTTCTATATCATACTTTTTGTACCCGTTAATTACTTATTTGTATGTCACATTATAGTTACGTCACCCTAGAATTACATTTTATGTGTATTGTATTTATTTAGTATTTAATTATAGGTCGTGCTTTCATAATCAAATAATACTTTGAATGTCACATAGTTACTTTTTATAATACATAGTTACTTTTCATACGATGTAGTTACTTTTCTTACCACATGGCTACTGTGTATACCACATAACTACTACTAATACGTTGTAGTGAATGACACATAGATGGAAAACAATTGTTTAAAGATGATCTAATAGCTTTAGTGTCTGGTTTTGACCCTTTCAAAAAAAAAAATTGCTTTAGTGTCTTAAGTGGTTTGTCACCTTTTCCCAACAGATAAGAGGCACATTGATCCATTATCGTACATCTAATGACCAGTTGTTAGAATATATTCAGCTTTCTCAAGCGATACTTTGTCCACAGTAATATGTGATAAACTGAAACGTAAGGAGCATAATTATCGTCTTGCGTTTGCGGATAAGCCCACTCAATCAACCAAAGGAGTTCTTGAATTACCTAAAGATGAAGGTTTTGGACGTGAGGAAGATTCTGATTAGTTTTCTCTTCATTCCTGATTTCCCACGGCTACGTGTATAAAATCATGAGTGCTTGCAGTGGGGGGCAAGATATTCCTGCCAATTTCCCATCCTGCTAGTAAGCCTTAGCCAGCCTTGCAGATGTCTTTTGGCACGTGATTAACCTTGTATTAGAGAATATTCAGAACAGGATAGGAACCAGCAGTGGAAGATGGTTCTGTTGTTTTCTATGGCCCGCATAATTCATCTTATATATATATATGTATATAGTCTCTGGTCATAAGAGTCATGTCAGCAGCCAAAACTTTCCATGTTTATACAAGTAAAGTCACTTTCTGCTGCAAATGCAACGTGTATTCAAGATAAAACAATACTAAATCCCGACAAAGCATGAAACAATTATGATTCAGCTACTCATAGTATTAGTTTTTGAGGCAGTTGGAGTATGAAGGATTTTTGTAGATTCTCTGTATTACTTACGGATCCACGGAATAATCAAACACTGACCGTAGTAGCCACTGGTAGATGTGGAAATACTCCGAGGCAGGGGTCAGAAACTCAGAATCTAGGTGGTGAACGTTGACGAAAACTAACAGAAAGCTACATTTTTTACTGTGAAAGGAGCGCCAAGTTCCAAGCGGAGGCACATACTGAGGACGGTGCACCACAGGCTGGGTGAAAGCGACAAGAGAGACTCTACTCATTGATGGATTAGGTCCACCCATCCCACCTCCGATCCACACCGTAACGAAGCGACATCCTAAACTCACTGGGATGGACATGTTGCAATCAAGAACGGTAATTGTTTCCTCTGTGTGCATGCAATCGCCCCTATTTCAGGCTGTTGTTGCAGTTGTTACAGAATTGTCTGGGCGTTTTCACCAACACGACCATCAATTCTTAGAAGAATCCGGACCAAATTTATGAATCAGGGGAGACGAGGGAGATTCAGAATATTTGCATAGTTCGACTACGGACAGAGTAGGCGGGAGATGGGGTTCCGACGGCAGACAGAGTAGACGGGAGATGGTTTCTGCGGAAGATGCTAGTTTTTGGTTAATTTACCATATATGCCACCGTGCTTTTGAGGGACGGGTAGTATAAGTAAGATACCCGCGCGGGCATTAAAACCATTATATATATATATATATATATATATATATATATATATATATATATATATATATATATATATATATATATGCCATTCATTCATTGCCCGCGCGGGTAGCCTGAATTTTGGCTACCCGACAACTCAAAAAGTAACTCTCCTAGCTAAGAAAGTAACTCTACTGTAAAAAAAGTAACTATAGTGTCAAAAAAGTAACTCTGCTGGCAAAAAAAGTAACTCTGTACAAAATATACAGCAGATATATATAAGGACGGAGTTTTTAATTTTGGAGGGGCAAATGATATTATTTTTGGCTAAAATTTTTTGGAGAACTAGACAAAATAGTCCTCTACAATTGTGAATTTTTTTTTGAAAAAAAATAGTTGGAAGGGTGGGCGGGTAGCTACCCGCGCGGGCAATAAAGATGGCCCATATATATATATATATATATATATATATATATATATATATATATATAATTTTTTTTTGGTTCCAACCTTTAATTGTTTTAATACGCTTGCAGATTAGTGGTTATTCAGTGACGATTGATGCTTCTCTTGTGAGCTTTTATATTTCAAGTGCTGCGGAAATTAAGTGCTGTAAGTTGCAAAGGATGCAAATTACAACCGCAGAAATTTAAGTGCTGTATTGCAATAGTATCCTACATGATTTTTCGTTATCTACTGATGCGGACAAGAAAAGAAAACCCACGTACTTTAATTATGTTTCTTCCTTTATGCAGCTAATATGTTACATTTAAGTTGCTTTTCTCTTAAGGGGAGGAGACGAGGAAAGAGATATTGTTCATTTCATGTTATTCATTGGCACTATTCGATTTCATTTGTCTTAAACATTGTTCAAACAAAATTGAACCATTTAACTACCTCAAAATCAAACATTAACAAACTAATGTTTTGTAGTTTAATTTGACTGGTTTAGCTTTATTTGTTATTGAGAAATTTTATTGTATTGGTAAGAATCTTTTTTGAGATAAAATTTCTATTATTGGTTCTTTTGTTTTCTTATCTTTAATATCCTCATTCACCAATCTCACATCTATTTACTGTCTGTCGTTCTCCCTCATCCTATATAAGAGAGATTCCTGTGTATGCTTTCATATATCATTATTTCAACAAGGCATCAGAGTAGGAGATCCCAGGAAAACTCTTAGAAAAATTAACCGTAGCCGTCACTCTCTCCCTCCCTAGGCACCACTCCCTCTTCCTCTCTTGCCTAGTCACCGCCAATGTAGGGCCAACACAAGAAGCAACAACTTTCTCTCTCATTCTTCTTCAGCGCACTTAGTGATATGGTGACTGTGGTTGATGTCCCATATAGAACCACAATGCCCTTAATCTTATTGTCATGATCCACGATTGATTCTATCTATACTTCTGAAGAATTCTACAAGTGTCTCACTATGGCTGATAGAAGTGATTGTGCAAAATCTCTACCATGAGCACCCCAATCAATATCAATATCAAATTAGATGGTACTATTTATTTTCTCAGAACAACAACATTAGAACTCTATGTCGGTTCTCATAGGAAGAAACACATCTTCACAAAAGACGTGCATACTCTTGTGACGGAAGACTGGGACACAACAATGATTGGGTATCATTTTCTATGTTGAATAACATGTAAAAATGAGTGGCTCGCTAGGTTATGGCGTATAGTTATGCAAAGGGTTATGTGGGAAATATTGAAGAAATTGTATTCTCAGACAAGCAATATCCCTCGTCATTTAAGGTTCTTGATTGATATTCAATCCTGCAAGAAGGGCGAGTTGAGCCAGACATATTATTATGAATCCCTAAGAAATATATGAAATGAACAAGATATTTATCAACCACTAACTACTGATATAAAAAAATTGAAGAAGCGAAGGAGGCGATACATTCTATGCAATTTCTCTTTGGACTTGGACCAATATTCAAGTCATTTAAAGACCAAATTATGATGTAGGAAAAAACTCCTACGTATCTCTCACATTAATGATCCTTCTCCTATAATGGATAATTCATCCTTTGCCGCATCAATGGGTCATGGCCACAATTACCACTCAGATAGGGGACGAGGCTGAAGTTGGGGATGCGGATATGACACTAATGTCCATAACAAATACTTTTGCAAACATTACCAAAGGCAATGCCATCATGTTGATTGTTGTTGGATTAAGCATGGGTACCCATCTGAGCGTCCAAAGTACAACTCTATGTCACCTAACACTGAAGATCACCTTGAAGTTGGGACATAAGTTGAATATGGCAACTCTTTACAACGTTCTGGGTTTCAAACTACTGTAGTGGTGCAATCGAGTATGAGCGTTCATTCTCTCTCATCTATGTCTGAATCCGATTGGATAGCAGAGTCAGGTGCATCTTCACATATCAACAATACTGCTTCAATATTTAATTCTTTGACTCCATTAGCGAAATCTTTTTAAGTTAAGACAGTTGATGGTTCTCTTTCCTTGATTACAAGTTTTGGTACTGTATCTCTAACCAAATCATTGTATCTTAATAAAGTTTTACATGAACCAAAATTTTCTCTTAGTCTATATTCGACCAGCTAGACCACAAAATCTATGAAGTGTCAAGTTATTTTTTATGATAACTTCTTTGTTCTATTAGGCCTCTAAAAGACAATAAGATTGGTGGAGGCTTTGAGTAGGAGGGCCTTTACTACCTCCAATCATCCACTACTCATCCTATAGCCCTCTGCAAGCATATCCTAATAGCCCCACCACCACCTTGGACATATTAGTATCACATTTCTTTGCTGATAATCACTGAACATACCTGCTTCTAAGTCTCTCGAGTATGAAGCATGTCAAATTGGCAAGCATCTTTGATTTGGACCATGCTGATCTTTGAAGATTGTGCCATGTAAAAATTATAGGATTTTAAGTATTTTATTTTTCTAGTTGATGAATTTTTTTTGTGTCTTGGCTATTTTTTCTTAACAACAAGCTCAAAACTACACGTGTCACTAAGAACTTTTTTTTAAATAAAGACACAATTTTCTTCTCATGTGGAATTTCTTTATATTGATAGTCGATTAGAATTTGTGAATCATGAGTTAGCCACCATTTTTTTTAAATATATGGAAACAACTCACCAAGCTTTATGTATTAAAACTTCACAACATAATGGATTTGTCTAAAGAAAATTACGACGTGTTCTTGATATTACACACACCTTGATATTTCAAATGAATGTTCCCTCTTCTTATTGGCCTCATGCAATATTAGTAACTGGGTTCCTCATAAATAGAGTTCTTCCTATAGCTTATATGGAGCTATTCCTATAGTGTTATATGTCCCAAAGAAGTCATTGTTTCCAGTACCATCAAGAGTTTTTGGCGGTGTATGCTTTGTAGACCTCTTTGAGAAAAACAAGTTGTCACCTCAGACTGTAAACTATATATTTCTTCGTTACTTGAGGACTTGGAAGGGGTTTCGTTGTTTTTACCCCTCTACACAACACACCTATGTAAGTGAAGATGTCACCTTCTTTGTAGATTTGTCATACTTGTCCCCCAATATCATGGATAATATAATGCATAACATACAAACTTTACCAACATCTCCCAATCCATCTATGCCAATCACACCACCTACATCGCCTATGCTAGAGCATGATGTGGGACCACTTGATACTATTCCTGACCAGGAGCCTCCCATCAGTTATGGTTCATCTGATGAAGATCTTTCTCAAGTGTCTCCTATTGATCTTGATCTTCCTAGCACTCTCCATAAGGACAAAATACCAAAAAACTCCCAAGTAGTTATGCTTTGTCTAAATTTAAGACACTAAATCATTTGTCTTGCAAAACAAAGTTTTTTATCTTTCTATGGATGCTAATATATTACCAAAGGACCTTACTGAAGTAAAATAATTCCCATCTTGGAATTCTTTTTTCTAGACAGACATGGACCATGGTGGATTTACCTTCTGGTGCATTTGTCATTAGTTGTTGGTGGGTTTACACATTAAAATATCTACTTGATTGTAAGATAGGGCAATAAAAAGCTCATATTGTAGAAATGGGCACATCCAGACATATGTGGACTATTTGAGACTTTTTATCCCATTGCGTGACTTAATCCTGATCGGGTTCTTCTCTTTGTAGTTTTTCATCCTTGGTGGTCTATTCATCAATTGAATGTTAAAAATGCCTTCCTATTAAGTGTATATGGAGAAACTTCCTTGGTATGTTATGGAGGGGGAGTGTTCTAAAGTCTATAGCTTAAATAAGTCTATTTATGGTTTTAAACAAAGTCTACATGTGTGGTTTGAAATTTTTAGTAATGTTGTTCAATAATTTGGATTCTCTCACTCCTTGTCAGATCACTCTATATTCACTCACACCTGAAAATTGGTCTATGATTTTGATACTCTATGTCGATGACATTCTTACTTTTGGAAGTGATAAGGCTTGCATCCAACACATCAAAGAATTCCTGCATTCAACATCTGACACAAAGGTTCTTGGATCTATTACCTATTTATTGGGTATCAAAGTTACACAAGTTGACACATGTATTGTCTCTCACAAACAAAATATGTCCTAGATTTTCTTAACAACACATGAATGACAAGTTGCAAACCGACATGTATTCCTATTGATCCACTAATTCCTCTTAGAGATATGATACTCCCAATTTTTTTGATGTCACAAAGGTCATATATATTGTTGGTAAGCTCTTCTATGTTACAAAAACACGTCAAGATGGGATGCCTGAGTCAGTTTATGAAACCAGGTAAAATATACTAGGATGGTGTTTGACAAGTCCTTAGACATTTTAAATCCTCTCATGGAAAATGATTTCACTACAAAAATCAATGGAAATTCAACTTTGGGGATACTCTAACACTCACTATGCGGAGACACATGAGGATAGGTGCTCTACCACAAGGTTTTGTAGCTATATTTGCATCAATCTTGTGACATGGAGAAGAAAGAAGCAAAAAATAGTGTCACAATCCAATGTAGAATTTGAATATCGAGCTGTATCCCACATTGTGTATGAAATTATTTAGGTAGCCTATCTAATCAAGAATTTTGATATTTCTATACCTTTGTTTATGCCCATGTATTGTGATAACAAGGTTGCTGCTTGTATTGCAAAAAATTCAGTCTTTTTTTGGGAGCACCAAACATATTGAGTTTGATTGTCATTTCATTTGATATACAATGCTTACTAGGAATATCTCTACACCTTTTTCTACAAATGATCAGCTAGAAGACGTGTTCACAAAGGCTGCTTCAAGAAAGCGTCTTAGTATGATATGTTTTAAGTTGAGTTTACATGATATGTATACTTCAAGGGGGAGTGTTGAGATAACATTTCTATTATTGTTTTTTTTCTTTAACTTTTTTCCTTATGCATTAGTCCTACATTTATTAGTTAGTTATATGTATTCTCTCTCTTCCTATACAAGGCATACTCCTATGTAAATTACCATATATCATTACTGAAAACAATCTCTAGTCAACATGCTTCATGACCAATTCTCTCATCAAATTTGTAAGGAGTGGGACCCCAGAGGGGATCCACTCCCTACTTAATTTGAGGAATAAACTCATCTATCTAAACACACTAACAAGCATGCTCGAATAAATATAATTCTTTTCATTTCTCCAAGGATGATATACAAATGACCAAAGTATAACGACATGCAATTTTTTTATGACTATGTTCAATTTACCATGTTTACATAATATTCTCCCATAAATGGGCTTATATTAAATCAACTATCTCAGGATCGAAGTAGAGGGATATCCAACTAACTCAAATCTATCTCCCGTAGGTGTCATCTTCATAAGCTAGGTCCATGTCTGCATGTCATGTCCTCCATGTCGTACACCTGGATTTGGAAGCGTACCCTGGAAGAGAAGACAAAAAATGGAAGTTATAAGCATGCAAGCCGGTATGAGAATATTAATCAGGGATTGAGCAATATAAGGAATAAGGAACATCAAATATAACAATGCTTCCTATAGAAGAGGATAGTACCACCCAAGCAGGTATCAAAAGAATATGAATTTTAAAAGATGGTATTCAAGAATTACACTTACCATTAAATAAAAGAAGGTATGTTACAAAAGAACACATAAATATTTTGGATCACAAAACCCATCATCAATAACCAACCTACATGCATGTGAGATAAGAATATCACTAGTGTAATATAAATAACAATGGTGGATAAGGATTACAACCTTAAACCTGAAAGAGTAAGACACAACCAAACTCCCAATTATATATAAGGTGGGCACAAAATATGAGTATGGGGCACACAACCTCCATCTAAAAAATATAACATGGACACTGTTATGACCCATGTTGAGGATAGTCAGTAAATACCTCAATTAGCATGAAACACCTTGATTAGTGCTAAGTACCTTATTAAACATCATGGTTAATCAAGATAAGCTACTTCATGAATTAATAGTTGAGATTGAATCATCTGAGGTAATTAATGACGATTGTAGTGTCAATCATTAAGTTAAACAAGTGTTTATGAAGCAATTAGTATTTTGATTAGTTGAAACACGCTAATTAGCATTTTTTCTCACTTCGAGGTTGAAGAGAATCCTGTTCTTGAAAAGTTGCAAAAGAAATCATTCGAATTGGACCTCCGAGGCAATACTTATGCCATTTTTTAGTTTTCTTGGACTTAGGTGCAATTTTTCCAATTTACTTTGGCTATTTCTTTTCTTTTCTCATTTTCTTCCTTATCTGCTTCCTCCCTCACAGGACTGATAGAACAGGAGAAGCCACAAAAGCGGCGCAAGGCTGGGAATCCAGAGAGGGCGATCATGGGTGCGATTGCGGGAACCCTAGCTTGATTCAGCTGCGCCCCTACCTCCGTCCTCCTACTACCTTCCTTTCTTCTTCTTCCTCCACTCTTTCTCCTCTTTTGCTCCGCCCTAGTAGGCACCGACCTACAGAAAGCAGGGGCTGACGGCCAGCTGCTGCGGCCGGCCAAGGAGCCGATTGGGTGTGCAAATCTTTAGGAAAAAGGGGTGTTCGACTTCGGCCAAGAGACCTAGATCAGAATCCGCCGCCAATAGCCCTCAATTCAGCCCTAGCCGAGCTCCCCTTCAACCTGTTCATGGGAAACGGCTGCTTGCAGCAGAAGGTCCATCCATGGATGGTCTTGCTCGAGAAACACCATGAAAAACACATCTTTGACCTCAGCCAAGATGATGGAACAAGGTTCCGCAATCTCCTAGCCACGAACAACACTTGATCGAGCTTGTCTTCAACCTGCCGTGCGTGAAGCAGGTTAATCCACAATGATCTAGAGGTTGAAGACAACCCAAATTTGCCCGAAAACTGGTCCCTGGATGCATCTATAGTCGAATTCGGACATCCCGAATCAATGTGAGTAGGATTTCATTTATTTATCATTAATAAACTCAGGCATTTGAATATTTTCTATTTGTGCGCGAATTACGCTGATAACAGGCGTTATCAGGCGTCGGGCAGCGTTTGGCGTCGCCCTCGCTTTCTGTAGGTCGGCGCCTACTAGGGCGGAGCAAAAGAGGAGAAAGAGTGGAGGAAGAAGAAGAAAGGAAGGTAGTAGAAGGAGGACGGAGGTAGGGGCGCAGCTGAATCAAGCTAGGGTTCCCACAATCGCACCCATGATCGCCCTCTCTGGATTCCCAGCCTTGCACCGCTTTTGCGGCTTCTCCTGTTCTATCAGTCGTGTGAGGGAGGAAGCAGATAAGGAAGAAAATGAGAAAAGAAAAGAAATAGCCAAAGTAAATTGGAAAAATTGCACCTAAGTCCAAGAAAACGAAAAAATGGCATAAGTATTGCCTCGGAGGTCCAATTTGAATGATTTCTTTTGCAACTTTTCAAGAACAGGATTCTCTTCAACCTCGAAGTGAGAAAACATGCTAATTAGCGTGTTTCAACTAATCAAATACTAATTGCTTCATAAACACTTGTTTAACTTAATGATTGACACTACAATCGTCATTAATTACCTCAGATGATTCAATCTCAACTATTAATTCATGAAGTAGATTATCTTGATTAACCATGATGTTTAATAAGGTACTTAGCACTAATCAAGGTGTTTCATGCTAATTGAGGTATTTACTGACTATCCTCAACGTGGGTCATAACAGACACACAAACCAAAAACCAAATTACTTACACTACTCTAGGGCTACTGAATCATGAAGCATGCATAATGTAGAGGCAAGTGAAAGTATGGTCATACAAAAAAAATGAGATTATCATCACATAAATGGACAATATGAAACATCCACCACAAAAGTGGGCAAAATAGTTCATATCCGCAATTAGGATATTAACATGAAGCAAAGTACATTGTAGAGTTAACAAGAATATCCAATCAAGTAAGATGATCACAAGATCAAAATCAAACAAAATATTTCACATGAACTAAATTCTACAAAAAAGAGAATCTGTGTAGGCTAATTTGTCCATAGGACCAAGTAGAGAGAGAGAGAGGGAAAATATGTTTATTTCTCAATAAGAATAATGTAATGTAATCATACATCACATGAAGTCTACATATGTCCCAGGTCAAAACTCTAATTCCATCTCAGTCTACAAGCAACCTATTAAAGGCATATATAAGATTAGGATTACATTTGCATGAATTATATAAACCCTAAAAATGGCCTTCTTATTATTCATAAATTAGATTATAAAAACCATGTAACCTTATAGATTACATTTTTCTGAGTTCCTAACATATTTTATTTTATTTTTCTGACTTACAAATTATTAGTTATGGATTTTAGAGATTATAACCAATTAAGAAAAATCCTTAATTTATTATATAAAAAATAGGTGGAAAAAATTAAACCCCTAGATGGAGAATAAAAAATATTTTATATTTTTTTTGAGCTATATAGAAATCATATGTATGAATAAACACGATCGAAAAGACCAAAAGGCCCAATGGCCCATGTTAAAACATGACATCAGAAATCTTTGTGAGGGTGAACTTGGAAACCAACAAGGTAGTTCCCACTTCTTAGCTTGCAACTCTGTGAGACTCAGATGCACAAAGAAGCTCAAACTGGAGATCAATTTCTATGCACAAAACATCCTTGAGACAAGGAGTCACCTCCTGAGACTCGCCGCCCCTCATCGGACTCTGAGGGTACCAAACGACTAGCGATGAGATATCCAGGAACCCAACTACCACCCCCACCATGAACACCAATGCAAGGCGTGCCTAAAATAGATAGATGCAGACTCCAACCATGGATCAAAAAACTTCTCATGGCACCACTGCGGTTCTATTTGTGAATACGACGATTGGAGATCAATTCCGAGGGAGTTACTAGTGGTAGAGGCAAGATCAATGTGCCAAAAACTAAGCAAAATACTACCATCCATCTTGGGAAAGGAATGGCTAGTTTTAGATGGGTATCCTATCTAGGACCATTTGCGTAAGGTTTGTACTGGTAGAAAAGGAAGGGAAGAGCCAAGGGAGACTTAATGTGTAAGGAATTTGATTGGAGTAGTCAGGGTTGCTCATTTTGAGATTGTTGTTACCACATATAAAAATGTCTTCGTGCTCCAGAATCAAGGCATCTTGGAATCAATTGAAAGTGGAGGGGAGTATCCAAAAGGATGGTGCTCGTTTACGAATAGTTTGGTAAAAACAGGGTACTGTTTTGGGCGTTTGTGACATGAGGGGAAGAAGAGGCGATGGGAATCAAGGCGTTTTGTCATTCGAGGGAGTTAAAGTTTCTGATACGTGTTGTTGGGTGTGGAAATGAAAAAGAAAGTTAAGGGAAAAGAAATCAAGATGAATGATGGAGAATTGAGAGAGATATTTGACAATGTAAATCAGGGAAAACAACTAGTTTTTGTTTGCGAGAAGAAAGGAATTAACAAAGGTAGGAGAGAAGGCGTAGCCTATTTGATAGAGATTTGATGGTTAGTAGATATTTCATATTACGAAACTAATCTGACTGTGAAGTACATATGGAAACTTATGAAAGAAATATTAATTTGTAGTTAATTCATGAGACTATTATTTTTCTTTCCTAACTTATTTAAAGACTCAAACAAATTTCAAATGATACCAAATTTGGCATCTTAACTAAGTAAGACATGTAGATTCTAATTTTAGCATCAATTTTCCATTTTGGGAATGTCTTTGTGTACTAGAACCAACGTATCTTGGAATCAATTGAAAGTGTAGGGGAGTATCCAAAGGGCGGTGCTTGTTTACAAATAGTTTGGTAAAAATAGGGCACTATTTTGGGCGTCTGTGACATGAGGGGAAGAAGGGTGATGAGAACTGAGGCGTTTCATCATCGGAGAGAATCAGAGTTTCTGCTATGCATTGTTGGGTGTGGAAATGAAAAAAAAGTCAAGGAGAAGAAATCATGAAGAATGATGGAGAATTGAGAGAGATATCTGACAATGTAAATCGGGGAAAATAACTAGTTTCTGCTTGTGAGAAGAAAGGAATTAATGAAGGTAGGAGAGAAGGTGGAACCCATTTGATAGAAATCTGACGGTTAGGAGAGATTTTGTATTGTGAAACCCGTCTGACTGCAAAGTACATATGGAAACTTAGGAAAGAAATATTAATTTGTAGCTAATTCATGAGACTATTATTTTTCTTTCCTAATTTATTTAAAGACTCAAACAAAGTTCAAATGATACCAAATTTGGTATCTTAACTAAGTAAGGCATGCATATTCTGATTTTGGCATCACTTTTCCCTTTTGGGATCGTTTGGTATCGTGTTTAATATTTTGGACCATAAATTATTTTCTCTCTCCTAAACAAAACTAGGATAGATGAGGTTTTCCAATTACTGTGGAAATTCACTCATAAACTATTTTTTGTATTTGGAATCCTAAATTGGGGTTTATTTCCACTTTTGAAGTCATTGAACATATTATTTAATAATTTGGAGCAAAACTTATATTTTCTTTGCTAAATGAAATTAGGATTGTTATTATTATCTAAATAATATGAAACTTGGCACCCAAGGTAATTGGGACCCAAGGATTAAAATTTTACCATTATATTTCACTTTTTAGATTTCCTTTTACAAGTTTTGACACTATTAGGATTTTTGACCCATTACCATTGTATTTATCAAATTATTATATCTTTATTATCAATGTTCACTTAATCAAGTCCTATTATCTTCAATTCGTTTTTAAAAGAGTTTCCTTTTATTATTATGCACAAAATTGCATGTTTACTCATTTAACTTATTTAGTCCATTAATTTCGCTTTAAAATTTAGATGATTGTAATTGAAAATTCCAATTGTCATTCTAATGCATGTATTCAACACATTATTATCTTATTTTTGCCATTATGTGAGTATTATTTAGCAAAGGGAATATCTGCAACATATTTCATGAATGTTGGCACAAAATTAAGTTATTATCTAAATGTGTGATGTTGTTTTTAGAACCTATTTCTACATAATATGTTATATGCATTAACATTATTCACTAGGGCAAAATTTTATCCTTGTTCGAACAAATCTAGGGAACCGATCTCACAAGGCTTCTAGTTATGAAATAGTATGAGATTCTAGGTTCTAATTCATTACAATATTTATCAGTCCCGCTAAGATAATATATAAGTATATGTATTGATTGGTTAGTTTAGTTAAGCTGCACTCTTAAATTGTATTGAACATTTTTTTAGTTTCAATTTTGGAACCATATTAATCCATTCACCTCATTGAACTAAACTAGTTGATTTGAATTAGTTTGAATAGGTTCTAAGGTCTAGCTTGGTTATATGCACAACCCTACTTTTTGTGGATGTAGTGATAGGAAAGGAATGCGAAGCAGAGGAAATTGATCTTTGCATGTTTCCATATGTTACTCTCCTAGCTAAATAGGAGTATTTATATGGATAAAGGTGTCCCTCTTACATCGCTAACTATATTAAACAACCACAATTGGAGACTCACATGAGTGCTATAATTCCTCTGACTCAGATCAAATGATGCATGCAAGTGTACATGACCAAAGTAGCAACCAAGAGTATTTATGAGGACCAAGCTAAAATAAGCTATTTGAAATCTTGACCTTATATATAATATGATCTGAACCAAAGATAAAATATGATGATGAACTCTAAACAACAAGATAAAAGTTTAAAGTAAATTAGTTAGAAAAGCTTCGATGATGTGTGTCACCACACTAGACTTGTACACTCTATTGTTATTCTATCTGAGTGTTAAATCACAAATAACAACACTTCACTCAAATGAATTCTTGAGCTTTATATTTACAGTATATGAATGCTCATATATTAGTGACAAGTGCACTAGGTCAATTGTAGAAAATTTTGGATCATTCAAAGGAGAACATGAATGAAGCAATAATACCATTAGTTCTAGTAATCTACTTTCATCAAAATGTTACGAAAATGATTATAATTGTATATATTTGAAAAAGAGGTAAAATAAATAAACATATCAACTATTAACGTGAGATTACAGTTTAAAGATCTAGATTAGTATTACAACCACCTCAATCATGCCACTAATATGACTACAACTACTACATACAAAGCATTATAACTGAGAGATTGTCATTGCATCTCTACCATCCTATTCTGAACTTTAAGTAGAATTTGCATATTTACTAGACATCACTCTCTTAAAAATCAATGATCAATACCTCTTTGCTAAGGCTTGATAATAAGAACACCCAAATCAATCTATTTCTTTCAAATTTAGTTCATATTTCCCCCTCTATTTAGGGAACAATAATAAGCCACCACTGTAGGAATCTCAAGCGCAAAAAAAGTAGAAGAACAATTTTTTTTCTCGAGAATCCTTGGAACATGATCTGTTTAATGAAACAATACTAGATTAGGGTTTATAAGTTTATACCTTATCATGGAAGAAGTTCCAACAATTAAAATTTAGTGCTAGTTGTATTACTAGACCATTCAATCTATGCCTCCTTTGCGTTTTACCAAATCAACAATAACTCCTTTTTGGGCTTTCTAGCACTCTAGGACTTGCCTATTGAAACATGCATAAAATTATTTTTGGTTGGCAGATCACAAAAATCTACCGCTGACTATAGGTGGGGGATGGTGGCAGTCTGCTAGCTATTTGCATGAATCTCAAGGTCATAGAAAAGGCTGTTTTGACCCCATATATGACCCCAAAACGAACTCTAGTGGATCATAGTGTTTTTCCATGCACTAGTTTTATGGATCACACTATTTTGTCCTGGGGAATCACAACCTTGACCTGCACACCCTAGTAGGCAGATCCCGCCATTCTATTAGGGGGCCTTCTCCTTAGTTTACATTCCTAGCAGATCCCTCATTCCGTAGTACACGCCTATGATGAATTGTGCGGTTCATTCGACACCTCAATTTGCGTGTTGTCGATGAAGATCTTCATCCAGAACAAGTTCGCGATGTGGACTCATCGACACGATATCAATGTGAGGTCTTAAAGATGGACATAGTTTCTAGTCTCTGACTCTTCCACTTTCTCTCTCCAAGTTTCTCTTAAGGTTTCTCAGACTTTGGGGGCAACAATGAGAGAATCTAAGTGTGTGTCCTAAAGGCCTCCTATCATATCAAATATATGGAGGGGTGAAGAGTCATGGTTTCCTAATCCCTATTTGGACATAGTGTAGAATCCCTAACTTATTGAAACTAATTTCTCAAGTCTGGGTTCATATTCTATTTAGGTCCCTAGAACTTACTTTTAGCTCCCTGTATTTATTATAACAATTACAACAGGTCTAATTCAACCTTTCTTCAAGCTATCTCTATGTGTGTGACTCTGTAGGCACCGTACTACGTTGTAACAGATTCACTAATCAATATTATGCTCTATAGGAAATGAGAAGAGTCTAGCTACACATCATTGCTACTTAAGTAGTATGATTCGTTAGACAAGACTAAACCAACAACAACCAGTGTTTCCATGTTGTATAATCCTTTTGTCAGAGATATCTAGGTTTAACTAGAGCCTTGGACACATCATCCTTATTGCATTCAATCTAAGTTGCTTGATCTCCAAGTAGATTAGCAAGATACATATGAGCTCAGTATCATATACTAACTCACATGAGCACGACCATGGGTTTCTATAGTATCACTTATCAAGAGGCCTTGGATATCACTCCCGTTATATGGGAGGGACAAATTCCTTCTAAATCACTCACAATGCATAACATGATTCTCATCACACCTAATCACTACCTTTACGATAACCTTCTTCAAGACCATGTTGGGTAGTGTCAAAGCATGATGATTGTCATATCACCATTGTAGTGACTTCAAGTCAAAGGACCAGAACACCATTGTCGCATTTGAGAGTTGATGATGACTATCATATAACGGTCCATGATTCACTCTCAAGGTGGGTCTATCTAGTACAATTGTTCTCTAACAATACCTATGTGTCTAACTTGGTATACAATACCTATGACTGACGAGACATGGCCATTAGTCACCACACATACTAGTCTCACATGTATCATTATTGTACAATCCTCAATAATACTTGAGTAGGGACATTTAACAATATTGTTCTTAGCATCCGTTAGGATCTCATGTTCAAGTCACGTACATGAAGTCCCATGGCTTTGAACTAATCATTCTAAGGACATTTATTATATAAATTAACATCACATTAATTAAACGTGCAATAATAAATTGAAATTGCCTTTATTAATCAAATGAAAAGTATATAATATCCCTATAGCCATCATCTAATTATTAGATTCTAGGGCATATACAATGATAACCACTATCATTGTTATTCTAGAAATGTTAGACTACAGAAGAAAATAATCAAGGATAACTAATTGAAATCTATATTATATGATAATTACAGTGGAAATATAATGTTATTGAGGGGTTTTGTCCATTATCAAGAGATGAAACTTAGACAATCTTGTATGATGTGGCATTATATATCTTTGGATAGATCTTACTTCCACATTTCATATAAAAGAGAAGAAGACAAAAGAGAAATAAGTGTCAAAAAAAGGACACAAATCTCACTACAATGGTTATTGTAGGTTCTCCTTAGAAATGTGCACCACTAACATGGGCCTCTAATATGTAACATAAGTTTAACACTAAAGAGATGGGATGAGGTAAACAAGGCAACATGCGGTAGACTATATGGGGGGTGTATGTCAAAATGTTACTTGTTGGTAGGTAGGAGGTGATGGAAAGTTTGGAATGGTTAATGAAAACTGTAAGATCTAGGTGAAGGTTTAGATCCTAATAATGGTGCTGAGAGGGTTTTATTTATAGGTGAAAATTTTAGGTAGGAGGTAGATGTGCCTTTTTCTATGCATTTATGTGAAATATGGTCACATGGACGTTGCATGTAAGATGGATATCTTTCTTAAGGTCTTCAATCACCTTCCACCTTATTGGTTGAATGTTGGGAGTCTAGATTCTATATGTAGTTTCATCATGGAAGACTCTAATAGCTTTTCCTTCATTTATCTGCACAAATTGATTATGCTCAATCAAATGGTTTTTGGAGAATGAGCATGTAACTCTTAGAGCATGTCTTCAATACAACCAAATGCCAAATTATCTTATTGAGTATCTAAGTCTTTGGAAGTCATACTTGATCATTCCTCTCTAGTCTATCAACGTCTTTCAGGGCCCTACACGATCAGATGATTCAAAATGATTTTTCCTTTGAGATAGGTCTGTTTTGACATCATATTTGAGAAGCAAGATCCAAAATTCAAGGACTCTATGTCAAATGTAGTAGGACCATACGTACTAAACTCTCTACCTTGTGCACAATGTTTGATCATGTTCTACTCATATGCTCAATGCATACACTAGAATGGAAGGATTTAATTGCATTGAAGAAACTCTTGAATTGTATCCAAATGATATGCAATTTTATTTTTTCATACATTACCTATAAATATGTAAACAAGGTTTAAGATTCACATAATAATAGCAAGAGGGAAATTTGAAGCTATTCATAACTAGGAGAACATAAAAAAAGAATCTATAATTTTGGCTTAAAATTCACATATAAATGTCTAAGTAGTAGGAATTAAAAATATTTTTATCCATGTAAAGTGTTAAATGTAACCAATAGATACATCATAAACTCAAATTATTGAATGTTAATTCAACAATTTCCCTCTTTATCTCTTGAGTTTGATCCGAATATATATGTTGGTGACTTAGTACATGTTTGACAATTTACTAACCTTAAGGTCTAAGTAGACCCAACCCTTTTTAGTATGATGTCAATCTCCTCTCCTATAATCATGATTAAAATATTTTCAATAGATGAATAATTTGAGTACATTACACTACAAAAAATTTGACCTTTGTTGAAGAACATTTGTGAGGAACCAAAAATCATGAATAATGATGTCCATTTGTGAGGGCTCATCCTTCAAATATGGGACCAAATCCCTCAACCGTGTTCTTAACATCGTTAGGCATTTTATGTGAACATTGGTCCCTCACAAATACATTTCTCACGAATCACCCCCTCAAAAACTCCATGCCAAATGTTTCCCTCCATCTCATAATCCTTCCCTCCATTCTAAAACACTGATTCGTCTATCAAAATTCATGAAAAAAATCACCCAGTCCCGGTGGGCGCCCTATTTGCGGCGAAGTACACCTCCTTTCCCCCTCAATTCCGTCGCAACTACCCACTGAACCCTCCCCCTCCCGATTCTCTCATACGTTCCTCTGCACTCCTCCACCTTCAGAAAATGCCTCGACATTAAGGTTCTTCTCTCCTTGCCGCTATTGACGGTTGTTGCCCTCCGCATTGGGTCATCCTTGACGCCAATCGCCCTGCTCGGTTGCTGCCATTCATCCTTGACGCCAATCGCCCTCCGCATTGGGCTCATCCTTCATAACTCCTTGCCGCCGTTGACGGTTGCTGCCCTACGCCATTGACGGTTGCTGCCCTCCGAATTGGTCGTTGCTGCTACACAGTCACCGTACTGGATTGCCACCGATCGCCCTGCTCGGCCATTGGTCATTTCTGCTACACAGCTGGATTGCTTCTTCGGCCACTGGAATCCTCTCTAGGTTCGTATCTTTTTCTCTTTTTCTCATTTGGGAGAGCACTAGCCCCCACTTCGACCCCTGATAGCCAAGATTGGTTCTTCCTCCAATGGGCTTCCAGTTCATACCTCATGTGTCCGCCTCATCTCCCCCCAATGTGATCTACATAGGATTAGCTGGGTTTACTTAGTAAAAATACTAACCATCTAGTATTCATATGAGTTAACTCCCCCTCCCCTAAGGGTTAACGTTCACACGTATAAGAAACATATCACAATGTTGAAAAACTTTGACTATCCTCAGTTGCATGGAGATGGTCATACAACAATAATAGAGAGTAGTCAGGGGCGTGTTCAATATTTGGAAGTGAGGAAATAGCTCCTTGGGAGTAGCTACCATAACTAAATGGAAGGGAATCAAAGTTGTGATGTACATAAATTCCTAGGCTATGCATCTATAGTATAGCATCCTCATAATGATTTTCTATCAGACAACTTTGTGTTTTGTCAATAAGATAAGAATAATTTACTGATGTGATTGAGTAGATATAGTATTTGATTGAATATTGTCTTTCTGGAATATGTACAATATCTATTAATTGTACAAACTCGAATTTATGTATAATACCTACCATGTAATCCAAGTCATACTTGATCAAATATTACTCATATATAATTGTTGAGGCTCAAGCTTGGTTCAACGCAATACACATGTGTGCATGTATGTTTAATTTTGCTACTCTGTTCTGTTCTATATGAACAAGTGTTCTCATGACACCCATATATATGGGTCAGAGCCAAAGTAGTTGATAATGAATGCATTAATAATATTCCTAGTTTCTTTGAAGACAATATGAAGGAAATAAGCAATACCTCCTTTAAATATAATATATGTATCCTTTACTATATCTGGTGGTATAGAAATAAGGTGATTTTTGAGGAATGGTTAGTCAATGTGAGCGTGCTATAGTCTATTATCCATAATGAGATAAAAGTGATTCTTTACTAAACGAGCCCTGTGTTCTTTTTTCTGGAATTTCTATGCTTGTGCTTATTTTCTAAAGATGAAGAAGGGTTCCATCTGATGTTACTGGTTTATTGATGTAGTGGTGATCAAGATGGTTGTATGTGTTCTACAATGTTGGAGTTTCCATACTAAGTTAAAAGTGCTTCTTTTCTAAGGGGGTTCCGTCTCCCTTTTTTGGAGTTTCCTACTTGTCCTTATGTTCAGAAGATGAAGTAGAGCTTCTATCTGGTGTTTTTTAGTCTATTGATCCAGTGATGATCAAGATGGTTGCTTGTAAACTGTTGTGCTGAAATGACCTTTCTTTTGAAGAGCAGTTCTAGAGGTGACCAAAGCATCATTCTGATTAAAAACCCTTACATTTAAACCCATTCCTATAAACACATTTCTTATTGGGTGAAAATTGTAGATTGCTTTGGTTGCTGCATTAACTTGCTTCTCACTGCGTTGTTTTTGAATGTTTTGTTTTTGTTACTAAGTATAATATAGCCTGGTGTTTTTGCATTTTGTAGAGGCACACTAAGTCATTGTCAACATTTCAGAGGTCTGCTCTGGTTGAGAAGTCTAGGCAGAAGTCTCAAGAAAGAATGGGTGTTCTTAGTAATGTGGGTTCCTCCTTGTTCCCTTAATTGTTAAAACAACATTTGTATATATGTCTTTTTTCCTTTACCCCCTCCATCTAAAATAATACCCTTTCTGTAACATGTGGTTGTGATGCAGGCCCTAAAAGCGAATAACTATGGTAATGATCCTCTGCTAACTGCAGCTCTGTACTTGGAGATTAATTAAAGGCTGACTGCCCAGGGCTCCCATGGGACACATCCATTCCTAATATAATAGTTGGCACTTTGGAGATCTTTGGCATGGATGGAGGATGCTCAGTTGTGGTGAACTTCTCTGCACAATTCAAGATCTCATTCGCTGTGGAAACATGAAGGGCGTTGTAAGTAAAATCTTTTAATGTATTTCGTTTAAATTAGTTAAACAAAATACATAATTTTTTTTACTGACAACGCACTTAATGTTTCCACAACGAATGAGATCCTGAATAAGCCTGCAGAGAAGTTCACCACAACTGAGCATCTTCCATCCATGCCAAAGATCTCCTAAGAGCCAACTATTATATTAGGAATGGATGTGTCCCATGGGAGCCCTGGGCAGTCGGACAAGACATCAATACAGAGGTTGTCAACTCTCGAGATTGGCCTTTAATTAATCTCCAAGTACAGAGCTGCAGTTAGCAGAGGATCATTACCATATTTATTGGCTTTTAGGGCCTGCATCACAACCACATGTTAAAGAAAGGGTATTATTTTAGATGGAGGGGGTAAAGGAAAAAAGACAAATATACAAATGTTGTTTTAACAATAAAGGGAAAAAGGTGGAACCCACATTACTAAGACAAATATACAAATGTTGTTTTAACAACTGTTGTTTTCAAAGACTCCTTTTGTTGAATGCATGTCTGAAGCTTTCCATGGGCATGCCAGACATTCTATTGATGCTAAGTGTGCACAAAGATGGTATGCTACTAACTTATAATGATACATATCATACAAGTGAACCAGAAGTTACCATCATTATTTCTGCCCATGCTTTAGTGCTTCTATGCCCATCATTTGATTTTTAAAGATACCAAACTTATTTACATATCATTTCAGTTTCCATTGGAGACTAGAACTTTGTAATTCTACTATGTCCGCCAATCAAAATTTCTGGTCCTCTTCCTTTTCACTTCCTACTTCTATCTGTGATGAAGTGGAAATAACTATTATAAATTTCTTGTGGGGATAGTGTGAAGGCAAGAATGATATCCATCTTATTAAGTGGGATGATGTAACCAAGGTAAAGGATGAAGGTGGTATGTCTATACAAAAAGTCAAAGACGTTTGTAAGGTTGCTATGATCTTAAATATCTGGATAGTAGCTTCAAAGAAAGGTAGTCTATGGATCAAATGGATCCATGAGAAATACCTTCTTAAGGATTCTATCTAAAATATTGATATCTATGGTCAACTTTCTTGGTATTTAATTCAGATGATCATACATCTTGATGATTTTCAAGCTCTCATTATCTACAGTATTGAGAATGGGGAGAATACTTGGCTATGTCTTGATCCCTGGACTCCCCATAACAAATTGGTTAGGATGGTATAGGTAGAAAAGAGATTATCAGATTGGTCTGTCAATGTCTAGAAAGGTCAGTTCCATTGTGACTGGGACTCAGTGGAACTTCTCATCTTCCAAGTTGCATAATGCTTTTATCAGTTTTCTTAATGGTGTTTTGAACCATGTTGGCGGAGAGGATGGAATTTGGATTTGTAATGAACTTAAAGTTAACCTGAGACTGATTTGGACTAATATCAGGAAAAGAGGATTTGATGATCCTATCTTCTCTTGAGTTTTCATATTACTGCTTAGAAGTTTGGGCATGACATATTGCCTACTACTGATTATGCAAGGAGAAGAGGAATATCTACTCCTTCTTACTATTTTCTTCGTAACCGTGATGCTGAAAATGATCATCATATCATGTTTGATTTCTCATACACTCTTACTATCTGGAGATTGGACTTTGAAGATAAGTTCATTGATACTATCCCAAGGAAAAAGAATTAAACTTATTGCTTTGGTGCTTATGAAAGAACGCCTCATGGGCAGTACGATTATGCATTACATATGGTTTGAAAGAAACTTGAGAGTGCATACCTATAAGTATGTGGTTGCTACATCAATCTGTCACTTGATTAAGCCTATTTTGATGCAACTGCTTTCTTAATTGATCAGTTTCTAAAGCCATCTCTCTGAATCTTGCTCCTTCCTTGGATCTTCAATTGTAGAGTCTTAAAAGCTACTGGTTCACAAATAGATTGATGGTTTTTGTTAATCATCTGGTTCTTCTTGGGTGTTTTCTTTTCTTGTTATGGTTTTGGTCTTCTAATACTTGCGTCTCCCTATTACACAACTTCTTGTTTCCTTCCTCTTTTATTTTTTTGATATGCTTGTATCAACTTTATTATCACCTCCCAAGACTTTAGAAAATAGAGGATATGCAGACCAATCTTGGAAATCCTATAGCTGAATCAAGGTGCAAATATAGTCTTACATATGTATACTGAAAGTAGCCATACCAACTCAAGATTATGTATCAACAAGTTCACCTCTGGTAGAATTCACCACCTAGGGTTCGACACACGAAGACTACTCCATCAAGAATCAGTAAGATAACAAACTATAGGCCAATAGTGTTCCAATATGTTAAGATCTCATTTAACATGATAAATGAGAACTATACATTAAAATATTGGGAATTTAACTTGATTATAATAAGGAATAATCGATCCATCCAAATACCCAATTATATTATAGTAGCATTTACATATATAGTGTGCCGATGCGAGTAAGCTCTACAATATCATACTGATGTGTTAACCATATGATGCATATTCAAAAAATAGATTGAATCCACTTGTAGAAATATTGATGTATTCCAACTATCAATCATGCCCATAGCACAAGTTTCCCTAAATACCTTCATAGAAATGGTTGTGAGCTCTGCTCTCTTGGTCTAGGCATCTGATCTTGTATATATATACATTTCTTGTAATGTGTGCTTAACTTATTATATATTTTCCTTCATGTAGATGGATTTTCTAATAGATCGGAGTTGGATGTATATTGGGAACAGAGTGCGAAGTGATGTATTCAAGGCAGGGTTATGAAAGTTCATTGAGTTTGCTCTTATCTATCAGAGACCAACTCGACATGGGAAATTAATATGTCCTTGCAAGGTATGTTTGAACAGATACCTTAAAATAGAGGAGGAGGTATTCTCACATGTATTACAAAAAGGACTTGTGCATAGCTATGATGTTTGGACGTTTCATGGGGAGGTGATTGGTAGGAGCAATCATGTTGTGGCACCAAACATGCCTAGCACTGACAATATGCATCAGATGCTGGAAGATTTGTTTGGTATGGGTGACACAACAAATGCCCACTCTACTGAAGCTACATAGGAAACTGCAAATGTAGATGCACAAAGATTTTACAAGCTACTAAAAGAGGCGGATCAACCACTCTATAGAGGTTGCACAAGTCATTCTAAGCTATCGTATTTGGTTGCCTTGCTATTTCTGAAGGAGGAATCTGGATGGTCCAACGATTCTTTCGCAAAGTTGTTACAGTTGATTATTTCAGGATTTCCAGAAGAAAATTGTCTATTCCCAGAGACGTACTATGAAGCAAATGCGATCGTGAAGGATTTACGACTTGATCATTCTACTATAGATGTATGTACAAATAATTGCATGCTTTTTCGCAAAGATGAACTTCAAAAGAAAATTGTGATACTTGTGGTGCTTCAAGATGGAATGAAAAGCAATACAAAACAAAGGGAAAGAAGGTAGCTGCTAAGTTCATGTATCACTTCCCTTTGATACCTCAGTTAGAGAGGCTCTATATGTCTTCATCTATTGCTAAAGATATGATTTGGCCATCTAAAGTAAAAGGCAAGGATGGTCGTATTCATCATCCTTCAGACACACCAAAATGGTTGTCTATTGATGCCAGGTATCCAGATTTTGCTGCTGAACCACGTAATATTAGATTGGCATTAGCAACAGATGAATTTAATGCATTTGGAAATATGAGTGCATCACATAGCATCTGGCCTGTGTTGGTGACACCTCTCAATCTTCCGCCTTGGCTTCTTATGAAAGAACAATTTATTATGATGTCCCTATTAATCCCAAGTCCACATATGGTTGGCAATGACCTTGATGTATACTGGGAGCCATTAATTGAAGAGTTGAAACTACTTTGGGAGCTTGGAGTCAAAGTTTATGATGTATATAGCAAAAGGAACTTCACTATGCGGGCAATGATTTTATGGACCATTAACGATTTCCCAGCATATGGTGACTTATCTGGTTGGAGCACTAAAGGTAAGAAAGATTTGGGATGTCCTTGTTGTAATGTGGAGAATGTATCAAAATGGTTACAGTTTGGGAAAAGCAATGCTATGGTTTCCATCGACATTTTCTTCCAATGAATCATCCATATAGACGTGATAGGAAAAATTTTGATGGTGAGAAAGATTTTCGACTTCCACCTAAGCCACTATCTGGAGAAGATATACTGAGGCAATATGATGGATATGAAAATATCACATTTGGAAAAATGAATAAGCGCAAGAGGCTTAGAGATCAAATTCAACCATTACCTCCTGGTTGGAATAAGATAAGCATCTTTTTTCAGCTACCTTATTGGAAGTATTTATCTGTTAGACACAATCTGGATGTGATGCACATAGAAAAGAATGTGTGCAAGAATATTTTAAACACATTATTGGGTGATTCTAAGAAAAGTAAATACAACTTACAAGCTCGTCAAGATATGAAGAAAATGTGCATTTGAAGAGATTTATGGCCAGTAGATGCAGGTGACTGCTATTACTTGCCTCCAACATCTTACACCATGACTAATGCGCAGAAAGATAAGTTCCTGTCTGTGTTAGAAAAGTTGAAAGTTCCTGATGGCTATTCTTCTAACATATCTAGGTGTGTTAGCAAATCTGATAGAAAACTTGTTGGGCTGAAAAGTCATGATTGCCATGTTCTTATGCATCAACTTCTACCTGTTGCCTTGAGACATTGCATAAGCTTAGATGTGTACAAGCCTATTGCTAATTTGTGCTCATTTTTCAACAAGCTTTGCTCTAACATTATTGATGTGGAGGAATTCAAAGAATTGGAACAAGAAATTGCTGTCACTCTTTGCTAGTTGGAGAGAATATTCCCTCCTTCTTTCTTCACCATCATGATGCATTTGCCCATTCATTTAGCTTATGAATCTAGGCAAGCCAGATCTGTCCGAACTAGGTGGATGTACCCAATAGAGAGATAGTTGAAGAAATTGAAGAAGTATGTAAGAAACAAAGCTAAACCGACTGGTTGTATTGCTAGTGTCTATTTAGCTGAAGAAAGTTTGACATTTTGTGCTAGGTACTTGCATTATTTTGAGACAAAACTGAACCGCACTACTCATAATGTTGATGGATCTCCAATTAGAGTTGGAGTGTCAAGAAGGGTTTTATCAATCCAAAGGAAGCCAATAAAGTATGTAAGCTACAAAGGTCAATCTATGGATTGAAGCAAGCATCTCAGAGCTGGAATCTACGTTTTGATGAAGTAGTCAAAAAGTTTGGCTTTAGTCAAAATGAAGATGAACCTTGTGTTTACAAAAGGGTTAGTGGGAGCACAGTCGTATTTCTCATATTGTATGTGGATGACATACTATTGATGGGAAATGACATCCCTACTCTTCAGACAGTAAAAGGTTGGCTAGGGAAGACCTTCTCTATGAAGGATTTAGGCGAAGCATCATATATACTTGGGATTAAGATCTATAGAGATAGATCTAGAAGGCTTCTAGGCCTAAGCCAGAGCACATACATTGACAAGGTGCTAAAGAGGTTTAGCATGGAGGGTTCTAAGAGAGGTAACTTACCCATGTCCTATGGGGTTACAATCTCTAAAGCTCTGTGTCCTAGTTCATGTGGTGAACGGGCACGCATGAGTAAGATTCCATATGCATCAGCAATTGGGTCTATCATGTACGCAATGTTATGTACTCGTCTTGATGTGTCGTATGCTTTGAGCATGACGAGCCAGTATCAGTCAGATCCAGGTGAATATCACTAGACAACCGTAAAGAAAATACTAAAGTATTTGAGAAGGACTAACGATCAATTCTTGGTATACGGTGGTGAGGAAGAGCTCGTGATAAAGGGTTACACCGATGCTAGCTTCCAAACTGACAAAGATGACTACATATTGCAATATGGATTTGTGTTTTGCCTGAACAACAGAGCTGTAAGATGGAAGAGTTCCAAGCAAGAGACGGTTGTGGATTCTACAATAGAGGCAGAATATATTGCCGCATCTAATGCTGCAAAGGAAGCTGTTTGGATCAAGAAGTTCATTTCTGAACTTGGAGTGGTTCCAAGCGCTGGTGATGCAATTGAGTTGTTTTGAGACAATAATGGAGCAATTGCACAGGCTAAAGAACCAAGATCGCACCAACATTCCAAATATATTCTATGGCAGTTCCATCTCATACGAGAGATCATACAACGAGGAGATGTGAAGATTTGCAGAGTACCTACAGAAAGCAATGTGGCTGACCCGCTCACAAAAGCACTTTCACAGTAGAAACATGACGAACATGTTCGATCACTTGGATTGAGATTCATGAGTGATTGGGTATAAGTGCAAGTGGGAATCTATTGGTATGTATGCCCATAGAGACTATCATTCGATGATTGTAATGGAATACTCTGTAAATGATTTGTAATCCTACATTGATCATATCAATAAAGGCAAGTTTCCAATCTATACATTTGTGTTTTATATTGTGAGATGACCATAAAACTTATAGATGTCTATAAAATAATATACTCTATGACATATGTCTTCGGGTTGATGACCTGAACAGTGAGATCATATGTATGCTAAGAGTATGTATTCTTGTTTTATCTCTAATTGGTTGTTATTGTGGAAATATCCATAGACATCAATAACACATAAGATTAGAATGTATGTTGGTTGATGGAAGAATCTCATTATCCATGATATAGATGTTGGTATATGTATGCCCGTAGAGCCATGCCAAGCAATTGCATGGAGTCGGATATTAATTAATCAATTAATGTGATTATTTGGTTAATTAATGAATTCCGGAATATTCTAATTAATCCACGAGCATTTTAATTAACGCAACGTTTCTATTTACCGATGGGTTTAGGAAACTATACTTCCCTTCATATCCTATTTAAAGGAGGATCGACAGCCCATATCTATATAAGATAGAGAGAGGTTTTTCTGTTTACACTCACGTACGTAAACCTAGCCGTCGCCGTCCTTAGGAGAGAAAGGAGAGCAACGCGCCGCTAGCATGCCTCCACAGAGACACACTCCTTCCCGCCGGCTTGAGAAGCGCGACGTGGAGTTCCGTCCATCCGCGTGGACGAAGTAGAGACGCATACGCCTTGACGCCTGCGTTCGGAGGACATCGACGACCACTTGTACGTGTTGCGAATAGCTTACGTCATCGCCGCAAATAAGCGCCGCCGGATCAACTTGCAACAACGAACGGGAGAGAAGATCCGTCAGTGTTTGACAAGCAGCGTTGCACCGTCGTGCAGTGGGACATCGCCGGACTTGCTCCGCGATAAGGTATATCCCGCAAACCTATTTCCGAATACGCTGTTATCGACGAGATCTTGTTACGGGTTGCGTGGATTTAGTTGCTTCCGCCGCATATGTTTTCTCCACAAAACCCAACAGTGGTATCAGAGCAGCGTCAATCTACGACGTATTTGGATTAGTTTCGATATGATCGAATCGCTGTATACTATTTTTTATATTGCATACGATGCGAATTGAAACTGTTAATGTGCAAATCTAAACCTAATTCCACATACGCCGCAGGCTTTTGTTTTTGACGTTTTGGACGGGGTCGACTATGGAAAATATTGATTTTCCTAAGTGCACGGAAGTGAAATTCCGTAGACCTTTCAGGGGATCTGCCCCTGAGACCCTGCGAGGGGTGGCCTCCCCTCGATCCTGCCTGCTGACTGGGCAGCGGGATCCCCGCACAGGGGCGCTGCCCCTGTGTACCCCGCATAGTCTGCGTGGGAGTCAAAATTTATTTAATGGGGAATGTCCCACATTAAAAGTACTGAAATTTTAATATGTATATACGTATATGTAGATATACCTATGATAGCATACACGTCACCTTTAAAATCTGTTTTATGTGGTGAATGCATACACAGTTATGGCCTAGTATCCCCTTTTGTGAATGTTGTGAATGAATGTGGATGTCGATCTTGTGGATATGTTTGTTTGTGAATTCTATGGATGTATAATGGTTACATATGGATCCTTTGTATAAAGTATTCAGCTTGCATGCCGAGCCTCATCTCTTACTTCAAAGTGTAATTAATTCTTTCCTTTTATGTTTGTACTCATATGATGTAATAGAGATAGGATTAGTTTTAGTCTTTGTAAACTTGATGTAAGGAGGCCACTTGAAGATCCAACTCCAAGGAGTGTCCATGGAGAAGCACCATGAAGATCTAATTCCAAGAAGCAACCTAAAGATCCAACTCCAAGGAGCGTTCATGGAGAAGCAACAAGAAGATCCCATTCCAAGAAGCAACTTGAAGTTCCAACCTCACGAAGCATCCATGAAGTTGTTCATTGTAATGTTGAACATTACGTGCTTACAGGTTGATTCACAGGTGTTGCATGAGATGCATAAGACCATAGGTGGACCGTAATCCTTTGTTTCTCCAAAGGATTACAATAGTATGGCCATAACCAATGTATTTGTGTTTGTGATTGCATGTCTATCGTTTGTGGTTGTGGATATAGTAGTATACATACTATAAGTATGTGGTGTTTGGATATGTATATGTATTAATAAAACCCCTCAATTAATAATATTAAGTTTTAGTTGCCTTCCATAAAGCAACACACATGAAAAGCTTGATCGACTATGTGTGGGCACGCCTCCGTGTGGTACACTGTCTATCTCGTGGAAGTGTGATGGTGGGTGTGTGGGTCTGCCTCCGTAGGGTGCACACTCATCGTGTTAGCTTATGGGTTGGACTTAACTAGGGAACCTTGATAGGATCAAGTACCTAGAGGCACACAGATGCATCATGGCAAGGAGTTGTGTATGATCATCTATCCAAGAGTTGCATATGATGCAATTGGCAAAAGTTGCCTACCTTAGTATTTGGTCTTTGACGCCAGCGTTGGCTGGGCATTGATCCAATTATTTTGGGTCTTGGATCACTAGAAGGTTGTGCGTTGCAATCTTCTGAGTTGATAGTGACGGCTATCAATTTGAATAAAATAGTGGGAGCGTAATTAATTAAAGGCCTAATTAATCTCGGTTATCAAATCTTTACAAGTCAAAATGTTTTGGACTAAATGCAAAATTTTCTTTTGTAGCAATCAAATGGAAACCAACACCCACACTTTCTCGTTGCGATCGGTCCTTGAGAAGGACAAACTTACCGGAACCAACTTTCAAAACTGGTTTAGGACGTTGAGAATTGTTCTCACACATGAGCGTAAGCTCTATGTCCTTGAAACACCAGAGCCAGAGGAGCTCGCCGTAAATGCGCCCAAGGCTGAAAAGGATGCTTACAAGAAGCACCTTGATGATGCCGTGGATGTCAAGTGCCTAATGTTGTGCTCAATGAACTATGAGTTGCAAGAGCAACATGAGAACATGAATGTCATGGAGATGGTAACACATCTCAAGAACATGTATCAACATCAAGCAAGACAGGAGAGATATGATGTCTCAAAGGCGTTGTTCAAAAGCAAGATGAAAGAGGGAGACTCAGTTGGCACCCATATACTCACCTTGATTGGGTACGTGGAAAGCCTATCCAAGCTGGGATTTCCTCTAGGTCAAGAGTTGGCCACTGATGTGATTCTACAATCGTTGCCTGAGTCATATAATCATTTTGTCATGAACTACAACATGAACAATTTTGACAAGCCATTGTCAGAATTGTTGGGCATGTTGAGGACAGCTGAAGCACAGATGAAGAAAGACAAGCCCAAGTCTGTGATGATGATTAGAAAGACAAAGGGAAAGTTAAAAGGCAAAGGCAAGGCTAAGAAAAGTTCTAAAGCCGGGCAGAAGCCAAAGTCATCCGCGCTCAAAGCTAAAGGTGGGATCTCCAAAGAAGGCAGTTGTCACCATTGTCACCAGCCTGGACATTGGCAAAGAAACTGTCCTCTCTACCTGGAGGAACTGAGGAAGAAGAAGAAGGGGATATAGATCTCCACTTCAGGTATATACGTTATTGAGATAAACTTAAATACTTCTTCATCATGGGTACTGGATACCGGATGTGGATCTCACATATGTTCTAATATGCAGGATCTGATAAGAAGTAAGCCTTTACGAAAGGGCCAAGTCGAGCTGCGGGTTGCTAATGGAGCAAGAGTTGCTGCCACCGCAGTTGGAGTTATTAGTTTATCTTTGCCTACGGGCCTTGTAATAGAATTAGAGAATTGCTATTATGTACCTGCCATTAATAGAAATATTATTTCTGTATCTTGTATGGACAAGAGTGGATTTGAATTTCACATTAAGAATGGAATTATTTCTATATCTAAAGATGAGATCTTTTATGGCAATGCCCCTATGTCTTATGGTATCTACTTGTTAGAACTTGAGACTATCATATATAACGTAAATACTAAAAGGTTAAAACTTGACAACTCAAACAAAACATTCTTATGGCATTGTCGTCTTGGGCACATAAACGAGAAGCGCATATCTAGACTCCATAAGGATGGTTATCTAGACTCTTTTGATTTTGAATCATTAGAGACATGTGAGGCATGTTTATTAGGGAAGATGACCAAAACTCCTTTCACTGGACACAGTGAGAGAGCCAGTGATCTGCTAGGCCTCATACATACTGATGTATGTGGACCTTTTAGATCAAATGCTAGAGGAGGCTATCAATACTTCATTACCTTCACTGATGACCTCAGTAGGTATGGCTATGTATATCTTATGAAACACAAGTCAGAAACTCTTGAAATGTTCAAGACTTTCATGAATGAAGTATAGAAGCAACTTGGTAAGAGTATTAAAGCACTCTGTTCATATCGAGGTGGCGAATACTTAAGCCAAGAGTTTGAGGACCTTCTGAGAGATCGTGGTATTGTATCACAATGGACTCCACCTGGTACACCACAATATAATGGCATGTCATAAAGAAGGAATCGTACATTATTAGACATGGTACGATCAATGATGAGTTCAGCCGAACTTCCAATATCATTCTGGGGATATGCTCTTGAAACTGCAGCGTTTACACTTAACCGTGTGCCTTCCAAATCGGTTCAAAAGACACCATATGAGATATGGAATGGGAATCGTCCCAATTTGTCTATGTTAAAGATTTGGGGATGTGAAGCTTATGTTAGGAAACAATTGGGGATGTGAAGCTTATGTTAGGAAACAATTTCCTGAAAAGCTTGGACCCAAATCGGAAAAATGCTATTTTGTTGGATACCCCAAGGAAACTCGGGGATACTACTTCTACACACCAACTGACAACAAAGTGTTTGTTGCTAGGACTGCTGTATTTCTTGAAAAGGAATTTATTTCCAAAGGAATTAGTGGGAGGAATGTAGAGCTTGAAGAAGTTCAAGACCAATAAGAAAGTAGAGAACCTGAGGAGGTACATAAGGAACATGAAGACTCACAAGTTGTTGTGGAATTTCAAGTTCCAAATGTAACACAGGAACCTCGTAGGTCTAGTAGGACACGACTTGAGCCTGAGAGATTTGGATTTCTCGTGACTCAAGATAGTGATGAATTGGGCATAGCAGATGAGCCAACTTCCTATCTAGAAGCTACTAAGGGACCAAAATCTGAGAAATGGCTTGAAGCTATGAGATATGAGATGGAATCCATGTACACCAACAAGGTATGGACCTTGGTGGATCCACCCGAAGGGGTAAGACCCATAGGGTGGAAGTGGGTCTTCAAGAAGAAGACTGACATGGATGGAAATGTTCAAACCTATAAAGGTAGATTGGTTGCGAAAGGATTCCGTCAAATTTAAGGTGTTGATTATGATGAGACCTTCTCACCAGTTGCCATGGTTAAATCCATCAGGATCATGCTTGCCATTGCAGCTTATCATGACTATGAGATTTGGCAGATGGATGTTAAAACAACATTCCTTAATGGGAATTTACTCGAGGATGTGTACATGACACAACCTGAGGGTTTTATCGATCCAAAGGAAGCCAATAAAGTCTGTAAGCTACAAAGGTCAATCTATGGATTGAAGCAAGCATCTCGGAGTTGGAATCTACGTTTTGATGAAGTAGTCAAAAGGTTTGGCTTTAGTCAAAATGAAGATGAACCTTGTGTTTACAAAAGGGTTAGTGGGAGCACAGTCGTATTTCTCATATTGTATGTGGATGACATACTATTGATGGGAAATGACATCCCTACTCTTCAGACATTAAAAGGTTGGCTAGGGAAGACTTTCTCTATGAAGTATTTAGGTGAAGCATCCTATATACTTGGGATTAAGATATATAGAGATAGATCTAGAAGGCTTCTAGGCCTAAGCCAGAGCACATACATTGACAAGGTGCTAAAGAGGTTTAGCATGGAGGGTTCTAAGAGAGGTAACTTGCCCATGTCCCATGGGGTTACAATCTCTAAAGCCCAGTGTCCTAGTTCATGTGATGAACGGGCACGCATGAGTAAGATTCCATATGCATCAGCAATTGGATCTATCATGTATGCAATGTTATGTACTCGTCCTGATGTGTCGTATGCTTTGAGCATGACGAGCCGGTATCAGTCAGATCCAGGTGAATGTCACTGGAAATCCGTAAAGAACATCCTAAAGTACTTGAGAAGAACTAAGGATCAATTCTTGGTATACGGTGGTGAGGAAGAGCTCGTGGTAAAGGGTTACACTGATGCTAGCTTCCAAACTGACAAAGATGACTACAGATCGAAATCTGGATTTGTGTTTTGCCTGAACAACGGAGCTGTGAGCTGGAAGAGTTCCAAGCAAGAGACGGTTGTGGATTCTACAACAGAGGCCAAATATATTGCCGCATCTAATGCTGCAAAGGAAGCTGTGTGGATCAAGAAGTTCATTTCTGAACTTGGAGTGGTTCCAAGCGCTGGTGATGCAATTGAGTTGTTTTGCGACAACAATGGAGCAATTGCACAAGCTAAAGAACCAAGATCGCACCAACGTTCCAAACATATTCTACGGTGGTTCCATCTCATACAAGAGATCGTACAACAAGGAGATGTGAAGATTTGCAGAGTACCTACAGAAAGCAATGTGGCTGACCCGCTCACAAAAGCACTTTCACAGCAGAAACATGACGGACATGTTCGATCACTTGGATTGAGATTCATGAGTGATTGGGTATAAGTGTAAGTGGGAATCTGTTGGTATGTATGCCCATAGAGACTATCATTCGATGATTGTAATGGGATACTATGTAAACGATTTGTAATACTACATTGATCATATCAATAAAGGCAAGTTTCCAATCTATATGTTTGTGTTTTATATTGTGAGATGACCATAAAACTTATAGATGTCTATAGAATAATATACTCAACGACATATGTCTTTGGGTTGATGACCTGACCAGTGAGATCATATGTATGCTAAGAGTATGTATTCTTGTTTTGTCCCTAATCGGTTGTTATTGTGGAAATATCCATAGACATCAATAACTCATAAGATTAGAATGTATGTTGGTTGATGGAAGAATCTCATTATCCATGATATGGAGATATCAAACCAAATACATAAATACTTGTTAGAGAACAGTGTATCGGATAGACCCACCTTGAGAGTGACACATGGATACCATGATTGGTAGTTAGAGTCATATCTCATAATGATGGTGGTGATTGTGGTTCTTAGACTTGAAGTCACTACACTTATCACATGTCATTCAGTGTACTTTGACATCATCCACCGTGGTCCTAAATAAGGATTGCCATAAAGATAGTGCTTGGGTGCACTGTGACACATGGGGATGACTGTGAGTGATGTAGATGGAATTTGTCCTTCCTACGGGAGTTTGATATTCCGGCCACTTGATAAGCGAGACTGAGAAATGCATGGCCATGCTGATGTGAATCAATATGTGATACTGAGCTTACATATATCTCAGACAGTCTGCTCTAGTTCAAGGAACATGGATTGAACATTGAAAAGGATAACAATTCCATGACTTGAGTTCAATCCGGATATCAGCGACAAAGGAACTGTACAATCACTGTAACACCAGTCATGTATGATAGGTTAAGTTGTTCTCCAACTTCTCCAATTACTTGGGTGGCAATGAAGTCTTACTAGATACCAATCATTGTTTGTGAAATCATAATATGATTATGGATATCACTGCCAACGTAATTTGGAGCCTACCAGGTCACACGCATAGGATGTATTGGAATAGGAGTATAATTGTGGATTTGATTGGAATTGCTCCGAATCACATTGATTACTAAAATGTTTATGTAATGGATTAGAATAATATTGGAGTGACTGGCTCTAAGTGCAAGTGGGAGTCTGTTGGTATATGTATGCCCGTAGAGCCATCCCAAGCAATTGCATGGAGTCGGATATTAATTAATCAATTAATGTGATTATTTGGTTAATTAATGAATTCTAGAATATTCTAATTAATCCAAGAGCGTTTTAATTAACGTAACGTTTCTGTTTACCGATGGGTTTAGGAAACCCTACTTCCCTTCGTATCCTATTTAAAGAAGGATCGACGGCCCATATATATAAGATAGAGAGAGGTTTTTCCGTTTACACTCACGTACGTAAACCTAGCCGTCGCCGTCCTTACGAGAGAAAGGAGAGCAACGCGCCGCTAGCACACCGCCACAGAGACACGCTCCTTCCCGCCGGCTTGAGAAGCGTGACGTGGAGTTCCGTCCATCCGCGTGGATGAAGTAGAGACACAGACGCCTTGACGCCTGCGTTCGGAGGACATCGACGACCACTTGTACGTGTTGCGAACAGCTTACGTCATCGCCGCAAAGAAGCGCCGTCGGATCAACTTGCGACAGCGAACGGGAGAGAAGATCCGTCCGTGTTTGACAAGCAGTGTTGCACCGTCATGCAGTGGGACATCGCCGGACTTGCTCCACGATAAGGTATATCCTGCAAACCTGTTTCTGAATATGCTGTTATCGACGAGATCCTGTTACGGGTTGCGTGGATTTAGTTGCTTCCGCTGCGCATGTTTTCTCTACAAAACCCAACAATAGAGATATCAAACCAAATACATAGATACTTGTTAGAGAACAATGTATCGGATAGACCCATCTTGAGAGTGACACATGGATACCATGATTGATAGTTAGAGTCACATCTCATAATGATGGTGGTGATTGTGGTTCTTAGACCTGAAGTCACTACACTTATCACATGTCGTTCGGTGTACTTTGACATCATCCACTATGGTCCTGAATAAGGATTGTCATAAAGATGGTTCTTGGGTGCACTGTGACACATGGGGATGACTGTGAGTGATGTAGATGGAATTTGTCCTTCCTATGGGAGTTTGATATTCTGGCCACTTGATAAGCGAGACTGAAAAATGCATGGCCATGCCGATGTGAGTCAATATGTGATATTGAGCTTACATATATCTCAAATAGTCTTCTCTAGTTTAAGGAACATGGATTGAACGTTGAAAAGAATAACAATTCCATGACTCGAGTTCAATTCGGATATCAACGACAAAGGAACTATACAATCAATGTAACACCAGTCATGAATGATAGGTTAAGTTGCTCTCCAACTTCTCCAATTACTTGGGTGGCAATGAAGTCTTTCTAGATACCAATCATTGCTTGTGAAATCATAATATGATTATGGATATCACTGCCAACGTAATTTTGAGCCTACCGGGTCACACACATAGGATGTGTTGGAATAGGAGTATAATTGTGGATTTATGGAATTGCTCTGAATCACATTGGTTACTAAAATGTTTATGTAATGGATTAGAATAATATTGGAGTGACTGGCTCTAAGTGAAAGTGGGAGTCTGTTGGTATATATGCACATAGAGCCATCCCAAGCGATTGCATGGAGTTGGATATTAATTAATCAATTAATACGATTATTTGGTTAATTAATGAATTCCATAATATTCTAATTAATCCACGAGTGTTTTAATTAACGCAGCGTTTCTGTTTACCGATGGGTTTAGGAAACCCTACTTCCCTTCATATCCTATTTAAAGGAGGATTGACGGCAGATATCTATATAAGATATCGAGAGAGGCTTTTTTAGTTTACGCTCACGTACATAAACCCTAGCCGTCACCGTCCTTAGGAGAGGAAGGAGAGCAATGCGCCGCTAGCACGCCGCTGCACAGACACAACTCCTTCCCGCCGGCTTAGGAAGCGCGACGTAGAGTTCCAGTCCATCCGCGTAGACGAAGTAGAGACGCAGACACTGAGATGCCTATGCTCAGAGGACAGTGATGACCATCCGTGCGTAGTGCACATCATTGCACGAAAGGAGCACTGCCGGATCTTCCTGCGAAAGCAAACATGAGAGAAGTTCCGTCTGTGTAGACAAGCGTCGTTGCACACCTTTGTGCAGCGAGACATCGCCAGACTTACTTGGCGATAAGGTATATCCCACAAACACTCCTTCCGAATACGTTGTTGTCGACGAGATCATGTTTCGGGTTGAGTGAAATTTTTTTGTTGCTTCCGCCGCACATGTTTTCTCCACAAAACCCAACAATATGAACCTCAAATATCTAGTATAAAGACAAATTTATGTAGCCATGTTTCCTGAATCACTACATATCATGCCAAGTATTTATCCTTCATGGTATATATATACAAAAACTCTAATTTATGACTTTATTCATAATATTACACCTCAGAATAAGAGATAATAAAAGCCAAGAGTGCAAAGTATAGTGTCTAGACATCACCCAAAGTATAAATCAGAATAACTAGTCACATGTAGGTGTTTTTATTTTTAATATGTGAGTGTGAAACAACTTATTTCTTCTAGATATTTTTGTACTTTCTTTATAGTTTTTTAATTGGTGGTTCATGTTTTACTTTGAAATGTAGCCAACATACCAAAAACATGACTAATGTCATGTCTTATGTAGACATGTACATACATCCAAATCTCCACAAGAGATGTACATGGATATTCATTTCTTTATGTTCTAGTTATTTCTATGGGCACAATATAAGATCAAATTTCTCTCCTTTTTTACATTAGAATGAGACTAAAAGAATACATCATTATGCTAAATCTTTCTATAACTTCAACCGTGTACTCTTTTTGAGACAATCACAAAATAACAAGTGATCTATTACATAATATATTTTTATTTAAATCACATAAGAAGTCTAACTCATAACTTTCATTTGAATGTTCTTATAAAGATATATCTTAGATTCATGTCATTCTGGCCAATAAAATGTCAACAACTTACAAAAACTAATATTATGAACTTACTTCCAATGACCTTAGGATTTATGTAAGTATCAACTATGTTCAATAAAAGAAAAAAGTAAGTGATGATGTCACCAAATTATATGTATTATTATCCAAAAAGCTTGTTTTAATTAGGCCTTGATTTATTGGGTGTAATTAGAGTTTAGATTGTATTTTCCAAATGGATATGATAAAAGTTGAAATTTAAATGACTCATTGACAGTTCGGTTGGATGTAGGTGAGAGTTGATGAATATCATTTCCAGCATTTGGTTGGCACATAAAATAACTACTTAAAATAATTGAATGTTGCATGTAACATATACTTTCATGGACGAGAAATGCCCGACTTGAGACCTAGCAAAGTAAAATCAACCTCCTAGCATGCTTTTTTATTCAAATAGGCATTTGTCACATGATTTTTTATGCATCCCATCACACCAACTACACCGACCGCACCATTTTATGGGTTAATATAAATTCCCCCATTTTGAGGCCTTTGAAGAAGGAATTAAGAATTGCATTTCTACAAATTGCATCTAATATAAAACAACATGAATTGAAACACCCTCCTACCAAACATGCCCTTAATACATACATACATACATACATACATACATACATACATACATACATACATACATACATACATACATACATACATACATACATACATACATACATACATACATACATACATACATACACATAGAGAGAGAGAGTCAGGCTAGAAAACACTCGAGTGTATCCGAAGTAGAATACACTCAAGAAGTTTTTCATGATGCAATATTTTTTTCAAAAATCTAATCCGTTGATCTTCTTAAACATCTTGTGAATAGCTCATATGCAAAATTTGAGCACATTTGGACATTTATAGGTCATGTTATAATAACCGCAAAAATTATGCATTTCAAATTAGTTTCGCGCGTCGATTTTATTGCCCTTGGATGAGTGACTTACACTCATCCAAATGGGCTCAAAATTTATATGTAGCCTAGTTATAGTATGACGGTGAAGATCAACGGTTTACATTTTGCAAAAAATAGTCTTGATATGCAAACACACTTGAGTGTATTCGTACGATCCGTACACTCGAGTGTATTCTAGCCTGACTATATATATATATATATATATATATATATATATAGTCAGGCTAGAATACACTCGAGTGTACGGATCGTACGAATACACTCAAGTGTGTTTGCATATCAAGACTATTTTTTGCAAAATGTAAACCGTTGATCTTCACCGTCATAATATAACTAGGCTACATATAAATTTTGAGCCCATTTGGATGAGTGTAAGTCACTCATCCAAGGGCAAAAAAATTGACGCACGAAACTAATTTGAAATGCATAATTTTTGCGTTCTTCATAACATGAGCTATACATATCCAAATGTGCTCAAATTTTGCGTATGAGTTGTTCACTAGATGTTTAAGAAGATCAACGGATTAGATTTTCAAAAAAATATTGCATCATGAAAAACTACTTGAGTGTATTCCGCTCCGGATACACTCGAGTGTATTCTAGCCTGACTCATATATATATATATATATATATATATATATATATATATGTGTGTGTGTGTGTGTGTATGTGTGTGTGTGTGTGTGTGTGTATGTGTGTGTGTGTGCGTATGTATATATTTGTAAGTTTGTAGACCATGTCTTCCCAAACTTCAATCATGAAGCATTTAATTGGAACTTCTAGACTTGTAATTCTATATTAAGAAAGGAGGTTTTCACATTTTCTTGATGCAACTCAATGTCATTATGAGATTATAAAGTCATGATAATTCTAGTAGAATCTTTAATAAAGTTATGGGAAAATTATGGATTATGTACTTTTTTCAATGAAACCTCTAGCAACAAGTCTGGTTTTGTGTCATTTATTTTTTCGTTCACAGTCGCGCTTGATCTTGTAAAACCACTTAGGCAGTAGAACTAATTTTCATACTTAGGTGTTATCCATATATTTCAATTCATATTTCATTTTATTTACCCATGTAGCATATAACATCATTAGTGGCTTGTGAATGAGAAACTGAGCCTTTAACTTCTCCTTCTTTAGACTCTACTTGGTAAACCAAAAAATCACTAGAAACAACAATTATCCTATCTTTAGTAGATATTCTTAGTGCTGGCTATGGTGCTTCAATAACTACCTTTAGTAGATATTCTTAGTGTTGGTTATGGTGCTCTAACAATCTGATTGACAATGATATTAAAATAAGGTTATTGATCATTTATTAGGATTCTCATTGTTAAGTGGTTGGACAAAAGGAGGGTTCCCAATATATTGTGGGATAGAGGGTATAGTGAAATTTACCTTTATTTCTTTAATGATAACATCTTGAAAATTGTGACCCCCAAATAACTTGTATATCTTGTAGACATCTCTAGGTAACATATAAAGTAGATATTAATTTTATAAGAGTCTATTTTCTTTTCTTAGATTGTATATAAGTCACAATTGGTAATTCCTAAATTTGAAGATGTTTTAAAATGAGTTTCCAACATTTTCATGATTTAAAAGATGTCTTTGAAAATGGCATACTAGGAACCTAATTGGGTACGTAAATTGTTGTGTGCATGGAATTCATTCATGAAGATATATGTATATTGACATAAATCACTGTGGATCTAACCATTTTCATATATGTACAATATCACTTTTTAGCCAGACCATTTTGCCATGGGAAACCAAACTTTATGTATTGGGCTACAATTTCAAGCTTCTGGAGAAGTTTTACAAAAAACTTAGGATGTTTAGGCTATAATTCCAAGCTTCTGGAGAAGTTCTACAAAAGACTTTGGATGTTTCATTCAACCCTCCCCAAAACTCATAACTTCTATCGGACCTTATGATTTTCACTTTTTGGATCAGCGCGGACCTAAGTCATTGACATATTTCTGATTTCTATCCAAATACAATCCAAATGCTCCCCATTCTGTTATCTTCAGCAGCTAATTAAGTTATTTGTGTGTTGCTTTCATCTCAATTCTCATATATAGTGAGTCGGGATTTGTTAAGGTGGCGCCAATAGCTGAACTTCACAGGAATGATACTCTAGCAACTCATATCTATATAGTTGACAAGGCCTATGTACTTGCAGATATAATAAGAAAACATGTAAGCTGAAGCTGGAAATTGGTTTGTTTGCAGCATCAGATCACTTTGATTTCACGGCAAAACTAGGTCGTACATTTATGTATATTGAGGTTCTTCCCCACTTCAGCCTCCTTTACCCTCATCACCAACCGTTGTACCACTATATAATGATATAATCATCGTTATCACTATATTGCGATGTCTTAAAATCATTGTCTATAGCATTGCAAGGCGTTTGTGATATATATCACGTGTTCCAATTATACAATACTGAAATTCAACGAGTATTTATTCTCGCTTTCCCGGAATAGTAACTATTATGAATATAACATGTACATCAAAGCTGCGCCAGCCACCACAAAGATAATAAATAATATAAAGATCTATGTGAGATTTGGTCAGGTCTTGGTAAGATAGAAACTAATCGTCAAACTGGATCTCTGGCAGGTATGGGGATGCACAGCAGCACTCTCCACTGATCCCTAGGGCTATGGGCACTTGTGCCGTCCGCCATGGGTTGTCATGTTGGCGTAGCATGGGCACTCATTCTCGTTGCCAGAGGTACCTGAAGGCACGCAGTGGCACCTTTGGCAGCAGGTGTTGCACGCCCTTATGCACATTTTGTGGCGGGAGGCCTTGCTGCACCTGTAATTGCATCTGGATGGGCAGTCTGCCCACCGCATAGAGGATTTTTGCATCGCATGATTAAGCAAAGCACAAGTTAAAGAAGCCCATTGGTGAGTTAAATAATTAAAGCAGAAGGCGGAAACTGCTCGGAGTGTTGAGAAGCGTTTCGTTCTTTACCTATCCCTATGGCTCCAATCAGCAGGAGCAGTAGAAGAAACCCTGAAATCGTTGATCCTCGTCCCAGATCCATGAAGAAGGAAAAGGTACAAGAAGAGGAAGAAACTAGTCCAGATTCTGTTCGAGCAGACAACATGTCTCTTTAAGTGAGCGAGCCCGACCATGCATATAACAACTCGGTTGCTTTGGGGAAACAATCTTTGCGTTGAATACCTTTGATGTGATTATAAACTAACCACCGTGAAGGAGCAGTCACTATTATAACACGCTAGTACTGCACCTAAACTTCTAGTAAAAGAATGCCTTAACCACCGTGAAGGAGTAAACACTATTAATCAGTGCTGTTCACGGTAGTAATGTGTTGGTCTGACTCTTCAATGACATGTGTAAGAGTGTATAATAAATGTAGAAAAGCATATTCCGTGGATATGCTCTGTAGAAAATAACATTACATGGATATCTTCTATAGAAAAATATATTCTGGGAATATATTTTATAGGAAAAAAACATTTCATAAATATCCATATGTAAGATTCTTATATATTAATGGTATGACAACAATCAAAACGGGGACAAAGCCCATTTAATACAGAACCCATTGTCTTTTAATAGTCTAACATGCGATGCCAACCCTCCATGGCAAAGTGCGCCACCACTCCTCCCCATAGTCACCTCATCAATCCTTTCAATTTAAGGAAGAGCTACTCCCCAACCTCCAACCTCCGTCACATATAGTTGCACCCCGGATTTAACATTCCTATGTAACTATGTTTAAGTCGCCTAAAATGCGACAAAATTATGTGTTGTTCATGATTCACCCTCTTCAAACGTCACTCTTCCGTATACAAAGTGCAATAACATCTTGATAATACTTCTCCTCCTGAAGGCACCAACGTTGATCTATAAAAGCACATCGATGTCCTTGTTTTACAATGGATTCATTCATCTATCTCGAATGATATTATCCTTTAAATTTAAATTCTCGAACTGTCACAATTATTAGACTCGTGTACTGTAAATCCCTCGATGACAAACACTCTTGAGATGCTAAACGAATCTACCAACCTAGAGACTGCCAAATATCCTTGTAAACATTTATATATTCTTGTAGATCGACTTCGCAATCTTAACAACACTACCAATGAACAATGACTTGTGTCGCAACTTATTGGTCACCTCCTTGTTGAATTCGATACTAGCAACTATCATTCAACAAAGTACACCACTCCTAACATTTGCCTCCACACAGTCAGTGTTGCACCTTTACCAACAAAAATGTAGAAATGTCACAACACACCTTCCTCCATTATTTTGCTTGTGCCCTAAGCAGGGGTACCACCTTTGTCTCCTCCCATAGTTACACACACATCAATAGATTCGTGGTATCCTACCTGGCATGGTTCATCTCGAAGTGTTACAATTGTTATAGCAGAATTTGTGATGTCCAGAATGGTCTTGGGGGTTCTCGACCCTATGACTCCCCATGGCATTGGCAACGAGAATCATAGGACACCATTCATCAACAAGTTCCCCCACGATCCTACATGACAACTCAATAGACCGCAACTCCAGTGCATGCTTCTTCTGCATCAGACCATCGTCATAGGCCCCTCTCCACAACCAATGGCAACACATGCATTTCTTCTATGAGATCCTAGTCCTTACAACTAAAATATATTGAAATCTCTTTCAACATCGTGACTCCCTAAGACCTTTATGAAATTTTATATATAGACATTGAAGCTATGTTTCACTTGTTGCCAAATCAAGGTACCATAAATATGTATATGTTAAATTTTATTAAAAATAAATATGTTAGGCTATCACACTCATTATGTTTTTCTCTAAAATGGTAAACATGTTCAATGTATAGCAACTAGACACTGACCAATAAAAACACATGTAATGCCACTATACCTTTGGAATATCCTCTTGCCCCCTTAAATTAAGAAAAATCTGAATTTTGCACAAAATATCACCATAGACAATAGTGATTGCATTGGAATTAACTATGTTGTTTTGCTTTCAAGGATCTCAGTTTTGGGAAACTTATTATGAGATGTAACTGTTATACGAATCTTTACCCAATGATATATATGCATCCCACCAAGCCTACTACCCACTATTGTGCTTGTTTCCTCTCTATCTTCAGTTTGACATCACCATCTTGGACATCCCCATGGACATATCATATGTCACCTTTAATATAACCATCATGCTAATTATCTTAATGAACATATCTTCTATTTATTAATCCTTATCAAGTTGAAAGACATTATCGTATTCACTTTTATGATTCTCAAAACTATACAAATTCTCCATTGATATTATTCATTATGAATTGAGGACCTCCCATATTGAATTTAAATTTGGCTATCATTGTTATGTTGTACTTTGGATGATAAGGACCATTTTTATGCCTTCACGAAAATGTCAATATGATTTTTTCACCAACTTTTTTAATTTAACTTTTTTTTCTTACCCAATTTAAATGTGAGTTAAAATACTCTAAAAGTGACATGGGACATAAATTTGAACTTATTGGAAATTTCACAACTTTCTTGCCACTCATGGACTTGCTTTTTTCTTGTATTTCCCTCAAACAAACCCACAATATGGAAAGACTAAAAGTCAAAATTGTCATGTGATGATACTGCTTGTATAGTTTGTTCCCATGCATCTCCCTCCAACCTATAGGGTTGAGGCCCTTCACATGGCTCACTATCTTCACAACATTCTTTCTACAAAGGTCTTAGCCTTCCACACACCCACCTTCTCTCATCATCTCAACCCCCCAACTTACAATCACCTATGTTTCTTTGGCTGTCTCTACTATCCTAACACCAGTTGTATGACTCCTCATCATTTGGCTTCACACTCCACTTGGTGTGTGTTACTTGGTTACACACCCAATTTCTTGGATAGCCCAAATTTCTTATCATATGCAAATAATGTTATCATCTTGTACATGTCACATTTGATGAAAACATGTTTCCCTTCATAGATCCTACCACATCCATCCCATTCACATCTAATTTCCTAAGGTTTTATTTTACAACTACGCCCATTCTTTACCATATGCAATTTCAAGGTTAAATGTTACATATAATTGTGTAAGGAAGGGAACTGGTCTTCACTAACACCATTGTAGGGTTCCCCACATATCGAAGAATGAAAACATGAAGTTTGTGAATTATCAGTACCATTTTAGATGTCAAAAAGATGATATAATGCACTACAAAGAGACATATGATCTCCAATTGATAGATTGAATGGAAAGTTGATGTTTGGCTACCAAAAAGTGACGTTTGGATCAACATGGCCTTCCACCGATCAACTGGGATCTCAATATGTTTACTAGGAGCTCAAATCGGTCGAGTAAGAACACATTTAGGCTTCAACAATCAACTCAAATGTCTACAATACTTGTGAAAACAAGCCAATTGATTTACTGGTCTGCCAGCTGATCAATTAGGTTGTGGACTATTTGAAAATACAATAATGTTGTTCTAAAACATGCTAAACAATAACTTGAGTGAGAAGTTTTGGGTCAGAATGAGGAAATGAGCAGTTCTCTTGGATATGAAAGTATAATAGGAATTGTGGGTAGAATTGCATGTTCACATTATTAAGAGTTTGAACATCCTAAGAGTTTGTCTTATACACTTTAAATGGGTATGAAAACTACTTAAAAAATCATTGATATCAATATTTAATGTGTATCAAAGGTAATCTATAGAAAATTACAATACCACAATGACGAACTCCCATTTTTAAATTTTAATATCCTCAAATTTTGTCAATTTTATTTATATGAATATAATACACAATTTGACAAGCAAGTCCCCTAAATGTAATTTATATACCAATAAAGTTATCCACTTTGTGGTATGGGTGCAACCCATGGCCCAAGTGAGGCCCATGAGACTATTTTCTTTGCAAATAGACCTAGAGTTGTGGTAAAGCTAGGTGGAGTTGAGTAGGCTATGTGTGTTTGGGTTGGTGAGCACGGATGGATTGGAAAAAATAGTGGGGCTTCAATTAAGGTTGGGGATGGGAATTATAAAGGTCAGATATCCTATGGATAAGAGGAGAAGGGAAAGGAAATGATGCAAGGGAAGGACATAGGATGCAACAAACAGTGTGGTCGATTGGGAGTTTAAAGCGAAGAATATTTGGTTTCTTATGAGGAGTGTGAAGATAAGGAGAGATGGGGAGAGGAGGGAAGATGGAGATTGATTAGGTAAAGATGAGAACATGATTGATAGGGGTCTAGGTGAGGGTGGACTCAAGGAAGAATAAAAGACCACCACTGTCTGATGCAAATCAAATGACTCTCAAAGAGCACGAGAAAAGTCCAAAGCAATAAATCATCATGACATGGGAAACTTAAAAACTAGAGAATTAAGGAACATGACCAGATATTGTGATTTAAATCAAATCAACCAAAGTTTGATTAGCATTGCAACTGTATAAATCAAGTCAAACCAAATTGACATAGAAAATGTGATATGATAAATTTGATATTTAGCACCTAGATTGAGAGGAACCAAAGAATCCATTCTTGGGCTTAGATTTAGGCTTTGAGATTACCTAGTATGAGTATTAGTACTATTAGTATTTAAGTCAATTATCCAATTATATATTATTAATACTACCATTACCATCAATATTTAGGATTTAGAATCTTATTATCATTATCTTACTAAAAATTGAGTTTGATAATATTATCTTGGATGATTTAAGTTATTTTATACAATTACTCAATAAATCAGTTGATGTCGCTATTAACATAAACAATGGAAAATTAATCATTTATGTTTACATGAAAAGTCAAATTCTTCTCCCATTACCATTTTTAAAACATTAGATGTCATCCCAATCATTTATGCACATGTATACACACAAACTTTAATAAATCACATTTATGTCATTATATGTATATGAGTGAACAATGAGACATATATTAGATATTTCATGAACTCATTTCCATATGAATCTATGATTAGGTAATTAGGTCCAAACTACACATATGGTACATGATTATTGCACCTAATATTACTAATGTATCATGAATGTTACCATGGGTGTACATGTTAGGGTTAGTTGGCTAGCACTTAGGGTTTCAATCACCCTGATTACCACACATCACACATAGCTCATCAGCATGTACAAAGATCATGGTTAGGTTCCATTCATCCAACTCATCATCTTACTAGATTTCACTTATCCAGGGTTACATGTGTCCTTGGTTAGGGTTTACACTTTACTTGTGCATTAAATGTTCATTAAGTTACAACCATTTGCATTACAGTATAAACATGTGAATTACTCATTTTATGCACACTAAGCATGTCAAGGCAGAACTTTATTCTTGTTTGGTCAATTCTACATAACCAAGCACACTAACTCTCTAATCATGGAAATAGGGTTTCTAGAGTTAGAATAGCCAAATATTGTTATGTTACAACATAAATGCTAGCATGCCCTAATTTTCTATGCCATAAGGATTGAGCATCATCATTTGCAAAAAGGAAATTTCCTTGAATAGGATTAATAGAATTAGGTCTGAGACGGTATATTTTTTCAATTCTCTTTCCTTCATAAATTACGTCATGAGTGTTTTCATCAAGTAGTTTGCAATAATATTTATTGAAAAGTATACACCATATTCACTATCACATAGTTTACTCACGCTAAGCAAGTTATGATGTAATCTAACAACTATTAGCACATTTTTTATTGTGATTCTAGATAAAACATTACCGATTCTAATGATTGTTCTTTTTCCATTTCCACCATATGTAATAGAGACACATATTTACTTTTCAAGCTTCTTGAAGCCATTGTTATCTCCACTCATGTGTTTTGAACAACCACCATCTACAACCCAATCCTGCAATTTGGTACCCAAGTAGACTCTTGGGTTGTTATACATAGGAAGCAAAGATATAAGTTCATGTTTAGGATTTTTATAATTTATATAGTGATTTACAAAACAATTTCAACTTATTTCACAAAGAATTTAATTAATAATTAGTCCACTAGAAGACATAAGAAACAATTTAGAATAAAACTAACTAGCAGAACCATTTTTGGTCAATCTGTAATCCAACCGAGCCCCCCCCCCCCCCCCGGTCGAAATATTTTCAACTGAGAGGTAGTCTATAACAAAAAAAAAGACTTTTTGGAATCCAACCCAAGTCCTTGGATCCCTTGTTGTGGTAAGAGGTGAAATGAATAATGTCCAAGACGTTCATAATAATGACAAGAAATAGCATTGTATTTGTCTTAGGAGAAACTTTGGGAGTAACTTGAGGAGTGACTCCACCATATCTAGGTTGGGTTGTGTTTTTAGGTACATAACAAAAACCTCTTCTCCAAATTCTTTATATGAAATATTAAAAACAATGCCAAGATATCTATTTCCTTCTAAGATTCTAAATATGGTATTTTATAGTGAATTGTTTTCATTGATCAATCTAGATACATCCTTATAACATGATCAACATTTGATCTCAATGCATTTCTTTCAAATATCAACCTATCATAGTTCAAATGGTTACATAAAATAGATTGAGCTTGATAGTTATTCACTTTAGTTAGAAGCTAATTGCTTTAGAAGATAAATGAGCATTATTTTCTTTATCTTTAGAAATTTTAGATTTGTAGGCATAATTAGAGAACTTTAAAGTATCATTCTCAAAATTTAACCTATTAATTTCGAAATATATATCATCAATAACTTTGGCTAACGTTTTATTACATTCAATAAGCTTGTTATGGGTTTTTAATGATTTCTTCTTTAGGTTAATGAGAAAGTCTACCCCATTTTATGCTTCTTCCTCACTTTATTTGGCCATAAAGCATTCGACCTCTTGATTTTCTTCTTTTTCACTTTCACTTTCCTCACATGATGAGTCCCAAGAAGCTTTATAGTATTTGTCCTCTTTACCCATCTTGTCATCTTTCTTCTTCTAGGATGATTTCTTGCCTTTCTGTAGCTTTGGACATTCATTCTTTATGTGCCCCTTCTTTCCACGTTTAAAGCATCTAGAGGTGGAAGAAGTATAATTAGAAATTTTGTTAGAATGAATTCTTTTATATTTCTTACCATTCAAAATAAGTGCATCTTCATTACTAGTTTCACCGCTACTTTGGATAGGTGTCTTTGAAAGTTCTCTTCTTCTTCTCTTTGAGCATTATCTTGAATTTTAACCTCATATGTCTCCAAGTTTCCAATGAGTTCTTCCACTAGTAGTGTAGATAGATCATTTGATTCTTCTACGACGGTTACATTCTTTTCTTACTTACATGACTAGGGTCTAAGCATCTTTTCCACTTGCTCCAGTTCTATAATGTGTTTTCTTAAGGAACTCAAACCATTGATAATAGTATAAAATCTAGAATGCATTTTAACCATAGTTTTAGCTTAGCTCATATGAAACAATTCTAGTTTATGTGTTAGAATATTAGTATTAGAGTCCTTAACTTATTTGGTTTCTTCATGTGTTATAGATAATTTTCTAAGATTCACATTAAGAGATATGATTAATTTCACTAGCAGATAGACAAATGTAATTGATACCATAAGCTTTGGCATTTAAAGTGGCATCCTTTACCCTATTTGCATATCAATTTTCCATCTCCAAAGTTGGGAGATCATACGGTCAAATGATTATCTTTTACATATCAAAGTCGATGCCCTGCAAGTAAATTGCATGCTAGTCTTCTGATAGGAGTAACCGGATTCATCAAACACCAGTGGATGGCTAATGTGAGTACCCTCAAGATTGAGATGATTGAGTGCATTGTTCCTGACCCCCATTATTTAAGACATGTGAATGCTCCTTCAATACCTTCTTTGATACCAATAAAAATCTCTTGAGGTGGAGTTAATAGAGAAAATTGATTTACGAATAAAAATAAATCAACAAATGCAATTGACTTGTAAATTTGAAGTATAGGTAATACACCACCACACGAGACACACTAGTTAAGATGGTTCCAACATGAAAAGTTGCACATCCACCCCTAGTAGTTACCTACTAGGATTTGTAATAATTTACCTTTATTGACCTCACAAGGACAAATACAAGTAAAATTGTTAATACCTCTTCTAGATGAGAACCAACACTTCACCCCTTCTTTAATGGATGTAGAAGAGCATTGATACTTGACCTCTTCTTTAATGGTTGTAGAAGAGCACCAATGAGAAGAGCGTGTCTTCTCCTATAAAGCCTCCAGATAGACCTTCTCGCAAGAAGCATCTCCAAAGGTAAAAGAACAATTAAGAACAAGGATGGAGAAAGGAAAGTGCCAATTTAGCTAATAACAATCATAAAGATCCTATAATCAAGATTATGAGTCCATCCACAGGGATTAGGACATAGATTTTTGTTGTGGAGTAGGGAACTTGAGTGGAGCTCATATTTTTCATTATTATATATGTGAATTTAGTAAATAAGCTCAATATAGCATGCTCAACTGTTCTTGTATCCTTTCAAAGCTATCTTATTTATATAAAACCACAAGGAAGTGTTTAGATAGATATTGGAAGGTTTAGAGCCAAGGTTAGTGATCAACTAGTCATGATGGAGTGATTAGTGCGATAAAAATGGCTAATTGTGCACTAACTGAAAAGTCTATAGACTACCCATCGAGTGAAATAAGTTTTTGGCTGACCTAGACCTCATTCAAAAAGGATTTTTACTGAGAGGCACTCTGTCTACAAGTTTTGAAAGCGGCTAGTTGTCACTCAAGATGTAATTTTCATGATCCATTCTCGATCAGAAAAGAGTTTGACTAAAACTTTTTCTACAACATATCATCTAAATTGTTGGAAAACCTATCTAATGATGTCTGTAATGAGACCTAACTATCCTAAAGACATAATATATGTGTCAACATGGATTTGGGATAGTTGACATTAATCATAGCTTGATTTCGCATGATTTCTAGAGAAATGTAAATTTGTCCTATACAATGACATACAATTGAGTGCAATTTGATCAATATTCATACACGATATGCAATTGGGCTCAAATCATATCCTATACTAGTTGCTTGATACCTAAAAAACTAAATAGCACATTAGAAACACAAATGGGAAATGTTGTCATCATCAAAAGAGAAATTAGCATAATAATCAATTCAGCCAACACGTGGGTGGGGTCCAACACTAAGGTATAACATGTCATATTGATATGAAGAACATGAGGGATAAAATACACAATTTGGTCTATGTTGATGTATAATGGTGGAGGGTCCTGAGAATATCTTGAGGGTGTTTGGGGGGATCTTCACAAGCTTCTACAACCAGTCTTGAGGCAACAGACGAGGGTAAAACATACTACCATGTAGCACCAATGGTGGATGAGGTTTGTGCAACAATTTTCTCAACTTATGCTTCCAAGGCATTGGGACCCAATGGGTACAACACCAAGTTATTATGTTAGACGTGGTTTGACCATGAAGGAAGATACATGCAGATCTATTCATTGGTTATTGGTGAGAGGAAGGATGGTAGGTAAGGTAAAACATGATTTCTTCATGTAAGAGGAAAAAAACTACAATGATGTCAAACTTCAGACCCATTTCCCATTATCTAGTCTTTTATAAGGTAAAATTTTAATCTCTTTTTGAGAAGTTTGAAGCATATCTTTGGTGTATTATCTAATCTTTGCTAGCAACATTGATAAGTGCTCAAATCATCTCTCTTGGCAGAATATCATCTTTATTTATGAGTTTAGCTCAAACAATCTATACCAAATTGGAGGTATCAAAGGCATATCATCATATGAGGTGGGAGAAATGTTGGTAGATCATGAAAGAAATAAGATTATTTGAACTATATAGTTATCATCTAAAAATGTAGAGAAACCATGTATATTTAAGTTGATCAACAATATACCTAAGTGTATGTTTACAACACCCAAAGTCTTGAGGAAAGGGAGCCCCCTTCCCCATAATGATTGTCATGAAGGGGGTCTCTGACCTCATTTGAAAAATGTAGAAAAAGGAGGGGCTAATCAAGTCATTCAAGGTCTCCGGCCCTAGAGTGAAGACTCCTTTGGTTTTTTTTCCATATATTTTCTCTTCGTCCTTGAGGGACAGGTGAAATAATTGGTAGGCCTCTGGTTGGTGTAGAAATTTGGAGACATGACTGGTATGTACATCATTGACACTATATTGTAAATATTATTCTCACTTATCTGTGGCATTAGCAGAGACCATTTGAAGGTGGTCATTGACTTCGAAGAGGGGGCCTTTCTGACAAGATACCTAGGTATCCCACTGTCAATAGGAAAAGGGAAGAGTGATGATTTCTCTAATTTCCTTAACAACCTCCATGGCATAGTGGAGAAATGTATTGGCATCATTTATTGATGGTATGAAGTGTAATGCTACTGTAAATAGTGTTTATAGGAAAAAAATATACAAATAGAGTTGTTGAATTCTATTGTGAAGAAGATGAGATCATATTTGGATGGTTTCCTTTGGAGAAGGAAGAAACACAAGTTATCCTAGAGAGTGGTTGAAATAATTTTCTATGCAAGTGGGTCTAACTATCAAGTACGTCGATGATATCCCTACCGCGGTGATGTCTAGGTGGATTGATTGTTTCCTACATAATTCTAGTTTGACATGGATCTAGTGGATTGATTAGAGGCATGATGTCTTATTGAGAAATCATGATCCTAAAAGGAATGACATATCTAGGTCACAGAGAACTATGGTCTTGATGTGGAAGAGAGTGAAGGTGGACTATTGTTGATCAGAAATGTGTTATGTCTTACTAGAGAACACTCCTACCCTTCGATTAGAAATTACAACCAATAAAAGGTTCCTTGGTATTCCATTCCTTAGAAAACACAACACACACCCTAAGTCAAGATCATGTTCTTATAGTGTCATTTTGCATAAAATTCTCATTATAGATAGATTGATAAGATGGGTGTTGGTTACTAATCACATATTTATGTTATGTAAGGAAGAGAAAGCCATGACCACCTATTTTTTAGTATGATATCACCAAATATGTTTGAACAAGGGAGTCACTCAAGTAGGTTGTGGGTGGGGAGGTACTCCCCAACTATATGGAAGATGTCATTCCATATATTTTGAATATGACCATCTGTAACTTCCCTATGTGGGTGTTTTGTGGTAGCAGTCTCGTATATATTGTATAAATGTTTAACATGTGAGAAACAGTAGGCTTCATAGTAAAGGTGAGATTAACTCCCTAGTCCTTTTAACACAATTATTTTGATGTTATAGTGAACTTAAAGATGTAACTCCAACTATCTTATAGGTTAGAAATGAGGATTTGAGTCACTGGGGCCTGGTTTGAGTGGGTCATATAGTATATTGGATTTTGTGTTTTCTTAATACTTATATCAATGGTATCTGAGTAATATATTATCGTATCATATGCTTAATAGTTGATGAAGTACATGGCAATAGAATAGAATCAATAAAGAGATAATATGTGGATTCCACAGTATACAGTATGGTATACAATGTATGTCTATTTGAGAGTGTCAACTAAAAATTATTAGGATTTAGTTCATAATGGGATTATTTGTCATTTATCATCTCATTATCTGATTAACTATAATTTACTATTTCTATTCTACTAGATAACAATTCCTTATATATAATATATAAAGAATGTTAATGTAAAATATGATTAATAATATATATATATATATATGTGTGTGTGTGTACTTGGAGTTTGTGGGTTAGATATCAATTAATATAAGAGTGTTTTTCAACTGGAACAATTATAGTAGTTTCTAAAGTCACCTTGTATGCCACAATGTATAGTGCACCTCTAAGGGTGGACCTATGAAATATTTTAAAGTTGAGACTACACCAAAAATGCATTCATCAAAAGAAGTGAAAACATATTAGTTACCTTCCATATGCAAGATTTATGTAGTCAATTTCACCTATTTATCCCACTCAATGGTGAAAGTATTCCTTTCTAGCTTAGCATATTTCACACAAGCACAATATAAATATGATCTTAAAGAAGAAAAATCCAAATAAAAATGTTTTTCCTAACTAATTTATACAATGTGGAATTGGGTGAATCTAAACCCATATGGGACTTTACATGGAAGAATAAGTGAGAAATAAGGATATGATCTCAATTGAAAATTTTGTTTACTTTTCTAGTTTACGGTCTAGTTTAAATTTGAAAAATTATTGACAACTAATAAGAATAATTCATTTTTAGTATCTTATTCGATATGAATAGTGATCCTATACATAAATTTTGAATCAATATATTTAGTTGTTGTATGAAAATGCTTGAGTATTAAAAAAAACAAAGGTGATGTACTAAAGAACTATCCCTATCTAATTATCACATATGTTGAATGTATTTAAATATAAAAGGGGGTGAAAGAAGGAAACACTACGTCAAGTGATTCTCTAGTGACTGAGAGAATAAAAAAAATATGGTTGGTAGGTTTACCACTTGGAGTATGTTTCGTAGAAGAGTATTCAACATCTTAAAGGAGTTATGTAATATTTGAGGTGTAGTTACCAGTGGTGTCGAGAACAACATCATTGTGTTAGATAATAAGGATAAGAAACGTTCTTCCAGAACTCATGAAAAAACATACCAAAGGAGGCTATGAATTTAGGATTATATGGAAATATAAGACTTGTTCTCATGGTATTATGAGGTGGTGGCTAAATCTTAACCTAACACAACATTTTTGTTATGGCGAAAGAGGTGAAAAGAGAGGTAGGATACTGATAACATCAATTTTTTTGGGTAATATATATCTTTATATCCCTATTTTCCTCATTCATTTAGGAGTTTTTACATGCTGATCATATGATTTTTCTATCCTTGTAAGTAACCTTCCAGTAATATGAGTTCCTTGCATTTTGTAGGGGAATCCAAATATTTTTAAGTCAAATAGCACTTCCATTAGTTGGAGGTTTCATCGGCCATCTCTCAACCAATGGCTTCATTAATAATTCTAGAGTTATAATCATCCTAAAAGACCATAAAGCATCCTGTGACTCATCGACTAATGGCTCATCTCTCAACTAATGGCTTCATCAACAATCTAGAGTTCTCATTGACCTAAATGACCATCAAGAATATAACAACCTATCGATGGATGTCCCATCAACCAATGGATCCATCTACTGATGATGTCACAAACCCATCTACCTATGAATTTGTAGGGTCATCAATTGACTAAGTCATAAAAGCATCATCTAACCAAGTCACAAACTCATCAGCCAATGAAGTCACAAACTTATAAACCAATGAAGTCACATACTCATCAATTAGTGTAGTCACTAGCACACCAGTCGATGTGTGAGTTTGAGAAATTCCAATCGATGGAATATCAACGCTTCATGCACCGATGCAAGATCACGACATCATTAACTGATGAGAGATCAAGTCTTTGTCAATCGAGGAGTATGTTACCTCACCAAACAGTGGGAATACAGACCTTCATCAACCGATGAAGATATTGTTCACAAGTCGCTACAATGAATTACATCATGTACCCCAAGTCACGTGATCTCAATGCTTGGTCTCCAAGAATGGTATGCCCCATAGATTACTAGGAGACACCTTGAGCATGCCACTATTTCCTATAAATAGGGACCCTTGTCCTCCATGAAGAGGCATTTTCTCTTACGCCATCGTGAAGTGATGCTAGGCTATTTACTAACCATAGATGAGATGAGATTTTTGGTTGATTGTTGACCATTGACCCCTCATAGAGCTCTATATCCCAATATTGATAGTGGGAAGGCCAAAGAACAGTCCTCCATCTTCTTTGACCAACTACACCACTTACACCATTGACCTTGTCGCAATCCATGGCCAACTGAAGGAAGGAAAATGTATTGTGGTTTGTCTATTCCCAATGTACTTCTCTCATCTCTGCCACCATCAACCATTGTAGAGGAAGAATGTAACTAGGTGCTTTTGGGATAACATATCACTTATTGTTACTATTATCTTCCTCCCTCCACTTTGTTTATTTCACTTACACCTTCTATTTTTGTATATGGCCACCATAAATTGGAAATCAACATTGTTTGCCATTAATTATGAGTGGCTAATTTCATTGACTTGGGTTGGGAGTAGCCATCAGGTCACCCCAACCATGTAATCAAAATATATTTTTCTAGGCATGTTTATCTCCTTAGTACCATTCATATTATGTTTTCTGTATGGTTAGATATTATATAGAAATGTTTGATTCCTTATGACATCTAGAGAGTGTTCTTTTATGGAATCTCGAGTAAGTACTAGTGTGAATGCATGAGACTTTTGGATCACTTGATTTTATTATCATATAGTTTATATGTTTGGTTGTTTGCTTGACATGAAGCTAGAGATATACCCAACCAGGAGAGGAGGGGATAGTAACAAATGAAGATTTCTCATTAACTATGATAAGGGCATACAATGGGTAACATTGTTTGCAAGTTTTGTTGATGTTCTTGGTAGGTGAAAATGATCTAGTTCCTTTATTAAATCATAACATCAAAAAAGATTATTTTGTCCTTACTTTTTTATAATCTATTTTTTTATTTGTCATTAATCTAGTTTTCTATTTGTCCATTAAGAGATATCACTTTTACCGTTTGATTTGACTTAGCTAATCAATGATCTAAGGTCCTAACATCTTGTCACCCCTTGTCACTTGTTTGGCCTTGCTTACTACTTTCAACCCCATATTTTATTGTGGATGTCTCAAGGTTTCAAGTGATAAGTATATATTTTGATCCTTAAGAATTGGATACATTATATTCATATTTTGGAACCACGTTCAAGGGTGATTAATTTTGGTGTCATAGTTGGGGACAAGGAAAACGACAACTGTTAAAGACCCTAGGTCTACTTAGACTTTTTCACCACTTTTATTTCTTTATTAGATCTATTGTGATATACTTTTAACATAATTGCATCATGCCTGAGTAGTTTGACTATGTGTAAGGTGTCTCACCTTAACTCATCTAATATTAGGTAACTAAGTGCAAATCATTTTCTCTTTAATAAGAGGAATAATGACAGCAGTTGGAAGCACAACAACAACAACCCTGGTTGTTCTCTCATCTATATGTTCCCTTGATCAAGAGAGATCTAATGAGACTAGGCATCATGTGGTGTCTCAAAGGGTAAATAATGGTAACTTTGAACTCAAAATGAAATTCATTAACATCATCCAACAAAGAAACTTTAGGGGAAACTCTCTTGAAGATAATTCATACCATCATATCAATGCCTTCAAGTTTGTCAATGACACCTTAAAGTTAAATGGGTCCTCCATGAGGTAATTTATTATGCTATAAGTAAAAGTCATTTCATGTCATATGATATATGGACCAGATTTTGTAGGCCCATATAGAGTTTAGCCAAGTCTGGAAATATCTAGAGTCATGTCCACCTTCTCCTATATAAAGGTGAGAGGTTATTTTGTATCCAATGTGTTTTCCAATACACTCTCGACATATAATCCATATCATTCCCTTTTACATGGTGTTTGATCATCGATCCTAACCCTAAATCAAAAGAGAAAAGCATCTTCTATGTGTGAGCTGCCGCTTAGTCCAAGCTAGCTACCCGTAGGGCCATCTACATCACCCTCTTTGTAGAGTCATCTCAGTCACTCCCTCTATAGGGCCATATCCATAATCCTCCCTCCCTCTCTCTCTTTGAAGTTTTATCATTCTCTCAATAACTGACTCCAAAATGTATACATCATCTCATCATCTTCATCGGTGTCTGGAATCCCCCATGTAACCTATATTTCCCTAGTTCATCTTTCCTTGGTTTATCTTCCATGGGTATTTCTTTCTCAAGGACATAGTTTAGTCACATAAAAGATCCTATATGGTCACTCCCTCCATAAATAAGATGTGTTCGTCAATCGTCTAATCATCATCCATTTACATAATCATCTTTAATCAAGGTCCAACTACACTGACAAGTGGGAGCTCTCTCCAACATCAACATCCCCATGGTGATCTCTTCCATGGAGAAAGTCTTCTCTACCATCTAACATTTGTCTCTGCTATACTATGCATAAATCTTTTGGTCTTTCATCTCCAAGGTATACCTATTTTCCCATGAATATAGGGCAGAAGTCCTCTAGCATTTGTTTGTTGGTCTTGAATGGATCTATGAATCAAAACTACCCTAGAATTGGTTATATGTAATATGAATCACTACACAACATCTTACATCATTCATAGTGAAGTTCTCCATCAATAGGGAATGTAATAATTGCACACAATGTGTCACCAAAAAAATTGCTACAGTCCACATGTTGTGTTAGTGTCCAACATAGCATATCACCAGAATTATGTTGCAGTCAACATGCCATCTCAATGTCAAACATGGCATGTCACTAGAATTCTATTCCAATCAACATGTTGTGTTAGTGTCCAACATGATGTTTCACCAGAGATCTACTCTAGTTATCACATTGTGTCAATTTCCAATACAACATGTCACCATTAGGGTTTCTGTTCACTCTGTGGTGGTGAATCACCATGCATGGCATCTAGTCAAAATTGTGTGTCACTTATAGGGTTTCAAGTTTTCCAGTTGAAGCGACACGGTATGTCGTATGTCCAACACGCCATGACCTAGATCAGTTCTCCAGGCATATTTAAATATGCCATGTCTATTAGTCCACTCAGCGTGTCAAAGGTTAGAAGCTCCCCGATCAGTTTTCACATGGTCTGTCATCTATCCCACACATTGTGTCTAGTCCAGAAAAAGATGATTATTTATCAAATCATTAATCAAATATATTGTTTGACCAAGTCCATACCACATGTGATCACCTCATCTTTCGGACCATACAGTCTAGATCTTGTAATCAGATCACATACTACATCATATCTTATTATTGGTTCATCTAATGCACCTTCCTCACCAAGTCAACCTCTCTAAAGTACTAAAATGAAGTCCTATATTGACATGTGTGATGCATTTTGCTCTTAGGAACAAAATAAACCTTCCTCATATGCAAGGATTCATCCATGTCAACCATAAACTCAAGCTTTCTTAAGCATGGGGTCAATTTTTGTCAATCTCGTTGAGTAGTCCAACACACTACTTCTCCATTCCTATCAAGCAAATCCTTCTCCAACCATTTTTTCCCTCTCCTTCCCATGTCCCCTACTTCCATTGAAGTCTTTTTGCATGGGATTTTAACTTTTTACTTGTCCACCACAACCACTTTCATGATCTCTTGTGGTTTCTCTATGAGGGAGAATAGAGGAGATGAGAAAAGGAGGATGAGAATAAGAGATGGGTGCATAGTTTAGAGCTCAAAAGAGGAAAGCGGAAGAAGAACATTCTCTACATATGGAATTTGGTGTACTTAACGTGTTTTCTAAATATCACATCTCTTCATTTAGGCTCATGTTCCCAAGCAATGGTCCATAATTTAGAATTCATCTTCATGCATCATCATCTGCTGAAGAAGATGATTCCTCAAATCAATTGGATGTCATTGACTCTTTACATTAGGAGAATATGTTTCTATATCTACTCTGGAAATACTTCCATCTTCTAGCATTGAAACATCATGGATTATTTTCAAATACGGTTTTGTCTCAGTATGAGACACATGTCTTTTGCAGAGGATCATTTAGTTGGATAAATCAGTAGTGTTTTCTCCTTGTTGGTCTATTCCTTGTCAACTATGTTGACTGTCTGCTACTACCTATTATTCTTATAGAACATATCTTCTCAAGTCTACCACATGATGGTCTTTATTTGGAAACTACTTCCCCAATAGTAGCAATTGAGTTGGTAACTCATATGAACCATGCATGTTGCTTCAGCATACTCTAAGATACATGCTTCAACCTAGTAAAAGCTCTAGATGTCTTATAGTTTTAGTGTTTATCAATCTCAGAGAAAGCCTCAAAGTCAAATATGTCAAATTTTAGGGTAGAGAACATGTCATGCTAAGTCATAATCTATCATGTTTAGTCATAACTTTTTTCTATTTCTTGTTTGTATCTATCATCCTAGTTGAGCATGTGATTCTCCAATGCTCTAGCTTGTGGGGGAGTGTTACAAGTAATAGTCATATCATGTTATATCACATTTGGGATGGAGTTTGTAGGCCCATATGGAGACTAGTCAGGTATGGAAGTCTATAGAGTCACGTCCACCTTCTCCTATATAAAGCAAAGGGGTTCTCTTGTATCCACATATTGTCTAATACATTCTCAATATATGATCCATATCGTTCTCTTATACATATTCTAAGGCATCATTTCCATATGAGAGATAAATCTATCAAATGGTTCACACCTTATAGAATGAGAGTATACCAATCTAGGAGGAACTCACAAATGAGTTCATAACAAAGTTCTTCCCTGTCAAGAAGATAATCAAATGCAGGAATAAGGTTAGCGGGTTTAACTAAAAAGATTTAGAGAATCTTAATGATATGTGGAGAGGTGCCTGGGTTATCATAGGTAATGCCCTCCTCTTAGATTCAACGATGAATGCTTGATAACAACTTTCAATACTAGCCTCACTCAAAGCGAAATAAAGTACATAATTTTAGTTTCCAGGATTGCTTTCATAAGATTGGATGCTAAACATTCCATACAGAAAATTGACAACATGACTAGTACCCAGTCTAGATGGGACTATGAGTGAGGGTCAGATAAAAATGATTTTTTGTGTGTTTTTGAATGAATCAAAGGTAGTGAAACTCCTTATGGTGAATATAGAAAAGATAGGCAACAAAGTCAAGACTCTAAAAGAACAAAATGTCAAGGAAAGATCCATGTATAAACTACTATGAATTGTGTCACATGTGGAGAAAGAGGTCATAGTTTTGACCATGATGTCTACACCCATAAATAAGAAGACAAAGAAGAATTAGGATATGATGATGTGTCATTTGCAACTATATAAGACCAAGTCATGCCAAATAGTTCTATGAAAAGACATGTAGAAGAAAATTCTCATCCCCTAAATCAACCTTCTAAACCACCTAGGACTAGAAGATGTAATGCACTACCTTTTATTAAATGTGCAACTAACTTCTAATAGAAGAAAAAATTCCAAAACTATCCATAGTCCAATAAGATGACTTGGATGTTTACCTTTACCAAGAATTAAGCTAAGATGAATGAAAAACTAAGTCAGAGAACCATCATCAATAAAACATGTTGTGCATAATGTAGGCCCGAATGGGGAGTGTAACTAGACAAAATTTTGATCTCCAAAATATAACAAGATAATTGATCAACAACTAGCACACCTAATTAGATATGAATTAGATGGGAAAATCCCATCCAGCACTAAAAAATCCAAGAGGGCATGAATCCAACACAATAATATCCTTAGATCTAGAGATATTCTTAACTCAACCACTAAAAACACCCAAAATGAAGCCATTGAAGTCAAACAAGAGAAGACATCTACACCTACTCTTAAAAGAACAACAACTAAAGGAAAGGACAAATTAAGGAAATCATTTAAGAATACAAATTATGATGAATAAATGTTTACTGTGTGGATCCATATGAACCTAGCGTACCATTTCCACATAATTTAAAAAAATCTCACCTCAAGAAGAAGTAAAAAAAATTAATTATGCCATTGGATAAGTTACACATCAACATCCCTTTCCTTGATGATATTAAGGACATGCCAACCTAAGCCAATTTCATGAAGAATTAGATTGCAAAGAGAAGAAGGTCTGAAGAAGTAGAAATAGACAAGATTGTAAAAATGTCTAGTGATTTTATCCAAGAAAAGTTGATCACCAAATAGAAGGATCCTTGAGCATTTATGTTTCCATTCAATATGAAGAAAGAAGAAGATTTTCTTATTTAGAGACATGCATAAGTATTATGCCATTAACACTAGTGAGTATTGATCTGATAGATATGGTAAATGTAGGCATGGTTATTCAACTTTTTGATCACAACATTAACAAAGCTTGTGGAAGTAGTTATAGATGTACCAGTAAGGGTAGGAAGAATTTTTACATCCCTTTATATAATTTTTATCTATACACTTGAGATCTAATTTTTTTGGTGATATTTAGAAGGCCTTTCCTATCTACAAGAAGAGCCCTAATAGATGTGGAATATAGAATCATAACTCAAGTCAGAAATGACCATATAGATTTGAAAGTCCATCATTCAATGAGAGAGTCTTCTCTTTTTTATTTAGTCTACTCTGTTAATCGCTAATGAACTGTGTTGGCAATCAGGAATTAGAGCACTACATTGGACATTTGTTAAGAGCCCTGACAAATTAGACACCCAATACAACCAACCTAAAAGTTGAAAAGTTGATAGGATGTCTTGAGGATGAGCCACTGAAAGTGTGAACTATGTCTCCTTGAAAAGAACTACTATATACAAAGTGGTTTTTGGATAAAGAACTTCCCAAAAGATTTTAGTATGAGTTTTTGGATAAAGAGGGTAGAAATATAGTTATTATCAACTCCACCTTGTTTGAGGAACAAAAACATCTCCTACTTTTTGAGTTGAAGTTGAGCAAAGCTCTAGGGTACTCTATAGACAATACTGAAGAAGTTATCCCAATGGTATGTATGCACAAGATCCACCTAGGAAAATACACCAAACTTTAGCTCGATGGAAGAGACTTTTGTATCAAAAATTCCATCAATTCATAAATAAATAAGTGATTAAGTAATGTGATATCAAAGTTACATACGCCATTAGCAATAGCCATTGGGTGATTCCAATGCATTTTGTACCCAAAAGGGGAGGAATGATAGTTATGCAGGGTGACAATGGAATTGAACTAGCAACAAGAACTATGACTGGATGGCGGATGTGTATAAATTATAGGAAATTACATTCTACCACATATATTGATCAATTTTTGTTATCATTTGTCAACCAATTCCTGGAACACCCAGCTTGTCACTCCTACTTATATTACCTAGATGAGTAATCAATATTCTATCATGTCCCTATTCACCCAAATGATTAGAAAAGTACAATATTCACCTGCCTATACGATATGTATGTTTGGTTGGTCAAATTTTCCTATCATATTTCAAAAGGTGTATGTAGCCTATGTTTGTTGATTTCTTAGAAATATAATAAAAGTATTCATGAATGATTTCTATCTATGAATCTACAGCTGAAAACCATCTACAAGCCTTTCACTTGTTTTGCAAATGTGTGAGGTAAATCACATTGTCCTTAATTGGGAAAAATGTCATTGTAAGGTTCAGGAAGGAACAATACTTGGGCATAAAGTCACCGAGAGGGGAATGAAGGTATACCATAGTAAGGTGGAAGCTATATATATACTTTCTCCACATAAGATGGTAAATGATGTGAGAAGTTTCTTAGAGTATGAAAATAGTACCTTTGCTTCATTAAAGACTTTCCAAAGATTTTCAAACCTTTATCAAGCCTACTTGTGAAACAAACCACCTTCAATTTTGATGAAAACTACTTCAAACTTTCAACAATATAAAGAAAGCACTCAATACAACACCAATCATCCATGCCTCGGATTGGGATTTACCATTTACACTAATGTGTGACACAATTAACTATGCAGTCCGTGCAATTCTTAGTTAGAAGAAATATCAAATACATCATGTCATTTACTTTTTTGGTAAAACCCTTGATGAATCTTAAGCCTACTATATGAATATAAGAAAAGAAATGTTATCTATCATATATGTTGTTGATAAATTCAAAGTTTACTTGAATGGAGCCAAGGTTATTATGTACACTGATCGTGGGCTATCAAATATCTTATGATGAGAAAAGATACAAAACAAAGGTTTCTATGGTGGGAATATGTCTCTAAGAGTTTGATAATCAAATCATTGATAAGAAGGGATCACAGAAAATTACATATAAAAATGACAATGCCCTAACAATCAATGATAGATATCCAGACAAATATCTAATTATGGCCAAAGTAGTCAACCATGTCATCCTATGGTATGCTGACATATGCAATTATCTAGAATAACAATATCTTCAACCAGAGATAATCTATAATTAATAAACAAAATTCATCAATAAATGAAGTTCTTTGCTGACTAAAGAATTATTAATGAGATGATCCCAAATTTTGTAGAAAATGAGAAAAAAAAACTCTACGTTGATGTATCACAAAGGAGGAAGCACCACAAATCCTCTACAAATGATATGCATCCATGTATAGAAAACATGTAGGAGTTGATCGCATGGTATCTATGAGTTTGTAATCGGGATTATACTGGACTTTAATACTTAAGGATGCTCATTTTTTTGTGAAATCTTGTGACTAATGTTGAAGGAAAGGAAACAATTCTAGGAGTAATGAAATTTGTATTGTAGATTGGGTAAATTTTCAACATCTAGGGAACAGACTATATGGGCCCATTATTGTCTTTCTTCTAAAACCAATATATTGTAGAGGCAATAAAATATGTATATGTATGGTTTGAAGCGATGCCAATGCCCACCTATAATTTCAAGGCTGTAACAAAGATGTTCAACAAAATTATCTTCCCTATAATTGGAGTTCCCCATATTGTCATAATAATTGTATATTATACTTTGGGGAAAGGCAATTTGAAGCACTAATGAGGAAATATTGAGTGGGACATAAATTTGAAACACCATAGCATCCATACACTTCAGGCCAAGTTGAATATCAAATATGCAAATCAAACAAATTCTATAAAAGACTATAGTAAAGTCCATAAAGGATTGGGAAACCAAGTTGGATGATGCTCTTTGGACATATATCATAACATACAAGACACCAACAGGAACAACACTCTATAGGTTGATATAAAAAAAAGGAATGTCACCTACCTCTAGATCTGGAACATAAATAGTTCTAGTCCATTAAATCTACAAACATGGATCCAATCCTGGAAGGAAAGGAGAGATTCCTTTAAAATCTTTGAGCTTGAAGAAATCAGGTTGCATGCCAATGGAAATGCCAAAATTTACAAAGAGAGAACCAAGGTCTAGCTTATTTCAAACATGAAGAGTATGGATGTCAAGGAAGGATACAAATTTTTGATATTCAATTATTCCATAAGATTGTTCCCATGAAACCCAAGATGAAGATGGTCAATGCCATCTATACTAGTAAAAATTTATCCATAAGGGATGACGGAGCTTTTTAGTTAAAAGTATGGTACATTCCCTATTAATAAACAAAGAGTTAAAGGAAATTATGAAGATAAAGCTTTCACCAAGAGAGATGATTTACAACTCTCTAAACCACGGACATAGGAATGACATACAAAGAGTCAAACTTATGACTCCAAATTAGCACTCCTTTGGAGTAACCCAAGACCTTTTGGACATATACATAATATTAAGTTTAGCAATTCATGTTTTTCCTTTGAACTTAGAATTTTCATACATAGCGGTAGTGTATAAATACCAAAATTTTATAACATATTTTTTAGTTGATATATTGTAGGAACAATTGATGATTATAAGAGTCATATTTATATCATTTTTATTAACAAGGTCCTCAAATTATTGAATATTTTCATCAAATATTGTCTTCATTGGTTGATGAAGACAATATTATCATCGGTTCAAATAATTCATTTGTCTTCATTGGCACATTTTTATCCGTTTTCTTTATGAAGTTGTCATATCTCTAAACAAATCAAACTTTTTTCGGTCGATGCTATCCATTTATTATCAGTTGTCTTTATCAACAGGAGCAAATAGAGCACTCATCAATAGATGGATATAGAAATTGTGTTGTTCTATGCTCAAGTGATGAGCCAAATATTGATAATATGATGGGATACCAGTACTTACACATGGCTATTAATCTATTGGATGGACAAAGTGACATCACAAAACCCTAAGATAATCTCGCAAAAAATGCAATCTTCATCTGTGGCAATTCTTGTAGTCTCTAGCTCCTACTTGATTTTCATTGGTTTTCATTGTCATTTGTCTTCTACGTCATTGGACTCCTAGCCTCTGACAAACAAACTCACACAACCATCATGTTCCTCATGACATGGTGAGAAACTTGTCAAGGATATGTACCACTAATGCCATATATTTAGTAGTGGCAACAATGACAAGGAGATTTATTTGATTATATCCTACCCCCATTATCTCCCTCTAGCACTTTTCATCATAGTCAGGATCCCAACTAAGAAAACCTCTTCCATACCATCAACTTTGTTGTAGGTGAATCTCATTGTAGATGCGACCTCCATCAACTGACAAGTTATAATTTATTAGAGACCTCTATTCAATCAGAAATATCATTGGTCTTTCACATCTAGAAACCAATGACACTTCACCATTAAAGAAACCAACAAACAGTTCAATAGTGATTGATATCATCAATTGTCATTGGTAATTATCTATCTTTATTAGTCTAATGGTTGTGTAGTCATATGAGTTTCCATTAGTTGTCAACAACCTATCGATCATCACCTCCACAACTAACAAACTTTCATTGGCTGCTAACTCATTTTCACCAATAAACAATATTTCATCAGTCAAGCATTTGACATCTTCATTGACCAATCGATTCCTCATTAAGTTTTCATCAGTTGTGGCATTCGAGAAAAATTGACAGGATAAACAAAGACCCCAAAAGCTATAACATAGAACATATTGAACAAAAGATGCTACATGTAGATGAATTAAGAGACAAATTGAACGAGACGGAAAGGATGAAAGAAGCATCAATAGCTTATTTAGAAGAGAATGGGAATCCAACCACTAAGATTATACAAGTTATCTCCTAGAGCATCACTTAAGGCACATGTTGGTGCTCAACCCCTAGGAGCAAAGTTATTCATAGGGAAGTGAATCATTCACATCATCTATATACAAACCATTGAAAGAATATTTTAACTCTAATAAAAGAAAAGTTGTTGACCCTAGACCTAGTGACCTGACAAAGAAGAAGACTAGGGTAGGAAACAAGGCACAATAGGAAGTTGAAGCTGACTACCAAAGAATAATCTATAATACAACCCTTGGCAGTTGAGACCACACCTTCTTCATCACCAACAACAACATCATCTTAACATTCGGACATTAAATTCATTCCTAGCGATGAAGAGAACCAACAATATTATGATATCATGGGTAGGAAACGAATTTATAAAGAAACAAGGTTTTGTTGTGGATGAATGCTAAAAAGTCTTCGCATATTCACTAGGGTGAAGCTTCTTCTACAAGGCACAAACATTTCCATCATTTGTTTCTTGGAGGAGTTGTCATACTCATAACTCACTCTTGAGGTTATGTTCTATCTCATCAAAATAACTATTGAGGAAGATAAATAGGATGATTGTGAAGGCCTTTATAGGCTTTTTGTCAGACTATTTAATGGAATTTTTGCTATTCAATTCTTTCGTAAGATTGTTACCATAAAGAATGTTGAACAAAATGTTCTATTTTCGTATTACCATAAAGATTGTTACCGTAAGATTGTTACCATAAAGAATCTTGAGGTTATGTTCTATCTCATCAAAATAACTATTGAGGAAGATAAATAGGATGATTGTGAAGGCCTTTATAGGCTTTTTGTCAGACTATTTAATGGAATTTTTGCTATTCAATTCTTTCGTAAGATTGTTACCATAAAGAATGTTGAACAAAATGTTCTATTTTCGTATTAAGAAGTAACCTCTACAAACAAGCAAAAATATGATAGATAATCTAGAGGCTTTAGCATAGATAAGTTATGGTAATGGATTTCCAAAGAGAAGTTCCATAAACTAGGACAGTCTAAGGGTTTTAGATGCATTTTAGGATGATGCATGTTATACACAAACTCATATCTAACACCATCTTCACATGATCTGATACAGGAAATGGGACCAGAATATACCTCTGCATCCTATGATGTAGAATGGAGAAGAAACCACTAAACATAGAAATGTTGCTAATAGACATCTGGATGATGGCAAGTTCCCCAGATGGTCTAAAGTGACTTGTCATGGGAGGCCTAATCACTTTGATTGGGCATCTCCTCACTTGTCCTAGGCTCCTCTATAACTTTACAAAAGCAAAATGAGACAAACTTGTAGATGCAAAGTACCTAAATTCTATTGGGTGTTGTAAATAAAGAAGGCAAATATTTTTATAGTTTCAGAAGGTTTGACTTACTACCCCTCCCTAAGATGAGCAACTATGACAACAAAACCCATCTTCTAAATGGAAGAAATTACAAAGATAATATCAGAGTGACTTCTTCCACTCAAACACCCAAATCTAGGGAGGCAATACATGCCAGCCCATCCAAAGTAGTAGATACTAAGAAGGCAGACAAGCCATCCCATAGAAATATAATTTTCATGGTTCCAACAAAAGGTGTAAGGGAACATAGAAGAAAAAGCTCCAGCAACCAGCAACCCAAAAATAGCTCCACAAGGAGAAATCAATTCTACCAATGTAGCAAACTACCCACATCAGGAAATTAGCTACTCGGCCATCTCAACCTAATCCTAGCACATGCCTATGGGAAAATATTAGAAACAAAGTAGACTCCTCCAATGGTATGTGATAATGAAGAACACTAGATCAACAGAGGCGCTCAACAACCTTCCCCACTTAAAGATACCCACCAAAGGAGCTTGGAGAAGTAGGCCCAGCACAAGAAGCCACATCCCTATCCAGAAGATAAATCTATCCCAAAACAAACTCCTCCAACAAGCCATCAATGAAATGCATCAACTCAATTCATGGAGTTTGAAGAAAATTCAACATAATTTGTTAAAAAATACCATAACAATACAACTGCTTGCACACCCCAACAAGTAGAACAAATGGTAGTCAATTAGTGCTAGATGAACAAGGCCATAATGACTATGCAATAAGAAGTTCAGGAGTTGTAGAGGGAATACGTGGAGATATAGATAGAGCGGGACGACAACAAAAACTCAATAAACCAAGCATTATTGAACCTAATTAGATGAAAGACGCTTCCTCAACCTCGACATCATTAAGACCACTATAAGGGGGAAAATATCTCATAGGTGTCAAAAAGTCAAAGTCTAAAACATGCCAAATGTTAGAAGAGCAGCCCCCGTCACATGCTTGTAGCACTGCCAACTAGGACGAGGTTGCCACTACTGTAGTGGAAATGCCTAAATACATTGTCACAATGGAACTATTAGGACACAATGATGGGGATCCTTTTATTGAAAAAATGGGTGACTCAAGAGAAGTTTATGAGGCATATATTAACTCAAGAACTTACACAGTTCATTATGGGAGACTCTAGAGAAGGTAATTAGGTAGAGATAAACTCAATAGCTTCCCCTATATAATAAAAAAATGCACCTAGAACAAAGAGGAAGGAAATAGAAGTAGAGGTTTCAGAAGAGAAGAAACATCGACCTGACATTGTAGAGTGATGACGTGTCAACAAAGAAGAAGTTGCGGGAAACAACAATGCATTGCTGGAAGTAAGGAAATTATAGGATGAGTTAGTGGGCAGAATTACTAAACATGAGATCAAAAACTCTGATGAAGTTTTACATGATGAGGCTCCACCACTCCCATCATTTGGAGAAATGTGAATCAAATTCTTCTTCTACCCACACATAGAACTATCTAGACCAGACAAGTAGAAAAGGTAGAAAAAGACACACCTTTACTGAAGACAAGTCCTCTGATAGTGAAGAAGTAGAATTAAAGGACTTCTTCAATGATGCACCATGTAAAACACAAAATCAAGTCCTCTCTAAACAAGAGGTTGAGAAAACCATGATACTATCTAGACTCTTGCCTCTGTCATGCTACATGAAGGACATGAATATGGCTTCCACAACACGGTTGACAAAGTGAGAGATGCATGTCCTTGTTGATGTCTTAGATGAAAAAAAACATATATGCAACATTGTCTACCTAATAGAGAGATGTGTTATGACCAGAGATGATTTCCATGGTGAATTTAGGTCAAAGGTGGGCATAAGAAAATAGTTTATTAAGGTGATTTGTGCCTCTACCTTGGAAGAGTTTATGTATAGAGAAAAAGATGGACATGTCTTAGAAAAACACCCACTCTTTCATCCTTCATCTAATACAACAAATAAGGTACTATAAGGTATTGATATAGTACACGGTTTGGAGATAAACACATCATATGCAGGAAATAAGTAATCATAAGACATAAAATTAGAAACAGGATGGATATTGCAAGAACACTTCCCTTTTCTTAGGGATAAAGGAAATCATTGGGATTTGTAGAACCTCCAGAGGTAGTTGTGATTGGAGGTGGATTGAGAGATGCCCCATCATCTTGTACCTATTTTGAGTTATCTAGAGAACTTTCCTAATTGATACATGGCCCTATGGATGGGTCATTGGTTCTACGTAAAGAACTTGGAGTAGGATCAGTTACAACAAATATTAATGGTAGGTCTTATGAAGAAGTTTGAGAGGTTTCTATGGATTTTCCAAAGTAAGGGGTGTCTTCAAAAATTGTGACATCAAAGGATACCAAAAAATTATGTGTGCTAGGATAATAACAATGATACCCTTTTGAATTTTGGAATGTTCAAGGAAGATACCCTTCACCGCTCAAGGACTGAGCTTGTCATGTCCTTTTTAATTCATGAACTAATATACATCACCTAATGATTTAGGATGAACTCTATATAGAGTGAGATTAGGTTATAAAATCTAAAATAGGATTTGATTATGTGAAATGAATGAAGGCATACGAACAATGAGGTAGTCTTTCATCAGGACAATGTCTCCCAAAAATAGTAGGGAACATTCATATGGTGAAGAAGAGTTCTTATTGTTTTGATAATATGCCTATTTGTTTGTTCTACTATCCCATTTTTTGAGGATATGGGGACTATAAGATTGATGAATAATTCCTTTGTTTGAAAGAAATGAGGACAGTGTGTGACTGAAGTAACCTTTTGCATTGTCAGTTTGAAAAATGTGTAAAAGAATTGTGTTTTAATTTTAAGACAAAATTTTGCATAATATAGAGAATTGCACAACGGTATTTCATGATGTACAACCATCTATTTCTAGAAAATTTCTCAATAAAAGTAACAAAATATTGAAACACATGTTTGGAGGAGACCCTACTAGCTCCAAAACATATGAATACATAATATTAAAAATAGAGTCTGCACACATTAAATCTATAGATGGAAAACTAGATATAATGTACTTTCCTAGTTGACAATCTTCACAATTAAGCTTATATAAATGAGGGAAATGCGGATGTAAAATGCAAATCTTATCAAGAGATAAGTGACCAAGATGACTATGGATGTGTAGAGGAGACGCAGCCATGCAAGATTTCACAACCCTTTTCAGATAGTAGATACCGGCTTCCTCATACCCATCAGCAATCACTGCCTTCATCGAAAGGTGCTATATAAAACATCAATCAGGATCAAAAGTGATGGAGGTACAAATATTGTGGGTTAAGTTATTAATAGACCTTACATCTAATGGAAAGGAATGAAAAAAAGGGTGGATGACAATTGATATGAGGAAGGGGCGAGATGGTCTCACACTCTGAATGGAAAATGAAGATCCATTTGCAATGGTGACCTTAGAGGTACTACTTCTTGTGGTGGAAATATTTGTAATAAGACTATGTATACCTATAATCTGATCAACTGCACCAGAATAGAGTATCTATGATGATTAAAATTTGTTTGGGGATCAAGCTATGCATGTTGTACATGAATTGGATGTATCTGGCATCTGTACATATGAAGTAATATATGGGGATACTTGTTGGGATGCATGGATCTGAAGGAATTGATTATATTCTTCGTCAGTCATCCTGATCTAATGAGGAGTTTTCTTAGTAGATTCTTTAAGAGTGGGAATAGGAGTATGAGATGGTATCCATGATTAGAGTATCATATATCCTTCTAGTGACCCTTTTCCCACAATCAGTCCACATGTGTCATCCTCTACCCCTAGATCGCCCCCCAACCATGACCATGTTCTCTATTAGATATATTGATGGTGTTGTGATAGATGAATGTAAATGAATTTGTGATAGGATTGACTAAAGAATTTTTCTTGAGAATAGCTCTAGAAACACGTTGATGATATGCTTCTCACATGGATGGAAGCTCCGTCCCTAACAAAATATTACTTCTAATCATATTCCTTACAAAGACCAACAAGGAACTCAATGACAATCATCTAATATCACTACTTCTGGAGTTTGATAGCATCAACACAGATAGGAGGGAGACTATTTAGATCTTCTGTGATGTGAGTGACCTCTCCAAAATATTAGTGTAGAGACTTCTCCTCTTGATGAAGATTTGACATCTCACCCATCATGTCATGCATTTGAGAGATGTTGTTGGAGTACATAAGTTAGGGATGATCCCATACCAATTTGTAGTCAGCCAAGTGCTCTGAGATATTAATGATATGAGACTCCATTGAGTTCCATATATTTGAGAGGAGCTTGTCATCATGTTGTTTTCCATTGTGGGAGAGAGTCATTAGTCAGAGGTCTTTCCATGAGATGCCACCCTTTATACTAACCTTTGAACCAGATAGTGATCTTGTGACTCCACTAATTGAAGTTGCATCCATTTAATTTTCTCTAAAAGATGACAAAATTCTGGATAAGAAGAGGTGTGGATGTAGGTTGTGGAGGCTTTTCATCTCCCATGATATAGTGTAAGCTGGGTGCAACATGTTGTTTTAGATTCTGATAGGGTGTGTCGTTGAATTTATGTAGTCATTGGAGATGACTCTAGATCTGGAGATTTCGTAGATCTATTTGTGTATGGATAGTGCACAAGGATGAAGCAATGAGAGTGGAGATGATTTCCACAGATATGGATCCAGTGAATATGATTTCCAAAAAGATGATTACCACTGGAAAGTGGTCAAAGAAGATGTGAATCAAGGTGGAGATCATTTACACTGGAGATATGTTTCCAAAGAGGTGGTTTCTAATGACAAGCGGCCAAAGAAAATATGGATCTGGGTAGAGATGTTTTCCACCATAGATATGTTCCAACAGAGGTGACTTCTAGGGAAACTTGTCTTTAACCTTGGAGAAGAAGTGGTCGATGAGAACAATAGAGAAGATAACATCACCACCTAGAGAACTTGGATAATTCATTCTAAGAAAGGATTGAGGTGCTCTATTACCATATTACCTAGAGAAGGTGGAGGATATATTATGTGTATTATATACAAGAGGGATAACCTTTATGTAATACTATTGGTGGCTACCAATACTCATTTAAAGAATGTGGGACTAATCCCAATATAAAAGAGTATAGATAGACTTATACTTAACAACATCCTTTAATAAATTCTCTAGGTCATCATTATGACACATATCCTATATAGGCTCTTCCACAAATTAGTGACATGATCCTTTTCAAGGAATTATATCTAATGAATAAAATCAAATGCATCTACCTCATTAATCTGAGTACTCATCTCCATTATTCACATAAAATAAATGCCATTGTGCATCATTCTCTCCTTCACTCATGTCCCATATAAATGTATCAAAATTGGTTGTTTCATGCATTCCTTCATAACTCACCTCGTCTTCCTTATCAGATGCCCAATTGTATTCAAAAGCAATCCTTATAAGTGGAAGAGAGATTAGGGGTTCACTTGTATGAGGTCAGAGAGGTAGTTGATATTCTAACATGATATTCTCCTCAAACTCATTTCCCTAGTTCCATCCATTCTTACACAACCTTCATCTCTAAGAGGTATACGGTAATTTAAAATGGATTGAACCATTATTCTCATATGCTAGTTATAAATTTCCTCATGAATTTTGTGACAACTTAGTGGAGGTAAAGGAGTATATTGTACCATTTGGTGATGGTTGTTGATTGGTATTAGAGACTCTATTTAATTGGTTATTTAATTTATTGGGCCGATTTATAATATTGACCCAGTTGAGTCTTGTCTCCTTGGGGTTTATCTTGAGTCTGTACACTTCCCCCTCATCCTATTTATAGGAAGTTTGGATGCCCTTCTATTAATAAGAAAAACACATACACATGGGACTTCCCCATCATATCATTTTTTCACATGGTATTAGAGTAGGCTTTCCTATGTTTCCCCTAACCCTGAGAGAGAGCAAAGGAGAGAATCCCCCCTATGGGCATCCACTGCCACTAGGCGTTGCTTGGCTATCCATAGGGGTTTCCTACCCATGCTTCTTCTAGGACGTCTCCATGGAGAGTATCCATCAAATCAACAAAAACCATCCACCTTGAAGTTGTTTCTACTAAATCTACGTGGGACGTTATGCTACTACCTTTATTTGTTGCTTTTTGAGCTGCCACTTTTGCCCTATTTGTCGTTATCATCTACACTAATAAAGAACTGCACCACCATCATCTACACTGACTTTATCTTCCATGCCACCTCTATTGAGATCTAATCCCAAATCTTGGATAAAGATCTCCATTTATGCTTATATTGGGGAAATATCATCCACATATTGCTATGGTGGAGATCCAAAAGGGTTTTTCTACCCCTTCTCTGATGTCTTAGGTTATTTTGTTGTTGCCTTTAACACAACATGTCATTGTTTGATTGGTGTATTGATGAAGTTATTCTTCATTTGTGACTTTTTTTATAAAATGTGTGTGGAGACACGACATGTCTTCTAAATGACATGGCATGCCACCTACCATCTTCCTTACTTCTTCCCTAAGATTCGTCAACTGACATGACATGTCACCCTATGACACAACGTGTCGCCTGCTTGCTACTGGAAATCACCTGTTACATGAAACAACATGTCTCCCCAATGACACGGCATGTCACCTACTAATTTTTTACACATTGTTGTACTACATAATCTACAATAATTTTGTAACATGATAGAGGTTTCTAAACATGAAGAGTCCCTATATTTATACTTACCAACAACACTTATCCTCCTTTTCTAAAAAAAATATATTTGTTTTTTATTTTTAACCCCCTGCCACCCTTTCCAGCCTCACCGCTACATACATATTGCATACCTCCTTAATACTTGTATTACTCACCCATATGCATATTGTGCATACTAACTAATCGGTCCTTAGTTGGATCTGATTTTTTCTATGATTGATATAGACAGGGGGCTACTGTTTAATTATATACATGGTGTGAGGGGGAGAATTGAGAATGATGAGTTGAGAAAAGAGATGATATGAAGGAGAGAATAAGAGGATTTTAGTTCTACTGGTCTATGGGTCTTCATTCTACTTTTATTTTTGTGATGTGGTGTTATTTTTGCTGCTATGTGGATCCTTCTGATGTCATATGGATCCTTTATGCTATTTTTACAGCTACTATGTGGTGTTGATTTTGGTGTTATGTGAAATCTTTCTACTACTATTATTTATCTATTTATCGTGTGAAGATCTTGAGAACCTTATTCAAATCTTTCTACTACTATTATTGATCGGTTTACCTTGTATAGATCTTGAGAACCTTATTCATCACCATCTCAATTGCTGTTATGAAGTTATCTACTTCACTTATGCTATATGTAGATTGATTTTCTATTCGGAAATGTCACCCTTGATACTTGTAGTATGATTAGTATATTTTATTTTCTACTTTTTGATATTACACTATCTCTCATATGGTCTTTATTTGCATGTTGACTCTCCACTTGTATGTGCTTCGTTTTCATGTTGACTCTTTGTCCGTGCCCTTGCACATCAACCACTGATACTACTATAACTCAACACTCTCTGGACTGTGATGTCTACTATTGTGATGAAAACTTTATGATGATAAAAGATGATGAAGATTCTGATTCATGATTCTACATAAACATGATGGAATTTCATCTACATTGGATATTAAAGTCCTTTATCTGTTCACTACTTTGTGCACTAGTCTTCAATCTGACTACATCATCTACTTTCCATTTTTGTGTGTTAGTACTCTCTAGATAGTCCATGTTTTGTGCATGATGACTATTTTATTATCCATGCTTTGTATGCATTTTGACTATTGCTTCTTGTGACCAAGAACTCTCTGGTCTATTTCCTGATAATAGTGACAATAATGAAAGATCATGGTACCTACCTATTGTTGTTCACTTCTACTCTATATGTCACTTCACATTGATCAAGAAGCTCCCACTACCTGCCTGAGTACGCACTTTGAGATTATCGACTTGAGGGGTAGTATTTGAGTGTTTGAGTACTTTACGTAACATTGAGAGGAATAATTTTTTCTTGTAAGGTATTGAATTATATTTTGTTATTTTGTTTTAGTTTTTCTATCTATTTGCAAGGTTACTTAGGATTATACCAAGTTCGATCTTGGGGGGAGTATTAGAGAGTCAGTTTAATTAGTTAATTAAATTATTGGGTCCATTTATAATATGGTCCCAATCGTGTCTTGATCCATTGAAGTTTGTCTTGACTCTGTAGCTCCACCCTTATCCTTCTATAGGAAAATTCTACCCTTCTATTAAAAACAAAAACACATACACATGGGACTTCTTCATCATATCATTTTTTCTTGCATCTATGGCATACATGTGCATTTCCACAATGTAAACAATAGAGAACCATGGGCATATTGTTTTTATCTTTTTTTTAATGAATGAAGACCAACAAAGAAGGAAATGTGTACATAAAATAATGAAACTTATCAAAAAAATCATGTGGAATAAATATGATACCTAAATTAAGAAGCATTCATGTAAATGAAATTTGCAAAAGAAATGAACTATTAATTTGGTCTATATTGGCATATTCTAGATTTTACTTTGCTAGTAGTTATGTTCACCAACTCCTAAAAATGTCACTACAGACTTACATGTGAATACCACATGTACAAACACAAGTGCATGGTCATCAAGTAATAAAGGAACTGTGAATCTCGAGTTGTCAAACCAGAGGGTGTTGGGCCACTAGAAACTATTATTTACTAGAACTAATCATCTTTATTGAGAAAAAAGTTGATTTGAGTTTGATTAATTGACCAAGATGTTGGAATAGTAAGATGTTAATTAATAAGGCTAAAAACTAGGGTGTGATGTTTTGTATAACATTAGTTTAATCCAACATCATATTAAATTGATCCTATACTTGGGGGTTGCACAAAAGTGCTAAGTCCTTTTCAAATCATATACCATACCTGGTAGAGAAGAATATTACTTTTATGGTATCCAAGCACTACTACATTCATTACATTCTAATTCTATAATGAAAAAAGCCTCACATGCATAAGGATACTACCCTACTTTTATGGATGTGTGTTCATGGAGGAAATCCAACAAAACTATCATCTTTTGACAACTAATTTTATTGAAGATATCAAACAAGATAGTTAATCAAGTTCGATTTGGATAAAACTCCCATACATGAAATTCAATCAACGACAAGATATGAACCATATCTACTATATTTACTATAGTTACATGTCAGGATATGCCCGGATCCTCGGAAAAAGGAATATAGTTCTTACAAATTTGATGTTAAACATGACTTTGTAGGTCCTCGACATTTCTGGGTGACTTCCTTTAGTTGAATCTACCCAATTTATACATGGAAGGGTTCAAAGACGGAGTTCAAATAGTAGAGGAGACAGTGTTTCCAATAGGAAAAGGGGAATCTATACTTACGATGAATCTAAAAAAATATAGGAAAAATACACCATATATTCACCAAAGAGAGTATCAATGTTACTCCATGCTTTAGTTTTGTACTAATCTTAATGAAGGCCATTGATACAATCTAGCAAAGGTATCAAACATTATGCCTATTCAACAGAATTAGGGTTATTAAGAGTAAACTCCACCTAGACCTATCAAACTAGTGGGTCGGGTTGGGTTTGGCTTGGGTCATTGCAGGTGCAATCTTGTGGTTGCAGGTCAAAAAAGACCCACTTATAAGTGGTTCATACAAAACTTCACCCAAACCAAACCCAAGGGGTCATGGTTCAACCCATGGGTACTCATATAACTTTTACTAAATCTCAAAGTTCTCGTTATAACCAATAGAAATGTAAGTTCTATATTCTTTTACATGCAACTCTTTTTTTTACATGTAACACAAAGTATACCATTTGGTTCACTACATTTCACGTTAATCATGATAAAGAACAACATTTGTTGTTCCAAATGAGTCTAAAAAAATTCTCACTTTTTGTTTTTAAAGTCACATATGAAAAAGGAACAATTTGTCAGTGCATGTAGATGTCTAACACATAAAAATTTGATGTAATTGAAAGATAAAAAAAAAGTTAGTATGATGTTATCATTTCTGTTAATACACAAGTATAAATGATTGTTACTATTACAAATACACAAGTGTTTGCAAGACAAAAGAAAAATATTTGGAAACATATATACATGTAAGTTCAAGTGCACGATAATAGGTACAAGAACCCTGATGTTCTTTGGAAAGAGATTGAGAATGATATCAAGATTTTATCTATGTGATCTACTGTTGATTGCTTCAGATGGAGGTTTGAAGGTTTGGTGTTGGCCGAGTATCTATTTTTTGAGTATGGTTATATCTTCTGCTTCCAAGTTGTCTTAATGGCTTTCAGCTTCTGGATGTGTTCCCTTGGAGGTTGTTGTGCCTGGTTTGCTCTGGCTTTTGGCTTGGGAGTTTGCTCCTTTCTCGGTTTAGAGGTGGTTGAGTTTTGTTTGATCAAGCTGCTTGTCCTATCCTTCTTATCTACTTGCTTCAGCTGGTTATGGTTTACGGTTTTAGCCAGATCCTTGGAAGGTTTTCTGCTCTCTCATCTTTCAGCTTTGGATCAGTCTTGGACAGTTTTGGTTGCCTGGATTTGTGCCTTCATCCATGCTTGTTCTCTGGATATAGTCTTATGGTTGTTTTGCTCCCTTCCCTCTGTTGTTGATGTTTTGCTCCCCTCTCACTTATGTGATGGTCGAGTGTTCTTTTGCTCTATGGTGCTTCTGATGCTTGCTTTGGTTATGAGTGGGGATGCAACTACTGCTTGCTGTGATTATGGGCTCTCTTGTTGTTGCACCTTCTCTGTGCGGATGAAAAGGTGCTGCAGATCCAGAGTGGTTGGAGCTGTTTTAGCAAGTTGAGCCATGAGACTCAAAGTTTTATAGATCCCCTTTCTCTTATCCATGATGTTCTTGACAGTTTGTTTCCTCATGTTCTGGTGATGGTCGAGTCCCCATCCTTCTTTGGATGTCGACGCTCCCCTCTCACCTTTTCTTTGATGGCTGCTGAGAGGGTCGAGTCACCATCCTGTGTGGATGTCGACGCTCCCCTCCCACTCCATCTCCCCTCCCACTCCATCTTGATGGTTGGATCTGTTGGTTTTGATCTGGTTTGTTGCTTAGAAGTTGTTGTATCCCTTTGCTCTGGCTTGTGCATCGGGTGTTGGCTTTGCTATTGATGTTTTTGATGCTGGGTGTTGCTGGTTGGTTGAGGCTGGTTCCTTGGTTGATAGGTTGTTCATCCGGGCCATGTGATCTTGCTGTTCGAGTGATGGTGTTTCTATCCTGGTCCCTGCCCTGCTGGTTGGGTGCTGCTTTGGAGATCTTTTTTCTCATCCTTGGAAAAGATGGATTGAAGTTGCTGGTTATGTTGGTCTTAGTTTCAAATCTGTGCAGTTTCTTAGTGACTTGTCTTTATTGCTTTATTCTTTGTTATCAAGACAGAATACTTTGTATAGTATGTTCCTTTCTTCATTTCCATATTTTGGGAATGAATGCATTGTAAATACCGTTTTTACAAAAAATGAAAAAAAAGCAAGACGAGTTTTAGCTGACAGAAAAAAAGTAAGTACAAAAACTACTTATTCAAATGCTCATTAAGTATATAATCATATACTCAGATTATCAAAAACATACATCTACACAATTTCATATTTAGTTTCTATTTTATTTATGTGGGTCACCCACAGGATGACCTGTGAAACCCACCTAATAAATAACTTGGGTCGAATTTGACCCCTATTTGAAAGGGTGTCCAAAACCCTTACTAAATGGGTTGATTTTTGGGTCAATGGCCCATTTTCATAGGTATCACTCCACCTCATTATATATCGGCATGTTTACATCCCAACGGTCAAGCTCGTTTAGTTTAAGATTGTTTTTGCCATCCAAAAAGGACTTGTGGCACAACTTGTTACCAGCTTGTCTTCTACTTCAATGTAAAATGTTAGTCCTTTTATGAAATGAATAAGAAATTGTTGGATCTAGGGATCTAGAGGGCGGTGACGGAGCTTCAAAATTCTCACAAGAATTGTTAGACCTTCAAATTATATCAATTTAAACCAAATGCTTAAGAATAATTAGAAGTCCTATCTAAGCAAGTATAGCAAGGATGAGAGAGATTGAAACATACACTTGGATAAGGTGGTTAGAGTGGTTCTAATCTCCAAACTAGGAGACCGTCAATCCACTACCTAGAGAGATCAACCTCTAGGACTTTGCCACCTATGTATACTTATATTCCATCATAAGATATACAAGAAGACCAATATACATCTAAGGGCTTACCTATTCAAGACGAGTTTTCACCTACAGAAGGACTTACCCACTTGATCAAGATGTCTTCAGCCTTCACCAAGGACTTATGCACATTTGCCTCAAGTCTTTGGCCTTGAAGTAATCACCCACTCTACTTGAATCTTCACCTTGTCACTCCCCTTCACCTGGAGAATATCTTCACTCCTTCTTCAACCTTGAAGAAGAACAACAACTTCACCTTCACTCAGAGAAGCTCACTTCAACCTTTTCTCTTTGAGAAAGGGGATTGGGAAGATGGAAGGAATAAGATCTTTACAAGATAACATGGATGTAGCTCTCTTACAACATGCCTAACTCACCCATAATCATGAAATGATTTGTAAATGAGAGATATAAAGGGACTCAAAAGGTTGCAACACACTCAACAATAGCAAGTACCAAGGATAGAACGAATGAGTATACATGGAATGAACTACAAGGGGTCCTATTTATAGCTATGGGTGTTCCTTTGAGTGTGGGATCACTTAAGAATGAAAAATAGCCATTTTCCAACTTACAACAGATCTATTTTTGTTTCTAACAATTCTCCAACGGTTGGAATCACTTTTTCTGCATTTTCTGTACAGTACATTTGGTTGAATTTCAATAGAGATAACTCGACCAATCCACTAACCGAAAAAGATAATTTCAAACTATTGGTTGAGTTTGTTCTGAGAAACTCAACCGATGAGTCAAAATCAGTTTTGGTCTGTAAATCAGTCAGTCGAGTTCTGTGAGTGTACAACTTGACCGATTGATCCATTTCCAAAAATCCATCACTGATCGGTCGAGATTCCAAATCGATCGACAAAGTTGCAGTGACAAATTTTTCAAAATGGTTTTGGAGTGACCAAACATTTGATTTAAGTGTCCCTGATTTTCTCTCATCTTAGTTACAAGTCATATCATCAATACAAGTGATTACAAAAATATTCTAAGGTGGTTTGGAGTGGTTTCCCAAATTGCACACTTGCATTGCATTTGACTTGAACTTGGACAAGATAGGGCTTGTGTAATTTGATCCTTTTCATGTACCTAAAGCCTGAAATCAATCTTAAACAAACATATTAGATACATATGAATGGAATGGTTAAGTCATTATCAAAATATGGACAAGTATAACTCTCAAGTCAACATTCTCCCCCCTTTTGACAATGACAAACCATTCCTCAACATATTGAAAAGGATATGTAAAGTTATACCTTAGCCTTGTAAATTATAAGGGGATTCAGAATTTTAACAATGTGAATTGCTCCCCCTTAATCTATGCTCACTCTTACCTGCATAGTTGGTCTTTCTACACAAAGCAATATAACAAGTTTATACTATATGGTCTTTTAGCAAGTCACATGATAAAGCATATATTGAACAAGAAAAGGATCACATAGGCAATAAAAGCAATATAGTTGATCTTCAAAACATTGAACTTCTCTCCCCCTTTTGGCATTATCAAAAAGTAAGTGGGTAGAAGAACACAAAAATAAGTCTTCTCCCAGCACAACCAAAACATTCAACCCATAAGATAAAACATTCAACCTCATAGCAAACAACAGACAGAGACGAGAGAGAGACAACCAATCTAAGTCATAATAAAAATATGGGAGACGTAGCACTAACACATGAGATATAGTCAATCAAAGAGTAAGTGTACATATAATTTAGATTGCAACACTAAAAGCATGTCCTTAAAACAACTATAAGAGAAAAACGATGAAAATAACATGATGATAGAAATAGTACATCTCAGATAATGTGGCCATATGTTTTTAGTAAAAAATAGTCTAGAAAGATATATATGATCATAATCTAAAGACTAGAAACTAAAACATCTTAATGTCTAGGCTATCTATGTCTACAACATCATCATCATCGTCAACATCATCAGCAAAAGCTTCAGACTCACAGTCATCATCTCCATCTGAAGGTGCAACAGAGATAACAACTTCACCTTCATCACCAGATGCACTAGCAAAGCCATCATCAGGGCCATCTAAACCATTCTCACCATCATCCTCAGATGCCTCCTCATCAGCAGCAATAGCTTCCTCATCAACCTGGTATGTCATCTCCTCATTGAAAGAAGGGCCGAAGCTATGATCAGGCACATGGAATTTTGCTCAGCCCAAGACATACCAAGGTCATGCAACTCTTGGGATTGAGGAAAGGTAGGAGCAGAGGTGCCAAGTCCTGCAAGCAAGGTAGTTATAGGACCAGTAGGGAAAGGAGCACTCCAAGGGTAGATCCACCAACAGCAGAGGGTGTAGTAGCAGAAGCAGTAGGTGGAAGGAGTGGGTAAAAGTGATTGTATGCATATGATACATAATCACCACCTGGGTAGGGTTGGTATGTAGGGTAAGTATGGGCATAGGAGAGGTTCATGGTAGACATGATAGTATAGAGATTCTTATGCATATGCTCCTGAACATGAAGGTTATACATTTGTTGATGCATCATGTAACCCATGAGGGTTTCATTTGATACATTAAATGAGGCATGGGTAGGTCAAGATGGCTGAGGAGATGGAAGTTCCTGGGTGGAGGTGGAGGCTTCAAGTGTGGTAGAAGAAGGGGTAGGCACACTCTTTTGAATTGTTGTCTCACTGATACAAACTCTTTTTCGAGCAGGTTTGTAATGAAGGTCATGAAAGAGAGACTTGCCAGTGGCAGACTAAAAAAGAGCACAAATCAGGACAGGGTAGGATGGGTGGGTTCCACGGGTGTTCTTACTAGAGTCAAAGCAGGTCATGTGATGGAAAATATATCCATACCACTTTACTCCAATGTTCTTTAGGATAAAAAACAATCATTGTGGTATTCTCTGCAATTTTAGTTTGGTTTTTCTTTGGATGAATATTGAAGTTGATTACCAGGGCGAGAATGTGGTTCTTTAGGTCTAAGGCAGAGGAGGGAAAGGTAGACTTCTTCCTGTAGGGAAACTGAGGCTTCTTCAAGAATTGATGTATGTCAAGGAGAGTTCATATTTCTTGTAGGAGGCCTTAGGGTCTAGGAGGTCAAAATACTCAGTGCAATCCTTCCTCCAAGTGTCGATCATATCAGTACCAGAGAAAAAGATATTCAGGGTATCTTCTGAGACTTGGAATTTCTTCCTGGCAATCATAGAAGTAAGAATGACTTGAGTGTTTGGCAGGGGTACAAGAGTGTCGTAATTCTTTGCAAATTTGCATAGAATTTGTGAACGTCTTTAGTGCTTGTGATGGAATTGTTGTAGCACGTGCGTTCAACACTCTGGGTAGAGAGGTGGTGGTCGTACAATAGCTCGGCAACCTGATCAATGACCTTTGGTCTATGCGGGTGTGGCTCAAACAAAGCACAAAAGGGAAGGGGTTCCTAGGATGGATTTCCTTGTACCTATTTAGAGCATCACTTGAGACAAAGAATGTATCATCAAATGGGATAAGGCAAGAGTTAGTAGAGGAGAGTGGTGCTCCGAAGGGTTCTCCTATTGGAAGCCATGAAGGCGAGATAACAAGATTGAGAGATAAAAAATGTAGGGAACACCACCAACAACATACCAAACACCTAGGGTTGATGTGCTAGAGGTCTATGCAGGTGAAGCAAGGGTAGACTAGGGCTAGGAAGAGGATGGTCGGGGTTAGGGTTGAGAGCTTGAGGGAGTTAGAGAGTGAATCAATCAATTTTTCTCTCGTTGAGCGGGAGAGAAGTCGGCCAAACCACACTTAAGTTTGCTCCAGCCTGACCATCGATCGAGTTTTGTGAGATGGAAACTTGATTGAATGGATTTATACAAAATCCCTCAGCCACAAAATGGCCGAGTTGGCAACTCGATCGATGGTCAACATGAACCATCATTAGAAATTTAAATTTCTAACTATTTGAGTGCTAATTGAATTTATTTTTCTAGTCCATTTTTTGCATTTGAAACATACTTAGGCACATATCACTCATCATTGGGTACTATTTAGCGATAAAACAAGTGTTTATGAGCAATACCCAAAACAAGCGAAAAACACGGAAAAAGAACATGAAAATTTAGCATATAAGCAAGCAAGGGTGATCAAGACATGAGAAAAGCATATAGAATAGATAACAACTAACTAGAGGGCATATCATATTTATTCAAAGTAGTTACTAACAATTTCGATCTAATAAAATTAAACCACTCTCTAGCTAGAGGTTTAGTGAAAATGTCTTCCAACTGATTTTCTGTGTCTACATGCATGATATAGATATCCTTTTTGGCAATGTGATCATGAAGAAAATGATGATGAACCTCTATATGCTTGGCTCTACTATCCAATATAGTATTTTAAGATAAATTGATTGTGCTAGTATTATCACAATAGATAGGAGAAGCATCAAAATAAATGTTAAAGTTATGGAGCATTTGCTTCATCCATAGGACCCGGGCACAACAACTCCATGTTGCAATGTATTCAGCCTCGGTAGTAGATAGAGCCACTGTGCTCTATTTCTTAGAGAACCAAGACACCAAGCATGGTCCTAGGAGTAAGAAAGTGCCACGTGCACTTTCTATCAATCAAGAATCATGCGTAATCCGCATCACTATAAGTCATAAGAGTAAAGTCCCTTGACTTGGGATACCATATCCAAAAATTTAGGGTTTTGGTTAAGTACCTTAAAATCCTCTTAACATCTATAAGACGTGATTTGTTGGGATTTGATTTAAATCGAGCACACAAGCCAACACTAAACATTATATCATGTCTAGAGGTAGTTAAATAAAGTAAACTTTCAATCATAGATCTATAAAGCTTCTCATCCACTTTCTCACCTTCTTCATCTTAATCAAGTTTGGTGGTGTTTGACATGGGGGTGTCCATCGACTTGGTGTTCTCCATCCCAAAGCACTTTACAGCTCACTTGTGTACTTGCCTTGGTTGACGAATTTCCCATCTTTAATTTGCTTGATTTGAAATCTGAGGAATAAAGTAAGCTCACCCATCATGCTCATCTCAAACTCACTCTACATAAAATCACTAAACTCCTTACAAAGATCAAGATTAGTTCCGCCAAAAATGATATCATCAACATAAATTTAAATGATAAGAAAATTATTAGAAGTGTGTTTCACAAACAAGATAGAATCTACTTTGCCCATGATATACCCGTGGTCTAACAAAAAGTTCTTTAATTTCTCATTCCAAACTCAAGGTGATTGTTTATGTCCATAGAGAGATTTTTGCAATAGATAAGCATGGTTAGGTAAACTATCATGTTCAAAGCATGGGGGTTGTGCAACATACGCTTCCTCCTCAATTGTACCATTCAAAAATGCACTTTTAACATTCATTTGATAAGGAAGAAAGTTCTTATACCTAGCAAAAGTAGGCAACATACGAATGGACTCAAGTCTAGCTGTAGGTACATATGTTTCATCAAAATATGTACCTTCCTACTGATTGTAGCCTTGAGCCTACTTTGTTTCCTACCACCTTTCTACTTTCATCTAGCTTGTTGCGGTAGACCCACTTGGTGCAAATAACCTTTCTATCACATGGTCTTGGCACTAGGGTCTACACTTTGTTCTTCTCGAATTGCAACAAATTATACTTGCATGGCTAGGATCCATTCATCATCACCAAGAGCTTCTTTGGAGTTCTTTGGCTCAAATTGTGAGATGAAGGCGATGTTGGCTTGTTCTTTGTTGAAGGCAACTTGTATCTTTACTCTTTTGAAAAGGTCATCTAAAATCAACTCTTTTGGATGATTCTTTGCATAGTGGGGATTTAGATTCTTCTTTTCTTCATTTTTCTCTTCTTCTTGAGTGATCACTTTTGTTCCTTTTTGAGTGATGCTGAATTCTTTTAGGATAGGAATCACTTCACCTGCAACAACATCATTTGGAGGAATATCTTTGGAAATAGAGGGGTCTCAATAAACTTAACATTAATATATTCTTCTACTTTAGCAAGATCAACATTAAACACTCTATAAGCCTCGCTAGTAGTGCTGTAGAAAAAAAAGAAAGCCTTGTATGATTTCGGATCAAACTTGTTGAGAGAATCTTTTGTGTTAAAAACAAAATAAGGACATCCAAAAATATGAAAGTAATCGATACAAGGCTTCCTACCAAGCCATATCTCATAGGGGGGTTTCTTCAAAGAATGTGTCAAAACCTAGTTTTGCACGAAACATGAGGTACTAACGGATTCGGCTCAAAACTTCTTTGGAGTGTCATACTCTAAAAGCATGGTCCTAGCCATCTCATGTAGTGACCTATTCTTCCTCTCTACAACCCCATTTTGTTTAGGTATTAGAGGTGAAGAGAAATTATGTGCATGTCTAGATTCTTCACAAAAATGTTCAAAAAGATCATTTTCAAATTCTCCCACATGATCACTACGGATGGAAAAAATATGGCAAGAAGCTTCATTCTCAACTCCTTTAAAAAAATAGAGAAAACATCAAGCTTATCACTCTTAGAAACGAGAAAGAAGGTCCAAGTATATCGAGAGAAATCATCGACAATAACAAGTATTTTGTAACATACCAAATTTTGAAATTTTGTCTTTTGGCCCTCTTTACCATCTTTTCCTTTCATTTCTATACTTATTGGCCTTTCTATTTAATTAGTGGAATTTATAGTGGTTTAGTGAACATTTATTCATTAATTATACCAATGGAAGGGTTTATGCACAAATACCTCAGTGAAAGCTTAATTACCATAATTAAGTTCTCTAAACCTTAATATAACTTTTTGATATGATTTGAAAACATAAAATGATCCTAAGTTTCAAATTTGGTTTGATTTGGATGTTGTTTCTGCAAGTTATGCAATTTTAGGTAGATTCTGGACTTTTATGCAATTTACCCAATTGGGAGGTTTTCTTTGCAAATTATCAAATAAATTTTAATACTTAGATATTCCCTTACCATTAACGAGATTTTAAACCATTTGAGCACCTAGTTTCACCTTGGTTTGATGGTATTTCTTTCCAAGGGCATTCGAGGGATTACCCTCTTTATAAATGTGCTTATCTTTAAAAGCTATCAACCAATGAGGTTATTTCTTTCTTGAAAAACGGTGGGGATGGCCTAGATGGATCTAGGGTCGCTTAGGACTGACTTTTGATATCCAAGAAGATTCCATGAGCTGCCCTCTTGCATGGCCATCAAGCCCTAGGCTAAAGACACATGGAAAGTCCCTTAGACACCTCATGCTTCACCTCTTTCTTTATATAGCCATGTCTACCCCTTCCCAACTCACAATTCGAAAACTCTTGCTCTCCTTTTCTTTCATCTAGCTTAGAGAATATTTCCTTGTGTATTTGGCCACGAAGTTTTTATCCCAAGGTAATAGAGGGAGTCTAGCTTGGTGAAGAAGACTCCTGGGGTTTACAAATTGCTCTATTAGGGTTTCTAAAGCTCCTGCTTGGTGAATTCGACCAAAACTAGTAAGTTGCCTCCCTTCCTTCCCTATTTTCATATTGTTAGTCTTCCTTACACCCTATTACAGGTCATAACCATGGAATTACATCGTGAAACCCCACCTAGAACCCTAAAACACCTCATCTCTATGCTCTTTTGCTAGGGTTTATCACCTCTAAGTTGAGAAGGTGATCTTTGTCCAAGAAAGGAGATAGGCTTGGAGCAAACAGACATTCTAAGCTCGTATCCTTTATGTTTGTACCTTCTTATCTTCCCTAGAGGTGAGTTTCATAACCCACTTCTCATATATTGCTTGCTACATGCTTAAAATTCATGCATCTATGTTTAAAATCAATGATTTCCATCTCTATTTACCATGTTCATCTAGGGTTTTGGTTTCTTACCGGTTTACATTCTCTAGAAGATCTAGTTTGGATAAGTATTAATTTAAAAGCATGATATTAGTTCAAATGGTGTTTTCCCTCCCTCCCTCTCTCTCTTTGCCTATCTCATTTGGTTTGATGATGTGTCAGTTTCTAATTGGCCGAATTTCAATAATTCATAACTTTTGATTCCTTTGTCCAAAAACTAAAGTAAAATACATCATGAACTCAAAAAAACATTTTATTTTCAATAATAATATTTCCAAGTATTGTTTTTGAGTTTTGTCAATGGTGGTTTTCTAGAAAATGATTTAATCACTTAAAAATCACCAAAAATACACTCTAATCATCGTAACTCCAAAATATGAAAAATTATATGTTTTCTTAATCAAAAGAATCTAACCAAGTCTATGGTGATGTTTTCATAGTCTAAATCGAGTTTTTTCTTAAAAAAGTAAAAATATGAGTTTTCTCTACCTTAATGCATATATATCATTCTAATACATGTATTCGAATTGAAAATAGGAAAAATTGATCATGGACTCAATCAAGTGATGAAAGTGGGTAATATGAATAACAATGAAAGGTATGTGCTGCTATGTATGTGAAATCCATCTTTATTCATGTGCATTAACACCTTAAGTTGGGAATAATTGTGCCTTAACCTATTTTTCTATGATGATGCTTTATTAAACCCTATTTCATATACTCTTGAATCTTTTGATATACTTGCCTCATAAATCAGTTTTGGAATATTATTGTTGGGTCTTGGTACCCCACTGTCATGCTTATTGATTCATATAATTATCCTTGCCATGACTACATTTTATAGCATGTGTATTTATGTTCTATTTAAAATAAAGTAGTGGTACTTATGTACAACCACCCATAGAGGGCATGTAAATAATCTCCCTGGGGAATGTATTATTCTCCCCATAACAATTTAGGTGACTGGGAATGTCTTATTCTCCCCTCACCTATAGGTTAGAGGTCTGATAGGTGCCTCAACCCTACTTATTTAGGTAGACATAACCATCTTACATGCAAATCCTTTTTATTATATTTGTTAGTGGCAAGCTTCTTTGATATATAGCCTCATACTCTTGTTATCTTCATCATATGATGAACCCTAGCCTGTTGTTATTTACTTTACATATCTAGATATCCTAGAATTTTTGTGACACATACTTTTCTTTCCTTTCCCTTTTTGCTGGGTGCCTTCCCAACCACCCAGGTGTTGAGCAAGGTGATGGATTAGACAAGGAAGATCATAGCTTTTGGCTTGGACTCAGTTGATGGAGATGTTGCTTGGAGACAAGATTGTAGTAGTCTAGACTTCCCTCTATCTAGATCCTGATTGTGTATCTTGATGTAAACCCTAATGGGAGAATTTGATGTATTTTTGTAAACCTTTTATGAAATTGAATATAGACAGTTATTTTTTTTATTCCGTTGCTTTCTTATGGTGTTTTGTATACCAATGTTTAATAAATTTGGAAAAATTAATGCCCATTCCATCATACCTCTCAGAATGTTTGGAATGGATGTCAATTCTTCAACTGTTTAGTAAAGGGGTTATTTCACTCCCTTACAGCATGGTATCAGAGCCCATGGTAGTTGGAATCTGACTATTTCAATTTTTTCTCCCTAATTAGAATCCATGCCTTACATAGTTCCTTTTGGTGACATGGTTTCCCTAGACTTGATCTATAAATGATGAAAGGTTGATTTAGGACCATATAGTTCCACATTAATATCATGATGAATAAAACTCTAAAATACTCATAACTAGAATATGCATAACTTAATATTGTTTAGGTTTGCCTTTAGGCAACTATTAGGGCATGAAGTTGAAGCAAAGGTGTCTAGAAAAGATTAGGTTCTGGGGGTGGCAATATTTTCCTCTGCACCACTAGCTTGGTTTATGAGGACTCTCGTGCCCATATGATATCGGCCTGGCCTAAGCTAAAATGGATTGTTCGAAATAATTTGCTTTTAGGAAATAGTGACCTTATACATCTATATTGTATATCTTTGGGAACCCTAAGTTTTAGGTATACTTGTTTGAGGATGGATACCAAGATATTCTCCTTATGACCCATAGGACCACATGTTTGGATAGTTATCCCTAGAACCTAGACTTTGAAGATTGGGGTTAAGTGAGCCATCAGAGTGCGCAGTGGAAGTGTGATGGATCTTGTACATGCTTTAGTTAGACTCATCCTTTAACCCTAGTGTAGTTTGGATTCATAGGTCGAACCCTTTAGGGAGTGGAGTATAGTTATTTTGATGATGTTAGGTGGTTAGATTTCGAGGAAGAAATCCTCTTTAGGTGGATGGAGCCATGTGACATCTTGAAATCTATCTACCATACTTACGAGGGTGTTGTGATTGAAACCTTAGTGGGGTCCAAACAAGTTATAGTTATAGCCTAACATGCTTGTTTATATACTAATTAACATATAATGGTCATCTGAGGAATAATTTATATGTTCAAACCCTAATGAATACCTAATGCACATAATATGAGTAACTCACATATTAATCCTAATGGGTATGCATGGTGTTGCCCATGTCATAAACCAATAAACCCTAATGAAATGACAAGTAAGATAATTGTAACCTAATCTTAGACTTAATAAATGCTAAGTAAAATTTAGTGATCACATTAACCTAAACCCTAAGTTGTAATCATCTAACCTTAACATATACATCCTTAATGCCTTTCATGATACATTAATGACATTAGGTTTCATAATCAGTTAACATACTTTGATACACATAAATTATATATATAATCATCTAATCACATATTAATCGAGTCATCAAGATGAAATGCATAGTATGTTACCTTGTTATCTAATACACCCACGATTAGTCACTTAATATGAATAAATTCGTAATATGCTTCACCTTGATCATTAAAATACATGGAATGGCTTCAATATGAATATCAAGTGATTCGATTCACATAAATGTGCAAATCAATAATATAAATACATATGAGAAAATTATTAATAATGACATTAATGTGAGAAATAAAGGTAATATGGTAATGAGATAATGTTTAATATAAATATATGTAATTGATGTGACATAATTAGGATTTAATGAAGATTTAATGACAAATTGAATATTTCATGCAATATAATTTGTTATAACTTAATGTGGTGATAGTATAAGGCTAATGAAATCAAATTTTAGAATGTTAAGGATAATGATCAAGTATATTGAGGGAATTGAGTAACCCATAATTTTGCTAAAATTCTTAGTAAGATAAATGAGAAATATATATATATATAAATATATATATATATATATATACAATGTTTCATGGATAATAATGAAATATAACTCTTTTGGAAACAAAGTAAATATGAAATGACACAATTAAAAGAATAATAATGATAATGTGATATCATAATAAATATAATCTTAATGACCCAAAAATGTAGATAATGTTAAATCTCCTAAAAAGAATATCTAAATAATGGAACCTAGGTGATCCTTAAGAACCTAACCTATGTTGAGATTCTTGTGGAGTATATATTGATGAATTGTTTGGTGGAAGTTAAGGTTGGAGAAATAACATGATGTTTTGTGATAAGATGTTGCACACTCACCCTTCCCTTCTTGCTTGTGATTTCGGAGACGAAATACTCTTTAAGGGGTGGAGTGTTGTAACATACCAAATTTTGAAATTTTGTCTTTTAGCCCTCTTTCCTATCTTTTCCTTTCATTTCTATCCTTATTGGCCTTTCTATTAAATTAGTGGAATTTATAGTGGTTTAGTGAACATTTATTCATTAATTATACTAATGGAAGGGTTTATGCACAAATACCTCAGTGAAAGCTTAATTACCATAATTAAGTGCTCTAAACCTTAATATAACTTTTTGATATGATTTGAAAACATAATAGGATCCTAAGTTTCAAATTTGGTTCGATTTGGATGTTATTTGTGCAAGTTATGCAATTTTAGTTACATTATGGACTTTTATGCAATTTACCCAACTGGGAGGTTTTCTTTGCAAATTATCAACTGAATTTTAATACTTAGATATTCCTTTATCATTAACGAGATTTTAAACCATTGGAGCACCTAATTTGTCCTTGGTTTGATGTTATTTCTTTCCAACGGCATTATAGGGATTACCCTCTTTGTAAATGTGCATATCTTTAAAAGCTATCAACCAATTATTTCTTTCTTGAAAAACGGTGGGAATTGTAAGGACCCTGACCTGCGTTTAGGGCTTTCCCTGTTTTCTTTGCTTAACCTTGGTGGTTTGATGCTTGCTAATCACCTTTAGTGGTGATTAGGGTTTGGTTGTGCTTTGTTGAGAGTTGGAGGTGCTGCTTGCAAATAACCCAAGTCTAGGGTTTTGTGAGCAAGTTTGCCACCTTGAGAGGTGTTCTTCTCTCTCTTTTCTTCCTCTAGGGTTGAGAGGAAGGCTTGGGCTTGTTGTTTGAGTTCTTTGGGCCTTTGTTGAGCTTGTTTGGGCCTTGGAGTGCCTTGTTTGGGCTTGGTTGGGCCTTGTGTCGGCCAAGTGAGGTGTGTGTCGACCTAGGGTGTGTGTGTGTCAGCCAACAAGGAGGTGTGTCGCCCTAGAGCACACTTGGTGTGTCGCCCATGATGCTTGGGCCAACCTTGATCTCGTTTGAAGGACACATGGTGCACATCTTGGACAAGTGTCTTATGGCTTGCAAGAGTGGTGGTTTGAGTTTGTGGACAAGTGTCCCTTGGGTGGACGACACCTAGCATGGAGCAACCTCGTTTTCTCCTCCCTTCTCTTCTATATAGGTGGTCCCTTCCTTAGCTTGAGGTCCCTTTAGTTCCTCTCCCTCTTGCGCACGACACACTCCCTCCTTCCCTTTCTTGGTGGCCGACACATCCTTAAAGGAGTTGCTTGGAGGTCGACACACCCTTGGAAAAGAAGAGTGGAGGCCGATACACCCCCTTGAGGAGATTTGGTGGTCGACATCCCTTGAAGCTTGGATCTCTTCTTCTTCCTTGGAGCTTAAGGCGGGTTGCATAGCTTCTATCCCTAACTACTCTACTCTCTTTTTAATATATGTTGCTTTAATCTTGTCTATGCACGTTAGTAGTTGGTCTTTAGTTAGCTTGCATGATGGCCGATCCTTGTGATCTAGGGTTTAGGGAGAAACACTCCTTTCTCCCCTTGGTCTAGATGAGTGAGCCTGGATCCTAATGCCATGAGCAACACCCCTCCTTCCTAATCGATTGAGGTGAGCTTATGACCTAGTGGCTCGAGCAAGACTCTCTTCTCACCTTGGGCAAGATGGTGAGCTCGTTTAGATGGCTTGATGAGATGTAACTTGGTCGAGGTGTGCTTGGGGAGGTGCTACCCGACATCCCTTGCCCTAGTTTTCCCCTGCACGGCTTGAGTGAGCTATGCTCTCCCTTTTGTTCCTTGTGCAGGTGAGCTCTGCTCGCCCGGTGGGCTGCTCGCCCAGTAGTTCAGTGCTCACCCGACACGTTCTGCTCACCCAACAACTTCTGCTCGCCCGATACCCTGCTCACTCGAAGCGCTCTGCTCGCTCGGTGTCTTGGCTCGCTCTGTATCGGTGTCGCCCGACACCTGCACGCCTGAGTTGCTCGCTTGACACCTGCACGCCTGAGTTGCTCGCCCGACACCTGCACGCCTGAGTTGCTCGCCCGATACACACCTGCACGCCTGAGTGGCTCGCCCGATATGCCTTGCACACTCAGCAGTGAGCTGCACGCCTGACTTGGCTGCACGCCCTAGTTTGGGTGAGGGTGAACTCTACCCGAGTAGGTTCTTTTGTGAGGGTTTTGGTACCTTTTGTGAGGGAGCTTGGTGTCATGGAAGTGGCTTGTCTAGGAATTACCCTTAATAGCATTAGTAACTCCTTGCTCACTTAATGATAACGATAATGACTATGATAATGCTTGTGTTACATGTCTCTTTTTAACATGATGTCAAGGTATGGTAAGGTACATGAATAGTTGCATAATAGTGTGTCTTTAGCACACGATTATCAGGTGATGTATAATGACATTTGTAGCAATGATATCTCATGATGATAGGCATTGTCCTTAAATCAATGATATGCTTAACCTTAATTGATCTTTGGTAACAAACCCTAGATGTAATATGTGAATGATAAGTCCCTTGGTTATTCTCATTGATTATTGATTGGTGCTAACCATGCAGGAAATGCATCGCCAGATGAATGGCTATGAGAAATGGGTGATGTGAATACTGTAATGACAGGTGTATTATGAATAATGTTCCATAATGATGATGAAAGCCTTGAGAGGCTATGGCACTATGTAATGAGGGATTGAGATCCCATGTTATGTGATGATCCTTGAGATGGATCTAGATGGTTGGCAAGAGGCCAAGTGATAACATGTGATGTGAGATCCTTGTGATGGATCAGTGTGATGTAAATTGTAGAAAATGCATAATGTTGAGTTTATGTTGCTTACCTTTGTGTTATATCTTGCATGTTATACAACTTGGTTGAATCTTGCAATCCATCTAAAAGATACTAATTAATCACAGTGGAATCTATCATGTAGTTGCCCTGGCCATAGATCCATCACCAGTCAGGATAGGGTGATGATGAAACGGGTTCTCCTGCGGGTTAACCCGGAGCGCATATTTTTGAATATGCGAGGTTTCTCCTAGCCTAAAATAGAGAGGTGAAACGAGTACAACTACGATTGTAGACTCGGATATGTGATGAGCATGGTGAACATGGCCCATGGCTCCAGATATGTGATATGATGAGCATGAATGCATTCATGGCTCAGAGCACGGTGTTTTAGACACATGTCTCAGTTGTACTAGCACCGTGACCTGTACCGAGGCGGGCTAGGCAGAGGGTAGCCTGAAGAGCTGACCCTATGGCTTATGACCACTTGAGCATGAGACTGCGGTCCTGCTTTGTGTTCTCGTGTACTGACCACGAGGGGTGAGGTCTTGGATTTCGGCTCTTCCATTGACCTTGTATGGCACCGGATATGGGCTTCACAGTCGAAGGTTGGATTTGAACGGTACGGTTCATTTCCTCAGGGCATAATAAAACGTAATCCAACCGTTTAGTATATACTGCTTAAGACAAACACGAAACATTGGTTGAGACCTTGTTTGTGTAGTTAACTTTAATTATCTTGCAGTTGTTTATGCATTACTCATTGTGGTGAGTTTCATATATTTTATCTTGTCAATCATGTTCCATCAAGAAATATATTGGTTATATGCCTTTTTATACAGTTGGTAAGTTTAATGGTAAGGATGGCTTTGCTTTTCATAAACTGCTTCTGTTATATTCTTTATCAGCAACCTGCTGTTATAAGCTCTATCTTATCTGAGGTTTTGTAGTTTTGGCGGGAAGTTATGCCTCCCGCTGGGACAATGTTCAATTGTCTCACTCCGCTGGTTTGCACCCTTTTTAGGTGGTCGAGCTTGTCGTGGTGGTGGTCGCGGGGTTGCGGCCGAGCAACAAGAAGATCAGTAGAAGGCAAGCTTTAGAGATGCTGCTATTTTGGATGTTTTGTTGTAGAGTCTAGAGTCGTCCCTGTACTCTTAGGTCCTTGGCGGTGTTTTGACGTTATTTTATGATGTACTACCGATGATGTTTGTATATCCTGTTGTTGGCCGGATGAGGGCCTTTATGTATATAACATGTGATGAACTCACGTTACGACATGACAGCTGTTGCTCTGAGCTGTGGACATGTATCCCGGCTTGTACGGATATGTATGTAACCTATTTTCTTGCAGGATATGGACTAGAATGTAATATGTTTCTCAGTTTATCAGTTTTCCGCAATCAGTTTTATTTAACCAGTATTTTTGATAAGCTGTGGTTATGGTGATTTCCGCACGTTTTTGCGTAACACCTCGTTATCTATGTGATAATGGGATGTGTTGCCACAAGTTTGGTATTAGAGCTTTAGGTTCGCTGAGTCTACAGGGATCTAGGACTAGGTTGTGTTTGTTCTTATGTGTTTTCCAGATTTTCTCATAGAAACCTTCTGCCCTCAGCGGAAGAAAAGCCAAGATGTCTGGAAACCATGAAGAACACGCTGCTGAGCACAACGATGCTGCATCTGTTGATGGAGCAGTAGGTCAGGCACATGAAGATCAGGTGCCTGAGGTCCCCCAACCTGACCCAGCCATTCTTGAACATCCTGCCTACCAACAACTTATGGGGCAGATGATGGCTACGATGAATCTCATGGTTGAGCGATTACCAGTGCCTCCTCCGCGAGCACAGGTTCCCCATGGAGAAGCATCAGGTATTGGGAAGACCTCCGAGCGGCTTCGCCAAGTCGGAACTTCAGAGTATGCTGGAACGGCTGATCCAGCGGATGCAGATCTGTGGCTGACAAGTCTTGAGAAGGCTTTCCGGATCCTCGACATCCCCAAAGCAGACAAAGTAAAACACGTTGTCTACCTTCTGAAGGGTAGTGCTGGTCACTGGTGGACCATCGAGGAGGAGAAGCGGCCTGGTGAGGTGATCTGTTAGGAGGTGTTTCGACGCGAGTTCGTCGCCAGATATTTTCCCAAGACGTATCTGGATGAGAAGATTCGTCAGTTCGAGAGTTTGCGACAAGGAACGATGAACATCACCGATTATGAAGCCAAGTTTATGGATCTGTTGAGGTTTTGTCCTCACATGGAGACGACAGACGAGGAACGGATCAGACGTTTCGAGAAGGGTCTGAATGCTGAGCTGACGACACCAGTTTCTGCGTTGGAGAATCGGGAACGGTTTGCTATGTTTGTGGAATATGTCCGGAGGATTGAACGTTCTGTAAGGGAGAAGAGAGAGTCCATGGCCAAGAAGAGACCTGCTCAGTTCCAGAGTCAGAGGTTTGGTGGCTTCAAGAAGCCCAGGTTTTCGGCACCGACATCGATGAGAGGTTCTGGTAGGCCATCTCAGTGGTCTATGAGTAGAGGAAGAGGCTATGTTTCTTCACCATCTAAGGCACAAAGTTCAGCTTCTGTGGCAGTGACGGGGCCATCCAGGCCTCGAGATGACGTTAGGACATGCTATGCCTGTGGTCAGACAGGGCATGTCAGGTCAAGTTGTCCCTATAAAGATGATGAAGTGACTCAGCAGCCGAGACAGAATCTTCAAGGGTCTGAGAGACCACAGCTCAGTGGTAGCATAGGACGAGGACGCAGTCAAGCGTCTCAGGCTGGATCGTCTGCTCAAGGAAGAAGAGGTCGTGGACAGCAAGCAACGACTCAATTCTATGCTATGAATCAGCCGGAGGCGGTAGTCAACCCGCGAGTAGTGACATGTCAGATGGAGTTATTTCATTCTGATATGTCTTCTTCTTGCTTTATATCTGTTCTGGTTGACCCGGGTGCTACACACTCTTTTATCGCCTATAGTATGCTTGATAACTGTCGTTTACCTGTTAGTAGTAAGAAGGATAGTTTGTTGTTAGAAACCCCTCTTGATGGTTCCTCTTTGCTTCGAGAAGAGTGTCCATATTGTGTCTTGTCTTTCTCGGGACATCGCATTCAAGTGGACCTCATACCACTTGATATGCATGGTTTCGATGTTATCCTTGGGATGGATACCTTAGAGAGGTATAAGGTTGTTTTGGACTGCGGTTACAAGCAGGCAGTGTTTGATGATGTTGGAGAGAAGTGGATCTTCCAGGGAGATAGGAAGATTCTTCCGACGTGCTTAGTATCAGCTATGGTGGCAGATAAGTTGTTATGACAAGGATGTGAGGCGTTCCTAGCTCATGTAGTGGATACCGTAGTAGATTCCAAGGCAAAAGGTCCTAGCCTTGAGGAGGTGTCAGTTGTTCGTGAGTTTGCAGACATGTTTCCTGAGGAGTTTCCTGGTGTTCCTCCACCCCGAGAGATTGATTTCGAGATCAATCTGGTTCTAGGAACACAGCCAGTTGCACAGTCACCATACAGAATGGCTCCAGCAGAGATGGCAGAGTTGAAGAAGCAGTTACAAGAGTTGCTAGATAAAGGTTTTATCCGATCGAGTACGTTGCCTTGGGGTGCTCCTGTGTTGTTCATCAAGAGAAGAATGGTTCGATGCGGTTGTGTATAGACTACCGACAGTTGAACAAGGTCACGATCAAGAACAAGTACCCGCTGCCGAGGATAGATGATCTATTTGATCACTTACGTGGTGCTACAGTATTCTCGAAGATCGATCTACGGTCCGAATATCATCAGTTGAGGATCAAGACGGATGACATACCAAAGTCAACTTTCAAGACGAGGTATGGTCATTATGAGTTTGTGGTTATGCCGTTCGGGTTAACCAATGCACCTGCTGCTTTCATGGATCTGATGAACAGAGTGTTCCATCCGTTCTTAGATAAGTTTGTTGTAGTCTTTATAGATGACATCTTGATCTATAGTCGGGACAGGCTAGAGCACGAGCAACATCTTCGTCAAGCGTTGACTCTTCTTTGCCAACATAAGTTGTATGCCAAGTTCAGTAAGTGTGAGTTCTGGATGGATGAAGTGACTTTCTTGGGTCACGTGATATCTGTAGAAGGAGTCAAAGTAGATCTGAAGAAGGTGGAATCTGTTGCAGATTGGGAACAAACGAAGACGCCGACAGAAGTTCGTAGTTTCCTTGGTCTAGCAGGATACTACCGGAGGTTTATCAAAGACTTCAGTGTGATCACGTTACCAATGACGAAGTTGACCAGAAAGGATGTACCTTTTGTTTGGGATGATCGATGTCAGCAAGCTTTCCAGAGTTTGAAGGAGAAGCTGACCAGTGCTCCAGTGTTGATCCTGCCAGAGCCTGGGAACGGCTATGTTGTTTTCTGTGATGCTTCCAAGAAAGGTTTAGGTTGCGTGTTGATGCAGGAAGATCATGTGGTTTCTTTTGCCTCACGACAGCTCAAGAAGCATGAGGAGAACTACCCGACTCATGATTTGGAGCTGGCCGCAGTGGTTCATGCGTTAAAGATTTGGAGACACTATCTGTATGGGGAAGTGTGTCAGATCTTTACTGATCATAAGAATCTGAAGTATATCTTCACGCAGCATGAGTTGAATATGCGACAACGGCGATGGATGGAGTTGATCAACGACTATGACTGCACTATCGAGTATCATCCTGGTAAGGTGAATGTGGTAGAAGATTCACTTAGTCGAAAGTCTTCTCTATCTTCAAAGAAGGCACAGTTGAGTTCCCTGGTTTTCCATAGGCGAGATATGTTTGTCTCTCTGCGACAGATGAATGTGCAGATGGAAGTTTCTTTGTTATCTGGTCTTTTCACACAGATGCAAGTCAAGCCTACGTTGAGGCAGCAGATCAAGGATGCGCAGCAGACAGACGATATGGTACAGTTGATCAGATCAGAGTTCGGCAGCGACAAGCGCGATGGGTTTCATGAGTCCAAGGATGGACTAGTTTGCTATCGTAATAGGATGGTGGTTCCAGATGCTGATGATCCGAGGAAGTTGGTGCTTGAGGAAGCACACACGTCGATGTATGCCATGCATCCAGGTGTCACCAAGATGTATCATAGTCTGAAGGACTTGTATTGGTGGCCCAGATTGAAGAGAGATGTAGCTAAGTTTGTGGCGAGATGTGCGGTTTTTCAGCAAGTGAAGGCTGAACATCAGAAGCCGGCGGGTACGTTGCAACCTTTACCGATACCGCAATGGAAATGGGATCATATAACCATGGATTTCGTAGTTGGTCTACCCAAGACAACTAGGAATCATGATTCCATTTGGGTGATAGTGGACAGATTGACGAAGTCTGCCCATTTCCTGCCTGTGAAGACGACGTATACAGCTGAAAAGCTCGCTAAAGTGTATGTGGATGAGATAGTTCGTTTACATGGTGTACCAACAACGATCGTTTCTGACAGAGGTCCTTAGTTCACAAGTCGTTTTTGGGAACAGTTGCACAGAGCATTGGGAACACAGTTGAGGTTCAGTACAACCTTTCACCCACAGACAGATGGACAGTCTGAAAGGACTATTCAGATTGTGGAGGATCTCCTTCGAGCTTGTGTCTTGCAGTTCCTAGGTAGTTGGGATGTGCATTTGAGTTTGATAGAGTTTGCGTATAACAACAGTTATCAGCGAAGCATCAACATGGCTCCTTATGAAGCTCTGTATGAAAGGAAGTGCAGATCTCCTTTGTGTTGGTATGAATCAGGTGAGTATCAGCTTTTGGGTACTGAGTTAGTTCAACAAACGACAAATAAGATCAAGGTGATACAACAACAGTTGAAAGTGGCACAAGACAGGCAGAAGTCTTATGTAGATAATCGCCGACGACCGTTAGAGTTCCAGGTAGGAGACAAAGTATATCTTATGGTCTCGCCTTGGAAGGGTGTGTTGAGGTTTGGACGGAAGGGTAAGTTGGCACCCAGGTATATGGGGCCTTACCCAGTTACAACACGTGTTGGCAAGGTAGCTTACGAGATAGAGTTGCCTCCTGAGTTGCATAGGATACATCCAGTGTTCCATGTCAGTATGCTAAAGAAAAGTCATCCAGATTCAGGAACAATAATACAGCCAGTTGAGGTTGAGCTTGATGCAGATGTGACCTACAAGGAAGGTCCTGTGGAGATTCTTGACAGAAGAATCAAGAAGCTGAAAAGGAAGGACCTGGTTCTTGTGAAGGTTCTTTGGCAGCGTCGTGGCGTCGAGGAAGCCATGTGGGAGCTTGAGGAAGAGATGAGGAGGAAGTATCCCTCGATTTTCTCTTCGGATTTCGGGAACGAAATCCCTTAAAGGGGGTTAGATTGTAAGGACCCTGACCTGCGTTTAGGTCTTGCCCTGTTTACTTTGCTTAACCTTGGTGGTTTGATGCTTGCTAATCACCTTTAGTGGTGATTAGGGTTTGGTTGTGCTTTGTTGAGAGTTGGAGGTGCTGCTTGCAAATAACCCAAGTCTAGGGTTTTATGAGCAAGTTTGCCACCTTGAGAGGTGTTCTTCTCTCTCTTTGCTTCCTCTAGGGTTGAGAGGAAGGCTTGGGCTTGTTGTTTGAGTTCTTTGGGCCTTTGTTGAGCTTGTTTGGGCCTTGGAGTGCCTTGTTTGGCCTTGTTTGGGCTTGGTTGGGCCTTGTGTCAGCCAAGTGAGGTGTGTGTCAACCTAGGGTGTGTGTGTGTCGGCCAACAAGGAGGTGTGTCACCCTAGAGCAAGCTTGGTGTGTCGCCCATGATGCTTGGGCCAACCTTGATCTCGTTTGAAGGGCACATGGTGCACATCTTGGACAAGTGTCTTATGGCTTGCAAGAGTGGTGGTTTGAGTTTATGGACAAGTGTCCCTTGGGTGGACGACACCTAGCATGGAGCAACCTTGTTTTCTCCTCCCTTCCCTTCTATATAGGTGGTCCCTTCCTTAGCTTGAGGTCCCTTTAGTTCCTCTCCCTCTTGTGCACGACACACTCCCTCCTTCCCTTGCTTGGTGGCCGACACATCCTTGAAGGAGTTGGTTGGAGGTCGACACACCCTTGGAGAAGAAGAGTGGAGGTTGATACACCCCCTTGGAGGAGCTTTGGTGGTCGACATCCCTTGAAGCTTGGAGCTCTTCTTCTTCCTTGGAGCTTAAGGCGGGTTGCATATCTTCTAACCCTAACTACTCTACTCTCTTTTTAATATATGTTGCTTTAATCTTGTCTATGCACATTAGTAGTTGGTCTTTAGTTAGCTTGCATGATGGCCGATCCTTGTGATCTAAGGTTTAGGGAGCAACACTCCTTTCTCCCCTTGGTCTAGATGAGTGAGCTTGGATCCTAGTGCCATGAGCAACACCCCTCCTTCCTAATCGATTGAGGTGAGCTTATGACCTAGTGGCTCGAGCAAGACTCTCTTCTCACCTTGGGTAAGATGGTGAGCTCGTTTAGATGGCTTGATGAGATGTACCTTGGTCGAGGTGTGCTTGGGGAGGTGCTACCCGACAGCCCTTGCCCTAGTTTTCCCCTGCACGGCTTGAGTGAGCTATGCTCTCCCTTTTGTTCCTTGTGCGGGTGAGCTCTGCTCGCCCAGTGGGCTGCTCGCCCAGTAGTTCAGTGCTCACCCGACACATTCTTCTCACCCAGCAACTTCTGCTCCCCCGATACCCTACTCACTCGAAGCGCTCTGCTCGCTCGGTGTCTTGGCTCACTCTGTATCCGTGTCGCCCGACACCTGCACGCCTGAGTTGCTCGCCCGACACCTGCACGCCTGAGTTGCTCACCCGACACCTGCACGCCTGAGTTGCTCGCCCGATACACACCTGCACGCCTGAGTGGCTCGCTCAATATGCCTTGCACGCTCAGCAGTGAGCTGCACGCCTGACTTGGCTGCACTCCCTGGTTTGGGTGAGGGTGAACTCTACCCGAGTAGGTTCTTTTGTGAGGGTTTTGGTACCTATTGTGAGGGAGCTTGGTGTCATGGAAGTGGCTTGTCTAGCAATTACCCTTAATAGCATTAGTAACTCCTTGCTCACTTAATGATAATGATAATGACTATGATAATGCGTGTGTTACATGTCTCTTTTTAACATGATGTCTAGGTATGGTAAGGTACATGAATAGTTGCATAATAGTGTGTCTTGAGCACACGATTATCAGGTGATGTATAATGACATTTGTAGCAATGATATCTCATGATGATAGGCATTGTCCTTATATCAATGATATGCTTAACCTTAATTGATCTTTGGTAACAAACCCTAGATGTAATATGTGAATGATAAGTCCCTTGGTTATTCTCATTGATTATTAATTGGTGCTAACCATGCAGGAAATGCATAGCCAGATGAAAGGCTATGAGAAATGGGTGATGTGAATACTGTAATGACAGGTGTATTATGAATAATGTTCCATAATGATGATGAAAGCCTTGAGAGGCTATGGCACTATGTAATGAGGGATTGAGACCCCATGTTATGTGATGATCCTTGAGATGGATCTAGATGGTTGGCAAGAGGCCAAGTGATAACATGTGATGTGAGATCCTTGTGATGGATCAGTGTGATGTAAATTGTAGAAAATGCATAATGTTGAGTTTATGTTGTTTACCTTTGTGTTATATCTTGCATGTTATACAACTTGGTTGAATCTTGCAATCCATCTAAAAGATACTAATTAATCACAGTGGAATCTATCATGTAGTTGCCCTGGACATAGATTCATCACCAGTCAGGATAGGGTGATGATGAAACAGGTTCTCCTACGGGTTAACCCGGAGCACATATTTTTGAATATGCGAGGTTTCTCCTAGCCTAAAATAGAAAGGTGAAATGAGTGCAGCTGCGGTTGCAGACTCGGATATGTGATGAGCATGGTGAACATGGCCCATGGCTCCAGATATGTGATATGATGAGCATGAATGCATTCATGGCTCAGAGCACGGTGTTTTAGACACGTGGCTCAGTTTTACTAGCGCTGTGACCTGTACTGAGGCGGGCTAGGCAGAGGGTAGCCTGAAGAGCTGACCCTGTGGCTTATGACCACTTGAGCATGAGACTGCGGTCCTGCTTTGTGTTCTCGTGTACTGACCACGAGGGGTGAGGTCTTGGATTCCGGCTCTTCCATTGACCTTGTATGGCACCGGCTATGGGCTTCGCAGCTGAAGGTTGGATTTGAACGGTACGGTTCATTTCCTCAGGGCATAATAAAACGTAATCCAGCCGTTTAGTATATACTGCTTAAGACAAACACGAAACATTGGTTGAGACCTTGTTTGTGTATTTAACTTTAATTATCTTGCAGTTGTTTATGCATTACTCATTGTGGTGAGTTTCATATATTTTATCTTGTCAATCATGTTCCATCAAGAAATATATTGGTTATTTGCCTTTTTATACAGTTGGTAAGTTTAACGGTAAGGATGGCTTTGCTTTTCATAAACTGCTTCTGTTATATTCTTTATCAGTAACCTACTGTTATAAGCTCTATCTTATCTGAGGTTTTGTAGTTTTGGCGGGGAGTTATGCCTCCCGCTGGGACAATGTTCAATTGTCTCACTCCGCTGTTTTGCACCCTTTTTAGGTGGTCAAGCTTGTCGTGGTGGTGGTCGCGGGGTTGCGGCCGAGCAACAAGAAGATCAATAGAAGGCAAGCTTTGGAGATGCTGCTGTTTTGGATGTTTTGTTGTAGAGTCTAGAGTCATCCCTGTACTCTCAGGTCCTTGGCGGTGTTTTGACGTTGTTTTATGATGTACTACCGATGATGTTTGTATATCCTGCTGTTGGCCGGATGAGGGCCTTTATGTATATTACAGGTGATGAACTCACATTACGACAGGACAACTGTTGCTCTGAGCTGTGGACATGTATCCCGGCTTGTACGGATATGTATGTAACTTGTTTTCTTGCAGGATATGGACTAGAATGTAATATGTTTCTCAGTTTATCAGTTTTCCGCATTCGGTTTTATTTAACCCGTGTTTTTGATAAGATGTGGTTATGGTGATTTCCGCACGTTTTCGCGTAACACCTCGTTATCTATGTGATAATGGGATGTGTTGCCACAGGAATGGCCTAGAAGGCTCAAGGGTCTCTTAGGACTGACTTTTGATATCCAAGAAGAGTCCATGATCTGTCCTCTTACATGGCCATCAAGCCCTAGGCTAAAGACACATGGAAAGTCCCTTAGACACCTCATGCTTCACCTCTTTCTTTATATAGCCATGTCTGCTCCTTCCCAACTCACAATTCGAAAACTCTTGCTCTCCTTTTCTTTCCTCTAGCATAGAGAATATTTGTTTTTTTATTTGGCCACGAAGTTTCTGTCCCAAGGTAATAGAGGGAGCCTAGCTTGATGAAGAAGGCTCCTAGGATTTCCAAATTGCTCTATTAGGGTTTCTAAAGCTCCTCCTTGGTGAATTCGAAAAAACCTAGTAAGTTGTCTCCCTTCCTTCCCTATTTTCATACTGTTAGTCTTCCTTACACCGTATTACAGGTTGTAACCATGGAATTCCATGGTGAAACCCCACCTAGAACCTTAAAACACCTAATCTCTATGCTCTTTTGCTAGGGTTTGTCACCTCTAAGTTGAGAAGGTGATCTTTGTCCAAGAAAGGAGCTAGGCTTGGAGCAACCAGACCTTCTAATCTCGGATACTTGCCGTTTGGACCTTCTTATCTTCCCTAGAGGCGAGTTTCATAACCCACTTCTCATATATTGGTTGCTACATGCTTAAAATTCATGCATCTATGTTTAAAATCGATGATTTCCATCTCTATTTATCATGTTCATCTAGGGTTTTGGTTTCTTACTGGTTTACCTTCTCTAGAAGATCTAGTTTGCATAACTATTAATTTCAAACCATGATATTAGGCCGAATGGTGTTTTCCCTCCCTCCCTCTCTCTCTCTTTGCTTATCTCATTTGGTTTGATGATGTGTCGGTTTCTGATTGGCCAAATTTCAATAATTGATAACTTTTGATTCCTTTGTCCAAAAACTAAAGTAAAATACATCCTGAACTTAGAGAAAAATTTTATTTTCAATAATAAAATATCCAAGTATTGGTTTTGAGTTTTGTCGATGGTGGTTTTCTAGAAAATGATTTAATCACTTAAAATCACCAAAAATACACTCTAATCATCGTAACTCTAAAATATGCAAAATTATATGTTTTCTTAATCAGTAGAACCTAACTAAGTCTATGGTGATGTTTTCATAGTCTAAATCGAGGTTTTTCTTAAAAAAAAAACTAAAAGTATGGGTTTTCTCTGCCTTAATGCATATATTCATTCTAATACATGTATACGAATTGAAAATAGGAAAAATTGATCATGGACTCAATCAAGTGATGAAAGTGGGTAATATGAATCATAATGAAAGGTATGTGCTATGTATGTGCAATCCCTCTTTATGCATGTGCATTTACACCTTAAGTTGGGAATAATTGTTCCTTAACCTATTTTTCTATAATAAGGCTTTATTAAACCCTATTTCATATACTCTTGAATCTTTGGATATACTTGCCTCATAAATCAGTTTTGGAACATTATTCTTGGGTCTTGGTACTCCATTGCCATGCTTATTGATTCATATAATTATTATTGCCATGACTACATTTTCTAGCATGTGGATTTATGTTTTATTTAAAATAAAGTAGCGGTACTTATGTACAACCACCCATAGAGGGTATGTAAATAATCACTCTGGGGAATGTCTTATTCTCCCCATAACAATGTAGGTGACTGAAAATGTCTTATTCTCCCCTCACCTATAGGTTAGAGGTCCGGTAGGTGCCTCAACCCTACTTAGTTAGGTAGACATAACTATCTTACATGCAAATCCTTTTTATTATATTTGTTAATGGCAAGCTTCTTTGATATATAGTCTCATACTCTTGTTATCTTCATCATATGATGAACCCTAGCCTGTTTTTATTTACTTTACTTATCTTGGTATCCTAGACTAGTTTTGTGACACATACTTTTCTTCCCTTTCCCTTTTTGTTGGGTGCCTTCCCAACCACCCAGGTGTTGAGCAAGGTGATGGACAAGAAAAGGAAGATCATAGCTTTTGGCTTGGACTCAGTTGATGGACATGTTGCTTGAAGACAAGATTGTAGTATTCTAGACTTCCCTCTATCTAGATCATGATCTCTTATCTTGATGTAAACCCTAATGGGAGAATTTGATGTATTTCATAAACCTTTTATGAAATTGAATATAGTCAGTTATTTTTTTATTCTGTTGCTTTCTTATGGTCTTTTGTATACCAATGTTTAATAAATTTGGAAAAATTTATGCCCATTCCATCATACCTCTGAGAATGTTTGGAATGAATGTCAATTCTTTAACTTTTTAGTAAAGGGGTGATTTCACACCCTTACAACATGGTATCAGATCCCATGGTAGTCAGAATATGACTATTTCAGTTTTTTCTCCCTAATTAGAATCCATGCCTTACATAGTTTATTTTGGTGACATGGTTTCCCTAGACTTGATCTATAAATGATGAAAGGTTGATTTGGGATCCTATAGTTCCCCATTAGTATCATGATGAATAAAACTCTAAAATACTCATAACTAAAATATGCATAACTTGATGTTGTTTAGGTTTGCCTTTAGGCAACTATTAGGGCATGAAGTTGAAACAAAGGTGTCTAGAAAGGATCAGGTTCTGGGGGTGGCAATACTTTCCTCCGCACCACTAGCTTGGTTTACGAGGACTCCCGTGCCCATATGATACCGGCCTGGCCTAAGCTAAAATGGATTGTCCGAAATAGTTTGCTTTTAGGAAATAGTGACGTTATACATCTATATTGTATATATTTGGGAACCCTAAGTTTTAGGTGTATGATGACTTGTTTGAGGATGGATACCAAGATAGTCTCCTTATGACCCATAGGACCACATGTTTGGATAGTTATCCCTAGAACCTAGACTTTGAAGTTTGGGGTTAAGTGAGCCATTAGAGTGCGCAGTAGAACTGTGATGGATCTTGTACATCCTTTAGTTAGACTCATCCTTTAACCCTAGTGTAGTTTGGATTGATAGGTCAAACCCTTTAAGGAGTGGAGTATAGTTAGTTCGATGATGTTGGGTGGTTATATTTCGAGGAAGAAATCCTCTTTAGGTGGATGGAGCCATGTGACATCTTGACATCTATCTACACTATCTTTAGAAACCCTAATCCCATACTTACGAGGATGTTGTGATTGAAACCTTAGTGGGGTCCAAACAAGTTATAGTTATAGCCTCATGTGCTTGTTTATATATTAATTAACATATAATGATCATCTGAGGAATAATTTATATGTTCAAACCCTAATGAATACCTAATGCACATAATATGAGTAACTCACATATTAATCCTAATGGATATGCATGGTGTTGCCCATGTCATAAACCTATAAACCCTAATGAAATGACAAGTAAGATAATTGTAACCTAATCTTAGACTTAATACATGCTAAGTAAAATTTAGTGATCACATTAACCTAAACCCTAAGTTGTAATCATCTAAACTTAACATATAAATCCTTAATGTCTTTCATGATACATTAATGACATTAGGTTTCATAATCATTTAACATACTTTGATACACATAAATGACATATATAATCATCTAATCACATATTAATCAAGTCATCAATATGAAATGCATAGTATGTTACCTTGTTATCTAATACACCCATGATTATTCACTTAATGTGAATCAATTCGTAATATGCCTCACCTTGATCATTAAAATACATGGAATGGCTTCAATATGAATATCAAGTGATTCGATACACATAAATGTGCAAATCAATAATATAAATAAATATGAGAAAATGATTAATGATGACATTAATGTGAGAAATAAAGATAACATGGTAATGAGATAATGTTTAATATAAATATATGTAATTGATGTGACATAATTAGGATTTAATGAAGACTTATTGACAAATTGAATCTTTATCTAAAGCTCAATGTTGGCCACTGCCAAAAAAGCCTTAAGAGGTGAATCTTTATCTAAAGAGCTTTGCAATTCCAATATTGTTCTTATACCAAAGCTTATCAAACCAGTGTCATGCGATTAGCTAAGGCCAATATCCTTGACTAATCTGTGTTTAAAGCTTATATCAAAGATAGTTTTTGAGAGTTTGAAGGAGTATCTACCTGGATGGATTTCAGATGTTCAAAGCGCGTTTGTTCCAGGTAGGCACATCACGGATAACATCTCCCTCACACAGGAATTAATTCACATGATGAAACGAAGGAAAGGCCCTAATTATATGGCCATCAAAGTCGATCTTTCCAAAGCATACGACAAGCTCTCATGGGAATTCATTCGTGATACACTGTAGAAAACTAAACTTCCTAAAAATATCATCACTTACATCATGAATTACATAACAACAGGTGAATGCTTGATCATCTGGAATGGCAGTTGTACTAACGAGTTCAAACTAAGTCGAGGACTACAGAAAGGAGACCCAATGTCACCATACAAATTTGTCCTATGCATTGAACGATTAAGTCAAATGATATACGATCTTGTCCAAAACAAGGATTGGAACTCAATCAAATTGGGACGGCCTGGAAGAAAGATATCTCCCTTATGTTTTGCTGATGATCTGATCCTCTTTGGAGAATCCACATGTAAACAAATGTGGGTCATCAAGAAATGCTTTAACACGTTTGAATAGGCCTCAGGGCAAGCCATCTCCATAACCAAAACACAAATACATTTCTTGGCAGGAGTACCACGAACAATGAGAGCTAGGATTACGCAAATTTTAGGAGACGGATGACCTGGGAAGATATTTAGGGGTACCAATCATCCATTAAAGAGTGACTAAAAAACATATGCTGGCATTCTGGACAGAATTGATTCAAAAATCAATGGGTGGGTAGCAAGAACATTGTCGTTGGTGGGTCGGTGCTTCTTGGCGAAAACCACGCTTGAAGCTATACCTACATACGTCATGCAGACAGTAGCTCTACCACTGAGCCTCTGTGACAGAATTGATAGCACGGTGAGGCAGTTCTTATGGGGTGGCGGGCACAAAACAAACCCCATGTCCCTAGTGGCATGGAACAAAGTTACTAGCAGCAAAATGCATGGAGGCCTAGGGCTCAAATCCATGAGGGAGTGGAATGTAGCTCTATTAGCTAAGAATGCATGGAATATAGCGTGTAACAGAAACACAACATGGTGCCAATTCATGAGAAAGCAGTTTGATAGTCACATTGAGGGAAGAGCGGTGAACGTCTCACGAGGAGCTGAAGCTTCACTTATGTGCAAACAGATAATAATGGAGAACTCATACATAGTGGTAAGAGATGGAAACAATGTAAGATTTTGGTATGATTATTGGGTAGGGCCAAGAATCAAACTTGCTTCACAAACAACATAGAGTATACCAGAAGTCCTAGCCAACTTGAAAGTTGCTAGTGTAGTACTGGATAGCGGGACCTGGGATGAGGGATTCCTCAAGTCCTGGATTTTACCAAGGACTGTGCAAAAAATACTAAAGTTGGAACCTCCTTTGGGCCGAGAACAACATGATATCAGAGTGTGGGCAGAAACACTGAAAGGAAATTACTCAACTAAATCTGTGTACACGACACTTAGGAGGCAACAGGAAGTTAGGACGGAAGGAGAATGGAACTTGATATGGAAAATGAAGATAGTCGCAAAGATTAAGTACTTCACTTGGCTAGCCATGCATGGTGCAATTCTCACTAATCATAGAAGAGTTCGTCACAGGTTAGCCAGTGATGCTAAGTGCGATAGATGTGCGAATAGGGAGGAAACAATGGCGCATGCTCTGAGGGATTTCCCATATTCAAAGACGGTCTGGGTGGAAACATTGAATATCACTCAAACAAACTCCTTCTTCCAGTCCAGTTCTAATGAATGGTTTAGAGAACAAGTGAAGAACAAAGGTTCAAATGCTACTACTTTTATGATTACTTTTTGGTTGTTGTGGGGCGCAAGAAACACCCAAGTGTTTGAGAAAACTACGCTACCATCCCAGATCCTTGTCCAAAGGATTGCGCACGAAGTCAAGCTGAATGATATGGCATGGGGCAGAGACAATAACAAAAATATGATGCCGATAGGTAGGAAACAATGGGAACGACCAGCAGAGGGCACCCTGAAGATAAATACAGATGCGACTTGGAACAAGAACAAGATAACCATAGCTATTATAGCTTGGGATCATGAGGGAAAATGGGCAGCTGGGCATGTAAGGGATACGACCGCAGATTCCACTTTACACGTAGAGATATTAGTAGTGGACATGGCCTATGAGATGTTCAGCCAGATACGCACATCCAAGGTGATCATTGAAACCAATTGCAAGATATTTGTAGATATGTTGCAGAACAATCCAAGGAACAACCCAAAGTTCACCAGGTTCATTGAAAGAATACAATGTAAAATGCGAGATTAAGGGGAATGGACTATCAATTTTGTTGTGAGGGCTTGTAATAAAGTAGCAGATGCTTTAGCTAAGTACCACCAAAAACACAAAACTGGGGTCTTTACTTATACAAGACCACCAGAGTTCATTAGGGCTGCTTTAGCTGAAGATAATTGTAATGGTAGTAGTACTACCAGGCTTCAATTCCCATCAGATACTACTCCATGTATTTGTTATCCTTACTGGCTTACAAGAGGAGGGCGAGATGAATAAGTATCATCATGGATTATAAAAAAAAATGAATATTTCATGCAAAATAATTCGTTATAACTTAATGTGGTGATAGTATAAGGATAATAAAGTCAAAGTTCCATATGTTAAGGATAATGATCAAGTATATTGAGGGAATTGAGTAACCCATAATTTTTCTAAAATTCTTAGTAAGATAAATAAGAAATATATATATATGTATATATATATATATATATATATATATATATATATATATATATGATGTTTCATGGATAATAATGAAATATAACTCGTTTGGAAACAAAGTAAATATGACATGACACAATTAAAATAATTATAATAATGATAATTTGATATCATAATCTTAATGAGCCAAAAATGTAAATAATGTTAAATATCCTAAAAAGAATATCTAAATAATGGAACCTAGGTGATCCTTGAGAACCTAACCTATGTTGAGATGCTTGTGGAGTATATGTTGATGAATTGTTTGGTGGAAGTTAAGGTTGGAGAAATAACCTAATGTTTTGTGATGAGATGTTGCACACTCACCCTTCCCTTCTTGCTTGTGATTTTGGGGACGAAATCCTCTTTAAGGGGTGCAACGTTGTAACATACCAAATTTGAAATTTTGTATTTTGGCCCTATTTTCCATCTTTTCCTTTCATTTCTATCCTTATTGGCCTTTCTATTTAATTAGTGGAATTTATAGTGGTTTAGTGAACATTTATTCATTAATTATACTAATGGAAGGGTTTATGCACAAATACCTCCGTGAAAGTTTAATTACCATAATTAAGTACTCTAAACCTTAATATAACTTTTTGATATGATTTGAAAACATAAAATGCTCCTAGGTTTCAAATTTGGTTCGATTTGGATGTTGTTTATGCAAGTTATGCAATTTTAGGTACATTCTGGACTTTTATGCAATTTACCCAATTGGGAGGTTTTCTTTGCAAATTATCAACTGAATTTTAATCCTTAGATATTCCCTTACCATTAATGAGATTTTAAACCATTGGAGCACCCATTTTCACCTTGGTTTGATGGTATTTCTTTTCAAGGGTATTATAGGGATTACCCTCTTTATAAATGTGCTTATCTTTAAAAGCTATCAACCAATGAGGTTATTTCTTTCTTGAAAAATGGTGGGGGATGGCCTAGAAGGCTCTAGGGTCTCTTAGGACCGACTTTTGACATCCAAGAAGAGTCCATAATCTGTCCTCTTGCATGGCCATCAAGCCCTAGGCTAAAGACACATGGAAAGTCCCTTAGACACCTCATGCTTCACCTCTTTCTTTATATAGCCATGTCTACCCCTTCCCAACTCACATTTTGAAAACTCTTGCTCTCCTTTTCTTTCCTCTAGCTTAGAGAATATTTTCTTTTGTATTTGGACACGAAGTTGTTGTTCCAATGTAATAGAGGGAGCCTAGCTTGGTGAAGAAGGCTCCTAGGGTTTCCAAATTGCTCTATTAGGGTTTCTAAAGCTCCTCCTTGGTGAATTTGACCAAAACTAGTAAGTTGTCTCCCTTCCTTCCCTATTTTCATACTGTTAGTCTTCCTTACACCCTATTACAGGTCGTAACCATGTAATTCCCTGGTGAAACCCCACCTAGAACCCTAAAACACCTCATCTCTATGCTCTTTTGCTATGGTTTATCACCTCTAAGTTGAAAAGGTGATCTTTGTCCAAGAAAGGAGCTAGGCTTGGAGCAACCAGACCTTCTAAGATCGGATCCTTGCTGTTTGTACCTTCTTATCTTCCCTAGAGGAAAGTTTCATAACCCACTTCTCATATATTGCTTGCTACATGCTTAAAATTCATGCATCTATGTTTAAAATTGATAATTTCCATCTCTATTTACCATATTCATCTAGGATTTTGGTTTCTTACCAGTTTACCTTATCTAGAAGATCTAGTTTGGATAAATATTAATTTAAAACCATGATATTAGGTCGAATGGTATTTTCCCTCCCTCTCTCCCTCTCTCTTTGCTTATCTCGTTTGGTTTGATGATGTGTCAGTTTCTGATTGGCCGAATTTCAATAATTCATAACTTTTGATTCCTTTGTCTAAAAACTAAAGTAAAATACGCCGTGAACTCAGAAAAACATTTTATTTTCAATAATAATATTTCCGAGTATTGTTTTTGAGTTTTGTCGATGGTGGTTTTCTAGAAAATGATTTAATCACTTAAAAATCACCAAAAATACACTCTTAATCATCGTAACTCCAAAATATGCAAAATTATATGTTTTCTTAATCAGAAGAACCTAACTAAGTCTATGGTGATGTTTTCATAGTCTAAATCGAGGTTTTGCTAAAAAAGTAAAAAATATGGGTTTTCTCTACCTTAATGCATATATATCATTCTAATAAATGTATACGAATTGAAAATAGGGAAAATTGATCATGGACTCAATCAAGTGATGAAAGTGGGTAATATGAATCATAATGAAAGGTATGTGATATGTATGTTCAATCCCTCCTTATGCATGTGCATTTACACCTTAAGTTGGGAATAATTGTGCCTTAACCTATTTTTATATAATGAGGCTTTATTAAACCCTATTTCATATACTCTTGAATCTTTTGATATACTTGCCTCATAAATCAGTTTTGGAACATTATTCTTGGGTCTTGGTACCCCGCTGCCATGCTTATTGATTCATATAATTATGCTTGCCATGACTACATTTTCTAGCATGTGGATTTATGTTCTATTTAAAACAAAGTAGTGGTACTTATGTACAACCACCCACAGAGGGCATGTAAATAATCGCCCTGGGGAATGTCTTATTCTCCCCATAACAATGTAGGTGACTGGGAATGTCTTATTCTCCCCTCACCTATAGATTAGAGGTCTATTAGGTGCCTCAACCATACTTAGTTAGGTAGACATAACTATCTTACATGCAAATTCTTTTTATTATATTTGTTAATGGCAAGCTTCTTTGATATATAGCCTCATACTCTTGTTATCTTCATCATATGATGAACCCTAGCCTATTTTTATTTACTTTACTTATCTTGATATCCTAGACTAGTTTTGTGACACATTCTTTTCTTCCCTTTCCCTTTTTGCTGGGTGCCTTCCCAACCACCCAGGTGTTGAGCAAGGTGATGGACAAGACAAGGAAGATCATAGCTTTTGGCTTGGACTCAGTTGATGGAGATGTTGCTTGGAGACAAGATTGTCGTATTCTAGACTTCCCTCTATCTAGATCCTGATTGTGTATCTTGATGTAAACCCTAATGGGAGAATTTGATGTATTTTTGTAAACCTTTTATGAAATTGAATATAGTCAGTTATTTTTTTTATTCTGCTGCTTTCTTATGGTCTTTTGTATACCAATGTTTAATAAATTTGGAAAAATTTATGCCCATTCCATCATACCTCTGAGAATGTTTGTAATGGATGTCAATTCTTCAAATTTTTAGTAAAGGGGTGATTTCACTCCCTTACAACAATACCTGGAACCACGAAGTGATTGAGTTCTCATAGGTCCAAATAGATCAATATGTAGAAGTTCAAGATCTCTCTTGGTACTAAGGACTCCTTTGGATTTGAAGGAGGACTTGGTTTGCTTTCCTTGGGTACAATGTTGGCATTCCTCATCCTTTTCAAAACCAATTTGGGAAGTCAATTGATCAAGTCCTTTTTGCTCAACTTCTTCAATTGATGCATATTTACATGACCAAGCTGACAATGCCAAAGAGAAATATCATTCTAATTAACTACTTGGAATCTACTAACAATAGGCTTAATAGAGTCAAGCATAATTACATAAAGATTACAATTTCTAGTTCCCTTATATATGACATGATAAGTGACAGAATCTAGAATCAATCATTCAAAAGAATTAAATAGCGCAAGGTAAACATTATCACATAATTGACTTACACTTGTTAAATTGTGATGTAGGCCATCCACAAAAAGGACATTCTTGATACACAAAGATTCACTTTACATAACCCTCACCTTTTACCTTACCTTTCTTGTTGTCCCCGAAAGTAGTCGAACCTCCTTTCTTCTTAGTGAAATTGTTGAAATGGCTTATATCACATTTCATGTGTTTAGTGCAGCCACTATCAACAATCCATCTTCCTTTTTCCTACAAGAAAGGAGAGTGTCAGTTCCCAACCCAAACTTTGAGATTCAGAGTTATCTTGGGGACCCATTTCATCTTTGGGTTGGTCCCCTTAGGCTTGTAAGGACAATAAGTAGAATAATGATCATCACTTTTGCAGTGAGAGAAAATCATAGGGTTCTTAGTGCCAAAAGAGTCTCCAATAAAAAGGAGGTTTCCTTACTCATTTTCTTACCTTTGGCCTTGTTCTTACCCTTAGGTGCTCCCCTTACAAATCTCAAACCACTAGTACCACTTTGTTTTGTAGAATGACCAAAGATTTCATTTTGGGAGTTTTTTCCTTTGAGGAATTTTTGCAGCGAGGCTCTAAGTCTATGATTGTCATCAGTAAGAGATCTAATAGTAGAAGACAAAGTAGCAAGATCATCTCTAGCATGAACAAGGTTGGCCTCTAAACAGAGGGCTTTAGTCAAATAGGAATCTTTTTCAAGAGAAATAGAAGCAACATCATTACTAGGCAAAATAGGTCTAGAAGATAAATTGAAAACTTGACCAAGAAACCTAGCATTTTCAGATTTAAGCAATTTAATTTCTTTGAGATAATCATCCCTCTCACCTCTACAAGTATCAACAATGATCTTGAATTTAGCACTTTTTAGTTTTAAGTAATTCAAGCTAATTTAGGCACTTTTGGTTATCTTCCTTAAGAGATTCAATGTTCTTAAGATAGACACCATTCTCTACCTCAACTTCATTGTATTGGAGCTCAAGATCAAAAAATTGTCCTTGCAAGTTATCAATGCTCTCAAGATGAATTTTCTCTTTTTGCTCAAGAATATCAAGTTTAGCATACAAGTCATCAATGATTTTTTCTAACCTCTTCTTCTTAGAATTAGAAGAACAGGTAGAAACAAGCATATCAATACGAGTTTCTTTAGCTAACTCATGCAATCTTACCTCACTTACCTCACCAATATCTTAACTTGCAGAGGCCATGAGTGCAAGGTGGCACTCTCCATCTTCATCAGAGCTTGAGCCACTAGAGGATGATGCTTTCCAAGCTACATGAGCCACATCTTTGTGTCTCCTCTCTTTCTTGTCCTTCCCATTATACTTGCTATCTCTCTTGTACTCTTCTTCCTTCTTGGATCTGCTCTTGTGGTGTGACTTTCTTGCCTTAGGACATTCATTCTTGTAGTGTCCTTTTTACCACACTTGTAGCACCTTGGAGTAGAAGAAGAATATTGCTTTCCTTTGAAGTGCTTTCCCTTGGAGTAGTTGGATTCATGCTGACGGGGGCCATCATCTTCACTAGAGGAGGATGGAGAGGTCTGGCAAGAAAGTTGTTGTTGAAGGATGACAACCTCCACTTGAGCTTTGAAGGCACTATCTTTGATCTTCCTTGCTTCCTTCTCTTTTTTCTTGGCTTCATGTTCTTACTTGTCAAGTCTTGGTTCACGAGCTTGTCAGTTCCCAATAAGCTCCTCAGTTGGAATGTCACCAAGACTTCTCACTTCTTTAATGGAGGTCACATTTGACTCCTATCTATTTAGTAGAGATCTCAAGATCTTTGAGTTGATTGCTCATCTATCCAAAGTGTGTCCCAAAGCAGCTTGGTCATTGATGACGATGTTGATCCTAGAGTACATCTCAACAACTCCTTCTTTCTTCCCCATCTGAAGTTCTCTAGGAGGCTATTCAACATGTAGATCTTTGCCTCCTTCACTTGCTTTGTGTCTTCATAAGTGATGCACTACTTATCCCATATATCATGGGTTGTATCCCATGAGGAGATGTGATTGAACTCGGTTAGAGTGAGGGTTGCATAGAGAATGTTAATTGCTTTGGCATTGAGCTGGGCATTCTTTTGGGCAACTTCATCCCATGTTGACGCAGCTCCAGTTGGCTCCTTGTGGGGTGTAATTATCATCTTCCACATATCAAAGTTCATCCCTTGAATGTAGAATTGCATACGCCTCTTCCAATAGAGGAAGTTGGTGTTATCGAAGATCGGGGGCATGGAGAAGCCTCCCTTTAGGTTCAGTGAACCAAGTAGGTTCTCACCCATCTTCTTGTCTCATGTGAGATGTGTTGGAGAAGATCCAAGCTCTGATACCACTTGTTGGATCTAGGCCTCTAGAGGGGAGGTGAATAGAGCTTCAAAATTCTCACAAGAATAGTTAGACCTTCAAATTATATCAATTTAAGCCAAATTCTTAATAACAATTTGAAGTCTTATCTAAGAAAGCATAGAAAGGATGATAGAGATTGAAACATACAATTGGACAAGGTGGTTAGAGTGGTTCCAATCTCCAAACTAGGAGACCGTCAATCCACTACCTAGAGAGGTCAGCCTCTAGGACTTTGAAACCCATGTATACTTATATTCCATCATAAGAGATACAAGGAGACCACCGGGACATCTAAGGGCTTAACTATTTAAGACATGAGTCTTTCACCTACACAAGGACTTACCCACTTGATCAAGATGTCTTCATCCTTCTCCAAGGACTTACCCACACTTGCCTCAAATCTTTGGCCTTGAAAGAATTATCCACTCTTCTTGATTCTCGTCATGCCCTTCTCCTTCACCTGGAGAAGATCTTCACTCCTTCTTCAACCTTGAAGAAGAACAATAGCTTCACCTTCACTCGAAGAAGCTCACTTCAACCTTTTCTTTTTTAGAAAGGGGATTGGGAAGATGGAAGAAATGAGAGTTTTACAAGATAACATTAAGGTAGCTCTCTTACAACATGCCTAACTCACTCATAATCATGAAATGCTTTGTAAATGAGAGAGAGAAAGGGGCTCAACGGGTGCATCACACTCAACTATAGCAAGGACCGAGGATAGCATGAATGAGCAAACTTGGAATGAACTCCAAGAGTCCTATTTATAGCTATGGATGTTCCTTTGAGTGTGGGATCACTTAAGAATGAAAAATAGCCATTTTACAACTTACAACAGATCTATTTGCATTTATAACAACTCTCTAATGGTTGGAATCACTTTTTCTATGTTTTCTGTATAGTACATTTGGTTGAGTTTCAATAAAGATAACTCGACCGATCCACTAACCGACAAAGCTAATTTTCAAACAATCGGTCAAATTTATTCTAGAAAACTCGACCTATGAGTCAAAATTAGTTTTGATCAGTAAATTGGTCGGTCGAGTTCTGTGAGTGTACAACTCAGCCGATTGATTTATTTCTTAAAATCCATCACTGATCGGTCGAGATTCTAACTCGACTGACAAAGTTACTGTGACAAATTTTCAAAATGGTTTTAGAGTGACCACACGTTGGAATTAAGTGTCCCTGATTTTTTTCCATCTTAGTTACAAGTCATGTCATCAATACAAGTGATTACAAAAATATTCTAAGGTGGTTTGGAGTGATTTCTCAAATTGCACACTTGCATTACATTTGACTTGAACTTGGAGAAGCTAGGACTTGTGTAATTTGATCATTTTCATATACCTAAAGTCTGAAATCAATCTTAAACAAAAACATTAGATACATATGAATGGAATAGTTAATTTATTATCAAAATATGAATATCGTAAAACTCTCAAGTCAACAGAATCATTTGTTCCCAATCGGAGAACTCTAAAACAAATCTCGCATAGCTTGCTCCCGGCAAAAACCTAGGGTATAAGACTGACCCGGTCAGCCACACCTACGGTTAAGTCATAACTAGCTTGTGCAACATGACGGTCATCAGGAGGATCAAACCAACAACCTTACATAGGGAATCCATGCCCCCATACCATCTCAAGTATCCCAGCGGTATAGCCTATTTTTAGTTTAGATCTTATTCTCTTATATTTCAGGCCTTACGTGATTTTGATGTTCTGATACATACCGAATTTTTTATTACTTTGTAACTAAATTTAGACAAGTACTTTTACATGTATAGATATGTATCTATATCCCTATAACAAGAGGGAATTCTCCTGTCAATTTTCCTGTTCATCGGCGTTTCTATCTGTCTGCTTCGGCAAATTTCTGTTATTGTGCTTTCTTGTTAGTATAATCGGTACTCTTTCGACATTTTTTTTACTTTTGCTATTGTGTTTTTTTTTTTCATCGTAATCGTTGCTGCTTTGGTATTTTTTACTTTTATTACTATGATTTCTTCGTTTGCAACCGGTGCTTGGTGTTTTATTTCTGTCAATTTTTATAGTTTGGATTTCCAACTCCTATTGACGGAAGTAACAATGAAATTGCCAATTTAACTATCGTATAGAAGTCCACTATAGGTGTTGTATATGAACAGATAACACATAATATAATAAAGAACAATATAGTATCAGTTGAGTGTTTGTATAAGAGTTTATGTATAGTCCATGATACATGTTATTAGTTTGAGAATGAGAGCATTGGTGATCTGGGTAATAACGTATTTTGGTAATCGCATGGTCGAGGAATTCACTGATAAAATAACTGAGTCATTCTCTTTTGACATGTTGTATTTAATTTTTTGTAAGTATTAGTTATATTTTTTTGTCAACTAATACATGTCAAATAAGAGGGAGTCTTTTGGAAAATTATCGAGTCATTCTCATTTGACATATTATATTTCAATTATTATGATATTGATTATATATTTATTGTCAATAAGTGCATATCGAATAAGAATGTAATTTTCATAACGAAGTTCTATTGGTTGAAGGGACCAAAATGACACTTGATGAAGTTGTCCTTTTCTAACGATTGTAGGTAAGTTATTCAATATTGTTTATGAAACTCATAAAAAATGAGATTTGACTTTTAGTATATTTCATGTTGCTTATATAATTCTTGGCTGCTTTGAGTATTATTCGTTGTACAATAAATATGCAATACTAGAAAAAGGGATCTAAAATAATTTGGTAATGACAAAGTACATGTTAGAAGGAGTCAACTAGTCGATAATTAAGCTTTTTCTTTTAGTGAGTTGTATGTAACTTATTATACTAATTACAAATCCAAATAAAACAAGTACTTTGTATATAAATTTGATCGATTTTAGACAGTAGTTACTTAATCAGACTATTTAATTCCTTTGCTTTTTGTTGCAATAATTCATGTTGCTCTTTTGCTTTTTATATTTTTTAAGTTAACTTTTTAGCACTCAAAAGACACATAGGAGAGAAGGGGTACAAATGTAATTTTAGTGGCGACACACTACATGTTAGAGAAAATCAACAAGATGTCTTTGGAATTCTTTTACAACATGTTGTACACAAATAGTTACGAGACTAATTATAAATTCCAAGAAAAAGTCAATTTTGAATTTGAATTTTGTCAATCAACAATGAGTTCAGGGGCATGCTTGAAAATGTTTGGAAACTGATGCCTAAATTGAAAAATGAATTGGATCCAAAATTTTAACAACTATAAATTTTTTTACATTTCTTTTTTTATTGTGTCACTTAAGTAAAAATAAAAATAATAGTAAAATATATCTATCATAAATGAAGAAATCGAATAATTTTGTAATTTATATTCATTTATTAGATTAATTCAATTGCAGAGCACGTGCTTAGCACGTGTCTTCTGCTAGTCTTGACAAAAAGACAACTGTATTTCAAGAAGGTGATGGGTCGTATGGAATTATTAGAAATGTTGGGGTTTTGGTAATTAATTGTGTATATTTTTGTCGGATGGTACATGCATTGCCAGAAAGCGGTGTTAAGTTGCGCTTTCGCCTTCCCCTCCCCAGTTGTTGATAATTAAAAAATATACAGATCCCAGTTCTGTTAATCAGTTTGGAATCATGTCAGCGGCGTTCAAATGCAGACATCGTTTCGCCCGAAGCAGAGATGGTTTCCCCGAAGCAACGGGCTTTCTATGCATGTCCGGCTTGCTCACTTGCAGAGGTGCGAGGTGAGGTTCTTTTCTTGTGTTACCAGCTACTTGCCCAGGAACTGTGCTAGTCCCTTCCTATTCTTTTCTCCTTCATGGTTTTGGGACGAGGACTGACCTTTTTCGGGCTTCTTTGTCTGCTGTTGCTCCTGGTAATGGGGGCCCTAGGGTTAGGTAAACTATGAATTGCTTGCCTCTCGATAACCAAGCCCCTAGTGATAAGTCGCATTAATTGCTCTTCTCTAACTTGTAGTTGTATATATGCATGCTGTCAAATTTTCTTCGAGCACAGGTAGCGCTACAAGAGGCGAATACGGACGCTGCAGGGCGGCCTCCCGCCGCAGGATGTGCACAGGGACGTGCGAGACCTGCTGCCAGAGGTGCCACTGCGTTAGCTCAGGCTCCGGCCACGACGACGAGTGCCCTTGCAAAGTAAGATGATAACCCATGCCGGGCGGCACAAGTGCCTATAGCACTACAGATATGTGGTGACTGCTGCTACACCCTTTTGATTGAGATGAGAGATGAGATGTATGGCAAGTAAACTCCTATATATATAGTTTCTTTAGTACGGAGTATATTTACTTTGTAAGTTGTTTCTGGTTTCTTTTGGCACTCTGAATTTGGACAACGAAAATCCTATGTTGACGCGGCTAGGCCCTGACGCGTCCCGGACGCGGCTGTATTGCGGGTGGTTTTGAGTGGAGCGGGTGGTATTGGAGTGGTAGGTGAGGCTGCATTTAATGCACTGTAGCAGGCTGGTAGTTGAGAGCAATTAATGCACCGTAGCAACTGGTGGCAATGGGAACGAATGGAATGAAATGGAGGGACAAAACGGACAAAACTGGTGGCAATGGGAACGAATGGAATGCTCCGCTGCAATTAATGCACCGTGCCAACAATTTACAATGTGGAATGGGTGGAAATGGAGGGACAAAACGGAGGGAACTGTTGGGCAGAGAATGAAAGTTTTGGAGAATGAAATTTTTGGAGGGAATTTTGTGGAGAACGAAAATTTTGGAGAATGAAAGTCTGCGCCTATTTCAGATGCTAATGAGCCTACATAAGACGTCTATGTGCCTACATAAGATGTCTATGCGCCTACATAAGATGTCTATGCGCATACTTTAGAAGAACGCGCTTACTTTACATGTTAGTGCGCCTACTTTATACGTATATGCACCTATTTTAGACTAATGCGCCTATTTGAGATGCTAATGCGCCTACCTTATTGATCGATGGCAATGCGCCTAGTTTAGACGTCTATGCGTCTAGTTTAAACGTCTATGCGCCTACATAAGACGTAGATGCGCATACTTTAAATGAACGCTCATAGTGTGCCTACTTTAGACGAATGCGCCTACTTTAGGCGTCTATGCACCTACATAAGACGTAGATGCGCATACTTTAGATGAACGCGCGTAATGCGCCTACTTTACACCTATATGCGCCTACTTTAGACGAATGCGCCTACTTTAGACGTCTATGCGCCTAGTTTAGACGTCTATGCGCCTACATAAGACGTAGATGCGCATACTTTAGATGAACGCTCGTAGTGTGCCTACTTTAGACGAATGCGCCTACTTTAGGCGCCTATGCGCCTACATAAAAGGTCTATGCGCCTACATAAGACGTAGATGCGCATACTTTAGATGAACGCGCGTAATGTGCCTACTTTACACCTATATGCGCCTACTTTAGACGTCTATGCGCCTAGTTTAGACGTCTATGCGCCTACATAAGACGTAGATGCGCATACTTTAGATGAACGCTCGTAGTGTGCCTACTTTAGACGAATGTGCCTACTTTAGGCGTCTATGCGCCTACATAAAAGGTCTATGCGCCTACATAAGACGTAGATGCGCATACTTTAGATGAACGCGCGTAATGCGCCTACTTTACACATATATGCGCCTACTTTAGACGAATGCGCCTATTTCAGATGCTAATGCGCCTACCTTATTGATAGAAATGCGCCTACTTTAGATGTATATGCGCCTATTTCAGATGCTAATGCGCCTATTTCAGATGCTAACTTTAGACGTCAATGCGCCTACTTTAGACGTCAATGCGCCTACTTTAGTTATTTGTGCGCCTTTTTAATGCGAAATGTGTTTAACTTAATTAGAAATGTGCCTACCTGATTGATATAGGACAATGCGCCTACTTAAGACGTCAATGCGCCTACTTTACTGGTATATACGCCCATCTTTAGTTGAAGCTCCTAACACACTCACCATTTTCATACATTTAAAATATATTTGTATTTTTTGTAGATGCGCGGCGCAACGTCGGAAGTGGGCGCAGCGCGTCGGAAGTGGGCGCAGCCTCGGAAGTGGGCGCAGCGGAAGGTCGCCGGGAGAGCTGGGCGCAGCGCAAGTCAGCGGAAGTCGCGGGGCGCCGGGCTGGTTTTGGGGGGAAATAACGGGGGGAAATATCATGGCCCGGTTCGATTGGGGTAGGTTAGACCGACTGGTTCGATTGGGGTAGTTGGCCCGGTTCAGCTGATCTGACAAAGGCTGCTGGGTGGCCAGCTGGGACGCTGGGACGCGTGCGGACGGTTTACCGCCGCGTCTAGGACGCGTGAAACAGCCACGGCGTTTCCAAAACTAAGTCCTTTGGACAAATGGTATTGTCGGGTCATTTCAAACTCTGATATGTGCTTGAGAGAATGTCCACGTACAAATTATAATATGTGCTTGAGAGAATGTCCACACACAGACACTGGATCAAGTTTTGTCCGCATAATCAGAACGTTTCAACGTTGCAATCGCCCAACTTTCACCTTGCCTGATACGTAAAAGGCAGCCGTGCACCTTTTCTTACTACGAACACTGGTTCATTCGTGTCAATTTATTGATTTTGGCCACTTTTCTTGTTCTGCAAAGCATAAATGTATGGCACTGCCATTGTTTCATATTTATTTAGCAACGGTTGTTGCGTCACAAAAATCAATTTCCCCCCCTTAACCTGCGATTCATTTCGAACTTGTAGAGCATGTCGGAATCTCAAGCCCGCCTTACTCCTACTGTTGCTAACGGTAACTGAAGACTAAATTGTTTCAAGCTATCACCAAAAGCCTAATCTACCTTCCCCATTAAAAAGTTGGGGTAAGCACTATTTTGCTAATAACATTGTGGCGGTATGTCATTGATGGCCGAATAGATCTAGTATCTTATTAATGTTAGGTAATTATACGTTTTGCGGTTTTGGACAGAGGAGTTGTCAATGTTCTAGATCAGAAGATGGATGACAATGGCCTATGTGATATGTTTTCAAAATCGCGTCATCAGTTTGTGTCGTTATATGTATGTTGGATATGTTCTCGAGGCTTTTTGCTGTAAGGATTTGACCCATTGTCATATTATACGTTCGAGGTATTCTACTTTGTTGTGAAGGTTATATTGTGAACCAATTAAATTTCTAACATATATTTAGACCAAATAAAACTTACCATTGATTCGGAAAACCCGCCTTCAAAAGTTCTAGTAAAACCATTCTATAAACTGACTGCATACAGCCAAAAGGAACTCTATCTACACTTACATTAGTTATTAACTTCCAACAAAAATAGTATTTCCTCGACGTTTCTACAACTAGGCTAGATAATTGTAGTTATTTGATTAAAATTCACAAGCTTGGCGTTATCTATAGTTATATGATTGTATAACAAGAAGTACACATTATGGATATGCGCTATGTAAGGTAATAAGCATTGGGTTACATGCAAACTTGAACTGGCCACATCAATTATATATATAATTGTTAACCATGTACGTAGCCATTGCTTTCACTTGTTCTAGCGGGTTAAAGATTCCAATGGACTTCGACTCCATTGACAAATTTCTCTAATTAATGAACTCACAAAGCAATGATGACACAATAAGATGCAAATTTTATGATATGAATTGTGATCCTTCTTAAATAGATGAAGTTTCAGCTTTAAATACTAATGTAGGTTTTCTGTGGCCTCTTAGAGATGTATGCATGTATTGATGATCTATCTAATATATATATATATATATACATATATTTATATATATATATATATATATATATATCATAACAATGCAAAGTTTACATTTGACATACCATTTAAGCAGTTTTTGATGGATTGAAGAGTTAGTTGTGGTTCAGGAGTGCGGGCCACTAGGGAAGATTGTTAGATGAAGATAGAGCCATATCAAGTGTTCGACGTTATGAGTGCATAGTTTAGCATGGGCTAACATATAATAAGTTTGAAAATGACTCAACCTCCTTTTTTACTCCCCACTTTTCCAATTCCATAATAGTAGCATTGGCAACATCTTGGAGTGGCAACTCCTCTTTTTTCTTGGTGCAATTTAAGAAATAAGATCATATCTATGTTGGGTTTTAGAGGAGGTAGAGAAGCAGCGGAAACAAAAATTTTCTCCCCAAAACCCAGAACAAAAGGAATCACGTCAACGTCTATATAATAGGAAAGATGGTTTGTGGATGTATACCTTGTCCCGAGGCTTGCTCGGTGACAGTACCTCGCGCCTTGCGCGGTCTTCACCTTCGGTCTTGGACGGTGTCTGTGTAGCTCCTGGTCGCACCGGGACTGAAGACTCCTCCTCTTACCGGAATTGTCGAGATTGACAGTCAACCTCTGAGCGGCAGAGGTCTCCCGCCTCTGCAGTCGTCCACACAGACCGCCTGGAACTCCGATCTCCTTGTCGCACAAGGAACCAGAAGGATTCACACCCTCTTGTTGACGTACTAGTCGCCAACACACTCTCCTGCTACCAGTCGCAACTGCAATTGTCCTTCCCTTACTGTGCCTCCCTTTTTAGGTAGCACTTGCTCGGGCTCTCTCGGTTACCAAAACCAGAGAGAACGACAACTTTGCAGAGCAACCGGATTGCACTGAGTTGTACTCTGAGAAGCCCCCAATACCCCTATATATAGGCGGGTCATGGGATAGGGTTCTCTGTTCCCTGCAATACGGGACTAAAAGCAGGAGTAGAAGGATTTGAGATTTTCCACAAAAGCAACCAACTCGCAACCTGAACCAATTGTTTCACAACTGAAACGGTCGGTTGGGGACCTGAACCGGTCGGTTGACACCTCAACCGATCGGTTGGGACCCTTGAACCGGTCGGTTCACAAGTGAACCGGTCGGTTGGTGGTCCTGGTCGGTTCCCGATTGACTTTCCTTCTTTTGTTTCTAATTGGTATCGAATACCAATCCTTGTTCCAATCAAATTGGGCAAGTGAAACGCAAGAAAAATTCTCAGCAATCCTACTTTCCCAACTTGCTCGGTTGTACCAGTTGAATCGATCGTTTCAACACTTGAATCAATCGGTTCACCCTGATCTTGAGTCGATCGGCTCAACACTTGAGCCGGCCGGTTCACCAAGCTCAGCCGATCGGTTCATCACATGAGCCGATCGGTTCGGAGTGCAGATTGTGCAGAATCAGTCAATTGCAATTTCAATCAATCTGATACTCCAATCAACGCGTCCAACACCTTGAACATTATGATATTGAGCTATCAATTAATTGAGTGTTTAATTGAACTACTAAACTCCTTTAGTAATCAATCTAAACATTGCTTGTGGACAAAACTCCTCTTCCAAGTTAAATCCTATGTGTGTGACCCTGCAGGTCCATTTCACGTTGGCAGTGAAAGTCCATAACACTTATGACTTCACAAGCAAAGAGCGGTGCCTAGTCACACATCAGTGCTACCCAACTGAAATAGAAAGTTGGAGAACAACTTTCAATCCTACAATCCGTGAATGGTGTTACAGTGAGTGTATAATTCCTTTGTCACTGATATCCAGAATGAACTCGAGGCATGGAACAGTCATCCTGTCAACATTCATTCATTTCCTTGATCTCAGAGCAGACTGGGTGAGATGTGTGTGACATCAATATCACATATTGATTCACACGTGCATGCACATGCCTTTCTCAATCCTACTCATCAAGTGGCCAAGGATATCAAACTCCTTCAAGAGGGACAAATCCCATATCTATCACTCACCCCTCAAAAGCCCCATGTGTCAAAGCCACCCAATCATCACCTTTATAACAACCCATATTTCAGGACTGCGTTTGATGATGTCAAAGTGTACCCAACGAAATGTGTTGAGTGTAGTGATTTTAGGTCTAAGAATCACACTCACCACCATCACTGTGAGAGCTGACTGTGACTACCAAGTCATGGTTCCATGTGTCACTCTCACGGTGGGTCTGTCCGGTACCTTATTCTCTAACAAGTACCTATGTGCTTGGTTTGATATCACTATATCATGACTAATGAGATTCTTTCATCAACCAACACACAATCTAGTCTTCAGTGTTATTGATGTCTATGGTTATTTCCATAATAAAAACCGATTAGGGACCAAACAAGAATGTATACTCTTAACATCCGTAAGATCTCATCGTTTAGGTCCTTAACCTAAAAGCATACGTCATTGAGTAAAACATTCTTTAGACATCTATCATGTTACACCATCATCTCAGAAACAGTTTAAACATATAGATCAGAAATTGCCTTTATTATTATTCAAATCATTTACAAAGTATCCCATTACAATCATCATATGACTTGCTCTATGGGCATCCATACCAACAGACTCCCACTTGCACTTAGAGCCAGTCACCAAGGAATCTCAAACCTTGTGACTTAGCATGACCATCATGCTTCTGCTGAGAAAGGCCTTAGTCAGTGGATCAGCTATGTTGTCCTCAGTTGGTACTATGCAAATCCTCACATCTCCTTGTTGTACAATCTCTCATATGAGATGGAAGCGCCGCAGTATGTGCTTGGACCGCTGGTGTGATCTGGGCTCCTTAGCTTGCACAATAGCTCCATTATTGTCACAATAAAGCTCAACTACATCACAACTACTAGGAACTACACCAAGTTCAGAAATGAACTTCTTGATCCACACAGCCTCCTTTGTTGCATGTATTGCAACAATATACTCGGCTTCTGTAGTAGAATCGGCAACTGTTTCTTGCTTGGAACTCTTCCAGCTCACAGCTCCATTATTAAGGCAAAACACAAATCCTGACTGTGATCTGTAATCATCTTTATCGATTTGGAAGCTTGCATCGATGTAACCCTTTACAACTAGCTCTTCCTCACCGCCGTACACAAGAAACTGATCCTTAGTCCTTCGCAAGTACTTGAGGATGTTCTTCACGGCTGTCCAGTGAGCATCCCCAGGATCTGACTGGTACCTGCTCGTCAAGCTGAGAGCATACGAGACATCTGGGCGTGTGCACAACATAGCGTACATGATGGATCCAATGGCTGATGCATATGGGATCCCATTCATACGCTCCCTCTCTTTACAAGATTGGGACATTGAGCTCTAGAGACGGTGACTCCATGTAGTATGGGGATGTTGCCTCTCTTTGAGTTCTCCATGCTGAACCGCTTCAGCACTTTGTCAATGTACGTGCTCTGACTTAGTCCGAGAAGCCTTCTAGATCTATCTCTATAGATCTTAATTCCTAGGATGTAGGATGCTTCTCCTAAGTCCTTCATTGAGAAAGTATTCCCAAGCCAAGCCTTTACCTTCTCTAAGGCTAAGACATCATTCCCCATCAAAAGTATGTCATCCACATACAATATGAGGAATGTGGTCGAGTTCCCACTAACCTTCTTGTACACACAAGGTTCATCTTCATTTTGAATAAAGCCAAACACTTTGACTTCCTCATCAAATCGAAGATTCCAACTCCGAGATGCTTGCTTCAATCCATAGATTGACCTTTGCAGCTTACAGACTTTATTGGCATTCTTTAGATCTACAAAACCTTCAGGCTGTGTCATGTACACATCCTCATTTATATTCCCGTTAAGGAATGCAGTTTTAACATCCATCTGCCAAATCTCATAGTCATAATAAGCTGCAATAGCAAGCATGATCATGATGGACTTAATCATGGCAACTGGAGAAAAGGTTTCATCATAGTCAACACCTTGAACTTGTCTAAAACCCTTTGCAACCAATCTGCCTGTATAAGTTTGCACATTGCCATCCATGTCGGTCTTCTTCTTGAAGACCCACTTGCACCCTATGGGTTTTACCCCTTCGGGTGGTTCCACCAAAGTCCATACTTTATTGGAGTACATGGATTCCATCTCGGATCTCATGGCTTCAAGCCATTTCTTAGAATCTGGTCCCTCAATAGCCTCTACGTAGGTAGTTGGATCATCATCTATGATCAACTCTCCACCTTCCTGAGTCACAAGGTATCCAAACCTCTCAGGTTCAAGGCGGGTCCTACTAGATCTACGAGGTCCTTGTGTTACCTGAGGAGACTGAGATTCCATAACACCTTGTGAATCTGCATTTTCCTCTGGTACATCTACCAGTTCAATGTTTTCTTGTTGGGCTTGAACCTCTTCAAGCTCTATATTCCTCCCACTACTTCCTTTGGAAATAAATTCCTTCTCTAGGAAAACAACATCCCTGGCAACAAACACTTTTTTGTTAGTAGGGTGGTATAAGTAATATCCCTTGGTTTCCTGGGGATATCCAACAAAATAACATTTATCAGATTTGGGTCCAAGCTTATCAGGAAACATTTTCTTGACGTAAGCCTCACAACCCCAAATCTTCATAAAAGACAAATTGGGACGCTTCCCAGTCCATATCTCATATGGTGTCTTTTGAACCGATTTAGATGGTACACGGTTAAGTGTAAATGCGGCGGTTTTAAGAGCATGACCCCAGAAGGAAATCGGAAGATCAGCAAAACTCATCATTGATCGCACCATATCCAACAATATGCGATTCCTTCTTTCAGACACACCATTATGTTGTGGTGTTCCAGGCGGAGTCCATTGTGATACAATGCCACGGGCTCACATAAGGTCCTCAAACTCCTGGCTTAAGTATTCCCCACCTCAATCGGATCGCCTTAATACTTTTACCAAGTTGGTTTTGTACTTCATTCATGAAATCCTTGAACCTTTCAAGGGTTTCTGACTTATGCTTCATCAGGTACACATAGCCATGCCTACTGAAATCATCAGTGAAGCAAATGACGTACTGATACCCATTTTTGGAATTAGTTCTAAAAGGCCCACATACATCAGTATGTATGAGTCCTAATAGATCACTAGCTCTCTCACCTTTACCTGAAAAGGGAGTCTTGGTCATCTTGCCCAATAAACAAGATTCACATGTCTCTATTGATTCATAATCAAAAGAGTCTAGATAGCCATCTTTATGGAGTCTAGAAATTCACTTCTCATTTATGTGCCCTAGACGACAATGCCAGAGATATGTTTTGTTTGAGTTGTTGAGTTTTTGCTTTTTGGTGTTTACGTTGTATACACTTGTCTCTAAGTCTATCAAGTATAGACCATAAGACATTGGGGCACTGCCATAAAAGATCCCATCTTTAGAAATGGAACATCTTCCATTCTTAATAAGAAATTCAAATCCATCTTTGTCCAAACAAGAGACGGAAATGATATTCCTATTTATGGCGGGTACATAATAGCAGTTCTTCAACTCTATTATTAGCCCACTTGGTAGAGTTAACTCATAGGTTCCTACGACACTGGCGGCAACTCTTGCCCCATTGGCAACACATAGTTCAACCTCGCCTTTCCCCAAAGGCCTACTTCTCTTAAGATCCTTCACATTTGAACAAATGTGAGATCCGCATCCGGTATCAAGTACCCATGACGAAGAAGTAGTAAATTTAATCTCTATCACGTATACACCAGAAGTAGATATCTCTATCTCTAACTTTTTCTTCCATTGTTCCTTCCATCCTCTCCATGTAGAAGAAATTGGATTGGCGAGAGAACACTTCTCTCCCTTACCTATTTTCTTCTTCACCAATGCATTAAGCGTACATAGAGTGGATTCAAAGGCTCCTAGTATATCTGGATTGTGCAGAACACTTCTCACAGTCCTCAACCAGTTATGGAATTTATTCTCAATTAATTTGCCCATTTTAAAAGATGATTCTTTTGCCATTCTACAAGAGAAAATTTACATTTGTCAAAACTCTTTTTGATTTGATTTGAATAAAATTTGACGATAGTTAATTAGGCCTTTAATTAATTACCGCTCCCACTATTTTGACTCAAATTGATAGCCCTCACCATCAATTTGGAAGATTGCAGCGTACAATCTTCTAGTGGGTCAAGATCCATATTTCATCAAGTCATGAGTCAGCTTTGGCTGATCGCCCATACTCTTGACTATTTAGGTAGGCCATCATGCCAATTGCATCATTTGCAACTCTTGATGAATGAGCATGCGCAACACCTTGCCATGAACATTCCGTGCCTCTGTGCTTAGACGCTGTAAGAATTACCAGTTACGTCTAACCCAAAAGCCGACACGATAAATATGCACCCTGCTTTGGCAGAACCTACATGTCGACCCTTCACACTTCCACAAGATAGACGACGCACCACGCTTTGGCGTAACCTACGCTTGGTCGATCAAGTTTGCCATGTGTGTCCCTAATGGAAGGCGTATTAGACTTAATATTTTAATGAGGGATTTGGTTTTTATATACATATACATATCCAATCACCACAATATATAGTAAGTATCATATACATGCTATATCTCACAGAAAACATGCAAAACGATAAAAGGCAATGATTATTGCCATCCTATTGTGATTCCTCGAGCCAAGAGGAATCACGGTCACCTAGGTCTACATCATATGCAACATGTACAAGATGAAATATGTGCCTGCCTTTCTGGGTTTGATCAGCTCATCTCCATGACCGATGGGCTCGCCATCAGGTTGGTTGTACGGGTGCCACCAGCCGATCGACTGGCGCCTCCAGCCGATCGGTTCACCGGACGTCGTGCATCTCATCAGGTCACCACCCGCTCGTCTCGCTCCTCGAACTAGCCGTCTGGATCACCAACCGATCAGTTCACGCCTTGAACCGATCGTCTCAGGTTGTCCGCCGTTCTTTGACATAATAGGAAATAAAGATCTATCCTATTTACAATTGTATAGTGAAACCCCGAGTTACATTCGGGGGGAGCAAAGGTAGGAAAAGAATTCTCGAATTATTTCGAGTTACATTAGGAATAAGAAAAGGGGAATCGGTGCGCAGTCCGAGATGCAAGCAACCACATACAACCACACACAAATATAGGGGTTTATAGGCCATAATCATGCTACACATCCACCACAAAACACGTTTAAGGGCGACGCGTATCGAGTGCATTAATATTACATATCATATATGTATATTTGGGATTTGTGGATTGGACATGTATAAAGCCGATATTATTCGCATCGCATGCAATAAATAAAGGCGACAAACCAAAATCAATCATATCGATAATCCTAAAATATAGAACAGTTGACGTGGCTATGATACCACTGTTGGGTTTTAGAGGAGGCAGAGAAGCAGCGCAAACAAAAATTTTCTCCCCAAAACCCAGAACAAAAGGAATCGTGTCAACGTCTATATAATAGGAAAGATGGTTTATGGATGCATACCTTGTCCCGAGGCTTGCTCGGCGAAAGTACCTCGCGCCTTGCACGGTCTTCACCTCCAGTCTTGGACGGTGTCTGTGCAGCTCCTGGTCGCACCGGGACTGAAGACTCCTCCTCTCACTAGAAATGTCGGGATTGACTGTCATCCTCTGAGCGGCAGAGGTCTCCTGCCTCTGCAGTCGTCCACACAGACCGCCTGGAACTCCGATCTCCTTGTCGTACAAGGAACCGGAAGGATTCGCACCCTCCTGTTGACGTACTAGTCTCCAACACACTCTCCTGCTACCAGTTGCAACTGCAGTTGTCCTTCCCTTGTTGTGCCTCCCTTTTCGGGTAGCACTTGCTCGGGCTCTCTCCGTAACCAATACCAGAGAGAACGACAACTTTACAGAGCAACCGGCTTGCACTGAGTTGTACTCTGAGAAGCCCCCAATACCCCTATATATAGGCGGGTCATGGGATAGGGTTCTCTATTCCCGGCAATACAGGACTAAAAGCAGGAGTAGAAGGGTTCAAGATTTTCCACAAAATCAACCAACTCGCAACCTAAACCGATCATTTCACAACTGAAACAGTCGGTTGGGGACCTGAACCGGTCGGTTGACACCTCAACCGATCGGTTGGGACCCTTTTGAACTGGTCGGTTGGTGGTCTTGGTCGGTTCCCGATTGACTTTCCTTCTTTTGTTTCTAATTGGTATCGAATACCAATCCTTGTTCCAATCAAATTGGGAAAGTGAAATGCAAGGAAAATTCTCACCAATCCTACTTTCCCAACTTGCTCGATTGCACCAGTTGAATCGATCGTTTCAACACTTGAATCAATCGGTTCACCCTGATCTTGAGCCGATCGGCTCAACACTTGAGCCGACCGGTTCACCAAGCTCAGTCGATCGGTTCATCACATGAGCCGATCGGTTGGGAGTGCAGATTGTGCAGAATCAGTCAATTGCGATTTCAATCAATTCGATACTCCAATCAACGCATCCAACACCTTGAACATTATGATATTGAGCTATCGATTAATTGAGTGTTTAATTGAACTACTAAACTCCTTTAGTAATCAATATAAACATTGCTTGTGGACAAAACTCCTCCTCTAGGTTAAATCCTATGTGTGTGACCCTGCAGGTCCATTTCACGTTGGCAGTGAAAGTCCATAACACTTATGACTTCACAAGCAAAGAGCGGTGCCTAGTCACACATCAGTGCTACCCAAGTGAAATAGAAAGTTGGAGAACAACTTTCAATCCTACAATCCATGAATGGTGTTATAGTGAGTGTATAATTCCTTTGTCACTGATATCCAAAATGAACTCGAGGCATGGAACAGTCATCCTGTCAACATTCATTCATTTCCTTGATCTCAGAGCAGACTGGGTGAGATGTGTGTGACATCAATATCACATATTGATTCACACGTGCATGCACATGCCTTTCACAATCCTACTCATCAAGTGGCCAAGGATATCAAACTCCCTCAGGAGGAAAAAATCCCATATCTATCACTCACCCCTCAAAAGCCCCATGTGTCAAAGCCACCCAATCATCACCTTTATAACAACCCATGTTTTAGGACTGTGTTTGATGATGTCAAAGTGTACCCAACGACATGTGTTGAGTGTAGTGATTTCAGGTCTAAGAATCACACTCACCACCATCACTGTGAGAGATGACTGTGACTACCAAGTCATGGTTCCATGTGTCACTCTCACGGTGGGTCTGTTTGGTACCTTGTTCTCTAACAAGTACCTATGTGCTTGGTTTGATATCACTATATCATGACTAATGAGATTCTGTCATCAACCAACACACAATCTAGTCTTCAGTGTTATTCATGTCTATGGTTATTTCCACAATAACAACTGACTAGGGACCAAACAAGAATGTATACTCTTAACATCCGTAAGATCTCATCATTTAGGTCCTTAACCTAAAAGCATACGTCATTGAGTAAAACATTCTTTAGACATCTATCATGTTACACCATCATCTCAGAAACAGTTTAAACATATAGATCGGAAATTGCCTTTATTATTATTCAAATAATTTACAAAGTATCCCATTACAATCATCATATGACTTTATCTATGGGCATACATACCAACAATCTAGTCTACCAAACTACATAGAGATGGTATATGTTTGGGGCATAATGCAGAAGAAGTAAAGTTACATGAAGTTGTTGGGTTAAAATGTAAAAATGAAAGTAACTACACCATTGCTTAAGAGATGTTGAGGAATATATGATTTGTAGATAGTAATATGACTTACATCATTTAAAATGTAAACAATATGGACTACCTTTCACTTCTATATTGCATAATGCAGAACTATACATGGTCAAGTTCAATCTCAGGTGATGAGGACATTGAAGGCATAATGCATTATATAACAAGGCACAACAAAATAGTTGAATGTTTAGAAGAATAGTTGATGATGACAGTGACAAGAGTGCTCCATTGACTAAGTTAAAAAAAAAATTCATAGAAATATATTCTTCTACTAGGACATGAATAAGAAGAAGCTTTAACTGGGTAAGGGGTCTTATACCATGTTTTCTTATCATTAGTGTTTCTAGGTAACTAAATTATCTTGAGATGTGGGAGGTGAATGAATCTGATTTTATTTTTTATTTCAAGGTTCTATTTGAATGATACCTACCTCTTCATTTGTATGTCTATCATGTCAATAAGATGAGAAGGATGGAAATGTACAAAACCAATTTATCTCTCTACAACTTACATGAAACCAATTTATTACAACGGAAATGAACACAATGACATGACAAGATATATATATATATATATATATATATATATATATATATATAATATAGAGAATGACAAGTCATATTCTAATCACATAAATGTGCGACTGGAGCCTAGAAATGGATACTGGATTATTTGTGTTTGATGATAATTAAAGTCAAGCTATATGTTATGACAAGGTTTTCAGCTCATATTTACTTTGAAAATGTAAGACCTCTGGCCTAGCTTTCTTGTTGATGTTGCTTTCTTAGCATAATAAGATGCTTAAAACCTTAATTTAATCATGTGATATGCCTTAATACCATGCGGCATGCTCATATTTTTAGTTCAGTCCAGTTTTGATGCAGTCTGAGCTAGTTATGCCTTTATATGCTTATTTTGGACCTAATTGTAATTTACCCGCATTTAGGGTTTATCTTGCAATTTTTCACATGCTTGTTGTGCCTCACATGTTTTGGCATCTTGTTGAGGTGAGTGGTGCCCTTGGGCACCTTGTGGTACCTTGGTTTGATGATGAGAGATGTGGTGACATCTTGAGTGTTGATGTTTCTACAGTTTACTTGGATGCCCTAGTTTGGTGTTGACCATGTGTGTTGATTGTTGAGCTTTTGGTTTTCAGCAACCAACATTATGTTTTCTTGGATTTAAGATTTTCATTCGAAGAGATTTTGTGGTGTGCTTGTGTTCTCTTCGGTCGAAGATCTTTACCCTCTCTTTGGTTGATGATATTCTAAGGTTTTGAGATCTATGCGATCAATGGATTTTCCTGAGCAAGTAGGTCGATGGATTTCCTTGTTTTAATGACCTTTATTTCATTTATGAGTGTAGTTATTGCATGGATGATATATGGTGGACAAGTGGAACTCATATTCATGACACCTAACCTCATTTGTCTCTCTCTACCCTAGGGTATTTATACCCCTCTCTTTGCATGCAAGTGATTTTCTTGCTCTCCCTTCTTTCTATCTTCTCCTTGGATCTTGTCTCTTGTGTTCTTGGTGAAGAAGGAGTTTCTCAATCTTGGAGTGGTGTCCAAACCTTTTCATGTGGAGCTAGGGTATGGGAGCAACTCTCCTTTGGTAATCCTTTGTTGTCTTTTGATCTTGGTAAGTAATCTAGCTATCTTGATCTCATTTTCTTGCAATGCTACCTCTCTTCTTTATCTTAGACAAATTTATGGTTCTCTACGATAGTGCTTCTTGAGGAACTCCTCTCTTATTGTCCAAATCCATGGTTCTCCATGCTATGTTGAGTTGAGTTGGAGATCATCTCTCTCTTTCTTGTTCTTTTCGGCCTAGGGTTTGTTCAGCATCTTGAGCTTCCTTTAACTTAGGGTTGTTCTTGTTCTTTTGAGGTGATGCTATCTTGAACATGGGGTGGAACAAGCTAGAGTTTTCTTCTCTCTTAGAGCATCCTTGCTTTTGGAGTCACTCTTCACATTCAAGGTGAGTTATATAACTTTCTCCTCAAGTATTATTGCACTAAATCTTACATGCAAGTAATCTATCTCTAAAATGTGGTTCTAAGTGCATAGAGATGATATCTTGAACTAGGGTTTATGATTTTGTGGTGATCTTGACTAGATTAACTCTTTCTCATGAACCCTAATTCTTGTACCTGAAATCTTTATGGTGATGGAGATGTTGATTCTTACATGCAAATCTTAAATGATGGTTTCTTCCTCATTATCTTGGTTATGTTTTCTCATTTAGTGATGGAGGTTTAGGATGCATGTAATGTTTTGAAATGAATGGTTCTTTCTTACTTGAATCATGGTTTAGTTTTCTCTATGATGATGATCAGATTTTAGGGTATATAGATGTTTTTTCCCTTCTTGGATTTTATCCATTGGTGTTTGGGTTTCTTGATGTTGATCAATTTTTTGATCTTGTATTTGAGGTGTTCTTCTCTATCTTGATGGTTTCAAGTAGTTCCTTGTGAGGTCGTTGAGATTTTAAATGACATTGGGTCTCTAAGAGTGGTATCCTTGTGTGGTCGAAGAGATGACCTATGCATCTTTAGTCGATGAGTTGTTCTTTATTTCTTTGATCTTAGGGTTTTGGATCTTTGAGGATGTGATGGTTAATCTCCTCTTTGATCAATGAGGGTATGTGATGTCTTTGTTCATAGGGTTTTCTTTGACCTGGCCTCTTCAATCAAAGGTTTGATCTTTTCTCTCCGGTCTCAAGGGTTGGTGATTTGTCTTTGATCATGTTGGCCTTGTTTCTCTTCCATCGTAGATATTTGTGACCTAGGGTTCCCTTCAGTCAAATAGAATCTCTGGACATGTGTTGGCTTTGTGTTGTTGTCGAGTGATGATAATAGTTGACCTAATATATGTTCCAAGAATGTTAGATATAATGATAGTAGGGATTAATGATAATTGTTGTTTTGGAATCCTAATTTGGTTAGCAGTGTTGAAACCTAACTCTAAATTGAGTACATGGTGATAATGGTTACTTGCTTGAGTAGTTAGCATCTAAATGAGGTACTTCCTCTCTCCTATTGTTTTAAGCCCTAAATTGTTGTCTAAATGAGCACCATAGATTATGGTTTTTGTGGCATTACTCACGAGATACATTTGTGGTGATGATGGGCCTTGATGTTGCATGGTGAGATAACAATGTTCTTGCAGGAAACAATATGAATAGTCTTATGACCTTAGTGATGGCTTTGTGCCTAATTGAAGTGGATATTCTCTGGTGATGTAATGAGGGATTCATATCCCATGGTAATGAGATAATGGTGATGGATTTGTGTATGAAAATGAAATATTATTGTATGGTGATGTGATCAACTTTATGCTTAATATGATTTATATCTTCTGAGGTAATAATATGCCTTTATCTTTGTAGAAGATCTTTAGGGTTTGTATGTAACTTGATTAATGTAGATAAAAGATACCCAATTAGCTTTAACTAATCAAGTGAAACCCTAATCATGTTTTTCCCTGTGCCATAGATCCATAATAGTGTCACAATTGTTGGATGGTGAAACAAGTATTCCTAAGGGAAACTTAGAGCACATATTGTTGAGTATGTATGGTGCTTGGAGAGAACATCCTTGTCATCCAGATCTCAGGTATTTTGAGGATGATCACGGTCATACATCAGTTTTTAGAACAGTTGTGGTAGTATCTTGGTGATTATGTATATGATGTGTTTGGTGGACAATTGTGGTTGTACCTTAGTGGTAGGGTTTTACTTTACATACCCTGGAGTCTAGTGTCGTGACTTGTACCAAGGGTGGACTAGGTGTTCTCAGTTGGACTATATGTCATTGTTTGCAGTTTGATTGATATGTCATTGTGGTGTTCACTTTGTACTAACTGAGGTGGGGAGAAGATCTTAGGATTCTTTCTCTTCTTAGATCTTGTAGGACATTGATTTTGACTTCGCAGTGGTCAGTTGAATTTGGGTGGTATGATTCAAATCCTCAGGGCATTAAAATATGTAATACATCTGTGTAGTATATCTTCTTAGGGTTAAACACGACTCGCATTGGATGTTCACCCTTGACTTGTTTTGTATACTTCTTAGTTGTAATAGAATGTGATAATAGAATCCAATTGTTTTACATGTTCGTCATATTCCTTCTCGGGGTATATGATGATCTTCTTATCTGTTATAGCTATTTAATATTCTTAACTTACATAACTCAATTTCAATTATTCATTTAGTTGAATATGCTCACAATGCCTAAATGTTATTATAATTTATCCATGTAACAATAGTTTTTGTTTGAGAGTTTTATCTCTAGTTGGGATATTGGTCTCACTCCATGAGTTTTGACATCTTTTCAGGCGGTCGTCAGTGACGTGGTAGAGATTGTGTTGTTCAGGAAGAGCAACAAGGAGATCAGTAGTTGTAGAATGTTAGATGTTTCTAGTGTTTTTTAAGTAGAGTCTTATGTGTCATCCACGTACTCTCAGGTCCTGGATGGGGTGTGCTTTGTAGATGTTGTATCTCGATATGTGTTTTGGTAGTATATTGTGGCATGTATGTGTGGCTTGTACATGTGAACATATGCCTTTTGTAATAGGTTTCTGGCAAATGGCCATTGTACAGTGATGTGAATACCTTTATGGTATGTGATATGTGTTACATGTTGTGGACCTTGATGTAAATGTTTCTACTTGAGATGGTTATATCTAATCAGTTTTAATTTACCTGTTCTTTTAGTAATGTGGATGCTAGTTGTTAATCACATGCTTTGTTTTGAGTTATCTCATTCGTGTGGCATCGGGTTGTCACACGAAAAGGTTGGTACTAGAGCTCTAGGTTCGTTGAGTCTATAGGGACATCAGACTAGGGTTGTGTTTGTTCATGCATTCACCAACATTACTGATTGTAGTTTGTACCCTACAGATATGTCTCGAGAGTACAAGAACATGCTGAGAGTAGTGTTGTTGCACTAGGAGGTGGTGTGAGGAGGAAGGCAAGAGTAGATGGAGTGTTGAAAGTGCCTTAGTTTGACCCAGTAACTATGTCCAATCCCTCTTTTCAATCCATGTTTGAATAGTGGATGGTCATGATTTTTCATATGGTGTATCAAGTGCACGTACCTTAGGATAGAGCTATTGTTTTCAATGTGGAATCTCAGGGTTCTGGGAAGTCTGTTGAGAGGTTGTGATGCATTGGAGCATTGGAGTATGTGGGTACGACAGACCTAGAAGATGCAGACATGTGGCTGACAGAGCTGGAGAAAGCATTTAATATCCTCAATGTCCCTTAGGAAGATAAGGTGAAGCATGTGGTGTATCTAATGAAGGGTAATGGTGACCATTGGTGGGCCATCAAGGATGAGAAGAGACCCATAGTGGAGATCAGTTAGGAGGAGTTTCAATGGGAGTTCGTCAAGCGATACTACCCAGAGACGTATCTTAATGAGAATATCTCACAGTTCAAGAAGAACTGGAAGGGAACGATGACGATCAACGAGTATGAGATGAAGTTCATGGAGTTGTTGAGGTTTTATCCTCACATGGTTGCAACATACAGGGAGAGGATCTGGCATTTTGAGAAGGGGATGAAAACATAGTTGACTACGATGATGTCAGATTTGGATAACAGGGAGTGGGCTTCTAGGTTTGTGGAGTCTTTGAGGAGGATAGAGCAGTCAGTTCTTGAGAAACATGAAGCTAATGCTAACAAGAGATCGATTCAGTTTCAGGGGCAGTCTTATGGAGGCTTCAAGAATCCTAGGTTTTTGTCACCTTAGTCAAAGAAGAGATTGGTGGCTTAGTCTCAATGGTCGTCGAGTAAGGGTAGAGGTCATAGTTTTTCCTCAGTAGGAACTCACACTATAGTGTTAGTATCGGTGGTCAGGTCATCTAGGCCATGGTAGGAGAGTAAGATTTTCTATAGGTGTGGTCAGACTAGGCACATGAAGTTTTATTGTCAGATGAAGGAGAGGAGGTGACATAACTACCAATACAGAATCAGCAAGGGTCGCAGCAGTAACTATTCAGTGGTGGTGGTGGTGGTGGTAGAGGACACGATCAGGTGTCAGGGGTAGGATCTTCTAGGTACTCCAGTAGAAGTCGGGGGTGACAATAGGTAAAAGCTCAATTCTATGCCATGAGTTAGTCAAAAGGAGTGCTCAATCCATGGGTCATGACAATTTAGATGGAATTATTTCATTCTAATTTGTCTTCTTTGTGCTTTATATCTATTTTAGTTGATCTGGGTGTGATGCACTCTTTTATCACCATAGAGGTGATAGATAGTTGTTCTTTACTTGTTAGTCATAAATGTGATAGTATTTAGTAAGAAACACCTCCGGTTGGTTTTTCCGAATTGTGGGAGGTATGTCCATCTTACATTCTTTCTTTCAGGGGACGTAGCATTCAAGTAGACTTTATACCACTTGAAATGCATGGATTTTATGTTATCCTTCATATGGATACCTTGGAGAAGTATCGGGTTGTCTTGGATTATAGTTCCAAGGTGGAAACATGCTTTGACGGTGATGTCTCATGGATAGGAAGATTCGTACAACGTGCTTAGTATCAGCTATGACAGTAGAGAGGCTGATGAGGAAGGGGTGTGAAGTGTTCTTGGCACATGTAGTGGATACTAAGATGAAGAGTCCTATTATCTACGAGGTGCCAGTTATGCAAGAATTTGAAGATGTGTTTCCTAATGAGTTTCTCAATGTTCCCCCTCCTAGAGATATTGACTTTGAGATCAATCGTGTTCCTGGTACATATCTGATAGCATAGTCGTTGTACAGGACGACATCAGCTGAGATGCATGATCTGAAAAAGCAGTTGTAGAAACTACTATAGAAGGGCTTTATCATACTGAGTGCTTCCCCTTGGGGTGTGCCCATGTTATTTGTTAAGAAAAAAGATAGTTGTGCATAGACTACCGGTAGTTGAACAATGTGACGATCAAGAACAAGTACCCTTTGCCAAGGATATACGATTTGTTTGATCAGTTGAGAGGTGTGGTAGTGTTCTTGAAGATATGAGGTGAGGATACCATCAATTATGGATCAAGGTGGATGACATACCTAAGTCATCTTTTAGAATAATGTATGGTCACTACAAGTTTGTGGTTATGCTATTTGGGCTAACCAATGCACCAAAAGTGTTCATGGACCTGATGAATAGGGTGTTCAGACCCTATCTTGACTAGTTTGTGGATATGTTCATTGATGAGATTCTAATATACTCCAGAGATAGCCAGCAACATCTAAGGCAAGGATTGACGTTGGTGAGACAGAACAAGTTGTATGCCAAGTTCAACAAGTGTGAATTCTGGCTAAAGGAGGTATCTTTTCTTGCACACTTGATATTTTCTAGAGGCCTTTGTGTGGACCCAAAGAAGGTGGAGTCAGTTCTAGAGTGGGTGCGGCCTAAGACATTGACAAAGGTTTGTAGTTTCCTAGGCCTAGGAAGCTACTATAGGAGGTTTATCAAGAACTTCAGTGTTGTTGTGTTACCCCTAATGAAGTTGATGGGGAAAGGTGTATCTTTTGTATGGGATGATAGGTATCAACATTTGTTCTAGTTGTTGAAGGAGAAGTTGACTAGCGCATCAGTGTTGGTTCTACCACAGTAAGGAAAAGGCTATATTGTCTTTTGTGATGCATCAAAGAATGGGTTGGGATGCATGCTGATGTAGGATAAGAATGTGATTTCTTTTGCTTTTTGATAGCTTAAGAAACATGAGTAGAACTACCTGAAAAATGATATCGAGATTGCATCTATGGTCATTGTCTAAAGATTTGGAGACACAACCTTTATGACATGATATGGTATATATTCACCAACCACAAGAACCTTCAATAAATCTTCACAAAGTAAGAGTTGAACATGCGATAGAGGCGATGGATGGAGTCAAGCAAGGACTATGATTGCACCATAGAGTACCATTTAGGGAAGGCAAATATGGTGGTAGATGTTGACGCAGATTTACTGTGCACTGAAACGCAAGTGAACGCGTTGAGTAGTACAGGCCTTTGTGAGGCCCGAGTCAAACTCAGGGATACGTGCAATCGTCGGGGACTCCTACTAACTATTCGCGATCAGCTAAACCGAATAAAAAGTTGAGAGTTGTTGTTTAAAATTAAAATAAAATAAAAACAAAACAAAACAAGCAATCGATTAAATGTTGGTTTAATCAATTCAAAAGGGAATCTTTAGGATTGCGGTTTCACCGCGGGTTTTCATTGTATTAAATTCTATATAGCTACTCAATTTTATCTCTCTATCCGGGTAGTGGCCTGAAATCAGAATTGCCCACTGTCGTGGTACAATTCACTACCTATGTCTAGGTCGGTTCCACCGTCGTAGTAACCTATACCCTAAACTAGGTGCATTATAAACGACCTCTCGATATCTACCATTAATCTTACACCGCCTTGTTCAAGGGATTTGTCAATTAATGTAAATTCTGTCTCTTTTCAGCCGTTAATTCTTCTTTCAAAGTAATTAAGGGCATTAGGTTATTATTATGGTGATCAAGCATAACAATATATTGGAGAACACGAAATTATACCACAGATTTAAGAGATAAGATATGAATTACTATTATAAAATCGTCATACAATGAATTCCCAGGCTACTCCCGGTCCTAAAGATAAAGGGGATTAGCCCCGCATGGTCATCTCAGAGTACAATGCAGTAGAGAAAAGGGGAAACATGAGAAAAACGAAATTGAGTGGTGGAACCCCTGAACGGAGAAGGTCCAACAGATCCTTGGCGTGGAATCCGCGTTCTGCCGCCTTTCGATGGTGGAATTCGTCTTCTTCGGTGTCCAGATCGGCTGGGGTGTGCTCTCGTGCTCCGTTCTTCTCTCCTTTGCTCTCCGGGATGTGTGCAACAACTAATGACGTGATTCCCCAGTCAAGGGCGCCGTCATTAGGTATATCTCCCAAATTAGGTCGCCAATTATCACGGCCGTCCGATTAAGATCATTGTAAAACAAACTCATATCTGACGGTGTCGATACCATCGACTCGGGTCGATGGTATCAACCTAGCATGATTACGGCAGCCCTTCTTTTCTTTCGTCTGAGCGCCTGATGTCATCTCGATACCATCGACTCTGGTTGATGGTATCGACGAACCTGTAGCGACGGTTTTGTCATTTTACGTCATTGTAGCTCCTCCCGTCGATAGTATCGACCGTCGTGTTGATAGTATCGACTTTCTCTTCGCTAGCAGCCTGATGGTGTCTCGATACCATCGACATCCCTGTCGATAGTATCGATCTTGTTCTGGTCCTTGTGGCTGGCAGCCTGTGGTCCGGTCGATGGTATCGACCACCGTCGATGGTATCGACGGAAGCAGATACTTGTTTTTCCTGAAATTCACACACGGAACCACATAAATCCACACATAATATATTCTTTCGATAATTATTACTCAAAATGATGAAATAGGAGAAATTTGACATAAAGAAGTAGCATAGACCAAAATGAATGAATTATGCAACATGAACCATGAAAATGACTAATAAATGCATAAAATGCGTATCGAACAAGTCTATAAATGCGACTCAAAATCATCACATCAAACTCCCCTAAGCTTGAACATTGCTCGCCCTCAAGCAACTATTTCTTAGAATAGAATTGCCAGAGTCAACTAAAGAACAAAACATCACAACAGACATCCCATATGACTCCCACCGGACATTCACATACCGGCCCTCGCTAACCACAGAATGATAATTACCCTAAAGGCGACAATAATCATCCCTAAAAGATATTAACCTCAAACTGATGAATACTATCACATAAGGTAGTTAACATAATAAAATTCGTCGGTCCAGTCTTAGTGCATCTTGTGATCTTCTATACTACGTTGCTCGCCCTAACTACCATCTACATGGAAGCAGTTCTCCTGATATTCATTAGTGAGGAGAAATTCACAGTGGCCTACCAATCTGAGCAACGGGTGGATGAAATAGGTGGCTCATGGAAGAAGTGGAAGTATTATACAATTTCAACATGCATAAAACAAAAATGCCCTAAATGATGCAAATGCACATGAAAAATGCCCTAATGCCTAAGATTAGGTAGAATGATGCATGCACTAACCATCCGTCTCAAAATGAGATGGATATCTAATTAAGCTACATCATGTACTCACTTATCTTGAAATACAGGTGAAATTATGTTCCTTTCTCCTTCTTATTTTTGTTGCTTCTAAATAACTTTTTTTTTCAATTTCAGATTTTTTTTCTTTCTTTTTTTTTCATTTCAAACCCTTATATCCATGATTGACTATGAATACTTATTGGGCTTATTTTTCCTTCATAACTCAATTTTTGCACTATTTGGAAGGTATGGAACAATTAAATTCACCATGAAAGAATAAATAAGGAACATGATATACTTTATGCATAAAAGTTTATGAATGCAACTACATGACATGCACCTAAGGGTAATGTGCATGTATAACTATTCTATTTTTCTCATTTTTCATGCAAAACATATACAAAAATTGCAATGCAAGTCCTATCTACATGTCATGCAATCAAAAAGAGTTAAAACCGTACTTTACTTCCAATTCTTGGGTGGACTGTGAAAACAATGAGGTGGACAGATCACAAGACTAGTTGACTGAACCTTAGAAAGATATTATATGTCCCTCCTTACTGACATGTGTAGTAGTTAAAAGGTTTTTTCTCTCTTACTTCAAATTAAAGTCTCATTACCATTTGGTCAGTTTAGGCTCAAACAACCATTTCCGTCCACTTTCATGAATCATTAGGAATGTAATGTTGTGATTTCTATTTTAAAGTTGACAAAACCAATCATTTTCCAAGTTAAGTGATCAAGGTTAAACAACACTCAAGCTTGTGAACACTCAAAATTTTTTAGTTTCCCTCAATTCCCCATGTGCATGCAACTGAGATGACTCAACATTAAAGACATCCACGATTACACTAGATAGATTGTGGATCCTAAAACAAACTAAGATTACAAAAAGCAAATGACAGGAAACAAAAGCAATAAAACTAAAAACAGAGAAAATGAAAGATAGAACTGTTCCAACTACCCCCCTAAGCTTGAATTCAACTATGGCCTCATAGTCAAAAACAAACTCAAAGGTTGGAACAGAGATACCGCTGTTTACTCTTGTGGTGGAGGCGGGTACTGCGGAGCCGTAGGGTCCCAAGAAGGATACTCCCCCTGGAAGCTTGGATCAAACTGGGCCCTAGGTGGAGGTTGTGGATAGCCTCCAAAGTAACTCTGGCTCCAATAGTGGTCGCAGAAGGGCTCCTGCTGCATGTCCATCCGTTGCATCCGATCATGTATCTGTTGTTGGTTGTTGAGGAGAAGACGCTCGTTCTCGAACATCGCCCTTTGGTTGTCCAGTATCCGGTTCGTAGTGTCTTGAATACCGACATACATTGCCATATGCTGTTGCTGTGTTTGGTGGATGTCTTGCAGCATCGTGTACATGCCCTGCATGGAATAGACATCCTCGCTTGACTGTGAGGGCGGTGGTGGTGGCGGCGTAGGCTGTGATGATGAAAATGCACCCGGGTGCATCCGAGGACGCTTCTGTGGTGCTACTGGTGCTCGAAGAGGTGTGAATGCCTCCTCTTCGTCCTCAGCCTCGTCGTCATTTCCGTTGTCGCCATCGTTGTTGCCGCCTTCCTCATCGGAGTCGGCGATGGATATGATTGGCCATCGAAAGTGTTGTGCCCCGTCGATGTTGAAGACTGGATCGGGCAGCGAGCACTCCTGGTAGGCGTGGTTGACATGGCAATGCGCATACGCCATTCCATCTCGAAGAAGTAGGAAATTGGACCGGTGTAGATGTTGCAAGTTCACCTTGCTCCTAGTAGATAGAGGAGTGAGGGTTTGGAAATTCAAACCAAGGTATGCAGCCAGCTTGGTGATGAGCCCGCCGAAGTTAATCGGCGCTTTCCTCGTACTCCTCTTCACTGCCAATACTCTTTGCAGAAAGAAGGCACCCGAATTGTACTCTTGACGTTTCAGGAGCTTATACAGAAAGAATAAGTCTGTCTCCTGAAACTTGCTGAGGGCCAAGTCACCCCGAGTAAATAGCGTCGAACTAAGCATCCGGTGTAGAATCCGGACGAAAGGGTGCTCGAAGTCAGCTACCGCAACATTATGGTAGCTGACAGACTTCCCTGGCGGCACCGTAACCAGCTCGGCGAAGATGGCGTCGTAGTCGGTGCGGTTGTCCGGGCGCCGGTAGTCGTTTGGTGAATGGTTCCAGTTGAAGATTTCATTGAACTACTTTAGTGTGAGGGTATAGTCGTTGTTGAATAGTCAGAACGACACCCGGCCTTTGATCCACTCACGGTCAGTGGGTATCACGTCATTGGGCACGACACAGACGTCCAGATATGCCATGAACTCTGCCACCAACTCCTTGTAGGTAGGCCAATCTCCGAAAAACGGCTGGCCAGCAGCATGATACTCAAGCTCGTCAGGTCGTCGGCTCGTGTGGCGCGCCTATCCTTTCAGAACGTAGGCCAAGTTGTCCTCGAACCCTAAGTCGCGGATCATGTTCTGTTCGACGTAATGGGTTGGCTCTATCTTCCTCTTTAAGATCTCCTCGTAGATCTTCTTCACCTCTGTGGATGGATGAATCAACCGCGGCCGTGTGATGGATGCCGTTGGAGGTGGCACAAACACAGGGATCTCCATCGGATTGGCACGTGAAGATGATGCGCCAGCTGCATGCACCATGTTTGCGAGAGAGAGAGAGGATTGGAAAGGAGCTTGGTGAAGATCAGAGAATCGAATCTCCGCTCGATGAAGACCTAGCTCGGTGTTGCTCGTCGACGGGCTTGCAAAGCTCTGGAACTCACTCGGCACAAGTAGAGGGGAGTTGCACTGAAGGTGTGATGTCATCTGACGCAACTACTCCCCATATATAGCCATGGCTGGCGCTACTGTCTGCCCATCGATACCATCGACGCGATTCGATGGTATCGAATCGGGTAGCAAGATCCGTACCTCCGCTAGTATCGACGGTCGTCGATGGCTGGATCTGCGGGGCCCGGATTGCTGACGCGTCGATGCTATCGACGCAGGTCGATAGTATCGACCCATCCCCCGGATCGACTTCGTGTCTGATGCGATCGCCGTTGATTCTTCCTCACGGATCGTTGACGTGGCGCGGCGATAGTATCGACGTGAGTCGATAGTATCGACTCTCTGATTTGGGAAAATCCTCGCGAGGCCTGGCCGTCGCCATATTTACATGAAAGTTTCGATACCATCGACACGCCCGTCGATGGTATCAACTTTCCTGAGTCAATTTCTTCTGTAAATCTTCAGATATCTCGATGGTATCGACTGGCATCTCGATACCATCGACCTTGTATTTGTGATCTGCCTGTAGGTATGTCAATACCATCGACGAGGTCATCGATGGTATCGACTCAGTGCGATTCTTGCAGTCGTCAACCTGTACCATGGTCGATACCATCAACACAAGGGTCGATGGTATCGACTCTGCCTCAGCCCTGCACATGTAACAAACGATCATGGTATCTTTTTTACACTAAAAACTAAGTAAAAACAAATTAAACTACGAATGTAAATGAACTAATCTAAAGTACCAATGGTTGGGTTGCCTCCCAACAAGCGCCCTTATTTAACGTCTTAGGCTAGATGACTTGAATCTCATCATGCATCTGGTACTTTGGAGAAGGTGCTCAAAGGATCGTGCGGTAACTTGAACTCCACCCGATCTTGACCTATCCCCAATGTCAATGTACCTCTCCCAATTGCAGTAACTACATCGGCCGTTGCTTGAAACAGCCTACCTAGTAGCATCTCGCAACTTTGAAGCTGCGGCATATCCATGATGACGAAATCTACAGGAAAGATGAACCTATCTGCTTTGACGAGTACATCCTCGCAAATTCTGTATGGTCGTACTATGGATCCATCATCCAATTCAATGGTGGCCGCTGATTTCATCATGTCCTTTAACCCAAGCTTTTTAAATGTTAACAACGGCATGAGATTTATGCTCGCGCCCGAATCACATTGAGCTCGTGGAAAGTGTCTATCGCCTATCGAGCATGGAATATAAAAACTCCCTGGATCTTTCTTCTTCTGTGGTAAGCTCCCATGGATGTGTGAGCTCACCATTTCATTCATCGGGCATACATCGGTGTCTTTGATCTGTCACTTTTTGTTGATTATTTCTTTGATAAACCTCCCATAGGCGGGAACCTTCTCAATCATCTCCACTAATGGAATGTTGATATGAAGTTTTCTGAAAATCTCCAAAAATTTCCTATAATGTCGGTGCTCTTTCTTCGGCTTAGGGTTGTCCAGACTTGACACAACTGCCGCCCTAACACGCTTGTGAGGTGGTATATATGAGCTTTTCGGGGCCAACTCCCCTAAGCTTTATTCAATGACTTCCTCTGGCGTGGACTCTGTCGGGTCATCTTCCACCGATATAACTTGTTGTGGCTTCTTTCTCGCAATAGATGTATCTGCACCTGGACAAACGGCCTTCACTTGCTCTTCTTGCCTAGGCGGGGATGCAACCATCATGGGCTCCTGGCAGGATTTCCTGAAAGGAGTGTATCTGCCTGGCAGTCCATAATGAATGCAAGGATACGGTATTGCCGGCGTAGCCTCCATATCAAACATCAATTTGCTTCGGTCCTTTATCTCAGCCATCTGGGATTCTTCCTCATTGACTACAGACATGTATTTATCTTGATGATGTGCTTGGACCACATCTACATTCCCAGCCTGTCTCTACTGATTGGCGTGCTTGATAGCCGCCACTTCATTTGAGATCTGGGTCACGGTGGTTTCTAATGCCCGCATTTGTGCTCCATGGCTTTGCAGCGTCTGCCCAAATTTGGTCAAGATATCACCTTGAGACTGCAGTTGTTTACCAAACATAGTCATCATTTCCTGATTCTGCTGCACCATCTGACTAAGCAACTCGGTGCTCTTATCTTCAGCTCTAGGTTGTGGCTTAGCATCAGGATCTTGCTGGAAGTTATTTGGATCTTTCCAGGAGAACTTCTTATCTTTTCTCCATGAATAGTCATTATTTCTGTAACCCTGTTATTACATGAATTTGACTTGGGCTTCCTCGTCCTCGGATGCATCTTCCTTAGCTAGGAGTTTCTTGGCTAAGAGATCTAACTTGTCATTCAGCTCTTTTATTGCTTTGGATTCACCTGCAGCTCGAACCTATTCCATAGCACTTCTTTCGCCCCATGATTGTTTCTTAGCCATATTCTTAAGGATTTCCCAACATCTGGTGTCTGTATTATTCAAGAAGAATCCAGAACCGGCCGAATCAAGGTTGCTTCTGTCATGCTCGGAGAGAGCAAAATAGAAGATCTTTACTTGTGTCTCCTTATCAAGTCTGTGATGCGGGCATCGCCTGAGCATGATCTGGAATCTCTCCCAGGTCTCAGAATACGTCTCCCCTGCTTGTTGTGTGAAGTTATGGATCTTTCTGATCATGTCATTGGTCTTCTTGGGCGGAAAGAACCTCTCGAAGAAGACTTCAACCATGTGCTCCCAAGACTCCACATATTCATCATCCAAGTTACTTAACCACTCCCGCGCGATTCCCGCTAGAGAAATCGGGAAGAGCTTCAAGTAGAGCGCAGTCTGTGGAAATCTGTCTATTTTTACCATATCAAAATTCTCCACAAATTGACTTATGTGCGCGACGGGGTCTTCATTTTTGAGTCCATGAAAAGCGTTCGACTTCACCAAATTTATTAATGCAGGGTCAATTTTGTATGTCGGAATGTTAATTGTCTGCTTCTTGATCGGCCCCTTGGAAGCAGCTGAGGAAGAAGCTTTGATCTTCTCCCATATTGTCTGTGGCTCGTCCTCCATCTTTTCTTGTTCATGTTCAGAATTTATATCCTCCAGCTCGTCTTGATTATATTCGCCCTCGTCTTCTGGTCCTGGCAGCGGAACCTCTGGTGCGCGACCCGCGTAGTCAGTACTACGCGTCTGCACCATGCACAGTACCTGAAAATAGAAAAATTAAATTTATTCCAGTGCTTGGCGATTGCGAATATTTAGAAAATAGATTACAAATTTTTGGAATGATAAAAAAAGGGTAGCCTAGAGTGGCCGCTCACAGCACTCAAAGTGCCAACAAATTTCTGTATCCCTGGCAACGGTGCCAAAAACTTGACGCAGATTTACTGTGCGCTGAAATGCAAGTGAACGCATCGAGTAGTACAGGCCTTTGTGAGGCCCAAGTCAAACTCAGGGATACGTGCAATCGTCGGGGACTCCTACTAACTATTCGCGATCAGCTAAACCAAATAAAAAGTTGAGAGTTGTTGTTTAAAATTAAAATAAAATAAAAACAAAACAAAATAAGCAATCGATTAAATGTTGGTTTAATCAATTCAAAAGGGAATCTTTAGGATTGCGGTTTCACCGTGGGTTTTCATTGTATTAAATTCTATAGCTACTCAATTTTATCTCTCTATCTGGGTAGTGGCCTGAAATCAGAATTGCCCACTGTCGTGGTACAATTCACTTCCTATGTCTAGGTCGGTTCCACCGTCGTAGTAACCTATATCCTAAACTAGGTGCATTATAAATGACCTCTCAGTATTTACCATTAATCTTACACCGCCTTGTTCAAGGGATTTGTCAATTAATGTAAATTCCGTCTCTTTTCAGCCGTTAATTCTTCTTTCAAAGTAATTAAGGGCATTAGGTTATTATTATGGTGATCAAGCATAACAATATATTGGAGAACACGAAATTATACCACGGATTTAAGAGATAAGATATGAATTACTATTATAAAATCGTCATACAATTAATTCCCGGGCTACTCCCGGTCCTAAAGATAAAGGGGATTAGCCCCGCATGGTCATCTCAGAGTACAATGTAGTAGAGAAAAGGGGAAACATGAGAAAAACGAAATTGAGTGGTGGAACCCCTAAACGGAGAAGGTCCAATCGATCCTTGGAGTGGAATCCGTGTTCTGCCGCCTTTTGGTGGTGGAATTCATCTTCTTCGGCGTCCGGATCGGCTGGGGCGTGCTCTCGTGCTCCGTTCTTCTCTCCTTTGCTCTCTGGGATGTGTGCAGCAACTAATGACGTGATTCCCCAATCAAGGGCGCCGTCATTAGGTATATCTCTTAAATTAGGTCGCCAATAAACCACGGCCATCCGATTAAGATCATTCTAAAACAAACTCATATCTGACGGTGTCGATACCATCGACTCGGGTCGATGGTATCGACCTAGCATGATTATGACAGCCCTTCTTTTCTTTCGTCTGAGCGCCTGATGTCATCTCGATACTATCGACTCGGGTCGATGGTATCGATGAACCTGTAGCGACGGTTTTGTCGTTTTGCGTCGGTGTAGCTCCTCCCATCGATAGTATCGACCGTCGTGTCGATAGTATCGATTTGCTCTTCGCTAGCAGCCTGATGGTGTCTCAATACCATCGACATCCCTGTCGATAGTATCGATCTTGTTCTGGTCCTTGCGGCTGGCAGCCTGTGGTCCGGTCGATGGTATCAACCACCGTCGATGGTATCGACGGAAGAAGATACTTGTTTTTCCTGAAATTCACACGCGGAACCACATAAATCCACACAAAATATATTCTTTCGATAATTATTACTCAAAATGATTAAATAGGGAAAATTTGACATAAAGAAGTAGCATAGACCAAAATGAATGAATTATGCAACATTAACCATGAAAATGACTAATAAATGCATAAAACGCGTATCGAACAAGTCTATAAATGCGACTCAAAATCATCGCATCAGATGCCTTGAGCAGGAAGGCTTCTTCGTCGACATCTACTGAGAAGGCACAATTGTGTTCCTTGATGTGCCATAAGAAAGACATGCTAGTGTCTCTTTGCCATATGAATGTAAAGATGGAGGTATTCTTGTTGTAGGCTTGTTGGCACAGTTACATGTGAAGCCTACTCTATTACAATAGATAAGAGTGGTGTAGTAGGGTGATACTGTGATACGATAGATCTAGTCAGAGTTGGGCAGTGAGAAGCATGATGGCCTTCATGAGAAAGAGGATGGTTTGTGTCTTTCTACAACTGGACAGTGGTTCCAGATGTTGATGGCTTGAGATAATTGATTCTTGAAAATTCTCACTATTCAATGTATGTGATGCATCCAGGAAACACCAAGAATTATCATAGCTTGAAGGATCTGTATTGGTGGCAAAGTGTTTCGTATGTCAATAGGTTAAGGCAAAGCATTAGAACCTTCAAGGACATTGCAATTGTTGCCTATACTGTAGTGGAAATGGGATCATGTCGCTATGGACTTTGTGGTTGGTCTTTCTAGGATAGCCAAGGGTCATGATTCCATCTGGGTAATAGTGGACATGTTGACCAAGTTAGTGTGCTTCCTTCCAGTCAAGACAACATATATGTTGGCTAAATTGGACATTATGATAAATCCCTTTTGTTTTGATGATGAAAAATATTTCATTCTTGTCGATCTAACATGCTACTTGAGTGTTGCAGGAATAAGGTGGATGACAAAGAATTGGGAAATCTATATGCTTGAATTATTGTAATTTCATGAAATGTAATCAATTGTAAAACTTGTACAAATATATAATGTACAAGTACTTAGACATCATGTAAATCAAGCGTTAGATCTTTCCTAACCAATCACCACACTTAGATAGGTCATCCCCTTCAATAGTGTCACATATGCACACTCATACATACACTTAGCACTTTATTTGAAACATTGAAACAGGGTCAATCTCGGTCGAGAAATTCCTCGATCGAGACACTCTCGGTCGACAAACTCCTCGACCGAGAAAGACCCAAGTAGCCGTTAGACACAGCTGATAAGGTAATTGGCAGTTGGAGATGAACGTTGTAAACACTTGCTCCAGAGAGTCTGTCGGTCGACAAACCCTCGACTGAGCAGGACTCTCAGTCAACAATTCCTCGATCGAGATGAGTTCTGATAGCAACTTTGAGAATTAATTAACTAGTTGTTGCTAAAGCAACTAAAGTGTACCTAATGGCTAGTTAAGCACTTAGAACCCCCTAGAAAGTGTCTAGAACATCCTTAAGCACTTGTAGGTCATTTCTATAAATAGGACATGCCTTAGGACACCTAAACTCACTAATCTACACTTGTGATACACTCGAGCTTACACTTGCAATTGTTAATCTGTTTTGAGAAATTGAGCAACACTTGCATTGGCTATTCTTCTCCTTGCTCCAATTTCGTGTCCTATAGGCTAGCATCTCCTATCCACAGCACTTACACTTCTATATACATTGGTTAGGAGATCAAAACGCTTGATATAGAAAATCAAGCCTTGAGCTGCAAAGTGGTATTGTAATTTCTATTTTTCCTTCTTGTTCCTTTTATCTCTTGTATTCTCCTTGCTACTCCTAGGGTTGGAGGTTGCGGATTGGAGAAGGTTCTTCTCGGTGGAGAAGGTGGACTTTGGACTACTTCAAGAAGGCTATTGCAACGGGAAGCTACTTCCAGAGGAAGGCTACTTCAAGGGGGAGCTTGAAGTTACTTCAAGAAGGCTGCTTCAAGGTTGGTGCAATTACTTCTAGGTGAAGGCTGTCCGAAGGGTTTGGTGAAAGAATTGTAATTTTATGTAAATTCCTTGCGAGGTAATAAAATTTTGATTCTTTCAAAATCCCGGTTGGGTAAGCAACCGGGTAGTGGACTGACTTCCTTAGTATTTACTAAGGTTGGAACCACTCTAAATCCTTGTCCCCTTGTCCAATATTCTTGTGGTTGGTTGTTTGAGTTAAATAATTATTGAAATATTCATAAAACCCTATTCACCCCCCCTCTAGTGGTTTTTCAATTGGTATCAGAGCAGGCTTCAAGGAACTCTAACCAAGTCTTGAAGAATGGGTGATGGGTTGCTCAACAACCTCAACCTTGAAGGAACACTTGTGGCTAGGCCTCCTATGTTTGATGGAACAAACTACACCTACTAGAAGAGAGGGATGCAATTCTACTTCCAAGGGATTAGCTGGGATATATGGAGGATGGTGTCAACCCCCTATGAGCTTCCTCAAGTGGAATATGCAGCTTGGGACACCAATACGGTAAATTCATCTCAAATGAACGCAAAGGTTGTAAGTATTCTCTATTGTTCAATTTCAGTAGGAGAATTTAATAGGATATCAAACTGTGAAACAGCCTATGAAATTTGGCATAGACTTTCCATAACTTATGAAGGGACTGTTCAAGTTAAGAATTCCAAAATTAGTATGCTTAAACAAAAGTTTGAACATTTCCGTATGGATCCGAATGAATCTATTAGTGAAATGTATGCAAAATTCTCTTCTATTGTAAATGGTTTGAATGCTTTAGGTAAAGTTGTTATTGATGAAGATCAGGTGTCAAAGATCCTTAGATCACTTCCTCCCAAATACAAGCCCAAGGTGACGGCCATTGAAGAAGCAAATGACCTCACCCGACTGAGGATGGAACAACTCATTGGCAACCTAGAAGCTCATGAAGCAACCCTAGAAGAGGAAGAAAGAAGAGAACGTGAACTTCAACAAGGGAAAAAGAAGGACATTGCATTCAAAGTATCAACCAAGGACAATCATGACACAAGTGAAGATGATAGTGAAGAAGAAACTTGCATTGTAAATGGTAAGCAATATAAAAGTTTTAAAACTAATAAAACTTCTAGTGTTTCTTCTTCCAGGTGCTTTGAATGTGGCAAGAAGGGACACATGAAAGGTGATTGTCCAAAACTCAAGAAAGGGAAGAAATCATCTCACAAAAAGAAGGAAAGAGCATATAAAGCTGCATGGGATGATTCAAGTGATGATAGTGATGATGGAAAAGAAGAAGTAGAATGCCTCATTGCTACAACAAATCAAGAAGAAGAAGAAGTAAGTCTTTTTGATCTACCAGAAGAAGATCTAATTGCTAGTCTTCAAGATACTCATGAGAAATATATTGAGTGCAAGAAGAAACTTAAGAAATCAAATAAAGTAAATGATGATTTAAACGTTAAACTTCTTGCTCTTGCATCTAAAAATGAAGATCTCAAAAAGGCAAATGAAGATTATGATATTAAGTTAAAATTTGTAGAAGCAAATTACAATCTTCTTTCCTTAGAAAAGTTAAACATGCAAACTCAAGTAAATGATATTCAAAGACAATCTATTTTATGTTCACATTTAGATTATGATAAGGTTGTAAAAGAAAGAAACTCTCTATTATCTAATTTAGATCAAGCAAAGAAAGATATAAACAAGAAGATTGATGATATTGCTAAGCTACAAAGAAAAATAAATGAGTTAAGAGGAAATGACATCCTTGAGAATATTCTGAAAATTTCCTCTAGTTATAATGGAAGAAGAGGATTAGGATATGATCCAAAGAGAAATCAACCCAAAAGAGCTAAAGCATCCAAGACTAAGACTATGTTTGTACCTAAGAACACAATTCCTAGAAAGAGAAATGAAGTTGACTCCATTAGTTGTCATTATTGCTTGCGCCTTGGACACTACTCTTTTTCATGCCCATACAAGAAAAGGAATGACAATCTAGCTTGGGTTCCTAAAACTTAGAAGCCTAAATTTGACTAGTTGAGATTTGACCTAAACTGATTCTTGATATAAAAATGTCATATCTCAACACAATCAAGCTCTAACTTTCATAATTTTGTTTTTACTTGAAAGCAATTACTGAAAACAGTTCTGAAACAGTACAAAACTCTTCTCAGTCGAGAAACTGTCGACCGAGAGAATTGTCAGTCGAGAAATCGTCGACTGAGAAGGTTACGGATTTCCAGTTAGCAATAAATCTGTTGAATATGTTTTCAATTTATCTAATTGCTATCAATTTGTTATTAATGACTGGTTTTACATGCAATTTTGGAGACCATCTTTGAAAACTTATAAACCTAATTGAGATTATTTTGGTTTATCCTCTAAATGGTTTAAAACTGAAAATTATGATTAGTTTAATCAAAAGAAATTACTATTTTATCATTATTCACATGGTTTTTCCTAAAGTATTTCTTGGTGTATCCATATAGGAACCATGTGTATTGATATTTAGTTTAAATGATCATAATCATTGTGTTTCATGAAATTATCATTATATTGAATGCTTCTACTGTTCTATCAAAATCATTGTGCCATACTCACTTTGTTTCATTGGTTTGTTTAAAATAATCTTTAATCCCTATATACAAACCATGGATGGATAATATTCTTGATCATCGTCATTTAGCTTATATGAAGATTCTATCTTGCATAAATAGTAAAATTTCATGACACAACTGCATTTTAAATTGAAAATCTATAGAAATTGCCTCTTGGTTGAAATCAAATTTGACCAAGGGGCTCTATGGTCGTAGTCAAGGTCGACCTAAAATAAGCTTGACAAAATGCTTATTTGTCCATCATTTTATTGTACTTAATCTTAGTATCTTGACTCAAAATATACTTTTGATAAAGTTCAAAATCAAAATTTAAAAAAAAATCATTTGTGATCTTAGAAGCTTTAAATTGTTTTAATTATAAGATTAAGGGGGAGCTCACAAAAAAAATTTGATTATTTGATTAAGAAGCTTACAAAACATTGTAAACATCATTTGAAGCTTGTTATGACCTTAGTATTTTTACTCTTGGTTATGAAGAAATCTACAAATTTCATAAATATGATATATCTTGTTCTTAAAGGAATTCTCTAAACAAATCAGGGCTTAACATCTTGTGCATTTGGTTAGAGACATGTTTCATGTACTCTAAGATTAAAGGATTCTCATTTCATTTTCAGGGCTTAACATCCCTTGCAAAATGGATGAGAAATCAATATGCATCCATCATAAGCTTAAGGGAATCTCATATCATTTTCAGGGCTTAACATCCCTTGTAAAATGGGTGAGAAATCAATACAAATATGCCATAAACTTAAAAGAAACTCATATCATTTCAAGGCTTAACATCCTTTGCAAATGATTGAGAAACAAATTGTGGCTAAATTTGACAAAAATGGTTTACAATTATATTAATCCCTTAGTTTTTCAAACTGAATATCTTATTAAGGGGGAGCATCAAATTATGAAATTAAGGGGGAGAAATAAAAGTCATACTTAATATTTATCTTGGTTATCTTTTTGAAATGACAAAGGGGGAGAAATAATATAAAATCAAAAACATAAAATAAAATGAGTTTCATAATATCTCAGCCAGCACCCACTTGGAAAATAAGAAAGGCTACAAAAGGTAAACTTCAGGTATTAAACTCATATGATTTATATTTCCTTATTTTATATTTTGGAAATGTTTGTCATCTTCAAAAAGGGGGAGATTGTTGGCTAAATTGGACATTATCATAAATCCCTTTTGTTTTGATGATGACAAACATTTCATTCTTGTCGATCTAACGTGCTACTTGAGTGTTGCATGAATAAGGTGGATGACAAAGAATTGGGAAATCTATATGCTTGAATTATTGTAATTTCATGAAATGTAATCAATTGTAAAACTTGTATAAATATATAATGTACAAGTACTTAGACATCATGTAAATCAAGTGTTAGATCTTTCCTAGCCAATCACCATACTTAGATAGGTCATCCCCTTCAATAGTGTCACATATGCACACTCATACATACACTTAGCACTTTATTTGAAACATTGAAACAGGGTCAATCTCAGTCGACAAATTCCTCGACCGAGACACTCTCGGTCGACAAACTCCTCGGCCGAGAAAGACCCAAGTAGCCGTTAGACACAGCTGACAAGGTAGTTGGCAGTTGGAGATGAACGTTGCAAACACTTGCACCAGAGAGTCTGTCGGTCGACAAACCCTCGACCGAGAAGGACTCTCGGTCGACAATTCCTCGACCGAGATGAGTTCTGACAGCAACTTTCATAATTAATTAACTAGTCATTGCTAAAGCAACTAAAGTGTATCTAACATCTAGTTAAGCACTTAGAACCCCCTAGAAAGTGTCTAGAACGTCCTTAAGCACTTGTAGGTCATTTCTATAAATAGGACATGCCTTAGGACACCTAAACTCACTAATCTACACTTGTGATACACTTGAGCTTACACTTGCAATTGTCAATCTGTTTTGAGAAATTGAGCAACACTTGCATTGTCTATTCTTCTCCTTGCTCCAATTTCGTATCCTATAGGCTAGCATCTTCTATCCACATCACTTACACTTCTATATACATTGGTTAGGAGATCAAAATGCTTGATATAGGAAATCAAGCCTTGAGCTGCAAAGTGGTATTGTAATTTCTATTTTTCCTTCTTGTTCCTTTTATCTCTTGTATTCTTCTTGCTACTCCTAGGGTTGGAGGCTGCGGATTGGAGAAGGTTCTTCTCGGTGGAGAAGGTGGACTTCGGACTACTTCAAGAAGGCTATTGCAACGGGAAGCTACTTCAAGAGGAAGGCTACTTCAAGGGGGAGCTTGAAGTTACTTCAAGAAGGCTGCTTCAAGGTTGGTGCAATTACTTCTAGGTGAAGGCTATCCGAAGGGTTTGGTGAAATAATTGTAATTTTATGTAAAGTCCTTGCGAGGTAATAAAATTTTGATTCTTTCAAAATCCCGGTTGGGTAAGCAATCGGGTAGTGGACTGACTTCCTTAGTATTTGCTAAGGTTGGAACCACTCTAAATCCTTGTCCCCTTATCCAATATTCTTGTGGTTGGTTGTTTGAGTTATATAATTATTGAAATATTCATAAAACCCTATTCACCCCCCTCTAGTGGTTTTTCAATATATAGCTGAGAAGTTGGTGCAGGTGTATGTGGATGAGATAGTGGTTGCATGGCATTCTAGTAATGATAGTGTGTGATAGAGGACCTCAGTTTACCAGTCATTTTTTAGAGCGTCTGCACACAATGATGGGTACACGTTTGAGGTTCAGTATATTGTTTCATTCATAGACAAATGGATAGTCTGAGAGGACTATTCATATTTTGGAATATCTATTGAGAGCTTGTGTTCTGCAATTTTTGGAAAGTTGGGATGTGCACCTCAGTTTCATAGAGTTTGCTTATAACAAGAGCTATCAGAGACATGTGAGTATTAGCTTTTGGGGGCTAAGTTTGTGTAGCAGACTACAGAAAATATCAAAGTGATACAACAACAGGTGAAGGCAGCCCAAGACAGGCAGAAATCTTATGTTGATAATTGTTGTAGGACTTTGGAGTTCCAAGTGGGAGACAAAGTGTATCTAAAGTTCTCTCCTAGGAAAGGCGTGTTGAGGTTTGGGAAGATGGGTAAGTTGGCTCCCAGGTTTATGGGACTTACCTTATGGTGGCACGTGTTGGTAAGGTAGCTTATTGGTTGAAACTACCACCTGAGTTACATAAGTTGCATGATGTGTTCCATGTTTTGATGTTGAGGAAGTGTCAGCCAAACTCAGAGTTGACATTGCAACCTATAGAGGTTGAGTTGGAAAAGGACATGTTGCATGTGGAGGGTCCTGTGTTGATCCTTGATAGAAGGGTGAAGAAGCTAAAGAAGAAGAAGGATATAATTCTTGTTAAGGTTTTGTGGCATCATTGTGGCATGGAGGAAACCATGTGGGAGTTAGAGGATGAGATTCATAGGAAGTATCCATCTTTGTTCGCATAGGATTTTGGGTTTGAAATCCTTATTAGGGGTTTATGGTTATAAGACCCCTGACCTAGATTTCTAGTTAATTTTGATTTCTTATCATAATAAGATGCTTAAAACCTTAATTTAATCATGTGGTGTTCCTTAATAACATGTGAAATGCTTATGTTTTTAGTTTGGTCCAGTTTGGAAGCAGTTTGAGCTAGTTATGCCTTTATGTGCTTGTTTTGGACCTAATTGCAATTTACCCATGTTTAGGGTTTATCTTGCAATTGTTGCATGATTATTGTGCCTCACATGTTTTTGCATCTTGTTGAGGTGAGTGGTTCCCTTGGGAGCCTTGTGGTACCTTGGTTTGATGAGGAGAGATTGGTGACATCTTGAGTGTTGATGTTTCTAGGGTTTGCTTGGATGCCCTATCTTGGTGTTGACCATGTGTATTGTCTGTTGATCTTTTGGTTTTAAGAAAACCCCTTGATGTTTCCTTGGCTTTAATCTCTATGTTCAAAGATATTTTGTGGTGTGCTTGTATTCTCTTCGGTCGAAGAGCTTTAACCTCTCTTTGATTGATGAGATTTAGGGTTTTGAGATCTATGCGACCGATGGATTTTCTGGAGAAATTAGGTCAATGGATTTCCTTGGTTTTAACAACCTTTGTTTCATGCATGAGCGTAGTTCTTTCATTCATGATATATGGTGGACAAGTGGCACTTATGTACATGACACCCAACCTCTTTTATCTCTCTCTGTCCTTGGGTATATATACCCCTCTCTTTGCATGCAAGTGATCCTTTTGCTCTCTCTTTTTTCTATCTCCTCCTTGGATCTCGTATCTTGTGTCCTTGGTAGAGAAGGAGGTACTCAACCTTGGATTTCTGGTCAAACCTTTTCATGTGGAACTAGGGTTTTGGAGCAACTCTCGTTTGGCAATCCTTTGGTGTCTTTTGATCTTGGTAAGTGATCTATCTATCTTGATCTCATTTTTTGCAACTCTACCTCTCTTATTTCTCTTGGCCGAATCCATGGTTCTCCATGGTAGTGCTTCTTGAGGAACTCCTCTCTTCTTGGAAAAATCCATTATTTTCCATGGTAGTGTTGAGTTGAGTTGGAGATCTTCTCTCTCTTTCTTGTTCTTTTCAACCTATGGTTTGTTCTCCATCTTGAGCTTCCTTTAACCTTGGGTTGTTCTTCTTCTTTTGAGTTGATGATAGCTTGGATGTGGGGTGGAACAAGCTAGAGTTTTCTTCTCTATCTTGGAGCATCCTTGCTATAGGAGTTTTTCTTCACATTCAAGATGAGTTATATAACTTTCTCCTCAAATATCGATGCACTAAATCTTACATGCAAGTAATATTTCTCTAAAACGTGGTTCTAAGTGAATAATGATGATGTCTTATACTAGGGTATATGATTTTGTGGTGATCTTCAGTAGATTCACTCTTTCTCATGAACCCTAATTCTTATACTTGAAATCTTAATGGTTATGTATATGTTGATTCTTACAATGACATCTTAAAGGATGGTTTCCTCCTGATGTTCTTAGTTTTGTTTTTTCTTTTAGTGATGGAGGTTTTGGATGCATGTGATGTTTTGAAACGAATTGTTGTAACAAACTAAAATCTATGTATATTCTTAATCTGTCCCTTTTTCCTAAGTATTTCCTATGTTTTCTGTCTTTTTATCCTTGATGTTGAATTTGTGGAATATTAGTAGTTTGGAGTATATTTGATCACTATTTATGTCAATGTATGGGTGTATGCACAAATACCTCAGTTAATATTTCAATTAGGGTCTAAAATGAAAAATTGCAACTTAAATGATGTATTGTTAAAATAAAATTGTTCTAGAGTATTTTATAGCCTTTTGGAAAAAGGAAAAAATAAAGAGCCCTAAATAAGATAATGTGACATTGAATTATTTAAAATAGTGGTAATAATGGATAATGGGCTAAAATTCATAAAATAATGACTAGTTAGATAAGAGTAACTTCAAGTTTTTTTCTTTGGGTTTGATATGGCTTGGAGGCCAAGTTTCATAATTTTGGGGTAATAATAACTATATCTATTTATTTAGAAAAGAAAAGTGATTTTTCTCCAAAATATGAAATAAAACATTTATTAACCCCAAAAGTTGAAACAAATCTCCAATTCATAATCTACGTGTTAAAATAAGCCTATGAGTGAATCTCAACTAATTTGGACAATCATTAATGTTCTAATGTGTTTAGGAGAGAGAAAGTGTAAATAAATCCCAAAATATTAAATAATGTGTTAAATAATATCGAGGGATCAAATTAATGGCAAATTCTTGTCCAACATGCTTAAGCTTGCTTGACGGAAGTTTCACCAAAATTGGGTCATTCAAGAAGTCTTTAATGCATCAGGAAAAAGAAAATATGAATTATTTTGAAAGAATTAAATAAAATACTTAAAGTCCTCAAAAGCAAAAGCTAATGGCATATTTAGATTCTATACATCCTAGATATGCTAGATGTCAAATTTCATTTATTTGAAGTTGCTTTGTACGCTCAAATGAGGAGAGATAAAAAGAGAAATAAATATGTTCACACTTTAGTCCAATTCAAAATTGGAATGTAAATAAATTTCATGCACCATTTATTATTTCTTCACAATTGTGACTATCGGATCCTCGATCCAACGGTCGGTGAGTTGTCTTCTAGCTCACGATGGATAAGGAAAGTGTGCCACTGCCTGTATGGATTTTAATTCTTGATTTATCTTTCATTTCTCAAACTTTTCTCAAAAATTTCTTCTCCGCCAATTTTGTGATTCGAATCCTCACATTTTGATCTCTTACCTACATCCTATCCTAGAGTATTTAGGAAATGCCCAACTCTTGGGGCTCAATTTTCCTCATGCATATATGACAAAGGCTCTAACCTAATCCTTATAAATATCTAAGCCACCCCAGATTTTTTTTGCTTCGAGCAATCTTCCTCCACTTTTAATTTCATCCCTCGCTTATAGTTCAACCACCATCGATTGAGGTGTTTGTGGTGTGCTAGTGGCTCTTCTCCCCAACTCTCGGCATCTCCAGCAAGTCAATTATCACATGAGGTGAGTTCACGACACCTTTCCTAACCTCTTTATGTCCTTGTTTTGAAGAATGATCGCTTTTCATGGTTTCACCCAAATCCCATGCAAGCCAGTAGCTTGCTACTTGCAGTCATGGTGCGAGCAGAGGTAGGGGAATAAAGCCCTTTGTATTTTCTCAATTCTATCCCTCTCGTCTCTTCTTACTTTGATATCTCGTTCAGGGGCAATAACATCTTTTCACCACTTCCTCTTTGTTTTAGCGTGAGTCTTGTTGGCCTTTGACCGCTGACTTGGCCGCCAGTGATTGGGACAAGTCATGCGGGCCCGGCCTCTTTCTCCCTCTTTCTCATGAATTCTTTTGCTTATGTGGATTTTTAGAATTTCCTAATTGGTCAAATTTGTAAAAAGCATATCTTTTGGTCCAAAAATTCCATAAAAATATGTTATGGAATCAGAAAAACTGTGATCTTTATAATAAAAATAGTTTGAGAGTCTGATTTCCATGTTTTTCAATGGTTAATTTTTGAATATCTAATAAATTATATAAAAAGTCCAAAAAATTTGTAACTAATTCATATAATCTCTAAAATAAGTAAATAAAATATATTTTCTTGATCAGAAAAACATAAGGAATTGATTGGTTTAGGTTTTGTGACCAAAATCTAAGGTTTTCAAAAAGGTCTAAAATTAGGGTTCCTTTACACACTATGCTTTATAAACCCCTAATACATGTGAATAACTTGTAATTACATAAAGTTGATTTTAGAATCAATTAAGTTGGTAAAAAGTGTTAACTAGGACTCTAAGTTGAGGTATGTGCATCTTATCCCTTAATTTGGGAATTTTTTATAACCAAACCCTAGTTTTACAATGAGGCATGGACTAAAACCATTATTCCTATTATTTCTCTTTTAGGGAATTACTTCAATATTTACTTGGGTCTTGAACCCCACCTACAATATTTCTATTATTTAAACTTGCCATATTATATCTTTTAGCATGGTGATTTGGTTGACTTGTTAGCTAATGTAGTTTACATTTGTACAACCACCCATAGTTTGGGCATGTGTTATTTTTCCTAGGGGAATATGTTTACTCTCCCCACTTATATATATTGTGTTTGGGAATGTGTTACTCTCCCTCACCTGTTGGTTGAGGTTAGGTAGGTGCCTCGGCCATGTTTAGTTAATGTAGTCATACTATTAATCATGCATGCTTCTTTAGAATTATCTATTATGGAAATATTATTGTTTGATATTTGTCTCATACTTTTGACCCTCGTTATTTCTTGGTTATTCTTTACCCTTTATTATCATTGTTATTATTATCTTGTTCTTGTTCCTTATTTGACACGTACCTTGTTTCCTTCTCTTGTTGGGTGATCCCAACCACCCAAGCCTAGGACAAGCAGTGGAATAAGATCAATGAGAATTGGCCCATGATTAGATTCAAGAGACTTTGCTGAGATTTCTAGGTTGCTACTGCTAGATCCTGTAGTGTAACATACTGAATTTTGAATGCAATCTCCATGTAACCCTTTTCCTTAAGTTTTCTTCTCATTTCAGTCCTTCATGTCCTTCTTGATGAATTATTGGAAATTATAGTGGTTTCTTGAACATTTGTTCAATAATTATACCAATGGAAGGGTTTATGCACAAATACCTCAGTGAAAGATCATTTAAGGATCTAAAATGCAAAATCACCACTTAAGTGGAGCAATGGTAAATAAATGTGTGCTAGAAGTGTAAGGCCCCAAACCTTGCTTAACGTGTTGAATAAGATTCATTGCCATAATTAAGTGCTCTAAACCTTAATATAACCTTGGGGGTGTTTTGAAATCATGAGATAAGCTTTAAGTTTCATGTTTGGTCCAATTTGGATGTTGTCTGTGCAAGTTATGCAATTTTATGCACATTTTGGAATTTTTTGCAATTTACCTAATTGGGAGGTTTTCTTTGCAAAATTGTCACATGCCTTATGATCCTTGTATGTTTCCTTCTGACTCTCAAGCTTTTTGGGCGATGGGTGTCAAGTTGTACCTTTGTTTGGAGGTGTTTCTCTTCAAGGGCATTTTAGGGATTTTCCCCTTTATGGATGTGCTTATCTTTAGGAGTTATTAACCAATGGGTTGGTTTCTTTGTTTGGAGGTCGGTGGAGGGCTTGAGAAACTAAAATTGATGTCTAAGAAGTCTCTAGGATATGTGGAACAACTGTTTGCTTGGTCATAGAAGCTCTAGGCTATGGACACGGGGAAAGCTCCATGGACACCTCATGCTTGACTCCTTCCTTATCCATAAAGGCTTGCATGTCCATGGGCACCCTTAGACATGGACACATGGAAAGTAACTTGACACCTCATGCTTTGGTTATTCCTTATCCATAAAGGCTTGCATGACCATGGGCACCCTTAGACATAGACACCTCGAAAGTAGCTTGGACACTTCATGCCTTGCTTCTTCCTTAACCATAAAGCTTAATATACTCATTCCTTACCTCCCAACCAAAATATTTGATCCATATCACCTCCCTCCTACTTAGAATTACGTCCTCTCTCTATTTGGACATGGAGGATATGTACCAAGGTAGAAGATGACACCATCTTCGTGAAGGAGGTCTCTTAGGGTTTCATCTAAGCTCATCTAGGGTTTCTAAAGTCACCTTTTGGTGTTTCCGACCAAGTCAAGTAGGTTTCTTCCCCTTCTCCTCTGTCTTAAACTAATGTTCAAGTAGGTTTATTCCCCTTCTCCTTTGTCTTAAACTGATGTTCTTCTTCCTTCCAACTTCCTCCAGGTCGTAACCCTGGTCTTCCATGGCAGAATAAGCTCAATAACTCTTCTTTACATGCTTCTCTTGCTTATGGTTTGTATCCTTGAGAAGAAGGTGATTCTTGCTTGAGTTTGGAGATTGTTCTTGGAACTACCAACTCATTTTTCTCGAGTTTCCTACTAATTGGGATCTTATCTTATGCCTAGATGCAAGTTATATAACTTTCTCCACATTTATTTCTTATTATAAGCTTGTTAGTTCACATTCTTATGCTTAAATGATGATCTCCACCTTTAGATGACGTTCTTGTATAGGGATTCCTTTCTTTGTTGTTCTTTACTTTGTTACTATCTCTAGATGAACCTGAAATGATTGTTATATACCTCCTATGGTAAAGGATGACCTAAGACAAATTGTAGGGGGGCAAGTCACGGGCCAGCCCCACTCCCTCTATCTCTTCCTCGCTTGCAATTAAATTGTGGACATGTCATTTTCTGGTTGGTCACAATTGGAAAATTCATATCTTTTAAATATGTTTTGGAATCATAAAATTAATCTCTATCTAATAAAAATGCTTTTGATGTCTTATTTCAAGGTTTTTAGAAAGGTGGTTTTGAATTATGATTTTAATACAAAAAATCCGTAAAAATTACAACTTAATCACCATAACTCAAAAATTGATAGAAAGAAATGGTTTCTTGATCAGGATAATATAATTAGTCCAATAGTGAGATTTTCATAATCTAAATATGATTTTTGTGAGAAAGGTTCCTTAGGGTTTCTATGCAATAATGTGTGATACGTACACTAATGAATGTTAATAAATTTAAATAGGCCAAAGTTGAACTTGGAACATCTAGAGGTGATGGAACTTGGTATTTGAATATAGTAAAGAGGTATGTGCATTCTTACACCCTAAGTTGGGATATTTTCAAACCAAACTCTATATTCCCTAATGAGGCACTATATGAACTCAATTTTCTCTGTTCATGACTCTTTTGCTAAATTGCCTCAAAATTAGCATTGACATTCTATTTCTTGGGTATTGTACCCCACTTCCATGTTTCAAATTGTAACACCCTTTATCACACAGACAATGAGATTACCCAAAACTAATCAGAATTAATTATTAGCAATGGATTACCATAAAAAATAAAAATTAAAACCATTTTCCATAAATATATGTTGTCGGAAAACTCTTTACAAGAAGGCCCAAAGCCTGTCATATATATACAACATGGTGCATTCATGTTCCATCTGACACAAGTTTTCCACCACCAAAATATGTACATGAGTAAACTTTAAGAAACAACAACATATTAGTCAAAAGCTCATATCGATCATGAAACCATAGCGAGATTGTCCCCTCAAGGACCAAAGAGTATGGGGATGATACATAGGACTTCTATCTACAACAAGACACAACTGATAGCACACCACCTCAAATTTCAGTTCTTCTTTTATTGTTGTCCCATCTCAGCTTACATGATCTCTTCTACCTCATGTGCGTCCACATAAAATGTTTGGAACCCACAGGGTGAGATAAAAGTCCCAGCGGGAGATTTAACTCCCCAACAACACTATTATTATCACAGATATATTGTTATTAGAATAGAAGGCAAAGTTGCACTATACTAAACAAATCTAACCATATATTATGAGCATAGCAGAATATTATCATAACTGAGCAGTTCAGATAACTATGACTGAATAGTAGATTAGGTAATCACTTTAGAAAGAATATGAACAACGTGTATGACAACTACTGATTATGTCATACAAATACAATTGTATCCTCATTCAATATTTCTGCATTCCATTCTCAAGATAAATATGCTACACAGATAACCAAATCTTTCAATAATAAATCTCATTATTTATCCACATACTTATGCACACAATGCTCAAGCTTAAGATGCACACACTCACATTCAAGAACAATCTTATTATAATCACACACATTAGATCTTATTTTATACCCTGACATACCACCCAAATCCAACCACCCCCTATGAAGGGATACCAATGGTGCCATACAAGGTCTAAGGAGATCTCGACTCCAAGACCTTACCCACTAATCCCGGAGATTACAAGAGACAACGCAGAGACATATTAGTCAACTACTATTAGTGACATATAGTCAACTATTTAATCAACTAGCCCACCTTGGTACAGGTCATGGCACTATAGAATAGCTCACTCATGGCTATTCAGATAAATATAATTGGATCACTCATGGCCATTCTAATATATAAGGATTTGGATCACTCATGGCCATTCTTATAAAAGGATTGGCTCACTCATGGCCATTGTTATAAAAGAATTGGCTCATGCATGGCCATTATTCAAGAAAAGGATTGGATCACTCATGGCCATCCATATTATAAAAGAAGTGGCTCATGCATGGCCATTATTCAAGAAAAGGATTGTCTCACTCATGGTCATCCATATTATAAAATAATTGGCTCACGCATGGTCATTATTCAAGAAATCACATAACAATTGTAACACATACTTGTTACTTTATCACAATTAACTTGGGATTTCAATCCTTTAAACACACTACTGAGAATCTAATCTCATCATCATTATCACATGCTATGGGGTTTCAATCCCCTTAGTTCATTATTGAAACATGATACCTCTCATTAGGTAACAACCATCTCTATGTCATAAGACCCATATAAACATCATACTTGTTTTACAAATATTTCACATGGCTCACACAATCGATTCAATCTATGTAATATCACATCACCATAGCTCATAGTTGGCTATTCTCATTATCTAAAAACACTTGCATGGTTAAGAACTCATGATAAAAGATATATTAATTTAAATATAAACACCATGCCATTAAAGGAAAATCCCTCAATCAAGTTACCAGTATGATAAAATGAAAGGTATATCATATTGCCTAAGATTCTTTGACAGTTGGAACACCTTTGTGTTACCATATCATTTTCATCATGGGATATAAATCCCTTAAAATCACCATTGAGTACCACAACACCTTCTAAGAAACATGCCTTTGCCAGGTCATCAGACCTATCCACACCCTTCATGTGATACAAGCATTCCATATTCCTTATAAGACATATTCAAGATATATTATAACCACTATAGCCCTCATTTGGTTATATCCATAATGCCTTTATGGTTAATATTTCATTATTTTAACTTAATTATCATCATCATGCCATATGATCATGCCATTTCAAGTTACAACCCTCTCATAACTAGGGTTAGGGTTTCTATTGTAGCCGATTAGGGTTTCTAGGGTTATAGTCAACCACCAAACACTAACTCATAACTCCTTTCATCTAGGAGCTTATTTCCTTGCCATAAGTATTCAAACATACTTGATTACTCTCATCAATTATCATTAATTTATTATCAACATGAGTGATACAAATTCCTCTCTCATCCTTACTAGAATATTGATTTCAACATACTTGTTACATTGGCTTGACCCCTCTCATTAGGGTTTATCAGCCTACACTTATCAAAGTGTATCCATCTCATTACTTAATAGTGTATCAATTGATTATATTCATTATGTATCGACTTACACTCATCAAGGTGTATCAGCCTACACACTAACCCTTGTGTTGGCCTAGACAGTATCACTTGTGTCGGCCTAGACAGTATCACTTGTGTCGGCCATGACACTTTTGTCAGCCTAAGGCATCTCACTTGTATCACCCTATGTGTATATGCTTGTGTCGCCTTATGCATATACATTTGCATTGCCCTATGCATATCTCCCTATGCATATCAACATGTGTGTGTCGGCCATAGCACATTCTAGTGTATTGGCCACACTATCATCTTAGGTATGTATCGGCCAAGGCATCAAAGGATGTGTCACCCTAGACACCATTAACTGATATCGGGTTATGGGGTGTATCGGGTTCTAGGGTTAGGGTTAGATGATATTGGGTTAGGCATCATCATTTCCCTTACACCCTCACTCATCAAGGTATCGAACTCACTTATCTTTTGGTGTATCACGTTCACCATACCTTGGTGCATCACCTTCATAATACTTTAGTGTAACGTCTTTATCTAACTTTAGTATAACATCTTCACCTCACCTGGGTGCAACATCTTTACCTCCCTTGTGTGTATCAGCCACACCATGCTCTAGGGTTTTGGCCTCATTATCATCTTGTGTGTCGATCATGACATTATCACTTGTGTTGACTGTGGCACATCAAAGTGATATCAGTTTTGAGGTGCTTAAGGTGATATAGGTCTTGAGGTGCTTCAAAGTGATAACGGTTTAGAGTTGCTTAAGGTGATATCAGTCTTGACGTCCTTCAAAGTGATATCGGTTTATAGGTGCTTAAGGTGATATCAGTCTCTATCATTTTCAATCTCCAAACCTTCGTCCATTAACATTGTAGTTCATGGAAAACAGCCCCATATATCCATTAGACCTCATAGATTCATCATATAATCATGGGAACTCAAAATTGAGAAGGAACCACCCAGTATTATACAATTGAAAGATAATAACAATAGAATTGAAGTAGAGTTATATAACCTACCTCAAGATCAACACAAGAGCCTCAAGCTCCAAAGCTTCATGTTCCCAAGATTGGAGATGACCTATTTGAAGGTCCAAGATTCGGTTATAGATTCACCTTAGACAATATGCTCGACCTTCCTCTTGATCCTTGAGCTCCTAGGGACGTCCATGAAGGGAGGGATGGTATGAGGGTCGAAATGTTTACTAGTAGGTGAAAAGAGAGGCTTATATAGTTGAGGCTTATGAGAGAGGCTAAATGAGAGGTGTCCTCGCCATATGTAACTAGGTGACATGTGTCCATGCATGGTGGCATCATTCAACCAGAATTATCTCGGCATACAAAACTCTTGTGGATAATTCAAGGATGAGATATCGGCCATTGGGTAGCTTGCTTGACAAGATATTAGAACCCAATATTACTTTATATGCAAACTGATACAACTTTTGCAAGGAACGTCTAAACCAATAGGCTTCACCTACTTCAGGTGCTTAGCCTGATATGAATACTTCCAAAATTTACTAAACTGATATGGGACCTCCTCTATGGCTTCCAAGCCGATAGGTACTCCCATATACACTTCATAACTCGACACAACCTTATTTAGGGTTCAAGATACTCAACATTCTTTGGTTCTTTCACCACCAAGAGTGCTATCACTCAACCAAGACTTAAACAAGGCACACCCTCCTTTATATTTCCTCTAAATGATACTAGTAGAGAGAAGGGACACTCTAGATGTGGTAAATTGCACATTAACCCCATATTTTGGGTAAATTACAATTTACATCAAAACTAGCACACCAAGCACAAGCATCATCCACACAGGCTCAGCTTGAAACTTAAGCTCTCCACAAGGCGCCCCATAGTATCATCATCTCATTATGATGCTAAAGCACTAAGGGCACACTCAACATGTGACATATTGCAAGATAACCCCTTATCTTGGATAAAGTGCACTTTCGTCCAAAATAAGCAAACATTGTTCAAACATTGTTCAAACGAGACCAAACTTGAAACATAGGCATGTCACATGTTAATAAAACACCTCATTGGATTTTATTGAAGTTATAAATAACTTACTTAAGAAAAACAAATAGGTTTATTCCAAAACCCAGGTCAGGGGTATTACATAAATATATGATGCTTCTACTTGCCATAGTTTCTCTTAGCATGTTGATTTAATTGGACTATTTAGCTAATGTTGTTGTACTTATGTACAACCACCCATAGATAGGGCATGTGTTATTTCTCCCTAGGGAATGTGTTATTCTCCCCCATATATAATTTATGTAGGTGACTGGGAATGTGTTATTTCTCCCCTCACCTATAGGTTGGTCTTTACCTTTGTGCCTCAACCCTACTAAGTTAATGTTGTCAATATTAATCATGCATGCCATTCCTTTACTATTTAAGTTTTATGGAAAGCATCTACTTTGATTATGCCTCATACTTTTGATCTCTTCATGTATTGATGAACTTATAGCCTTTACTTTTGTGTTATTTTCTTACTTTTGTTCTTGATCATATTGTTGACACATACCTCTTTTTTCTTTCCCTCTTGCTGGGTGATTTCCCAACCACCCAGATTTTGGACAAGGTGTTGAAGAAGATAAAGGAAAATAGGACCAGGAATAGATTCAAGTCTTGCTTGAAGGATGTCTAGGTTGTTAAATCTAGATCCTTTATTTTCTCATCTTATTTTTTAGAAAAACTTATGTAGTGAACAATAATGAAATCCATGTAATAGCTTTAGTTTTTTTCCCTTTCTACTGATATTGACATTTTATATGTATTTGGTGCATGCTTATTTACTTGGAATATTATACATGCATCCCTCAATATCTATTATCTTTATGAAAGATGGATGTTTTGTATTTCCTTCAAATTTTAGTAAGGAGGTGATCTCGCCTCTTTACAGTAAGGTATCAAAGCCTTTCGGCAGCTACTAGGGCATGAAGTTGAAATCAAGGGTGTCTATAAAGGATCAGGGTTTGGGGGCTGGAAAGATTTTCCTCGGCACTACTAGCTTGGTTTACGAGGACTCCCAGATCCATATGATACTTGCCTAGCCTGAGCTAATACAGATTGTCCAAAATGGCATGCTTTTACAAAATAGTAGCCTTGGACATTATTTTCTCATCTATGTTGCTATACTCCTGGAAGCCTAATATGATAACCCTACCTTTTAAGCGAGTTGACTTTTAACATGAACAACAAAAACTCCAAGGGTTCTACCCAAAATGACTCCAACAGTTTAGACACCCTGGTTACACCACAAGGACAATGTGGTGAGCCTTAACACACCTGGACTTACCCTAGAACATGAGTTGGCCATGTTGCACCAGCTACTCTCTTCTACCCTGGTGGGGAAACTCACAGTTGTTGCTACCGATGCTAACAAGACAAAGGAGCTCATCCTGATGGACATCATGAAGATGCAACCACCTTACTTCAAAGGAGAGAGTGAACCAAACATGGTTGACAATGTTGATGATCGGGTTTTGGCCCTAGACCGGACTTTCAAGGGCATGGCATGTCCTCCTCACCAGAAAGTCTGCTTTGCAACCTACATGTTGGATGGATCGGCCTGAGTGTGGTGGAAAGGAATGGACCACACTAAAGGCACAACTACCATGACTTGGGACTGGTTTCTCAAGCTCTTCAGGGAGAATTACATCTTCCCGGATTTCTTGAGGAAGAAGGAGGATGAGTTCTATAGTCTTAAGCAGGTGGGGCATGAGCGTTGCTGACTACGTTCAATGGTTCCTACTGTTAGAATGCTATGCTATGGACCTTAGTGTCGAGAGAAGATCGACCCTATTCCTGGAGGGTATGAGCTATCAGGTTGGTCGAAACCTTGTTCTGCAACTTGCACTCACCTTCCAACAAATGGTGGACGAGGACTTGCCAATTAAATTTTACCCTAGATTCCAACCTTCGGGGCAAAAGAACAACAACAAGAGGAAGAATCATGGCGACAAACATGGTCATGAGAGGTGCAACCGGTGCTCCCGCTACCATCCTCCTGGGAGGTGCCCTGCCAATAATGCCCCTACTTGAAGATATGATCAACCTACACCTACCTACCATGAGTGTAGCTAGGTTGGACATATTTGACCTTTATGTCCCCTGTTTCAGCAAGTACAGGCTCCAACCCAGCAGCTGGAACAACCACGATAGAATCCGCCTCCATAGAGCAACAATCAAAACCATCGGTGGCCGCATATGGAGAGGCGAAATGGAAGGGTGTTTCCTCTGAATACTAGAGAAGATGGAGAGGACAATGTAGTTGTTGAAGGTACCTTACATATCAATATGCATCCTATCAAGGGACTTTTGAATTCTGACTCTTCGAACACCTTCATGTCTTTTCAGCTTGCTTCTATGTTAGTGTGACACCCCGCCATCACACAGACAACGAGATGACACGTGAAAATGTGCGGAACCTCATATTATCAAAAACACAGGTTAATTATAACCGATTGCAGAAAGTATACATGAGAGAACTTTTGCATCCAGATCCTACAAAGAAATAGGTTATATAAACACTCACAAGCCTTGTTATAGGTCGACAGCTTATCAGAACTAGTTGTACTTTCAGCACCCGAGTTCAACACCTGTTTATACATACATAACGGCCACGTACGGCCAACAACATGATATACAAGATTACAACAGCTAGACATCGTGAAACGTCGTCAAACACCTCTGAGGACCTGAGAGTATAGGGATGACTCTAGGACTCTACTACAAAACCACCAAAATAGCAGCATGTCCATCTCTTGCCTTCTACTGCGCTTCTTACTACTCGGCCGCAACCTCACGACCACCACCATGTCTAGAGTGATCACCTAAAAAGGGTGTAAACCATCGGGGTGAGAAACACAGTCCCAGCGAGAAACATAACTTCCCACCGAAACTATAAAACCTCATAAGGTTAAGGCAACAACAGTAAATAACTGATAAAGTGTATAACAAGAGCAGCATAGTGAGCAAGGCTATTATTACCATCAAGCTTACCAAGATATCCGGGAGGCATATAACCAAGTATTTATTTATGCAACATGATTGACAAGATAATCTTTATAAGAACTTATCACAAGATATAAGGATCGTACACACAACTACATAGTACAACTAGATTAGCTATATACACAAGGCCTCAATCAATGTTCCGTATTTTTCTCTAAGCAAGATATACTATTCGGATGGATTATGTTTTATTATGCCCTCAGGAAGTGATCCTTCCCTGCTCAAATCCAACCATTGGCTGCAAAGCCCAATCTGGTGCCCTACAAGGTCTAAGGAGATCCAGACTCCATGATTATCACCTTCTTGTGGTCATTACACGAATCATCAAGCAAGACCGCAATCTTATGCTTATAGGGCCTCAGCCTCTGGGTCAACTCCGCAAGCTACCCATATATACATCCGAGCCATGAACGCATCATGTTCATCATCACATATCCTGAGCCATAGGTCTATTCACCATGCTCCATATATCCTGAGTCTGCAACCACAGCTGCACTCAAACCCTCCTATTTTAGGCTAGGGGAAACCTCTCATATTCAACAATATGCGCTCCGGGTAATCCCGCAGGATAAACTTGTTTCACCATCACCAAATACTGACGATGATGGATCTATGGCCAGGGCAAACTACATGGTATGTTCATCTATAATTAATTAGTATATTTTAAGCCAATTGTTGAGGCAACCAAAGTATAACATAGCCTTATAGAATTAAATCATCAATGCCATCATCATACTATCCTTGGATCTCAATCCCTCATAATAAAAACCATTGCCTCTCAAAGCATCATAATCATACATCAGCATTCTGCGAATGCATCCCTTAACTTATCATCAGAGGATAACACCTCAACTAGGCACTCAGCCTTTATCAGGTCCTCAGACCTATCAACCTGTTATTTCATTAACAAGGATTATCATCACGTTGTGCTAGTCAAAGCACATATATCTCATAGCTCTTACCAGGATATGAATCCACATAGTATATCTGCATGGTTAGTATACACATCCATAGAGATAACTGAAGCCATCATGGATTAACAGGATTATCATGCTACCAAGTATGAAGCAACATCCATGAGTATATTACACATAAGCTGTAGAAATCATAGTTTTATCATTAATCATAAACAAATATCATGCCCCATACTTGTGATCATATACATGTGTCACATTATCATGTGAAGCAACATCATATGTAACAACATCATGACCTTCCAAACATACCTAGTTCACAACCTATCCTCATGTTTCATTACCAACATAGATGCGGGCTCAAGGTAGTTAAACCATATCATCATTCTCATCAAAGATGTAGTTACATGATCAAGAACTATCTGCTAGGTTCCCGGGTTATCAAGAACCCTCACTAAAAGCTCCTACTACCTTCACTAAAAGTGTGGCGGGTAGCGCGTCCCTAACAATAGGTGGTATCAGGAAGGGTAACAACCTTCACCAAAAGCTTATCGGCCAAGGCATTTAGCCACATATCGGCGAACCCTAGAAGATATCAAACCAACGCCCAAGGTGTATCATGCAACTACAGAACATGGCGTTAACATGCAACCTTGTCGTGCATACCAAGTGCACAAGGTGTATCAGCTAGAACCATACCGGCCAGCTAGGGTTAGGGTTGAATTGGGCACCCATTCTCACCACTGTATTGGCCGAGATTAGGTGACACAAAGGCACCTCAAGGAAGCCTATCGGTCAACAGGGCAGCACTCCATATCGGCCTCTATCAAAGCAACAACTAGGGTTTCCACTTAACGCATATCGGGCATCACCACAACTAAATCATATCGCCCAACACAAGGATGGCCTACAAGGCTCCATATCAGTCAAAGCATAATGGTCACCAAGCCAACCATCTCAACTCCATATTAGATCGGCCAAAGATCAACACAAGGTAGGGGTATCAGGCAACCTTACTTCAAGATGTATCGTTTAGAGCACAAGATATAAGGTGTGTCACCCAAGCTCTATCTCAAGCCAAGAGAACCATATTGGGCATCAAACCAACCATCTCAACTAGATGTATCGGTCAAGGGTACAACCCAAGACAAGGCTATCGGACATCACTACTCCAAGGTCATATGGTGCAAGGCACAACCCAACATGGTCATCTTCAACCTCAAGCACAAGGGCACCAAACCCTAATTGATCAAGAAGATCGGCTCACCTCTCAACAACCAAGAGAGAGGGGTTTTTCACAACCTCTATCACAAATAGGGCAACCACAAGGACCAACCTCAACATAAGTCATCACATATCCAAGAGCTCACCTCTCAAATCCATGGTGAGAGGAGGGTGTTTCCCAAGCAACTAGAATGTAGACTCACCTCTCAACTAAAATGAGAGAGGGGTATTGCCTACATCACTAGAGCTCAAACTCACTTCTCTAGACCAAGGAGAGAAAGGAGTATTGCTCAACAAGGAAACCCCAAACTATGGTTCGGCCAACTAGGTGTAAAGGCATATAAACCATCAACAACATCAACCACATCATGCTCACTATATCCATAAGATCAACAATATGTACTAGAGAAAGAAACATAACATGCAATGGCCTATCATCAACATATAGGAATCATGCCACATAAAGAAGGTAGTATATCTAGGGTTAGAAGTTATGTAACCCGCCTTAAGAAAACTCCTCAAGCTCCAAAGCTCCAAGATTCAAGCTCCTAGCTCCAAGCACACCACTTTTGGCCACCAAAGAACAAGACCCATCTAGGGTTCGGCCACCAAGCTAGAGGAAGAAGAAGGGATCTCCATTAAGGGGAAAGGATCGGCCACCAAGCTTTCCAAGGAAGGTGTGTCATGCACACAAGGAGGGAAGAGCAACAAAAGAGCTAAAGGGTTCTCAAGGAAGAGAAAGGCAAGGCATATATAGATGAGGGTCAAGGTTAAACCAAGGCAAGGTGTCACCTTACCGAGGGACACTTGTCCACACGTTTTACCACCTTGCAAAACACATGCACATGCCATGCCACCACTCAACCAAGGTTCGGCCACATGTCCAAGCTAGGGTGACACAACCAAGGCAAGGAGGTCAAACAAGGTCAAAGGCCGACACCCCACCACCACCTTGGCCGACACCCCCATGGGTGATACCCCATGGTCAACACAAAGCATCCTTTCCCGATACAGGGCTCCTCAAAGCAAGGCAAGGCCCAACAAGGCTCAACCAAGCCCAACAGAGCTTCAAAAAAGCCCAAGACAACTCAAGGCACGAGCTCAAACCTTCCTATCAACTCTAGAGGAAGCAAAGAGAGAGAAAGACATCTCTCAAGGTGGCAAACTTGCTCTTCAACCCTAACTTAGGTTATTTTGCTAGTATCACCTCCAACTCTCAACAAAGCACAAGCAAACCCTAATCACCACTAAAGGTGATTAGCAAACAACCAAACACAAGGATTAGGCAAAACAAATAGGGTAAGCCCAAATCAAAGGTCAGGGTCCTTACAAGCCATAAACCTCTACAAAGGGATTTTGTCCCCAAAATCCGAAGAGAAAAGTGAGGGATACTTCCACCTCAACTCTTCCTCAAGCTCCCATGTGGCTTCCTCAACACCACAATGATGCCAAAGAACCTTCACAAGAACCAGGTCCTTCATCTTCAGCTTCTTTACTCTTCTGTCAAGGATTGCCACCGGACCCTCCTCATAGGTCACATCTTCATCAAGCTCAACCTCAATTGGATGTATCACTGTCCCTGTGTCTGGATGACTTTTCTTCAACATGCTGACATGGAACACCGGATGTAACCTGTGCAACTCTAGTGGTGGTTTTAACTTGTAAGCTACCTTGCCAACACGTGCTATTACCGGGTATGGCCCCATATACCTGGGTGCCAGCTTGCCTTTCTGGCCAAACCTTAGCACGCCTTTCCAAGGTGAGACCTTGAGATACACTTTGTCTCCCACTTGGAACTCTAAAGGTCGGTGGTGATTGTCTGCATAAGACTTTTGCCTATCCTGTGCCGCCTTCAACTGTTGTCGTATCACTCTGATCTTTTATGTTGTCTGCTGCACTAACTCAAGATCCAAAAGTTGATACTCACCAGACTCAGACCAGCATAAAGGCTATCTGCACTTCCTTCCATATAGGGCCTCATAAGGATCCATGTTAATTCTCCACTGATAGCTATTGTTATAAGTAAACTCTATCAAACTGAGACGCACGTCCCAACTTCCTAGGAACTGCAAAACACAAGCTCGGAGAAGATCCTCCAAGGTCTGAATAGTCCTTTCAGACTGTCCATCAGTCTGTGGGTGGAAGGGACTGAACCTCAACTACGTTCCCAACGCTTGGTGCAACTGTTCCCAAAAATGACTTATGAATTGAGGACCTCTGTCGAAAACTATCGTTGTTGGTACACCATGCAGATGCACTATCTCGTCTACATAAACCTGAGCAAGCTTCTCTACTATATATGTTGTCTTTACAGGTATGAAATGAGTAGATTTTGTCAGTCGGTCCACTATTACCCAAATGGAATCATGATTTCTAGCTGTCTTTGGTAGACCAACTGCGAAATCCATGTTTTTGTGATCCCATTTCCATTGCGATATCGACATGGGTTGCAACGTACCTGCCGGCTTCTGATGCTCAGCTTTAATTTGCTGACATACTGCGCACTTAGCCACAAATTCAGCTACATCCTTCTTCAAGCCAGACCACCAATACAGGTCCTTCAGATTATGATGCATCTTGGTGACTCCTGGATGCATAGCATACATCGACGTGTGTGCTTCCTCGAGTACTAGCTTTCTTAGATTATCACCATCGGGGACCACCATCCTACCATGATAGCAAACTAGTCCATTCTCAGACTCATGGAACCCATCACACTTTTCGTTGCCAAGCTATAACCTGATCAACTACATTGTATCATCTACATGTTGTGCATCAATTTGTTGTCTCATCATAGGCTTGACTTGCATCTATGCCAACAGTCCTTCCAACAAGGAAACTTCCAACTACACATTCATCTGCTGCAAGGAGACAAACATATCTCGCCTATTGCATACCAAGGAACTCAATTATGCTTTCTTCGTGGGGAGAGAAGAAGACTTTCTGCTAAGCGCATCAGCTACGACATTTGCCTTACCAGATTGATACTCAATGGTGCAATCATAATCATTGATTAGCTCCATCCAACGACATTTTCGCATGTTCAGCTCACTCTGCGAAAAGATGTACTTCAAGTTCTTGTGATCCGTGAAGATCTGACACACTTCCCCATAAAGATAGTGTCTCCAAATCTTTAACACATGCACCACCGATGCCAACTCTAAATCATGTGTTGGATACTTATCCTCATGTTTCTTAAGCTGTCGCGAAGCAAAAGAAACCACATGATCCTCTTGCATCAGCACGCAACCTAAGCCTTTCTTGGAAGCATCGCAGAAAACAACATAGCCCTTCCCAGGCTCTGGCAGCACTAGCACTGGAGCACTAGTTAGCTTCTCCTTCAAACTTTGGAAAGTCTGCTGACAACTATCATCCCAGACAAAAGGTACATCCTTCCTGGTCAACTTTGTCATTGGCAACACGATCACACTGAAGTCCTTGATAAACCTCCAGTAGTATCCTGCCAAACCCAGAAAACTATGAACTTCCATCAGCATCTTTGGTTGCTCCCAATCTGCAACTGACTCCACCTTCTTAGGGTCCACTCTTACTCCTTCTGTAGATATCACATGACCCAAGAATGTCACTTCCTTCAACCATAACTCACATTTGCTGAACTTGGCATACAACTGATGTTGGCGAAGAAGAGTCAATGCTTGCCGAAGATGTCGTTCATGCTCTTGACTGTCCCGACTATAGATCAAGATGTCGTCTATAAAGACTACAACAAACTGATCTAGAAACGGACGGAACAGTCAGTTCATCAGATCCATGAAAGCAGCAAGTGCATTGGTTAGCCCAAACGGCATAACCACAAACTCAAAGTGACCATACCTTATCCTAAACGCTGACTTAGGTATGTCATCCGCCTTAATCTTCAACTGATGATATCCCGAATGTAGATCGATCTTTGAGAACACTGTAGCGCAACGCAACTGATCAAACAGATCATCTATCCTCGGCAACGGGTACTTATTCTTGATCGTGACTTTGTTCAACTACCGGTAATCTATACATAATAGCATCGACCTGTCCTTCTTCTTAACGAACAGCACTGGAGCACCCCAAGGCGACGTGCTCGGTCGGATGAAACCTTTCTCCAACAACTCCTGTAACTGCTTCTTCAACTCTGCCATCTCTGTTGGAGCCATCCAATACGGTGTCTGTGCAACTGACTGGGTTCCTGGTACCAGATTGATCTTAAAATCAATCTCTCGAGGTGGGGGAACACCGGTGTGGCATCCAACTCACAAAACAAGAATTACTTAAGCGGAAGCGAATCATTTACAGCGGATTAATGAAAATCACTAAAAATTAAAACTTTTTGCAAAGAGATCCACACATGGGAAATCTTTTTCATTAAGAACCAAAGTGTAACATCTACATCCTGATTCATAAGTACATAACTTGTATCATCTCTTCTCGAGGGTTACAACATCAGTTGCCCTATTAACATTATATACAGACAGCATGATAACCTTGAGGCATCAAGCCAAAAACTCAGATCGATTCATTAAAACATTAACTATAAACCCCGAGGACATGAGAGTACAGAGATGACACATAGGACTACTATCTATATGACTTGACATGCAATATCTCCACCTGATATATTACTACTATCCCTGATGCTGCTGTTGTTCTTTCTTTACTATAGGGTTTCTGCCTCTTCATCTGCGTCCACCTAAAATCATTGGATCCCACGGGGTGAGACAATTGTAAATTGCCCTAGCGAGAGATATAACTCTCTTCCAAAACATTGTTATAGCAGTTTATTATAATAAAAATGAATAGGAATTCTTATATATTAACAGTAGTATTAATCATTGAATGAATAGAGTAAAGTAATCTCCTTTCCTAAGGAGAGCATTGCATCTATCCATGGTAGAATCATAATTCATCCATCTACTTGCAATGAATACAAGGAAATATGAATAACATCTATCAACTAGAGATGCATAAAAGAAAGGTAACATCAGCCAATGAATTTCCGTATTCTATCCTTAAGCAAACATGCTATACAGTTGATTACATTTTACAATCACACTTATGCCCTGAGGAGATGAGGTATACCGCTCATACTCCAACTGACCACTGTGAAGACAAAATCGGTACCATACAAGGTCAATGGAAGAGCCGACTTCCAAGACCTCCCACATCTCAGTCAGTACAAGACAACATGCAGGACATCTTGTGTCTCTGCTAGATAGCTTTCTAGGGTATACTGGAAACTTCTCTATAGAGTTACAGCGTCAACTGCACTCTCATCGGCAATTGAGAGAATTAATGTTTATCTCCATCGACCCGACATTAATATCATTGGGAGATGTGTATGGAATCTATCCCAATCATCGAGAGATTTGTGATACATCCATCCTGACACATGAGGATTGAGAGGTTTAATGTTTACCTTCCATCAATCTCTTCACCAGGACGTAAGGATATTTTTGCCCATATACCCCCACATATTCAAAAATATGCGAACTCTGGGTTTTGCCATGGAGCACCCGTTTCACCATTCAGCAAATTTTGATGCTGATGGATCTATGGTTAGGGCTCTACATGATATGATTTCACTTGATTAATTAAGTACATTAGCATATTCTTTTAGCATCAATCAAGTTCTCAAGCATAACTTATTCAGACAAATGCTACAAAGAAACAAGTACTATTTTCATTAATCACTTCTCAGTCTTTATAATACATTGGGATCTCAGCCCCTCATTTCATTTCTTGAAATTTTACATCTCTCAACAACATCATTATCATATTTATTAAATTTGGGTATTCATACCCTCAGTTCATCACTAATCATTATTACCACTTGTTAGGTAACTATTACCTCTAGGTTCTCAGACCGAGGTATACATGATACTTGTTATACAAGCATCACACATGGCTCACAAGGCCCATTAGTGTCTTGTCACCTTTCAATAGGCAACAACTTACTCATATGACTCATAAAGTCCATGTACATTTTGTTACTTTTACTAAGCAACAACAACATTAAGGCACACAAGGCCAATCAACATTATCATTATATAAAAGTCATAGCTCAAATCTAGCTATGATCATCATCTCAGGATGTCTGCATGATTAATAGACATGATGACAGTCATAAAAGTCACTTATCACATCATGTGATATAATAGTAACACCATCGTTCCTTTATCAGGATTTGGGTTTACTATCAAATAGGATTTTCCATTCCATTACCCAATTTAGGGTTAGGATATCCCATTTCTCATTAGTTAGGGTTTCATGTTTACATCATCAGTTCAACCCCAATATATATTGCTCCACCCCTCTAGGAGCATTCAAAACTATCATAAGTATTTACTCATGATCATTACTTTCATCATATATCATTTATGAATATCAATTCAAGGTATGAGTTTACCTCTCAATCTTCCCATGGTATGTTTATATCATACCCATTATCTTGGCTTAACCCCTTTCTCATAGTGTTCAGCCAACACTTATCAAAGTGCATTGGATTCATTACATCTTCATTGTAATAATTTACATAACACACACTTCTTGTGTTTCTTATCCAAGTATGTTGGATTGAGATGCATCAAGGTATAGGTATAACAACCCTGAAATGCTAAATGTGATATCTATCATCTCTTGATGTATCACTTTTCTCCTTATTTCATCTTACTTAAGATAATCAACTAACCTTGTATTAAGGTATTTCCCTCTTAATACTTTTAACCACTCACCTATCACTTTCATTATATAGTGCATAGGTTACACATTAGATTTGTCCAACTATCTTTAATGATATGGACATATCTTAATGGTTTAGCATTGTTGATATAGAATAAACTATTATCAACCACTTTATGTATTCAACTCTTAGGATGTTATCCACATCATCATTTAGTGTTGCATACATCATTCCTAAGAATTTCATGTTCTCATCTTTATAAGGTATATAGGGTTGTTACACATGCATGGAGTTAGATATATAACGATCTAGGCATCATCTTGTCCCTTATATCCTTATTCATTAGAGTATCAACATTACCATCCAAATGGTTCATCAACTTTACCCTTCATGGATATAACATCCTCATCTTACTTCATTATATTAACCACACCCTACTTTAGTGTATTGGCTATTATACCATCACTAGGGTTTCACATATCATTACATGGCATCACCCTGGATTTGAATCTCACATCACATCATTCATCAGGGTCCCACATAACATCATTCTAATTCAGGGTTTCACATGGCATTACCATAGATTAGGATTTCCCATGGCATCACCCTCAGCTAGGGTTTCACATGAAATCATCCTCAATTGGTGTTTCCACTTTAATTAACCACCATTAAGGTTTACTATTCATCCCAATTAGGATTCCTATTCAAGTATCCATAATCAAGGTTTTATGCTCATGATTAGGGTTTTATGATCTCTTTACTAAGGATCATATCCTTAATCACCACATGAATCATACTCATGTATGGATTCCATTCTATCATCCTCTCAACTTGATTAGGTTATATCAACTCTTCCATCAAGTATATACAGCTATGGTTGACATACTGTACTAAGTTATTGCTATTATAAGAAATTAGGGTTTATCCCTTTAAAGTTACTAATCATCTAGGTATTTTAGGGATTCAACCTTTATACCCATCATTGATTATCATTTCTATCAATCATTGGATCAATGGAACAACCATCACCTTCAATTTCCAAATGATTGAATCACATTCAACCTCCATTCGGTTTTGGGGTTTCATCACCAAACGGTTTTGAAACTAAATGGTCTTGGGTCTTCAAATGGTTTGGGACCGTTTGGACCCAAACGGTCTTGAGACTGTTTGGACAAAACGGTTACACGATTCATGATTTCAATGGATGAATCGATTATCAATTGAAGCCTTGATTTCTTTGTTACTTGAACTATTGAATCAACCTTCAATCGGACCATCAATTAGGGTTTTGAACCCAATTGATCTAGAAATTCTACTCAAGAAACCTTCAATTAGGGCTTTGAATCGAGTAGCCATCAATGATCAACATTGTGGAATTGATTCCATTGCAACTAATGAATCATCATCATTTTTTATATGACCTGACCCCAAATGGTCTTGAGGTCGTTTGGATGACCTCCAAATGGTCTTGATACCGTTTTCCCCATCCTATCCTTGGATTTTGTAAAATTCCATTAGGGTTTAGATCATTGGATTGATCATCAAATCAGCACTTGATTGCATTTCAATTTGGTATCGCTGGGCCTTCAATTGCTCAACCATACTTAACCCTAGACCTCCAAACGGTCTTGGGTGACCTCCAAACGGTCTTGAGACCGTTTGGGTGACCTCCAAACGGTCTTGAGACCGTTTGGGCTCAAACACCCAAAAATCTAAATTAACCAAATTGAATTTCAGCACTTAACCTGATTAGGGTTTGCTAATTGATTAACCTTCAAATGATGAACCCTTTGGACTTAATCAATAAAATTTGATGGGTCATTAACCATCAATATTAGCATCATATTTTCCAAACGGTCAACCATATTCAACTCTTCCAAACGGTTTGAAACTGTTTAGCTTCAAACGGTTTGATGAAACTGTTTGCTTTCAAACGGTTTTGTTGAAACCAAATGAGCAAGATTGTTGAAACCGAATGAAATATAATTTCTCTGGGAAATGAGTCCAAGATGATGTCATCATCATCTACCTTTGCCCCTGTAGATCTTAGTACTTCTGATTTCATGGAATTACCAATTTCAACCAACAATTAATCAAGAAGATGAAGGAATCAACGAAATTGCAAGATTGATAGTTGAATAACAATGTAAAGGGGTTCAAGTTATATAACTTGCCTCTAGTTGAGCTCCAAAGCTTTAAGCTCACGTCAAAAATGGTGGATTCAACTCCTTTCACTATCCCAAGGATCGTCCTCAAGCTTTGAGTGAAAAGGAATGGTTAGATTTGAAGAGGGGATCGAGATAAGAAGAAGGTTAAGGAGGTTACCAACAGGTTGGGGGTCGTCCTCCTGATCCTACAAAGCTCCTTTGGTCATTTGCAAGCAAGGGAAAGAAGTGGATTCCGAAAAAGCCTTTGGTTTGGCTTGTAAAGGGTGTCGTTATAAGAAAATCAATGAGAGAGAAAATGCCATATAAAAATCATTAAATTCCAAAATTGGTGCCACCTCTTCCTCCTCAAATCCGATGCATGCAAAGCTATCTTCCTTATCTCCAAATTCCCTTCCATTATCCATGAATTAATGGAAAAGAAATTAAGCACCTTAAACATATTATACTAATATCCATAAGTGAGTGGATATTTCTTTTCCTTATAATAAGGTGAGTGGGTTCTTCACCTCCTTAGGATATTTTCATTGCCTTTGCAAGGCACAAGGACGTCCACACTTGTTGATTTTCAACCAACACAATTTTGGTTTAAGGGTAATCCAATTAATATATTTCTTTTGCATTAAATTGAATTAAAGTTCCATTTATGCTTAAATCTTGATTATTTTAATATCAAGATTCTCTCTCCTCCAAATTAATTCAAATGAGGCGCCCCTCTCATTTTATTTGCTCTACATGATGTCAAGAAATATTAGGGACCTTATTGAAGTGGTAATTTGCATATTGAACCATGGTTTTGGGTAAATTGCACATTACACCAAAACTAGGTTTTTAATGCACAAACATTGCTTTATCAGCTCTTTCTTGGTACTCAGGCTTTCATAAGACATTCATCTGCATCATCTTTATAATCATGATGCTTCAAAACATGAGGAACATTTATCAAGTAACATTTGCAAGTTAACCCCTCAACTTGGGTAATTTGCACTTTAGTCCAAATTAAGCAAACATTGCTTCATCATTATTCAGACAGGACCAAAATTGAAATATAAGTTCCTCTTGAGCCTTAATTACTTTTCACAAGATAAAATTAAGGATCTAATTAACTTGATTAAGCAAAACTCCCAGGGTTAAGGCATAACCCAGGTCAGAGGTGTTACAACTGGGGAACTCATCAGGAAACACATCTACAAACTCTCGGACAACCTTCACCTCCTCAAGGCTAGAACCTTTTGCCTTGGTATCCACAACGTGAGCTAAGAATGCTTTACAACCTTGCAGCAACAACTTTTCTGCCACCATTACTGACACTAGACATGTCAGAAGAATCTTCCTATCTCCTTGGAAGATCCACTTCTCTCCACCGTCATCAAACACTGCCTGCTTGGAACCACAGTCCAACACGACCTTATACTTCTCTAAGGTATCCATCCCAAGGATCACATCGAATCCATACATATCAAGTGGCATAAGATTCACTTGTATACTGTGTCCTGAGAAAGATAGAACACAAGATGGGCACTCCTCTCGAAGCATCGAGGAACCATCGAGAGGGGTTTCTAACAACAGGCTATCTTTCTTACAACTAACAGGTAAAAGACAGCTAGCAAGTAGACTATGTGCGATAAAAGAGTGTGTAGCACCCAGGTCAACCAGAACATATATAAAGCAAGAAGAAGACAAATCAGAATGAAATAACCCCATCTGACATGTCACCACTCGCATGATGACTATTGCCTTCGGCTGACTCATAGCATAGAATCAAGTTGTTGCTTGTTGTCCACGTCCTCTACTTCCTTGAGCAGACGATCCTGCTTGCGATGCTTGACCGCGTCCTCACCCTCTGCTACCACTGGGATGTTGTCTGTCTGACCCTTGTAGACTTTGTCTTGGTTGCTGGTTACTTCAACGTCTCTTCTTAGGCAATTTGACCTTAAGTGCCCAGTCTGCCCGCAGTGATAACATGGCTTGCCTTCTGTCTGCGGCCTAGATGGCTTTGTCACTTCCATAGAAGCTATACTATGCACCTTCAACGGCAAAGAAATATAACCTCTTCCCTTACTCAAAGACCACAGAGATGGTGTATGAGAACTTTGCATTACGGAAGGTGATGAAAACCTTGGCTTCTTGAAGCCACCAGATCTCTGTCCCTAGAACTGAACAGGCCTTTTCTTGGTCATGGACTCCCTTTTCTCCCTAACAGATCGTTCAATCCTACGGACGGACTCCATGAATGTGACAAATCGCTCCTGATTTTCCAAACCAGCAGCAGGTGTCGACAGCTCGGCACTCAGACCTTTCTCAAACCGCCTGATCTGCTCATCATCTGTCATCGCCATGTGAGGACAAAACCTCAGCAAGTCCATGAACTTGGCTTCATACTCAGTGATTCACATCGATCCTTGGCGTAGACACTCAAACTGGTTGATCTTTTCATCCAGATACATCTTCAGAAAGTATCTACTGACGAACTCTCGTCGGAGAACCTCCCAAACGATCTCCTCACCGGGTCGCTTCTCCTCCTCAATGGCCCACCAGTGGCCAGCACTACCCTTCAGAAGGTAGACAGCGTGCTTGACTTTGTCTGCTTCGGGGATGTCGAGGATCCGGAAGGTCTTCTTGAGACCTATCAGCCATAGATCTGCATCTTTTGGATCAGTCATTCCAACATAATCCAAAGCTCTGACTCGGCAAATCCGCTCAAAAGTATTCCCAATACCCAATGTTTCACCATGGGGAGCCTGTGCTCTTGGCTGAGGCACTGGCAACCTTTCCACCATGTGATTCATCGTAGCCATTAACTGCCCCATAAGTTGTTGGTAGGCAGGATTTTCGAGAATGGTTGGGTCAAGTTGGGGGACCTCAGGCACCCGATATTCATGTGTCTGCCCTCTAGCTCCATCAACTGATGCATCATTGCTGCTCTCGGAAGCATGTTCTTCATGGTTTCCATACATCCTTAAGCTTTATCTTCCACTGAGAGCAGAAGGTTATTGTAAGAAAATCTGGGAAACTCACAAGAACAGACGCAAACCTAGTCCTAGATCCCTATAGACTCAGCAAACCTAGAGCTCTGATACCAAACCAATTGTGACACCTCGCCATCACACAGACAACGAGATGACACGCGAAAACGTGCGGAACCTCATATTACTGAAAACACAGGTTAATTAAAACCGATTACGGAAAGTATACATGAGAGAACTTTTTCATCCAGGTCCTACAAAGAAATAGGTTATATAAACATTCACAAGCCTTGTTATAGGTCCACAGCTTACCGGAACCAGCTATACTGTCAGCACCAGAGTTCAACACCTATTTATACATACATAACGACCATGTACGGCCAGCAGTAGGATATACAAGATTACAATACCTAGACATCGTGAAACGTCGTCAAACACCTCTGAGGACTTGAGAGTACAGGGATGACTCTAGGACTCTACTACAAAACCACCAAAACAGCAACATGTCCATCTCTTGCCTTCTACTTCTCTTCTTACTGCTCGACTGCAACCTCACGACCACCACCACGTCTAGACAGATCACCTAAAAAGGGTGTAAACCGGCGGGGTGAGACACACAGTCCCAGCGAGAAACATAACTCCCTGCTAAAACTATAAAACCTCAAAAGGTTAAGGAAACAATAGAAGATAACTGATAAAGCGTATAACAAGAGCAGCATACTGAGCAAGGCTATTATTACCATCAAGCTTACCAAGATATCCAGGAGGCATATAACCAAGTATTTCTTTATGGAACATGATTGACAAGATAAGCTTTATAAGAAGTTATCACAAGATATAAGGATTGTACACACAACTGCATAGTACAACTAGATCAGCTATATATGCAAGGCCTCAATCAATGTTCTGTATTTTGCTCTAAGAAAGATATACTATTCGGCTGGATTACATTTTATTATGCCCTGAGGAAGTGAGCCTTCCCTGCTCAAATCCAACCATTGGCTACGAAGCCCAATCCAATGCCATAAAAGGTCTAAGGAGATCCGGACTCCATGACTTCACCTTCTCGTGGTCAGTACACGAATCATCAAGCATGACCGCAGTCTTATGCTTATAGGGCCTCATCCTCAGGGTCAGCTCCGCAAGATACCCATATATACATTCGAGCCATGAACGCATCATGTTCATCATCACATATCATGAGCCATGGGTATGTTCACCATGCTCCATATATCCTGAGTCTGCAACCACAGCTGCACTCGAACCCTCCTATTTTAGGCTAGGGGAAACCTCGCATATTCAACAATATGTGCTCCAAGTAATCCTGTAGGATAAACTTGTTTCACCATCACCAAATACTGATGATGATGGATATATGGCCAGGGCAAACTACATGGTATGTTCATCTATAATTAATTAGTATATTTTAAGCCAATTTTTGAGGCAACCAAAGTATAACATAGCCTTATAGAATTACATCATCAATGCCATCGTCATACTGTCCTGGGATCTTAATCCCTCATAATAACAACCACTGCCTCGCAAGGCATCATAATCATGCATTAGCATTCTGGGAACGCATCCCTTAACTTATCATCAGAGGATAACACCTCAACTAGGCACTCATCCTTTATCAGGTCCTGAGACCTATCAACCTGTTATTTCATTAACAGGGATTATCATCACATTGTGCTAGTCAAAGTACATATATCTCATAGCTATTACCAGGCTATGAATCCACATAGTATACCTGCATGGTTAGTATACACATCCATAGAAATAATTGAATCCATCATAGATTAGCAAGATTATCATGCTACCAAGTATGAAGCAGCATACATGAGTATATTACACATAAGTTGTAGAAATCATAGTTTTATCATTAATCATAAACATATATCATGCCCCATACTTGTGATCATATACATGTGTCACATTATCATGTGAAGCAACATCATATGTAACAACATCATGACCTTCCAAACATACCTGGTTCACAACCTATCCTCATGTCTCATTACCAACATAGATGTGGGCTCAAGGTAGTTAAACCATATCATCATTCTCATAAAAGATGTAGTTACATGATCAAGAACTATCTGCTAGGTTCCCGGGTTATCAAGAACCCTCACTAAAAGCTCCTTCTACCTTCACTAAAAGTGTGGCAGGTAGCGCGTCCCTCACTACAGGTGGTATCGGGTAGGGTAACAACCTTCACCAAAAGCTTACTGGCCTAGGCATTTAGCCACATATCGGCCAACCCTAGAAGATATCAAACCAATGACCAAGGTGTATCATGCAACTAGAGAACATGGCATTAACATGCAACCTTGTCGTGCATACTAGGTGCACAAGGTGTATCGTGCAGCCAGCTCAAGAGGTGTATCGGCTAGAACCCTACCGGCCAGCTAGGGTTAGGGTTGAATTGGGCAGCCCTTCTCACCACTGTATCAGCTGAGATACAGGGACACCAAGGCACCTCAAGGAAGCCTATCGGTCAATAGAGCAGCACTCCATATCAGCCTCTATCAAAGCAACAACTAGGGTTTCCACTTAACCCATATCGGGCATCACCACAACTAAACCATATCGCCCAACACAAGGATGGCCTACAAGGCTCCATATCAGTCAAAGCATAACGGGCACCAAGCCAACCATCTCAACTCCATATTAGATCTGCCAAAGATCAAAACAAGGTAGGGGTATCGGGCAACCTTACTTCAAGATGTATCGTTCACAACACAAGATATAAGGTGTGTCGCCCAAGCTCTATCTCAAGCCACGAGAACCATATTGGGCATCAAACCAACCATCTCAACTAGGTGTATCGGTCAAGGGTACAATCCAAGATAAGGCTATCGGGCAGCACTATTCCAAGGTCATATCGTGCAAGGCACAACCCAACATGGTCATCTTCAAACTCAAGCACAAGGGCACCAAACCCTAATTGATCAAGAAGATCGGCTCACCTCTCAACAACCAAGAGAGAGGGGTTTTGCACAACCTCTATCACAAATTGGGCAACCACAAGGACCAACCTCAACATAGGTCATCACATATCCAAGAGCTCACCTCTCAAATCCATGGTGAGAGGAGGGTGTTGCCCAAGCAACTAGAATGTAGACTCACCTCTCAACTAAAACGAGAGAGGGGTATTTCCTACATCACTAGAGCTCAAACTCACTTCTCTAGACCAAGGAGAGAAAGGAGTATTGCTCAACAAGGAAACCCCAAACTATGGTTCGGCCAACTAGGTGTAAAGGCATATAAACCATCAACAACATCAACCACATCATTCTCACTATATCCATAAGATCAACAACATGTACTAGACCAAGAAACATAACATGCAATGGCCGATCATCAACATTTAAGAATCATGCCACATAAAGAATGTAGTATAGATAGGGTTAGAAGTTATGTAACTCGCCTTAAGCAAACTCCTCAAGCTCCAAAGCTCCAAGCTTCAAGCTCCAAGATCCAAGCACACCACTTTCGGCCACCAAAGAACAAGACCCACCTAGGGTTCGGCCACCAAGCTTTCCAAGGAAGGTGTGTCGTGTACACAAGGAGGGAAGAGCAACAAAAGAGCTAAAGGGTTCTCAAGGAAGAGAAAGGCAAGGCATATATAGATGAGGGTCAAGGTTAAACCAAGGCAAGGTGTCACCTTACCAAGGGACACTTGTCCACACATTTTACCACCTTGCAAAACACATGCACATGCCATGCCACCACTCAACCAAGGTTCGGCCACATGTCCACGCTAGGGTGACACAACCAAGGCAAGGAGGTCAAACAACGTCAAAGGCCGACACACCACCACCACCTTGGTCGACACCCCCACGGGCGATACCCCATAGTAGACACAAAGCATCCTTGCCTGATACAGGGCTCCTCAAAGCAAGGCAAGGCCCAACAAGGCTCAACCAAGCCCAACAGAGCTTCAACAAAGCCCAAGACAACTCAAGGCACGATCCCAAACCTTCCTCTCAACTCTAGAGGAAGCAAAGAGAGAGAAAGACATCTCTCAAGGTGGCAAACTTGCTCTTCAACCCTAACTTAGGTTATTTTGTAAGTAGCACCTCCAACTCTCAACAAATCACAAGCAAACCCTAATCACCACTAAAGATGATTAGCAAGCAACCAAGCACAAGGTTTAGGCAAAACAAACAGGGTAAGCCCAAAACAAAGGTCAGAGTCCTTACAGTTAGAGTTAAAATATGAACACATGGATTATGTGTTAGATGTAAAAACACCTAGTGGTAGGATCTGGTCCTCTTATCTCAAACTCCTTACCTTGGACCTTTGCTTATCAGGAAAGATGTTTCCTTCAAACTTTATCTTGCTCAACATGTCTTCCTTTGATGTTGTCTTGGGCATGGATTGGTTGAAGAAGCATGATGCAGCCTTATTCTATCAGGAAAGTAAATTTAGTTCATTGCATATCAGGAGTAGGAAGCGAGTCAGAAATTCATCATCTTTTCCATCAAAACCCAAAAAATTTGTCTCACAAGGGTGTAGAGCATACTTAGCATCTCTCATTCTTGATGTCGCACCTCCTGCTCTAGATCATATAGATACGGTGAAAGAATTTCCTGATGTGTTTCCTAAGGAGTTTCTCAGACTGCCACCAACTCGCGAGGTGGAATTTTCCATCGAGCTCATGCCCGGGACTTCGCCGATCTCAAAGTCGCCTTACTGCTTGACCCCTACTAAACTTACCGAGCTTAAGAAGCAGCTTTAGGAGCTTCTTGACATGGATTTTATCTGCCCTAGCATCTCACCTTGGGGAGACCATGTCTTGTTCATGAAGAAGAAGGGCGGTTTGTTGCAGATGGGCATGGACTACCGCATGCTCAACCAAGTGGCGATGGTGAAGAATTGTTATCCCTTGCCTTACGTCGTTGAATTTTTTGATCAACTAAAGTTAGCCATCGTGTTTTTAAAGATGGACCTACAAATTGGTTACTACCAGCTACGTGTGAAGGATGAGGATGTGCTGAAGAAATCATTCACAACTCGCTATGGGCATTATGAGTTCCTAGTCATGCCTTTTGATTTGACTAATGCCCCTGTTGCTTTCATGGACATGATGAATAGAGTATCCTTCCCTTACCTTGATCAGTTTTTGGTGGTGTTCATTGATGACGTTTTTCTTTATTTGGAGATGGAAGAACAACATCATGAACACTTATGGATTCTGCTCAACACACTGAGAGAAAACCAACTTTATGCTAAATTCTCAAAATGCAAGTTCTGGATAAAGGAAGTGATGATGTTGGGTCATGTGATTTATACCAGACATATAGCTATTGATCCTACAAAGGTAAAAGTTGTGACCAAGTGAAAAGCTCTGAAAAATCCCTTAGAGATTTGTAGTTTCCTCAGGTTAGTAGGTTACTTTCGGAGATTCATCCAAAGGTTCTCATAGTTGACCTTGACTTTAACCAAGTTGACATGGAAGGAGGTCAAGTTCTCATGGATACCTGAATGTGAGGACAGTTTCTGGAAGCTGAAGGAGTGCTTGACATCTACACCTATTCTTGCCTTGTTGTTGAAGGCATACCCTATGTCAGTTACACTAATGCTTCCAAACAAGGCTTAGGGTGTGTCTTGATGCAAGAAGGTAGAGTGATCGCCTATGCTTCCCACCAATTGAAATCGAATGAACCAAATTATCCTACACATGATTTGGAGCTAGCTTCCATTGTTCATGCTCTAAAATCTTACAAAACAATCTCTATGAAGTGAAGTTTGAAGTCTTTTTTTACCATAAAAGCTTGAGGTACTTGTTGACACAAAAAGATCTGAACCTGTGACATTGAAGGTGGATGGAGTGCCTTAAGGACTATGACTTTTTCATCACCTATCATCCCAATAAAGAAAATGTAGTTTTTGATGCTCTGAGTCAGAAGAAGGATCTTGTATGTACTTCTATGAGTTTTTCATGTGGAAGAATCTAGAACATGTTTCTAGTTGGAAACCTCATCTTGTTGATTCAGTGGATGAATATAAGTTTTGTGTGCACATGGACACTGACCTGGATATCGAAGTTTATAGTTGCACATTTAGAGAGCTCTAAGCTTGAGGAGATGAAGTCCTTAATAGAAAAACCACAATTTGACTTCTCATTTGGAGTGGATGGTGTTATCCACTTCCAAAATAGGTTGTGGATTCCTGATGTTGGTAATCTAAGATAGAAGGTTCTAAGTAAATCTCATGGGTCTAAGTACACAATTCATCTTGGAACAACTAAAATGTACATGGACCTACAATGAAGCTTCTGGCAGAGAATATGAAGAATGGCATAGCTTTGTTTGTTGTGAAATGTTTGATTTGTCAGCAAGTCAAGATAGAGCATCAATGACCTCGTGGTTTTCTTCATCCACTTGAGATTCCAAAATGGAAATGGGAGAAGATTACCATGGACTTGGTTATTGGCTTCCCTAAGTCCAAGAAAGTTTATGATGTTGTTCTGGTGGAAGAATATGAAGAATGACATAGCTTTGTTTGTTGTGAAATGTTTCACATGTCTGCAAGTCAAGATAGAGCATCAACGACCTAGTGGTTTTCTTCATCCGCTTGAGATTCTGGAATGGAAATAGGAGAAGATTACCATGGACTTTGTTACCTACTTCCCTAAGACCAAGAAAGGTTATTGGTGTTGTTTGGGTGGTGATTGATCAACTCACAATGTCTGTCCACTTCTTGCCTTCAAATCCACTTAAAAAGTTGTTGATATGGATCAATTGTATGTTGAGTGAATATTTTGTTTACATGGAGTGTCTGAAGTGATACTTTTTTACTATGACCCAAAGTTTACCTCCTGGTTATGGAGTCAGATTCAGGAAGAGATGGGGACTGGCCTACAATTCAGTACAACATATCATCTGCAAACCGATGGTCAGTCAGAAAGGACAGTGTAGATGTTGGAGGATTTTCTTCATGCTTGTATGATGGATTTGGGAGGTGCTTGGGATAGCTATATGTCATTAGCTAAGTTTGCTTACAACAACAGCTACCACTCTAGTATTGGTATGTCACCTTTTTAAGCTCTCTATGGTAGACCTTGTCGTTCACCTTTGCATTGGGATGATGTTGGTGAATGTTCTCTGGTGAATATAGATGTTATGTAGATGATGATAGATAAATTTCATATGATTAAGAAGCATATGAAGTTGCTCAAGATCGGCAAAAGATGTATGCTGACAAGAAGAGATATGATGTTATCTTCTTAGTGGGAAACTATGTGTTCTTTAAGATCAAGCCTATATGCTCTACTGCTAGATCTAAAGTTTAAGGAAAACTGAGTCCCCGCTATGTTGGACCATTTGAGGTCTTGGATAAGGTTGGAGACTGTGCATACCTCTTAGCTCTTCCTTAGGTCTATGATAAGAATCATAATGTGTTCCATGTATCTATGTTGAAGAAGTATGTGAAGGATCCTTCTCATGTTATTACTATTGAGCCTTTAGAGTCATGAGAAACTAACATATGAGGAGCTACATGTGAAGATCTTAGACTCCTAAGTAAAGCAGCTGAATAACAAGGAGATTCAGTTGGTGAAATTTTTGTATAAATATCATGGTTTGGAAGAAACCACTTGGGAGTTGAGAGATGAGATGTTGTGTACTCACCCTTCTCTTTTTGATTGAGTTTTGAAGATGAAATCCTTTTTAAAGGGTGGGGTGTTGTAACATACTGAATCCTGAATGTAATCTCCATGTAACCCTTTTCCCTAAATTTTCTTCTCATTTTTGTCCTTTATTCCTAGTTGATGAATTAGTGTAATTTATAGTGGTTTGGTGAACATTTGTTCAATAATTATACCAATAGAAGGGTTTATGCACAAATACCTCAGTGAAAGCTTGTTTAATGATCTAAAATGCAAAACCACCACTAGACTAGAATAATGGTAAATAAATTTGTGCTAGAATTGTAAGGCCCCGAACCTTTCTTAGTGTGTTGAACATGATTAATTGCCATAATTGAGTTCTCTAAACCTTAATCTAACCTTGGGAATTTTTTGAAATCATAATATAAGCTTAAGTTTCAAGTTTGATCCAATTTCGATGTTGTTTGTGCAAGTTATGCAATTTTCTGCTCTATTTTCCCTACTGTACTTCTTCCTTCCACCTTCCTCCAGGTCTAAACCCTAGTCTTCCATGGAGAAACTCCATTTAAAGCTCAAAAACTCTTCTTTTCATGCTCCACTTTCTTAGGGTTTGTATCCTTGAGAAGAAGGTGATTCTTGCTCGAGTTTGGAGCTTGTGCTTGGAGCTACCAACCCATCTTGCTCGAGTTTCCTACTGATTGGGATCTGATATTCTTCCTAGAGGAAAGTTATATAACTTGGTCCACTTTTATTGCTTATTATAAGTTTGTTATTTCATATTCTTATGCTTAAATGATGATCTCCACCTTTAGATGATGTTCTTGTTTAGGGTTTCATTTCTTTATTGTTCTATACTTTGTTACCAGCTCTAGATGAACCTAAAATGATTGGTACATACCTCCTATGGTAAAGGATGACCTTTCATGGGTTGTGGGGGGGAAGTCATGAGTCAATCCCTCTCCCTCTCTCTCTCTACCTCGCTCACAACTAAATTGATGACTTGTCATTTTCTGGTTGATTAGAATTGGAAAATTCATATCTTTTAAACCGCTTATCCAAAATTAATAACAAAAAAATGTTTTGGAATCAGAAAATTAATTTATATCTAATAACAATTCATTCGATGTATTATTTCAAGGTTTTTCAAAAGGTGATTTTGGAATATGATTTGAATACATAAAATTCATAAAAATTATAACTTAGTCACCATAACTCCAAAATTGACATAAAGATATGTTTTCTTGATCAGGAGAACCTAATTAGTCGAATGGTGAGATTCTCATAGTCTAAATCAAAGTTTTGTGAGAAAGGTACAATCTTAGGGTTTCTATGCAATAATGTGTGATATGTACACTAATGAATGTTAATGAATTGAAATAGGCCAAAGTTGAACTTGGAACATCTATAAGTGATGGAACTTCGTATTTGAACATAGTAAAGAGGCATGTGCATTCTTAAACCCTAAGTTGGGATATTTTCAAACAAAGCCCTATATTCCCTAATGAGGCACTATATGAACCCTATTTTCTCTATTCATGACTCTTTTGCTAAATTGCCTCAAAAATTAGTATTCATATTCTATTTCTTTGGTCTTGTACCCCACTGCCATATTTCAAATATATGATGCTTCTACTTGCCATAAGTTCTCTTAGCATGTTGATTTTATTAGACTATTTATCTAGTGTAGTGGTACTTATGTACAGCCACCCATAGATAGAACATGTGTTATTTTGCCCCAGAGAATGTGTTATTCTCCCCCATATATGATTTGTATAGGTGACTGGGAATGTGTTATTTCTCCCCTCACCTATAGGTTGGGGTCCGGTAGGTGCCTCAACCCTACTTAGTTAATGTAGTTAATATTAATAATGCATGTCATTCCTTTACTATTTTAATGTTATGGCAAACATCTCTTTTGATTATGCCTCATACTCTTGATCTCTTCATCTATTGATGAACTTATAGCCTTTGCTTCTATGTTATTTTCTTTCTTTTAGTTTTGATCATATTGTTGACACATACTTTTTTTTCCTTTTGTTGGGTGATTTCCCAACCACCCAGATTTTGGAAAAGGTGTCGAAAAAGATCAAGGAAAATAGGACCAGGAGTAGACTCGAAGACTTGATGTAAGGATTTCTAGGTTGCTAAAGATAGATCCTTTGTTTTCTCTTTTTTTTCTTTGGAAAAACTTATCTAGTGAACAATGATGAAAGCCATGTAATAGCTTTAGTTTCTTTTCCTTTCCACTGCTATTGACATTTTATATGTATGTGGAACATGCTTATTTACTTGGAATATTATACATGCATCCCTCAATATCTATTATCTTTGTGAAAAGATGCATGTTTTGTATTTCCTTCAAATTTTAGTAAGGAGGTGATCTCGCCTCTTTACATGTAGTTTCATGTCTAGTTTTTGTTTCATGAAACTTTTGTAGTGAACTAGGATCAAAGCCATGTAATAACTTAGTCTTTTCTTTCTGTTGCTACTTTTGACATTCTTTTTTATTTGAATTATGCTTATTTAAATGGAATTATTATGCATGCATCCTTCATTATTGTAGTTCTTTCAAAATATATGGATGTTGTGTATTTTCCATTAAATTTTAGTAAGGGTGTGATCTTGCCTTCTTACAATGGTTCTTTCTTACTTGAATCATGGTTTAGTTCTCCCTCGATGACAAACGGATTTTAGGATATTTGGATGTTGTTTGCCCTTCTTGGATTCTATCCCTTGGTGTTTCAGTTTCTTGATGTTGATCAATTTGTTGATCTTGTACTTTAAGTATTATTCTCTCTCTTTATAGTTTCAAGTAGTGCCTTGTACGGTCGTTGAGTTTTTAGATGGCTTCGGGTCGCTAAGAGTGGTATCCTTGTGTGGTCAAAGAGATGACATATGTGTCTTCGATCGATGAGTTGCTCTTTGTTTCTTTGATAGTAGGGTTTTGGATCTTTGAGAATGTGATGGTTGATCTTCTCTTTGGTCGATGGCGGTATGTCTTGTTTTTGGTCACATGGTTTTCTTATACCTAGCCTCTTCGGTCAAAGGTGTGATCTTTTCTCATTGGTCAAAAGGGTTGGTGATTTGTCTTCAATCATGTTGGCCTTGTTTCTCTTCGGTCGCGTAGATTTGTTATCTAGGGTTCCCTTCGGTCAAAGAGAATCTCTAGGCATGTGTTGGCTTTGTTTTGATTCCTGGTGATGATAATAGTTGACCTAATATATGTTTCGAGAATGTTAGAGATAATGATAGTATGGATTAATGATAATTGCTATTTTGAAATCCAAATTTAGTTAGCAATATTGAAACTTAACTCTAGTTTTAGTACATGGTGATAATGCTTACTTGCTTGAGTGATTAGCTTGTTAATGAAGTACTTTCTCTCTCCTATTGTTGTGAGCCCTAAATTGTTGGTTGAATGAGCATCATAGCCTATGATTGTTGTGGCATTACTCATGAGATACGTTTGTGGTGATGATGGTCCTTGATGAGGCATGGTGAGCTAACAATGTTCTTGCAGGAAACAATGTGAATGGTCTTATGACCTTAGTGATGGATTTGTACCTAATTGAAGTGATATTCTCTGGTGATGTAATAAGGGATTGATATACCATGGTAAGGAGATAATTGTGATGTCTTTGTGTATGACAGTGAAATAGTATCATATGATGATGTGATCAGCTGTATGCTTAATACGTTTTATATCTTTTGAAGTTACAATATGCCTTTATCTTTGTAGAATCTTTGTAGGTTTTGTATGTAACCTGATTGATGAAGATAAGCGTTACCCAATTGGCTTTAACTAATCAAGTGAAACCCTAATCATGTAGTGCCATGTGCCATAGATCCATTCCGGCATCAAACTTTGTTGGATGGTGAAATGAGTATTCCTAAGTGAAACTCAGAGCACATAGTGTTGATAATGCGGGGTTCTTGGAGTAACATCGTCATCATCCAGATCTCGAATGTTTTAAGGATGGCCACAGTCATATCTTGGTGTTTGAGAATGGTTGCAATCGTATCTCAGTGATTATGTATATGATGTGTTTGGTGGACAAATTTAGTTGTAACCCGGTGGTAGGGTTTTGATTTGCATACCCTACTGTCTAGTGTCATAACCTATACCAAAGGTGGACTAGGTGTTTTTAGCTTGACTATATGTTGGTTGTGGAATTTGAATGATATGTCATTGTGGAGTTCACTCGTACTGGTCGAGTGGGGAGAAGATCTTAGGATTCCAGCTCTTCCTAGATCTTGTATGGCATTGATTTTGACTTAGCAGTGGTTAGTTGGATTTGGGTGGTATGACTCAAATCCTCAGGGCTAATAAAAGATGTAATACACTTTTGTAGTATATTTTCTTAGGGTTAAACATGACTCACCTTGGATGTTTACACTTCCCTTGTTTCCTATACTTCTTAGTTGTAATATAATGATGTAAGAGAAGTATTGTTTTACATGTTCTTCATATTCCTTCTCAGGGTATATGATGATATGTTTATCTGTTGTAGCTATTCAATATTCTTAACTTGCTTAATTCAATTTTAGTTATTCATTTAGCTGAATTTTCTCATAATATCTAATCTATTATAATAATTTGCCTATGTAACAATAGTTGTTGGCTAAGAGTTATATCTCTCACTGGTACGTCACCCCATGGGTTTCTACATCTTTTTAGGCAGTCATCAGTGATGTGGTAGAGATCGTGTTGTTGAGTAAGAGAATCAAGGAGATTAGTAGTTTTTGATGATTGGATGTTGTTAGTGTTTTTGTAGTAGAGTCCCATGTATCGTACTTGTACTCTCAGGGTTTTGATGGGGTGTGCTTTGTAGATCTTGTATTTTGATATGTGTTTTGGCAATATGTTGTGACTTGTATATGTGGATTGCACATGTGAACAAATGCCTTTTTAATAGGTTTGTGGCGAATGGCCACTATACAGTGATGTGAATACCTTAATGGTATGTGATATGTGTTGGAGGGTTGTGGACCTTGATGCAAATGTATCCGCTTGAGGTGGTTATATCATATTAGATTTAACTTAGTCGTTCTTTTAGTAATGTGGATGCTAGTTGTCAATCGACGTGCTTTATTTTGAGTTATCTCATTTTTGTGGTATCAGTTGTCACAGAAAATTTTGTAAATCTCTATAGTCCATTATAAAAAAAATATAACTAACATGAAATGTTAATGTGAAATTCATAAACTGCTTCACAGCAATCTACAATGCGAAAATCATAAAGCACTTCATAACAATCATGTAATCAATCAACATAAAAGTGTTATCAAATTAGAAGAACTAAGTTCCTAGTGGGACGACAAGTGAGTTTAGAAAGAAAAGTTCTACATGTTAAAATATGTCTAACTAATTGCAAGATGGGCTTACTAAATAAATCACATATGCTATCGACAATTACTACAAAGAGATCATAGAAGGAAGGTTCATGCCATCAATATCAACCCTTTAGAATCTTTATTATAATAGTTTCCACTAAATTCAGGTTCCCAATCATAAATAGAGATAACAAGAGGTCATGTTTAGTCATTTCACATAATTTGACATAAACATAATCATGACATATTATTATGTAAGGACATGCTGGTCATAAAATATTAACAATATGAAAGTTAATAAAATAAATATTAACATTCAAAAAAAGAACATATTTGAATTAGTGTTTGCACTGCAAAAACAAACCAAATCAATAAATGCAACATCAGGTTCAACATTGGAAATGGAAAATAATTTATCAGATAGAAATATAGCAAATTTTACAAAAGTGGTAAGATTGCATATGGAATATTAATTACACGTTAATAATTCATCATAAATGAACTTTGTGTTTTCTAGCAAGATCATATGTGGAATCTTATCCATAAAAGAATTTTATTGACATTTGATTAGGGCAAGTAAATACTTAATAGTTCAAAAGATTGTTAGAACCCATCACCAAAAAATAGATTTTTGAGACGATTGGCATCAATGTCTAGAGAAATAGGTTATAATAATAAAACAAATCTCACAAGTGAATAGGGAAGAGTTCCATACATACATCTTGGTTTCAACTTCATTATGCACAAATATTTGATATTGAATGAAAATAAAAATAGAGGGTGTAGATTAGGTTATTGATGACCTCTTGAGGTTGTTAATTAGGTTTCCTATTTCAATACAGTTCCCTAATATCTATGATATTAGTGTTTTATCTTTATCCTTTTTTTATCCTACTTGACATGATTAATATGTTTCAAAATAAATGATGTTATTAATTTATTTTATTTTGATATTCAATAGTAATATAAAAACTAGTAGGTAATAAAGAACTATAATCCATGTGATAATAAGTTTTCATTTTTTAGTCCTTTTACAACCAATTAATGTCAAGGTACTAAAATCCCCAACTATTTATCAATAACATGTCAACCTATTGGATGGAGTTCAAATTATATTTATGGGTACCTAAAATCATTAACTACACATCATTTTACTATTTTAGTTTACTTATGCTCATTAACAACTCATTTTTCCACTTCATTAAATAGTTAACCAAAACCATCACATAATATTATTAAAATTTCTTCAAAATATTTAGAATAAATGCAACTTCTACTTTTAGTTCATTATGTCATAGACCATTTAGCTTTAATTGGATAAGGTTTTAGTCAAATTAAATTATTAGTTATATATTATATCACTCATATATATTGAGTTTTTATGATATTTATCATGATAACATCAATAAATATGATATCTTAGGGTATATGACTAACATAGTTCTAAGATGTTATCGTTTATATATCTTAATGTGTGTCAAAAGTTATATGCCAATTTACAACCAAGTATGGTTTTAGTCAATTTTATAATTTTACTTTATTGTGTTTGAAGTACAAAACTAAATTTGGTATCTTATACATTATAGAAGTCATAAAGAGATTTCCATATATCATTTTATTTTCTTATTCTAATTTATCAGGTGCAATATATATATAGAAATATTATCTATTTCAAGTTAATCTAAGTTCCTACTTATTCGTGGGATGTATGAGACCAGCTTGATTTTACCTTTCTCTCTAGTATCCCTCAACTTCCGAATTGTGATAGATGTGAGCTCCACAATATAAGGATCCACGCAATTGTCCTTAGTTCTCATCATGTTCATCATTATTTTGTTTGGTGTTGCTTCTAAAGACCCTATAAATGGAGATCATTAACTTCTTTGTACACCTTCTTCATAAGGTTTAGTTGATTCACACGTCTTTGCATCACGTGAAGTAGTTTAGAATAGTGGATCTTTGGTTCCATCATTGCTTATTCCACGTATCATCACTCCATATTGAGTCAACTTCTTTAAGCTACCCTAGCACTTATAGGTGTTCATGGTTTTGTGACGGTGGTGCAAAGCTTATGGAGCTCTCTCCTTGTTTTGAGGATACCTAGGATGTCTCTACCAACTCCTAAGTGTGGAATTGTCATGAGAGAGATAGACCTCTACAAGCTCAACTAGAGGTCTTAAAGACATTGATGTTGGGTTAGAATATTTTGCCATCATCCCCACATGCATGGGGGCTTGACCAAGTATGTTTCCCTCTTGACATCGGATCTCAAAAGTAAATCTAGATCTATGTGGTTTTGTTAATGATCTTCTTGAGAAATCATTTCTCCTAGGACGTTAACCCCTTTGTCTCTCTCATATTTGAGCAAGGGAATCTGAAGAAATCGTAATCCTATTTCATATCACAATCCTAACTAGAAATGATTTTAGGTTTTCATTTTTTCTCTATGATACAAAAAGATGGTGTCCCAAACATTGTTGGATCATCATCTAATCATGGATAGCCTTGATAAGTCTAATTTATACTTGAGTAAACTCATGTACATATGATGTTTCATTAATAAATTGTATTATATACACTAAATACATATGCACTCACTCAATCTCTGTTATCTAACTGTGAGTCTAGCTTGTGTGAAAGACCTAAGTGTCTCTGTCCTAACTCATGCCCAATAGTCTATAATCAAAAATTTTACGTAGGTTTACATATACCTATTTGGTATTTTCCTAAAGACATGTTGAAGTTGAAAATTTCACCATAATTTAGACGCAAGGTCTTTTTTAAATTTTCTATCACCAGAAGAAAAAAAATCTCAAACCAACATTATATGTGATTAATTGTATGATACTCTTGTACATAAACTTAGACATGTTGAGTTTCTTTCAAGAAAATTAGTTTTCTTCTATATTTAACTCCCAAGTACTACAGGAGTTCTGCCAAAGAATAGGTAGTGCATACTTAATCTAAGAAAATACAAACATTCATTATTATATTCATATGCACTAACGTATACAACTTAGTTGACGGGTATCGATATTACATATATCATTAGCATAACACCATTGCATTATTTGTCACTTTCTTCAATTTGGATATAAATTTGGTTAATTAGATAGGTTAACCTAAACTTGTGTTTTTAGTCATTTACTTGGAGTAGTTAAGGCTATTTAACAATGATGTGGCACTTTTAGTAAAGTGAGGATAGTACTTCTCTGGTGTTATTAATATTAAAATAGTATTTGTTATTTCTGTGTAAACTTCTATGTGACTTGTTATTTGAACTATTTATGATCGAATATATATATATATGGAGTTGCAAGATTTAAATACTAAAACCAAGTATTATTAGTAAATTTTAGATGAAGTTATCTTTATTTTATAATATGTTACATTTTATGACACTACGAGAACTTCTACCCCAATTTTCATTGACGATGTGGCATTCATGAACACTACATCTATAAGAACAGTGCCCCTTCTTTTAAGCTATTTGTAAAATAAATGATTAATTGGTAGAATTTTTAGGATTCTAAAAACCTAAGTAATGTGTCACCTTCACATAATTTTACAAAGATAATATTGGTATTGACTAACATCAACTTAATAATATTTTTGTATGTGACTATCATATCATAACTTGGATTACGAATGTGTTACAATGGGGTAATTAATAGTGGGTATTATGTGGAGGCGGTAAACAGGGGTATGTTGGACATAAAGATAATGGAATGATCACTCGAAGTTTTGGAAACCTCTTGATCCTAAAAATGCAGTAAGGCGTTACAAAGGTGGATATATTCTTTTAATATGTGAACCAACGTTTTAGTGGCCTTCCTTTTGGATATTCCACGTAAAGTATGGTCCACTGTGGGTGTCTCAACTAGATCATCATGCTTTAGTTCTTCATAATTTCATTCATGATCTATTATTAGGGTTCCTTCTAGACTTATTGCTCGACATCCATGTTCAAAAGCATCAAACTTCTCTATCACCAACCATGGTTATACAAATTTAGCTTTATCAAAGTCAAGATTGTTCCACATGCTGACACATGAAGAATCATTTTATAGCTTTATATAGTTGAAAAACTAAATCAGTTCTTACTGCATAAGACAAGAAGGTGAAGAGAATGGTAGGTTTGATAATTTTCCGTAACCAAGAATATATTTGAGGTCTAGAGCATAAAAGTGCATGTGACGAGATGCAAACAGGAGTTGGAGATCCCATGTACATGTAAGATATTTTAGAATTTTAGAAATGTAAAATTTTCAATTTTTGTATGATATCAATATATTTGTCGATGCATCATAAAACTTACCTATCTTTGTCATTTATGTTTTAGATAGTCTAAGACATAATCTTCAAAATGAAATCCATGTATACTCTTGATGGATAAATCACTATTGACGGTAGACGAGAATTACTCTTTAGTGTTTTCATTTTATCACATCATATATATTCAAATATTTGAGGGTCAATGACATAGGGGATACATCCTATGGTATAGTTAGCTCCTAGTGGTATCCCTACATTGTTGAAAGTTGCTCCCCTCATTATTCTACATAAAAATTGTCTAATTCAATGCATGATTGCTACATTCTAGGATTTGTGAGGTTCATTTTATTGTATTTTTATATTTCTATTGAAAAAATTATGATGAACAACTCATTGGTGGTGTTAGAAGGGTAGTATTATCCTCAATTCCCCGCATATGCCTCAAGAGGAGACAAAATGGAATTTTCATAAGCATAGGATATGGGGATCTTACACCTACAAATACATGTCCACATCCAAGGGTTCCACAATGGGGACATATGTACAAATTCCACTCATATTTAAGCTTCATAGTATAAGCAACATTATGGGTGCTTTTGAGAGAAAAAACACCTCCAGGAATATGGAGCCGGTATGAAGTAGTATATTTGACAAGTATTTATTGGGTTTTCTTTGTCGGTATAAGTATTATTATATCTAAATAAGCATTGATGCACATAGTCATACATTCCCCTTAAAGCTCTAGGGGAATGTTATTGATCTTTTTCCATAAAGTAATACTTATTAGAATTCCCTTTATGTGGGACTCATCCTTCTTCTACTTCTTAAGAACAAAAGGATTTCTCTTGTTGAATCTAGCCCACTTCCATTACATTCTTCATAACAACCACATTTGAGGGCCTTAGGGCAAAACATCCATTTCCTCATGAGGGGCCTCAATGGCACAATATGGATTCTAGAGCCTCTTAAGCTACGATAGTGAGTAGGGACATGGGGATTCATGTGTAAGACATAACTTACAACCGTGTTGGCCTAGAAGGAAGTGTTTTTACTACTTCAACTTGGTGTACAATGATTTATACACCCATTATCATCATGTCAACAAGTTTGATGCATGTATCGCCAAAAATAATGTGATGACAGCAATTTAATTCCTTTGAAAGTAATTCTTGATTGAGTAACTAGCAATCCTTTCATGATTATGTTAATTATCAAGATCTAGTCCATTGTATAGGGTATGAACCCTACCTATATTCCATGTGTTCTTGTAAAACTCAACGAGTCCTAGTTTAATACATAAAAATGCATTAATTTGTATTTAATGTTTACATAAGTTATACTTTTGGCTTGAATCTTTAACTGGAACAATGTTTTAAGTCAGGTATGTTGTTCACAATGATAACAATATTTTGAAATTTAACCTTCTATGTTATGTAATATTTTCATGTATATGTAGATTCTTATTCCCCGTCTTAAATATAAATCACATTCTTTAGCATGTTACATGTTAATCCATGTTTTTAAGACCTTAAGGACCTATTTATCTGGGTTCAAGATATCTTTTAATGTTCATCATATATTTGCCCATTTTGGCTCTTTTTCTACCCAAACCCTTGCTTATATATTCATCTTACATATGATTCTCAATATTGGTGTTGGTGACTAGTGTGATACTTAGTCTTATTTTTTGACACTTCTTAATTTTTTTAGAAGATATTATTAATCAAATGAGGGAAGTAACAATAGAATGTGATGTTCCACTTTTTCCCATTGTTTTTATTTTTCTAGTAAATTGGATGTCTCCTACTGGTGTCATATTCAACAAACATGTGTTATGTGCATGTTGCCCCACTTCTGTGCTCTATTTAAATATTGTGTATTGGTTCTTGTATATAGTACATTTGCCTTTTCATTTACTATTATGCGCAGTTGTCTACTCCTTCCATAAGTCAATGACAAGCAGTTATCTACTCCTACCATGGGGAAATGATGGGTAGTTGTTTGCTCCTTACATAACTCTGGGTATGGGTATTGTTTATTTCTTCCATTAGACAAAGTAAGGGAAATTGATTGCACCAATATTCACTATAATTACTCAACTTTATATAGTTGGTTGCACTAATTGATCATAATGTTATTATATCTACTATGATATTTCTTGTGTTTTTAGTTTGTTGATCTACCTTAATGATCCTCTTTGTAGTATTCTAGATGCATATTAGTTCACAGTTGATATTGAGATTGCTCATTTTTTGGACATAGGTCCACTATTATGTAATCTTACATTTTTATTCATGGTAGTATTTTCTACTATCTTTTGATTATGTGCCCTCATAATCCTTCAATAGTGTTCATTGATGATACTCACATTACTATTGGCTCATATCAACATATCTTGTTGTATTCAATTATATTTTTTCCCTTTGTTATTTGAATCGTACAGATCATGATTTTTTATGTTGGAATTTTTTTTAGATTCTCGACTACACTCCCTATTTAAACATATGAGAAATTATTTGTTTATTTATTTTTATGTGTTCAAATATATCTCTTGGTGTTTTAAAAACACTCAACAAGTTAACTTGGAAGAAAATAAGAAGATTTGTGATTATTACTCCTAATGATTGTGACTTTCAGCTAGAGATGGGAGGATTCTAAAACTGGGCTTTGGTGATATTTTTTAAATTTTTTCCATGTAACTCATATTTGTGTTCTTAAGTATGTTGTAACACTTATCTATAATGGATTTCTATCTACTATCTCAATTGTGCACGTATACATTTTAATCCCTCTAAGGTTTTAACCTCATTAAAATAGGCAAAGCTTAATACTATAATAAAAGGAAAAAAATATATAGGACCAAATTTTGTTGCATCATATTGTGAATCTCGAGACAAATGAAACCCCTTTCTTTACAAGATCATGGCATAGTTGTCTATCCAAAATTAATTAGATATACTTTTTTCTACTAATACAAAGCTATCCTTCATGGTTATCTTTTACATGTATAGTTTGTCTTGTTCTATTTGGAGATAAGAACACATATGATGTTAACATTGACCCTAAACCTAAGGTCCAAATATGTGGTAGATTCATATTTTGTACCAAAATACATCTAACTCCCATGTACTCGGGTAAGAAAATCACCATCTCAACCAAGAACTTCCATATCTCAACTAGGCCTAAACCAATCAACTAATGTGAATGAACTTGTTTATGTGGACTCCTCAGTCGTGGGGCCATTTGTACATCATGAACAAGAACATACTTAATGTATCAATGTCCAACAGTGATGCAATAGTTATTTGAGTAGCATCCTTCTAGTCAGTAATAACAACACCAACATCCCCATACACCTAATGATGACCATATTTCTTATGGTAAACTTTATTTCCTCCTTAGAAGTCAATCAAAGAAACCCAAGGAAAATCACCATCATAAACTTGTTGAAGATGAATCATGAATACTTATCTAGAAAAGGTGAACCCAGTATGGTAGACAATTCTAGTAACTAAAATTCATATTTTGAGAAGGAATTTCATGTTTTAAATTTACATGATTCTACAAAGTCTATATCGGCACATGTTCCATGGAATTAGCTACCCATGTACAGCTACTTTATGTGATCAAGCTTTCTTGGAGTGATTCAATATATTATAGAAAGATTAAATCTCCTCAATTTTTATTTCCATTAAGTAGGAAATTATAGTTTAATAAAGACAAAAACTCACAATAAAATATAATTTACAAAATTTTCTAATGATAGAACAACTTGTCTATGGTGTTGATGAAGAAAGTAGAGTGTGTTTATTTCTAAAAGGATTCAATTACATTATTTTCTATTAAATTGAAGTTTAATGCCTCTCACAATCAAATATATTGTTGTTAAGAGACCTTAATCATAGACGTACAAAGGAAATCATATAGTGATCCCTTCCCATTCTTATAATAAAAGGCAACATCCTAACTCTACTTCTAAAAGGAATATATTTATGCGATCTAGTACGTGTTATTTTGGGATATTTGTACATCCATGTATTGATTATAGAAGTATTTCTTCATTATTGTAATGAACAATGACACATTAGAAAAACTCTCCCTAGATGCATAAGAAAGATTACACCAACAAGTCAAGGTGCCCACACCAATGGTCAAAATGGCTAGAAGGAAACAAACATAATAATGAAGGAAGTGATGCTTTGACACCAAAACCCTAACATATGATTTAGGATGCCATGGTGGAACTACATATGATCCCAGATCATTCTTGGGCTATAAAAATGGTAGTTTCTTCAAGTGACTAAATGAAATACCAACAACTCTTATCAAGTCAAAAGTGTAGCATAATAGTACACGCCATCACATATTCAAAGTTATTACACTTGTAGGAAAGTATCATATAAGATTTGAAATATATTTCATTTTCACAACAGAGGAGGCGACTCTTTCTTTCATGCACTCTTTTATTCTCTCTGGTTTACACAAGACTTAAGTGATTAAGAAACCACAAATAACTAATGACACTAAGAACAAAATATTGATGAATCGGTCAGAAGTGCAACTGTTCTTTCTACTTATCCTCTTGAAATGATGAATGTTATGAGATAAAATTCTAGTAAAGTGTGAGTTGTTGGTTATGTGAGTATGATATCATTTTCATCATGTATAAATAAAAAAATTACATATAAAAGGAGGAAAAAATACTATAGCATTTTAAATGGAAGCAATATATACTTATAGTCATAAGCTTTTGCAAATTTAGGTTTGCAAGCATAAGTGTAAAAGATATAATATACATGTTCATATCTTGACTTCTCTTATACAAATGTTATTTAATTGTAGCCATGATTTGTTATAAGTGTACCTTTTCATATGAAAGTCATTGTGAACTCATGTATACTCCTTATTTAAATGAAGGACCTTAAGGCCAACTAATTGTAAATCCCTAGTCTTCCATAGGAACCATCACATATTATTCTTTGTGGTAGTCATCTCCTTATTTAGAACTAGGCAATATGGACCTCACTATTCTAGTTACTTAGATTTAGTGTCAAGGAGCTATATGCACCTATAATCTTTTTCAATGTAGTGGAACCTCAAAACTACGTCATATACCAAGGAGAAGGATGGCATGTCTCTAAAGGAGCTATTACTAGGGTCTCTAGTTGGATTTGGATATGTCTATCCACTATGTATGGAGTGTTTCTAAAGGTACTTTCACCCATACCTATTGTGGTGTGGTTCCATGTTACTTCATACTAACCTATGGTCAGCGAAACTATTTTCATTTGTCATAGTACAAATTCAGTGATAAATTCCAAATATTTAAAGCTCCAAGACTACAAGAAGGTATTCATTGTGCTTGGTCATGTTTACTTAATCACATATAAGCTATATTATTAATACTTCAAAGGAAAACTTTCAACATTTACTAAATTCACTAACTCATGATTATATTATTTCATAGAACTATCATATTTTAAAAAAGTTACAATATTGTTGGATGATCAGCTGAATTACCCTCATTTTGTTAATTTGTGACATTCTGCATTAGATTTTGTATCAAGCGACTTAACCCACTTAGAACTAGAAACATATAGCTAGCATAAATTTGCATTTAAATGGGAAAGAATAATCTTCTTGGATTGATATAAGAGACATGAAAATCAACCCAGTTTAGTTACATGAGTAAAAAAGTAATATAACAAGTCTAGAACATGCAAGGATTTTTATAAGAAGAAAACAAACTTTGTAATTAATTATCATTGACTTTAGTTATTCACTCAAAACTCGTGCCTAAACGTTATTTATATAGTATCTCAAACTGGAAGCCATGGGAATTTTTAGAAAGCTTAGTTTCCACATTTAACAAAAGGTCTTGCGGCCAAAATAGATGTTGGTAATGGTTGCAACACTAAGGAGAAATTAAGGGGAAGGTGATAATCCAAGAGTCTTTATATGATTAGATTGATTTTCATACAATGTCACTTTCTTTGACATAAATACAAAGGTGGGAAGATGGAAGAAATGATGAAAAGAGAAAATTAGAGGAAACACATTGTGATGGATTAGATATGAAGGAGATGACTTCTTTGATTCCCTCTCTCTCTCTCCAAACATAGTTTGAATGCATCTTTTGATCATCATTGGAGACTAGGGGATTCTCAAAATGTGTAGGTTTGAAATCTAGGGATGTCTAAGATGGAGTTATGTTGGGGTTATATGGGTTGCATCATTTGTATCGTAAAACATGCATGAAAAAAGGTAAGCCAACATCCCCTAGAGACTATATTCATTAATCAGCATCAAATATCAAACTAATATCACCATTGATTGATAGCATCATTAGGGTACCTAGTTGTTAATCACTAGGCTTCTAATTAGGCCAAAACATGACCTAAGGGGTGAACGTCATTTGACACCCTTGGTTACCACCATCAATTGTCATGAAGACAACACCATAGTGTTGTTGCAATGGTACCATCATCAGGTCATGGGTTTATAGAAGAAATCTTCTTAAAACTTCAAAATTGACCATTGGTTGATAGGTGTTTAGCACCATCGGTTGTCAAACCAACCTCCAAGTCATATTATACCTTAGCAATAATGTACACATGATCAAAGGTTCATATAGAACTGAAATCAGAATTGGGAACATTATAAATATCGAAATCCAATTCAAGCATAGCTTTTTAGTGCATGGATCATCATTTTCAAGCAAGAACATGAGCTAGCAAGCTTATGGTAAGCAATAAACGTGGAGCAAGTTATAAAACTTGCCTCTAATTAGAAGATAAACTCACAAACAGAAGAAAACATTAGAAAGTAGGGTAGGAAATACAAGAATAAGCTATGAAATTGTCCATCTAGCACCTTTCTTCATCAAATGAGCAAACCCTAAGCATAAGGAGAAATAAAGGTAGGGTTTTAGAGCTTTAGAGAAATTTCTACCATGGAACAACAAGGTTCCTACCTGGAGAAAGGTAGGAGGAAGGATAACAAAGAAATAAAAGGAGGAAAGAAGGAGATTCTTACTCTTTTAGGTCAATATCGCTAGAATGAAGCTTTTCAAACCCTAAAAGGAAGTCAATTGCAACCCTAGATTCTTTTATCAAGAAGATCCCCTCTTTCTTCTTCCTTGGACATGAAATTCGCAACAGTACATAGGGAGAACGAGGTTCATATAAGGATGGAAGTGGTGGAGAGAAAATGTCTCATTTTGGTGCTTAGGGATAAGTATATGAAACTTTAAGATAAATAAAAAGAAAAAGAAAAAGTTTTTTTTGGTTAGCAAGAAAAAGAAAAAGTTGAAGTTCTAGTATCTTTTCAAGTGTCCATGGCCTTAAACTATTAATAATATACAAGCACACACACAAGAAGCTCCCCCACCGTCCATAGATACATTATTATCCCTCGTTTCTTGAATTTCCAAGCAAAACAAATAATTCATTAGTTGATAGCTACTAAAGGTAGCTCATCCATGAAGGGGTAAACTCTAAAATACCCTTGAATAAAACACCTTCAAACCAAGGATTAAATAGGTTCCCCATGGCTCAAAAAGCTCAAGAATGATGAGATAATATCCAAGGAACATAATGAAAGTGATAGATTGCAAATAAAACCTCTCAATTGGGTAAATTGCATAAAAGTCCAAAATGTGCATAAAATTGCATGACTTGCTCAAACAGTGTCCAAATTGGATCAAATTTGAAATGTAAGCTTGTCTTATGATTTCAAAGCATATAAAAAGGTTATATTAGGGTTATAAGAATTCAATTATGATAAATAAGCTTATTCAACTCATTAAGCACGTTTAGGGGCCTTACCAAAGTTGTACCAAACTTCAACCGTGTCTTGAAAGCTTTATGTATGCATTCTCAAAACCTTCTTGCAAACGGACGACCTCTGTTTAATATTTTAGTAATTGGTTTGTTGTGCAAACAAACTAACATTATAGTAACGGGTATGTCGTGGAAACAAACTATCTCATGAACATAGATCTATGCCAACTTCTCGATAGTATGGGTGGCTTTGACTAATAGAATATGATTGACTTTGTCAATCGATCAATGAGCACCTAAATGTGTTGACCTAAGAGTTACACATTGTTTGTATTTTAATAAAGACTTAACATTCTATTCATATGTATATAATATGTCTAGAGATTGATTTCAGGCTTTAGGTACATGAAAAGGATCATTTCCATCAAGCCTTAGCTTGATCAAGTTTAAGTCAAAAGCAATGCAAATGCACTTTTTTGGAAATCACCCTAAAACCCTTAGGATGATTTTTGTAATCATTTATATTATTTTAATGACTTGTAACTAAGATGAGAAAAAACCAGGAGCCATAAATTTTAATGTTTAATCACTCTAATGACATTTTCAAAATTTCATTATAGGATGTTTTTCAATCGAGTTTTACCTGTGATAAACTTGATAGGTCCCCTTATGCATTTTGAGAAAATTCAGATGTGTTCGAGTTTACCATACACAAACTCGACCAATCCATGCACAAATCAAAACTAATTTAAGTGATTTGGTAGAGTTTCATCCAGGATGAACTAGCTTTGTCGTAGAATGTAATCAATTGAGTTAAACTAGCTTTGTCGTACAACGCAAAATCCTAGAGCTTTAAATTAGCTTTATCATACAGTGCAATCAGTCGAGTTACCTTTATTCAAACTTGACCAAATGCACTCTATGTAAAATACATAAAAAGTAATTCTAACCGTTGGAGTGTTGCAAAACTCGAAATTATATTCGTTGCAATACCCCAAATGGCTAGAAGACATTCCTTAGTGCTTGTACCCTCTAGTGGACACCCCCAACTATAAATAGGACCTCTTAGAGTTCATTCCAAGGTTGCTCCTCTATTCTATACAAACTCCTAGCTATAGTTGAGTGCATCTAGTCCACTTTGGCCCCTTTCTCTCTCTTGTTTGCAAATCAAAATGTCCCTATGAGTGAGACAGGATCTGTGTGAGAGAGATATTTCATTGTATACTTGTAAAGCTCTCAAAGCTTCCTTTTCCCCAACCCCTTTCTTCAAGATCAAGTTGGTGATCATGTTTGTGAAAGCTTCTCCAAGTGAAGGAGATGGTGTAAGCTTCTTCAAGCTGTAGAAGAAGGTACAAAAGCTTCTCCATGGTGAAAAAGAAGGTCAAGGGTGAAGGTCTGAGAGTAGAAGTGGGTAAATCATTCAAGGCGAAATACTCGATGCAAGAAACATATCTCCTTGGAAAAGGTTTCCAACTCTTTGCAAGAGTGGGTAAGGCCTTGTAGAGGTAGAAGACTCTAGCTCCTCTGGATAGGTAAAACCTTGGTTGGTTATTGGATACCTTATCCTCAAAGGGAAGATTGGGTATCCTTGACCCAGAAAAGGAATGTCATCCTGTAAGTCTTATAATGGAATAAAAGTATACATGGGTTGGAAAATCCTAGAGCTTGACCTCTCTAGGTAGTGGATTGACCATCTCCTAGTTTGGAGATTGAAACTACTCTAAACAACTTGTATTCTTGTGTTTGTTCCATATTTCTCACCATTGCTATGTATGTTTAGTTTCACTACAAATTCAATATTTGCAATCCCATACATTGTAGTAACTTGAAGGTCTAACAAATTTTGTGCAAGTGTTTTTAGATCTATTCACCCCCTCTAGAGCCCATTTGATCCAATAAAATGGACCCATCTACCTTAGGCAGACCAGCCACAAAGTCCATGGTTATGTGATCCCCATTTTCACTATAGAATTAGCAAAGGCTTCAACATCTAGGAAGGCTTTTGGTGCTCTGCTTTGACCTATTGACAAAATGAACACTTGGAAACAAACTTTGTTACATCATGCTTCAAACCTGGACACTAGTACAACCTTGAGATTATGATACATATTTGTATTGCTAGGATGTATCATGTACATTGAGAAATGAGCTTCCTCAAGTACCATCTCCCTCAAACTGCCTACATCACGAACCACCATCCTGTTGTGAAAGCTCACTGCCCCATCATCTATCTCATGAAATCCATCATGCTTCCCACTACCAAATTGTGATATGATATTTTGTATGACAATATTGTCCTTTTGGGCACACCTCATCGATTGTATCAATGTTGGCTTGACTTGTAATTATGCCAACAAAACTACCATAAGGAAACTTCCAACCGTACATTCATGTAACACCAATATGTGCTGACAAGGAGTGGCTCGAGTGGTCAAGCACGACATCCCCTAACAAAGGGACCCTGGTTCAAATCCCAATTGCCGCCTTGATTTACCACCCTCTTAGGCGTTCGGCCTCTGCCACGGGCATGGGGGAGTGAGATCTTTCTCTCTTAATCCCATGTAATTCCAATATGCCCCACTTGCTACACACAATGGTATGTAGTTGCACTATAGTGTAAAGGGTGATGAAGATGACTTTTTGCTCAATGCATCAGCCACTACATTTTCTTTTCCTGATGATAGTCTGTTGTACAATTGTAGTCCTTGATTATCTCAATCCACCTCCTCTGCCTCATGTTCAACTCTCATTTGAAAAGATGTACTGAATATTTTTGTGATCAGTGAGGATTTTACTCTTCTCTTCATACATATAGTGCCTCTAAATCTTCAAAGAAAGAACTACAACTGCTAATTCCAAATTATGAATTGGGAAGTTCTCCTCGTGTCTCTTAAGAGGTCGAGAAGCAAAAGAAATCATATTCTTTTCCTACATCAGCACACATCCCAACTCATTCTTAGAAGCGTCACTAAAAATGATGTGGCCTTTCCCATGCTCTGGCAACACCAATATTGTAGCACTTGTCAGCTTTTCCTTTGCCAACTAGAAAGAAATTTGACACTTGTCATCCCAAATAAAAGGATCACCCTTTCTAGTCAGCCTAGTCAACGGTAAAGCTATGACACTAAAGTTATTTATGAACCTCCTGTAGTAACCAACTAAACCTGGGAAGTTACAAACCTCAGTCAGGTCTTGGGCTGCTCCCACTCCAACACGAACTCCAATTTCTTGAGATCTACACAAAAACCCTTTACAAAGATGACATGACCAAGAAAAGACACTTTGGTTAGCCAAAACTCGCCCTTGCTATACTTATCATATAACATATCCTGCCTCAACAAATCCAACGCCTAGAGAAGATGTTTCTCATGTTGTTGACCATATGTGAGGTACATCAAGATATCATCTATGGATACAACCAAGAACTAGTCCAAGTATGATATGAACACCCTATTCACCAGTTCCATAAAAATTGTCGGTGTATTTCTTAGCCTAAATGACACAACCACAAACTCATAATGACCATACCTAGTCTATCATACCTAATCTTAAAAATTGCCTTAGGTATGTCATCTACCTTGATACTCAAATGATATTCCCTAACCTTGGATCTATCTTAGAAAATGTTGTATCATCTCTCAACTGATCAAATAGATTATCTATCATTGGCATCGGGTATTCTTCATTGTGACCTTGTTCAAATTCTAGTAGTCCATGGAAAGCCTCATAGTTCCATCCTTATTCTATACAAACAAAGCTAGAGAACCCCCAAGGGGAAGTGCTCGATCATATCAAACCTTTCTCTAACAACTCTTGCAACTACTTCAACACATATGTATCTAGCCTATTGGTTACATGTGCTACGGGTTCCATGTTAGGAACTAGATTGATTTTGAAATCAATCTCTCAAGGGCAGAACACTAGGAAACTCCTCAAGAAAAACATCCTCAAACTCACGCACCGCGGGTACATCCTTGATACTAGGACTCCTCACCTTAGTATCCACTATGTGTGCCAAGAAAGCTTCACACCCTTGTCTCATCAACTTTTTTGCTATCACTACCAACATAAGATAGGTAGGAAGAATCTTCTCGTCTCCCTAGAAAGTCCAAGAGACATCATCATCACAAAATATGGCAGTGTTGGAACCACATTCCAAAACAACCTTATACTTCTTGAAGGTATCCATCCCTAGGATCACATCGAATCCATGCATACTAAGTGGCATAAGATCCACCCAAATGCTACATCTTGAGAAAGAAAGAATGCTAGATGGACACACTTCCCACAACATGGCGGAACCAACCAACATGGTTTCTAACAAAATATTATCTGCTATACTACAAATAGGCAAGTTACAACTATCTAACACCTCTTTGACGATAAACGAGTGCATCACACCTGGTTCAACCAAAACAGATACAAAGGTATATGTAGAGAAGTGAGAAAGAAAAAGTTTCATCTGATACAATCATGACCAGTGAGTTGACCACTCCATCTGCTTGACTCATAGCATAGAATCTAGTTGTTTCTTGTTGAATTCCTCGACCTCTACTTGTTGGTCCTGAAGACCTTGTCTGTGATGTCTAGCCACATCCTCTACTTCCACCGCTAATGAACTGTTGTTATGAGCCCTGTTGGATTTGTCTCGGTTGTTGGGTAACCATCTAGTTCTTCATAGGACAAGACCATCTCACATGTCCAATCGGACACACTTGAAAGTAGGTCCTTGTATCATATTGTGGCCTAGATGGCCATGTCACATACATCAAACCTAAACTGTTCTCCCAAACTAGCAGAAAGCTACAACTTCTCTCTTTCCTAGGTGATCACTATGATTGTACTTATTTCCTTGACTTAGAAAATGTTGACCTCTACTGTGACTATTGGTATTGTGACAAAGAGAACCTCACCTTCTTGAAACTACCATACTATTTTCATTGAAATTGGGTTGACCTCTTTCTTGTATTGACTTCTTGCTACTCCTCAACTATCCTCTCTATTCTTCTCATGAACTTTACAAAGGTGGAAAACTTCTTTTGGGACTCTAAGGCAGATGTCATCCATGCTAAATCGGCATTCAAGTCTTTCTCAAACCTTCTAATCATCTCCTTCTCGATGGATACCATGTGAGGACAGAACCTCAACAACTCCATAAAATTTGCCTCGTAGTCATTTAATCACGATCCCTGGCATAACCACTCAAACTGAGCCATCTTCTCTTCTAGATACATCTTGGGGAAGTAACAGCTCACAAACTCCTGCCAAAACTCCTCCCAGCTGATCACTTCACCTAACCTCTTCTCCTCCTCTATGGCCCATTAGTGGCCAACACTTCCCTTTAAGAGTTAGATATCATGCTTCACCTTATCATCCTTAGAGATATTTAGGATCCTAAATGCCTTCTCCAACTCCATCAACCACATGTCCGCATTTGATGGGTCTTTTATACCCACATACTTACTGGCTCCCACATGTTTCAACCTCTCGAAGGTCTTCCCTAGACTTGAGACTCAACATGTAACATAGGTACCCTTAGTTGAGGTGTTGGTGCCTTGTCAGTCAAATGCATGATCGTCGTCATTAGCTGTCCAAAAATAGTTTGAAAAATTAGATCAACTATGGTTGTAGGGTCAAAAACCTGGCCCCGTCTTGGTTACTCTTCCGTCTTTTACCCATTTCCTACTAGAAGGAGTGGGACCCAAAAGGGAAGCCGCTCAAATTACTCGAAGGGAATAATAGAAAACCATCCAACGCCAAATTTGAGAATAATTTTTCACAAAGGATGATATACTACAATTCAAATATGTAATGTATCAATCACCGTAAAGTAGAGAAGCAGAAGAATAAAATCTAACTATTAAAATATTCATGCTAACATTTTTTTCACCATGTCACGTGTACATAAAATAAAACGATAGGAAACAATATACAGAGTGTAAATCAACTCCTTCGATCTACCTCCCACAAAAGATCATCTAACTCTTGGATAGTCTTGGTTAACTTTAGTCAACTCCTCCTTGCTCTCTACTTAAGGGGTTGGAAGAATACCGCACAAGAGAAAATGAAGATGGATTTTGTCAGCATAATAATGTTGACATGTGCATATAAATAGTCATAGAGCAATTATATGGAAAAAGTAAAACCAATATTTGAAGGCATCCCAAAGAAAGAAGGAAAAAAACCATCCAAGTGGATATCAAAAGAAAACACTTGAATAAGATTAAGATAAATAGATGTACTTGCCATGAATTAAAATAAAGTATTCCTCAAAAGAATAAGCGAATAAATTAGGGTGCATGACCCTCAACAATAAAGAATAATCAACATGAAGTTGACATAAGCATAATACTATTGAACTATAATAAAGCAGTGACAGCTAGAGTGCATAACTCTAACTTGATACATCACAACACATACCCAAACTCTCATATATAAATGTGGGCACAAAATCCAAGTATGGGGCTCATAACCTCCATCCCAAAACATAAAAGGCATATAACCTCAAAAAACATATTATAAAACCATAGTACTACTGAATCAACAAGCTTGCAATGTATAGGCAAGTAAAGTTTAGCCATAATATTGAATAAATAAGATTGTCCACTAAAAGTAGAACATCATATCATAAAAATCCATCATGAGAAAATTAGGATTTCATTGCACAAATATCACAATGTAGATCAAATCCACCAATAGCATGGACAATATTACAAATCTTAGATGTCAAAGTGCAATATCAACAATGTGGAATCAATAAATAGCCAATTTCAATATTTGAGTCTCAAAAGAATTCAAATAAATCTCAAAGGAGAGATTTCACCTATACCCAATTTATCAATATAGACTCAGAGGGAAGAAACATATCTAAAAAATGTATATCCAAAGTCAAAGTCCAATTCTAGATCCAAGTAGGGTATTTCTCCACATATTAACATATTAGGTGTAACTAATTATATAAAGATTATATCACAAACCATAGAAATATCGCTTCTTATTACATAAAATTTAGGTTATAGAACCTATCCATAAGACAAATATTATTTTTTCCAAAAACGTATTTTTGCATAATTTTTTGACAACCAAAGCATTAGTTGCGAATTATATAAGATTATATCCTTCCTAAAGTTCTCAGAAAATAAGTAGAATCCAAAAGACAGGGACACCCTCATTTCAAAATCCATACTAAGGGAACATGAAATGGTGAATCAGTAAACATGACTTTTGGTTGAAAGTGTGACAAAGAGATCAAAATAAAAATAAAAATGTAGAAAAGCCCATATGTGGGGTGACAAATCAAATCAAGTTGAGGGAAAAAATGGTAAATTATCTAATCTCGTCCTCTTTGATGGGTTAAAATCGTGATGAAAATGTGAGAACCATATGGCCTTCTTCCAAACTCCAAGTCACTATCCAACCTCACGATCATGCGATGCAAGTCTCGTGGCCATCACAGTTAGCTTCGCTGGAGTTTTTAGATCTTAGAGACCTACAAATAAACCTTTGAGATGAACAGACTCATCTGGCTACACCTCTCCATGGGTGCAACAAGTAAAGAAAACCCAAAATTGGGAAGACAAGAGATCCAGAGGAGCCAAACATTAGTGAGTACTCTCTAGGTCCTAGAAAAGGTAGAGGGAACATAACCACTGATAAGACATACCCAAAACCTGGGCATTGCACATCTATGATGAAAATAGAGGAAAAGAACTGAAAAAGGGGAAACTCCAAGGGACCTCCACACTTTGGATCGAGAAAATCAAGGGAACTGCAAACTTCTTAAGGGCCAAGGTGACCTCTCTAGCTCATCCATCATCTCTGTGATGGTCTAAGTCACGACAATGACCCCGAACTCACTAGAAAATCCAAGCAAAGATGGGTAGATACATGTGGGTTGTGATTGAGATAACAAAACCTTAAGAAACTAATCTCAAAGATTTGAAGATGGTGTATGGACATTTATTTATAAGTGTATGTCCTTCCGGTAACTGGGAATCTGAAAGTGGATCGGAAACATGGGATTGAGAAAACCCAACGTCGACTGGTCTATTGGGGAGATGATCCCCAATCAAATAGGGGACGACTAGATTCAAAATCGTGCAAGGAATCTAAAGAGCAAACCATTCAATAGCACAGAGCAAAGAATAGAGAGATTGTGTGAGGAAAGAAACTCAGCTACCATGGAAGTCCAACCACTCCTAGACGCGAGGTAGGAGAATAGCTAACCATTCTCAGATGCAAATCAGATGTCTCTCAAAGATCCCAAATGAACCCAAGCGTGTGACATAGAAACTTTATAAGTTCTAAGAAGTCATCCGCATGACAAGAGCTATGACTTCAATCCACAAAATCATATAATTAGATTTACATTGGGACTACATATTCAACTATTATCTCCTTTAATTAGATTAAGATGTCTAGGATTATCCAAATATGCTAAAACTTTTCACCTAGTCTATTTAGGACCTAAATAATCCTATTTTTGGTCTTAGATTAAGGTTTCGAGATCAACTGGCACGAGTTTTAGTGTGATTAAGGTTTTAAGTCAATTGTCACATTATCTATTATTATGTATTACCATTATTTTTAATATTTAGGATTTAGAGTTTTCATGACCTCTTATTGTTGCCATTGTAGTTCTTTTGGTGACCGAGAGAACCCACACCGGGTGAGCTCGACATGGTAAACTCTCGAGGCATTAGAGGGTGTGGTCCGGTCACCCCCCTCCCGCACCTAATTAGCGTGGATTTCCATTCGCAAAGTGCCTTCGGTGAGGTTCAAACCCGGGTCCTTCATTGGGACTTACCGAGCTCTTACCACCCGGGCTACTATAGCCGGACTCCAATCCCAAACCGCAGTTATAGTTATATTAGATTATCTCAAACAAAACATGTTATTTTATAAAATTTCTCATTAAGTTCATTAATGTTATATTAACTTAAACAATGGAACATTGATGATTTAATTTTACATAAAATGTCTAATTATCATTCAATTGCACCTATTAGTCACATTGGGTAGCACACCAACCATTTATGCATGTTCAAGACATCCAGTCCTTATAAATCGCATTTTGGTCATTATAGGTGTATTTGTGATCAATGTGACATCTATTTTATATACCCATTCACATAGTAAGTCATGGTTAGGTTATTGGATAATTATGAGCATATCATGATGTGATGTGATTATGGAACCTAATGTCACTTAATGTATCATGAATGTCATCAAGGGTATATATATTAGGGTTAGTCATTAACTACGTAGTAGGGGTACAAGAATGTGAATTACTCATTAGTTGTATATTATATTTTTATTAAGGCACACATATGTGTATTAGGATTTATATCTATCCTTGCTTGGTAAAATCTAAAGATCAAGCATAATGATCTCCTATTCCATGAATTAGGGTTTCTAAAAGTCAGGATAGCCAAATTTTTGTATGTTACACCTACTACCACCATCAGGCGCCACATAACTACTCTCAGCATGTTCTTCACGTTCTCCAGATATATCTACATAACCATAAACCATGGTTAGATACGTTGAATACTAAACAACAGACACAACGAGCTAAGTCCCATGTCCCTATATACTCAATGAACTTAAAGTTATGATACCATCAAATGTGACAACTTGCCACACTGAATGAGATTACTCAAAACCAAAATGATGATCAAACACTAGTTAACCATATTACCAAAAAGATACATAATTAAAACCAAATAAATTTCAACATGCCATAAGAAACATTTACATAGAGGTCCAACTTCACATATGTTCATACCAAGTATCTTTTCATCAGTTCAATGTCCTCAACCATGAATTGCAAAAAAAAGGTGTTGAACAGATAATTACAACATTTACATCTCCCACTGGGTATACACCCAAAATCTCGAGTCAATATACATAACATACAAATCCCCATGCCCTATCTTGAGGGTACAAGGATAACTTTAGGACTCTCCACAACCCAACCAACCTCTCTCTTTCTACTGATCTTCAAATTATACCTCCTCACCACCATGGGTCTGATTGCCCCTCTAATCACCTAAAAAGAGTATGGAAACCTCGAGGTGAGACCCATGTTCTAGTGATATTATATAACCTCTAATAACATTCATTTCTTACAAGTAGATGGTATAATTAAAGCATTAAGGTTAGATAATGTAACAGCATTTCTAGACTATACATTTATATACAAAATGACCCAACATAGTTAGAGTTATAGGTACAATTAAATATACTTTCCATTATATGAATGACATATAGTGCTAATAAGAAAAGCAAAACAATAATTATCATTCAAAGAGTTTTGTCAAATAATCCTAACAAATATACATGGTTGGATTGCACCTTTTATTAAGCCCTGGGTAGTTTGAGGCATACCACTCAAACCATTATTTGACCATTGCAAAGTTGCAATCATTATCGTATAAGATTTACAATGACCAGAATCCTAAAGATCTCTTCTCCTCATTCACTACGAGTAATAACTTTAGGTGGACATTGGCTCAACTACTAAAATACCTTATTCTATCATGGGTACACAGGCCATGACACCAGAAACTAGGGTATAAACCCCTCAAATTCAAGTTATGACTATAATCACTCTCAATTACATCAAATCTGAGGAACTATCTCAACCACTCTCTATTACCTTGGGATTAGGATGATAGGGATTTACCCTCCCTACGCCACATATAATCTATAGTATATGACTCTGAGCTCCTTTAGGGCTACTCATTTCACTATCTAGCATGTTCTGACACTAAGATAGTTCTACAATCTCAGGGCACTACATGATTAAGGTTACACTAGATTATTTAAGTCAGTCAAATATTTTTGATTGCGTCAATCAAGTTACATACAACCATCTAAAAGATTCTTAAAAAATAAATTGGGGATTGCAACTTCAGGAAATATAAAATGTATAAAATAGTCTCATGCAATTCCATTAAGGAATATGTATCCATCCTTCTCTAAGAGTGTCAAGCCACAAACTAGTGTGTATAAAAATTGAAATTATCACTGTGACCAAAATAGTAAAAATTTCATGTAGGTATATCACCATAAATTAAAATTTTGTAGAGAGGTTAATGAGTCATGAGTAAGACAACATTTGAAATTCCATTATAAAATTCCAATGGTGTAAGAGTTATAGTATTTATAAGAAATAGGGAATCATATGCTCAAAACCTATCACGTATGGGCTACCTTTGGTACTAGGATATCATCCAACCATCACTAGAACACTCACATCAGTGATTACAGATCCTAAAGTTTTCATAAGATAACCAACATACACTTTGGAGTGGTACATGGGTTGTATTTTTGTTCTTTGGATACCAAAAGATCACATTAATGTCATTTGTAGGAGTCATTATACTTATATTTATAATTTTAGACCTTGCATATTCAAGGAATATTCACTTCACAATAGAAAATTTTCATAGTATATACAGAACTTACGAACTCATATTGTCATCTTTTTCTATAAAACAGTGCTTAAAAGTTCATCTTTTAGCATTTTATGAATTTCCAGAGTGAGATTAAAGTCATGCATGCAAAAAGTAGACAAAAAATTCTTTTGGGTTTATATCACTTGCCATGATAGAGAAGAAACGAAAGTCCAAAAAAGTAGAAAATCCAAAATCAGCAACAAAGGGCCTAGTTTAGTCCACCAAACTCCAAGAACACCTCCTATCTTCCATGAATAGAGTGAATTTATAAAAGGCAAGAAAGAGAGAGAGTTCTTAAATCTCATGCACACATTTCCAGCTTGAAGCTCCATGAAACTCATCCATGATAGGAGAGGGAGTGAAGAACAACAAATGGTCTAGAAGCAATGATCTTACATGTATGGATCGAGAAATGAGACCATGAAGTCTTTGATAAGTTCAAGGAAAGCTCGATCTCAAGCATGCATCCGTGAAACCCGTGATCGTCAACCCTTGATGGGTTCTCATTGGTCTTTGGTCTACAACAAATGATTCACAAAGGATGAGAAGAGAGGGGGGAGGGGTGGTAGCCAGTGTGGTTCTACCAAGCATCAAATAAGAAATCTCGTTGACACCATTTCTCATTGGCTGCAAGGGCAGATTGCCCACTCATCGACCAAAACTCGTTGGTCTCCAACTAGCACTCCAGCCAAAATCTTCATGGCACTAGCTTTGTTGCCCTAAAAACTCATTGGGAACCCAAGTCTATTGGCATGTTGAGTTTTACCAGACTCACTAGTCAATGACCTCATCGAGCGCTGAAGGTTCGTCGACCAATCAGATGGGCAAGGTATTCGTCGACTGGTGCACAATTAGCTGGATATCATCCACTCTACTAGTCAGGCCTTAATGAACGTACATGCATAACATGCAACAAGAGGTACTAGATTACCCAAAAATCATAAGTTTGAGGACCATTGATTGACTAAGACAAGGAAAACCATAGTTGGTGATACAATTTTTCTATCCCAAAACACTCATTCCCCGACAAGATAGTAGAAACCATCTACCATCGAGTCATCGATCGGTAAAACAGAACACTACTCCTAACCAACTTATACACATAAACCCCATGAAATCAAAGTTCAAAATCATTAGAAGGAGAATAAATTTTGCAAGACTCTTAATAACATCATGAAACAACTTAAAGCAAGTATTAAAATTATTTTTAGACCCCTAGAAATGGATAATTGCATAAAGGTCCACAAGTTACATAGAATTGCAGAACTTGAGCAAATGTAATTAGAATTGAGTGAAATTTTCAACATAGCTTTCTCAAATGATTTTAAATCATAAACCAAGGTTTAGTTTTAAACCTAAGCATATGATAATCTAATTAATTTTCTTTATGTATTAAGAAATGTTAGGGGCTTTACAACCAAGTTAGGGTTTGTTTCCAAAAACGAACTGAGTATAGGAGTATCATTTTATCAGCTTCTGAAAAAGAAGACTATGACAAAAAATCACTTGTACTCCAACACATTTTACATATTTTGCCTCTAAATGGTCAATCCAACACTCAATACAGATCCTGGAAATTTCCCATTGTGGTAGAATATGTACATGGATGGGCATATGAAATTTTGTAGGTAGGTTAATTTAGTTATATCACATTAAATCCCTAAGATTGAATGGTTCAAGGTGGATAAGAATTATGAGATATGTGAATGCTTCTCATGCTCCCAAGGTGTACACCCTAAACACTATTTAGGGTACAAAACTAGGGCCCAAATGTGGCACCCAAAGCCCAAATACATATAAACATAATCCAAAATCTAGTCCAAAGAACTAAACTTGCTCATGTTCAATAAGAAACCATCATCAATTAGTCACTCATGATGAACACAATCCAAAGCCACAAGTATATTTTTATTAGTGAAATAATAATTAACAAATCAAATTTGAATAAAGTAGTCTTATGTAATGTATGCAACTTCATTAAATTCAAAGACCTATTGCATAAATGATAAAATATTTAATGTACAACTAGAGTATACATCATCTACATCTACAAAAGTTTATACATAATTGACCCACACTCAATACTCACTATGGACTAAGTAACATGGACTGCTATTTTTAAACCCCCACAACATCAATTAGCTAAAATCCTACCTCCATGAGGAGTCTCTACTATTGTTTGCACTCAAAAGGCTTTGTGTTGCATGCCTGACACTGTGAAGAATCTGGTATAAGAAAATAATCATTTTATACCTTTGGTCCCAATGAGTGAGACCAGCCCCTTCTCCAATTACAAGACACACCTAGATGGTCAAACAAATAATATGTTATGAACATCTATAAATTAGGATTTGTAGCCAAGTGAGTGTAAGATGTAAAACAATCATTTCCAAATGAAAACCACAAGACCAACATACTAATATGTTAGTTATATATAAGTGTATTAGCAAAGTGATGTATGTAAAAAGATCAGTAGAGCAATAAACATATGATTCACATTTTCCAACTATTGTCTATAGTAACTTAAGTATATGCCCTAATCCACTTATTCTTAGGCACTGATTAGTTTGATGTGTACTTGTCAAACTACAATGACTTGACTAAATCCAAGTGATATGTCATATGTACAAGGGTTTCTTCTATTATAAGACGACCAACACTAGCTTGGTCCCATATGAGTTTTTCATGTATGACTACATTGGGGCATGATCCCTTCTATATATGACACATTACCATGTGTCCTTAGTATAGAAGAGGGTACCAAGAAACACAAGTAAATTTGGGTGAGTGATAGATCACATCAAACCCCTAACATTACAAAAATTCAACCAAGCAATGGTAAAGAGATATGTGCCACACAATGTAAGGTCTGATACTTATATTGGTTGTCATAGAAGTCACATCCTACTCCTGCTCTTGTTAGGCCCTTATAACTCCCCGTGAATCCCTATGACAAATTCTTAGGTGGGAATTTTATGATGTTTTCCTTCTACCAAAACATAAGTATTTAAAAGGAAATATATTTCACTTCCTTATCTTAGACTAATTGGGGAAGATCTATTATGTACTGGGCTTATAGATATATAAAATTTATATTTTTCTTTGCAAAGCATCCAATTACCATTTTCATCAACACTTTGTATAACATAATATGAAATTTTGAAAATGTAAGAAATATTAATAGTAAAACCCTGTTTTTCACTATTTATGCCCATATTCAATAGCATTTTTGCAAAATCAAACATGATAACATTTGTCATTAGTAGTCAACTAAATTATTACATCAATCATTGCATGCCATCATGAAGGTTATTCAATCCATATATAGACAATATATAATGACAAGTCCATACAATGATATAATATGGCATGTAGATGATATTTATAGACTTCCTTCTACTTTGACAAGTTTGTGGAGTAGTTTCATATTGGCTACCGTGATCTTCAATTTTAAATAAAGTCATTTTCTTCATCAACGATCACTCATTTATACTTATTAGGGATAGTGGACTCTAGCTTTTAGATATGCAAATTAGGATACAGAGAGGCATTCTCTCCCCCTCTACCACACCCATTGTGAAATTTGTATGCCCAGTAGGATGGTAAACCAAGTCGGCTACTGAAATTCCAACATGGATCCCTTTGTTAGGGACGCCATGCTTGACCATAGCCACTCCTTTTAGGATTTTAGATATACAAATTGATAACACTCTTGACCTCATAAACTAACTTAGTCAGATTTTCAATAAGAAATTTACAAACATTTTTATTATATACATAAATATATATCTTATTAACAAGGAACCCTTCTCGGTAAGGCCACAATGGACCCAACCCAGATAAGAGTAAATCTTGGGACCGAAAATTCCGTGGGTGTCACGAAGCGTTCGAACAAAACGTTATTAACCAAAGCGGAAGTGTTCCTTCGCAGCGTATTACTAAAAAAATTCACTAAAAATTAAAACCTTTTACAAAGAGATCCATACAGTGGAAAACTCTTTCAAAAAGAACCAAAGTAATTCCATTGCATTCTGGTTCACAAGTACATCTCTTGTACCATTCCTCCTCGAGGATTACAAACATAAACTATCATGTTAAACTGTACACAGGTAGTATAAGAACATTGAGGCATCAAGCCAAAATCTCAGATCAATCATTAAACTAACTACTGACTCCAAGGACCTGAGAGTACAAAGACGACACATAGGACTCTATATACAAGACATGACAGCCAGTGTCTTCATCTAAGAATTCACTGTTGTCCCAATTTCTATTGTTCTTCCCCTATTGTATGGTTTCTGCCTCTTCCTCCGCGTCCACCTAAAAAGTTGGATCCCACGGGGGTGAGACAATTTGAAATTGCCCCAGCGAGAGATATAACTCTCCTCCAGAAACATACTATTGCAGTTTAATAAGATAAATCTGAACAGAGGAATCATAATTGTTTAACATTAGTTAATTCATTGTCTAACATATTAGAACATTAATCTTATTTAAAGCATTTCATCTATAACCTGATAGAGCAGCATATCACTTATCCAATAAGGAATATGAAGAACATGTATAACATTTATCCGCTATACTAAGCAAGATAATATCAACCAATGATTCTCATATTTCAACCTTAGGCAAATACACTACATGAATGATTATATTTTACAATCATACTTAATTAATGCCCTAAAGAGATGAAGTATACCGTTCATACTCCAACCGACCACGATTACGTTAAGCATCGGTACCACACAAGGTCAATGGAAGAACTGGACTCCAAGACCTCATCTTTCTCGGTCAGTGCGAGATTATACGGTAAATACATCATGTGTCAAACTGCAATTAGCTTGCCAGGGTATATTGGCATCTTCGCAATAGAGTTATAGTCACAGCATATACTCTCTTCAGGCTTAGATCACACAGCTAATTCCTGGTATTGTTTTGTGGAGTCATGGCTTGTAGCCATACTCTTTTCATGGTTATGGCACACAGCCTATCATGTACAAACGTGATAACACACAGTCATCCCTACGGGGCATAAGGATATAATTTCCCATTTACCCCCACACATTCAAAAATATGTGTTCCGAGTTTAACTCATTTCACCATTCAGCAAATTCTGACACTGATGGATTTGTGGTCAGGGAAACTACATTATATGATATCACTTGATTAATTAAGTGTATTACCATATTCTTTTAGCATCAATCAAGTTTCCAAACATCAATTATTTTAACAATTGCTATAAAGAATGTGTAATACTTTCATCAAGTACTGTTCAAATCTTTAATAAGGCATTGGGATCTCAATCCCTCATCTCATCGGAAGCATTCTCATTCTTTCACAACTCATAATAAATGGGTATTCAAACCCTCAGTTCATCAAAGAACATTTATTACCACTTATCAGATAACTAAACACCTTCAGGTCATCTGCCCAAGGTAAACATGATACTTGTTACACAAGCATCTCACATGGCCCTCAAAGCCCATTTCATTTCTTGTTACCTCTGACTAGGAAACAAAGCATATTATGGCTCACAAGGCCCAATAACAACAATAACTGAAACATCATAGTTCATACCTGGCTATGCACATCATCTCATGATACCTGCATGGTTAGTACTTCATGATAACAGTTATAATGCTTACATATCAGCACCATGCAACACAAAGTAATACCATTATTCCCTTTTTAGGGTTAGGGTTTCCATTTCATGTCAATCAGAGATACTCATCCTATTATCCCACATTAGGGTTATGATTTATCATCACATTGCCTAAAATTAGGGTTTCATACATTATAACCCAAAATTAGGATTTCTCATACCTTTACCCTATTTTAGGGTTTCAAAACACATTACATCACCCTACATTAGGGATTTACATATCATTACCATGAGTTAGGGTTTCTCACCACATTCCCCAAATTAGGGTTTTATGTAGCTTTAACCAAAATTAGGGTTTACATCATCCCAATTAGAGTTTACATTATCCCCCGAAATTAGGGTTTCACTCAGAATTTCCTTAAATTAGGGTTTGGGTTCATCAATCACCTCAATTAGGGTTTCATGATCTCTTTATCAAGGATCATACCCTAATTACATATTTAATTCATTTTGAATGTGTTGAGGCTTGATTACTACTTGATTATTATACATGTATGAATTTCTCTCTCTCATCCTCTCTAGGACATTCATTACTCCAATCTAGATTAGATTGAGTTAATCCCGTATTCAGAATCATACATTTAAGGTTAGCTTTGTGTGTTGAGTTGTTGCTTCCATAAATATCAAAGGTTAACCCTACCAAGGTTACCAATCAATTAAGTACATTATGGATTCAACCTTTGTACTTATCTTTGGTAATCATTGGGTAATGAGTTTATTACCTTCCTAGGTAGCAAATGTATAAATCATCTAAGTACATTAAATATGCTTCCACTGTAATCAGCATTGAGGTACTTTGTAAGTACTCAATTGGTTTTGGAGTTAATTGAACCTTCAAATGATTATAAATCATTTAATCCATTAATTGGGCTTGATCATATTGAACCATCAAAGGGTTTTGACCAAATTAAACTTTCAAATAATTTTGCTTAAGTTGGATCTCCAAACGATGTTTATCAAACATGCCCAAAAGGTTTTGAACAATCATGTCCAAATGATTTTGAACAATCATACCCAAACGGTTTTGATCAAACATGTCCAAATGGTTTGAGACCGTTTAGACCTCCAAACGGTCTTGGTCTCAACCTCAAACGGTTTTGAAAACTGTTTCCATTCAATCGGTTTTGGAAACCCGAAACACCAAACAATCTTGAAGATCGTTAATCATCAAACGGTTTAGAAACCGTTTCCTTCCAAATGGTCAACTCAAATCCAAACTATCAACTCAATCCAAACTGTCAACTTTCCCAAATGGTTTCGAACCCAATTCCTCAAACGGTTTGCAAACTGTTTGGTCACCAAACGGTTTGGTGAAACTGATTGACCAATTTTATTGGAAACCGGTTGGAGTTGCAATTTTGGGAAAAGTGTCGAAGATGATGTCATCAGCATCTACCTTCATTACTAAGGTTCACATTATTACTTATTTCATAGAATCATCCATTACAACAAGCAATTAATCAAGAAGAAGGAGAAATCAACATAATTTGTAAAATTGGAATTGAATAATGATGTAATTGGGTTCAAGTTATATAACCCGCCTTCAAAGAATGCTTCAAAGATCAAAATCCACGTCTTTAATGGTGGAAGAAGATTTCTCAACTATCCCAAGCTCGTGCTCAACTCTTTGAGTGAAATGAATGGTCAAAGTTGAGAATTGAGTGGAGAAAAGAAGAAATCAAGCATTGATTTTCAATTTCCACCATGAAATCAAGGTGAAAGGAGATCATGGAGCTTACCTACAGGTTGGGGGTCGTCTTCCTGTTGCTCCTAAGCTCCCTTGGTCGTTTTGCAAACAAAGAGTGAAAGAAAGTCCGAAAAAAGAGTCCTTGGTTGAGTGGGAAATGAAGTGTATATAAGGATTTTCAAAGAGAGAGAAAGTTGAAAAGAAATCCTTCAACTCCCCAAATTGGTGCCACTTAACCCCCTATATTCCTTGCATACGAATGCATCCTCCTTTGCCTTTAATTATTCTTCATTATCCACAATTAAAGGAAAAGAAATTAAGCACCTTAATTCATATAATATTAATATCTCATTTTTAGTGGATATTACTTTTAATTAACTAATGTGAGTGGGCTCTCCACTCACTTAGATATTTTCGTGGCCTTTGAAATGCATAAGGACGTCCACACTTATATAATTTCAACCATCTTATTTTTGGTTGATGAAGGGCACTTCAATTAACATGTTTATTTTTGCATTAATTTGAAGTAATGTTCCATTTATGCTCAAATCTTGATTATTTTAATATCAAGATTCTCTCTTCCAAAATGATTCAAACGAGGCGCCCTCTCAAATTCTTTTCTCTAAATGATGCCAAGAATCATGAGGGACCCTCTTGAAGTGGTATTTTGCATATCGAACCCTAGGTTTTGGGTAAATTGCACATTACACCAAAACTAGGTTTTAATGCATAAAGATTGCTCAACAAGCTCTATCTTGGTGCTCAAGCTTGAGGAAACCATACAACTGCATCATACTCATTCCTATGATGCTTAAACATCTTAGGAACATTTTATCATGTACAATTTGCAAGTTAACCCCTCAACTTGGGTAATTTGCACTTTAGTCCAAAACTAACAAAACATTGTTTCAACATTATTCAAAAAGGACTAAAATTGAAATATAAGTTCCTCTTGAGCCTTAATTACTTTTCAAAAGATAAGAGAAAGCATATAATCAACCTCATTAAGCAAAACATCTAGGGTTAACACATAACCCAGGTCAGGGATGTTACAATTTATCCACCCCTAACAGGGATTTCGCCCCCGAAATCATCAACAAAAACATTAAGAGAAAAGAGAAGGGTACTTCCTCCTCATCTCTTCCTCTAGTTCCCACGTAGTGTCTTCAATGCCACGATGATGCCAGAGAACTTTTACAAGACATATGTCTTTCTTTTTCAGCTTTTTTATTCTTCTATCAAGAATCAACACAGATCCTTCAACATATGACACATCATCATTTAATTCTACTTCCACAGGTTGCAAAACTAGCTCTGTGTCAGGATGACACTTTCTCAGCATAGAGATATGGAATACTGGATACAATCTATGTAGTTTAGGTGGCAATTCCATCTTATAGGCTACCTTCCCAATCCGTTCAATGACTGGATAAGACCCCATAAATCTAGGAGCTAACTTCCCCTTCTTTCTAAATCTAAGAACACCCTTCCCAGGTGAGACTTTGAGATATACTCTGTCTCCAACTTGGAATTCTAAGGGTCTACGCCGTTTGTCGGCATATGACTTTTGTCTATCCTGTGCAGCCTTTAACTGTTGTTGGATTACTTTAATCTTCTCAGTTGTCTGCTGCACTAACTCAGGATCCAAAAGTTGATATTCTCCAGTTTCATACCAACATAAAGGAGACCTACAACATCTACCATATAAAGATTCATATGGTGCCATGTCATACTGTGCTGATAGCTATTATTATAAGTGAATTCTATCAAGCTTAGGTGTAGATCCCAACTTCCTACAAATTGAAGGACACATGCCCTAAGCAAATCCTCCAAAGTTTGTATGGTTCTTTTAGACTGTCCATCTGTCTGAGGGTGAAAGGCTATACTAAACCTTAATTATGTACCCAAAGCTTTATGTAGCTATTCCCAAAAACAACTCATAAATTGGGGACCTCTATCAGAAACAATAGTAGTTGTGACCCCATGCAACCGCACTATCTTATCTACATATATTTGTGCCATCTTCTCAGTAGTGTAGGTTGTTTTGACAGGAAGGAAATGTGCTGACTTAGTCAACCTATCAACTACCACCCAAATGGAATCATGACTTTTGGCTATTTTGGGCAAACCAACCACAAAGTCCATAGTTACATGATCCCATTTCCACTGCGGTACAGGCAAAGGTTGCATTGTTCCTGTGGGCTTTTGATGTTCAGCTTTAACCTGCTGACACACCGGATATCGCATAACAAACTCAGCTACATCCTTCTTCGATCCAGGCCACCAATACATATCTTTCAAGTTATGATACATTTTGGTGCTCCCTGGATGCATTGCATACATTGAAGAATGAGCTTCCTCCAAGAATAACTTCCTTAAGTCATTGGCATCGAGTACTACCATCCTACCATGGTAACAGACTACCTGATCCTCTGACTCATGGAAGCCATACCGTTTCTCACTACCATACTCTGACCTGATCTGCTGAATCACAGCATCAACCTGTTGTGCTTCTTTAATCTGCTATCTCAGAGTAGGTTTTCTGTGCATCTTAGCTAACAGCCCGGCTAACAACGATACTTTAAGTTGTACATTGTTTTGCCTCAAGGAGATAAGCATATCTCTCTTAGAGCACACTAAGGAGTTCAATTGTGCTTTATCTAGGGCTGGTGATGATGATTTTCTGCTTAATGCATCAGCCACTACATTAGCCTTCCCTGGATGATAATCAATTGTACAATCATAGTCCTTGACTAACTCCATCCAGCGGCGTTGTCTCATATTCAACTCATGTTGAGAGAAGATATATTTTAAATTCTTATGGTCTGTGAAAATCTGGAATGTTTCTCCATAGAGATAATGTCTCCAGATCTTCAGAGCATGGACCACAGTAACTAGCTCTAGATCATGTGTTGGATAATTTTCCTCGTGTTTCTTAAGCTGTTGAGAAGCAAAAGAACTTGATTATCCTGCATCAACACACATCCTAGACCATTCTTAGATGCATCATAGAAAACTATGTACCCCTTTCCTTGCTCAGGTAACACCATCACAGGTGCACTTGTTAACCTATCTTTCAATAGATGGAAGGAATGTTGACACTTGTCATGCCAAACAAAAGGAACCTCCTTCCTGGTCAACTTGGTTAGGGGTAAAGCTATAGAACTGAAGTTCTTAATGAACCTCTTGTAATAGCCTGCCAATCCTAGGAAACTGTGTATTTCCGTCAGTGTCTTTGGTTGTTCCCATTGCAGGATAGATTCCACCTTCTTAGGATCAATACGGATACCTGAGGCAGATATTACGTGTCCTAGAAAAGAAACTTCTGGTATCCAGAACTCACATTTGCTAAACTTAGCATACATCTTATGCTCTCTTAGCAAAGCTAAAGCCTGGCGGAGGTGTTGCTCATGTTGTTGAGTATCTCTACTATAGATCAAGATGTCATCTATGAAAACTACTATGAACTGGTCAAGAAAAGGTCGAAAGATTCTATTCATGAGTTCCATGAATGCAGTCGGTGCGTTAGTTAGTCCAAACGACATAACTATGAACTCATAGTGACCATATCTTGTCCTAAAGGCAGACTTAGGTATGTCACTCTCCTTGATACGCAACTGATGGTATCCTGATCTCAAATGTATCTTAGAAAAGATAGTTGCACCACACAACTGATCAAACAAGTCATCTATCCTTGACAGAGGATACTTGTTCCTTATAGTTACTTTATTTAACTATCTTTAGTCAATGCATAACCGCATCGACCCATCCTTCTTTTTAACAAAGAGAACCGGAGCACCCCATGGTGAAGTACTAGGTCGGATAAAACCCTTCTCAAGCAACTCCTGCAACTATTTCTTGAGCTCTGCCATCTCAGTAGGTGTCATTCTATACGGTGTTTGTGCTATTGGTTGCGTGCCCGGGATTAGATTAATTTCAAAATCATCCTCTCGGGGCGGAGGTACACCTGGAAGTTCCTCAAGAAACACATCTTCAAACTCCCTAACTATCGGAACTTCAGAAAGATTAGAACTCTCCACTGTGGTGTCTACCACATGTGCCAAAATGTAAAGCATCCTTGCCTCATCAGCTTCTCAGCTACCATAACTGACACAAGATAGGTTGGAAGAATCTTTATGTATCCCTGAAAGATCCATGAGTCATTATCATCTGTGAACACATCTTGCTTGGACTCACAATCCAAGACAACCTAATACTTTTCTAGGGTGTCCGTCCCAAGAATTATATCGAACTCGTGCATCTCAAGTGGTATAAGATCCACATGAATACGATGTTCAGAAAAATAAAGAATGTAGGGATAACACACCTCCTGCAATACTACAGATCCCAACAAAGGAGTTTGCAACATCAAACTCTCTGCCCTATGACCAACTGTCATATTGTAATCTAGTATCACTTCTCGAGTGATGAAGGAATGTGTAGCACCCGGATCAGTTAAAATAGATATGAAGCATGATGTAGACATATCAAAATAAAACAGTTCCACCTGACCTATCACAACCCGAGGGTTAACTACTATATCAAGTTGATTCATCGCATAGAACCTTACAGTTGCCTGTTGTTGACCCTGTTCTTGATCGTTGGGTGTTCATGAACCAGCTTGGGACGCTTGTCTACGTCCTCTAGTGTTACTAGAAAACTGCCTCCTTTGTGAGCCTTGCTGACTCTGCCTCTGGGGTTGAGTCACCATTGTATTCCCGACTAGACAATCCCTTGCCAGATGTCCCACATGTCTTCACTAATGACAAATCCTAGTCTCAGGATAGGGTCTAGGAGGTTCAATCATTGATGTTGATGTTGTGTTGGGGGCTCTATTTGGAACAAAACTACGGCCCCTACCCCTACTTGACGTCCATTGCGTCTGGATATTGAAACTTGATGGTGTTGCTGGTGCAGAAAATCTCGGCTTCTTAAAACGTTCGGATCTTTGTCCTTAAAACTGAGTGTACACCTTCTTCCCACTGGTCTGTCATTTCTTGATTACAAACCTTTCTATCCTCCTTACCGACTCCACAAAAGTGGCAAATCTCTCCATGTTCTCTAAAGAAGATACAGGAGTGGTCAATTTAGCATTGAACCCCTTCTCAAAATGTCGAATTCTTTCCTCATCATTAGCTGCCATATGCGGACAGAACCGCAAAAGCTCCATGAACTTAGCTTCATACTCGCTAACGTTCATCTTTCCTTGTCTGATCCTCTCAAGTTGAGAGATCTTCTCGTCTAGATATGTCTTAGGGAAGTATCTACTGACGAATTCTCGTCGGAATACCTCCCATCCAACTTCTTCACCTGGCCTCTTGCCCTCCTCAATCGTCCACCAATGGCCAGCACTCCCCTTTATAAGGTATACAGCATGTCTTACCTTCTCAACTTCAGGAATATCAAGGATCCTGAAAGCCTTTTCCAGCTTCATCAGCCACAAATTAGCATCTACTGGATCACCTGTACCAGCATAGTCTATGGCTCCAACCCGGCGAAGTCTCTCAAAAGTTTTGCCAGCTCCATGTTCATCATGGTGGCTGGTTCCCTAGGTGCAGGTGGTGGCATCCTATCAGCCATGTGTGTCATAGTCTCTATAAACTAGTCGAACAGAGTATGGAAGGTTGGATTCTCTATCATAGTTGGGTCTAACTGGGGATGTTCATGTACTGGCTCCTCCCTAGCTTGATCTCTTGTACCTCCTCCTGGTGCAGCAACGCTGCTCTCAGCGGCATGTTCTTCATGTGATCCAGACATCTTCAAGTTCTTCTTCTCCTATATGAGCAGAAGATACTATCAGATAAACTGGAAGACACTTAGAATAGACTCAACAACCTTAATCATATGTCTCTATAGACTCAGTGAACCTAGAGCTCTGATATCACTAAACTTGTCATGAAGTGTTTGAACCAAACATTATTAATTAAAGCGGAAGCGTTCCTTCACATCGGATTACTAAAAAAATTCACTAAAAATTAAAACCTTTTACAAAGAGATCCATACACGGGAAAAATCTTTCAAAAAGAACCAAAGTAATTCAATTTCATTCTGGTTCACAAGTCTTGTATCATTCCTCCTCGAGGATTAGAAACATCAACTGTCCTGTTAAACTGTACACAGCCAGTATAAGAACATTGAGGCATCAAGCCAAAATCTCAGATCGATCATTAAACTAACTACTAACTCCAAGGACTTCAGAGTACAGAGACGACACATAGGACTCTATATACAAGACATGACAACCAGTGTCTTCACCTAAGAATTCACTGTTGTCCCAGTTGTTGTTGTTCTTCCCTTGTTGTTGGGTTTCTGCCTCTTCCTCGACGTCCACCTAAAAAGTTGGATCCCACGGGGGTGAGACAATTTGAAATTGCCCCAGCGAGAGATATAACTCTCTGCCAGAAACATTATTATTGAAGATTAATAAGATAAATCTAAATAGAGGAATCATAAATGTTTAATAGCAGTTAATTCATTGTCTAACTGATTAGAACATTAATCTTAGTTAAAGCATTTCAGTTATAACCTGATAGAGCAGCATATCACTTATCCAATAAGGAATATGAAGAACATGTATAACATTTATCCTCTATACTAAGCAAGATAATATCAACCAATTATTCTCATATTTCAACCTTAGGCAAATATGCTACACGGCTGATTATATTTTACAATCATACTTAATTAATGCCCTGAAGAGATGAAGTATATTGTTCATACTCCAACCGACCACGATTACGTTAAGCATCGGTACCAAACAAGGTCAATGGAATAGTCGGACTCTAAGACCTCATTCTTATTGAGATTATATGGCAGAGACATCATGTGTCAAACTGCAATTAGCTTGCCAGGGTATATTGGCATCTTCACAATAGAGTTATAGTCACAGCATATACTCTCTTCAGGCTTAGATCACACAGCTAATTCTTGGTATTGTTTTGTGGAGTCATGGCATGTAGCCATACTCTTTTCATGGTTATGGCACACAGCCTATCATGTACATACGTGATAACACACAGTCATCCCTACGGGGCATAAGGATATAATTGCCCATTTACCCCCACATATTCAAAAATATGTGTTCCGAGTTTAACTCGTTTCACCATTCAGCAAATTCGGACGCTGATGGATCTGTGGTCAGGGCAACTACATTATATGATATCACTTGAATAATTAAATGTATTACCATATTCTTTTAGCATCAATCAAGTTTCCAAACATCAATTATTTTAACAATTGCTATAAAGAATGTGTAATACTTTCATCAAGTATTGTTCAAATCTTTAATAAGGCATTGGGATCTCAATCCCTCATCTCATCGGAAGAAATCTCATTCTTTAACAACTCATCATCATGATTATAAGAAATGGGTATTCAAACCCTTAGTTCATAAAAGAACATTTGTTACCACTTATCAGGTAACTAAACACCTTATGGTCATCTGCCTAAGGTAAGCATGATACTTGTTACACAAGCATCTCACCTGGATCTCAAATCCCATTTCATTTCTTGTTACCTCTCACTAGGCAACAAAGCATATTATGGCTCACAAGGCCCAATAACAACAATAACTGAAACATCATAGTTCATACCTAGATATGCTCATCATCTCATGAGCATATCAGCACCATGCAACACAAAGTAATACCACTATTCCCTTTTTAGGGTTAGGATTTCCATTTCATGTCAATCAGAGATACTCATCCTATTATCCCACATTAGGGTTATGATTTATCATCACATTGCCCAAAATTAGGGTTTCGTGCATTATAACCCAAAATTAGGGTTTCTCATACCTTTACCTTGTTTTAAGGTTTCAAAACACATTACATCACCCTACATTAGGGATTTACATATCATTACCCTGAGTTAGCATTTCTCACCACATTTCCCCAAATTAGGGTTTTATGTAGCTTTAACTGAAATTAGGGTTTACATCATCCCAATTAGAGTTTACGTTATCCCCCTAAATTAGGGTTTCACTTAGAATTTTCTTAAATTAGGGTTTGGATTCATCAATCACCTCAACTAGGGTTTCAAGATATCTTTATCAAGGATCATACCCTAATTACATATTTAATTCATTTTGAATGTGTTGAGGCTTGATTACTACTTGATTATTATACATGTATGAATTTCTCTCTCTCTCATCCTCTCTAGAACGTTCATTACTCCAATCTTGATTAGATTGAGTTAATCATGTATTCAGAATCATACATTTAAGGTTAGCTTTGTGTGTTGAGTTGTTGCTTCCATAAATATCAAAGGTTAACCCTACCAAGGTTACCAATCAATTAAGTACATTATGGATTCAACCTTTGTACTTACCTTTGGTAATCATTGGGTAATGAGTTTATTACCTTCCCAGGTAGCAATTGTATAAATCATCTAAGTACATTAAATATGCTTCCACTGTAATCATCATTGAGGTACTTTGTAAGTACTCAATTGGTTTAAGAGTTAATTGAACCTTCAAATGATTAGAAATCATTTGATCCATTAATTGGGATTTACCAAATTGAACCATCAAAGGGTTTTGACCAAATTAAACTTTCAAACGATTTTGCTTAAGTAGGATCTCAAAACGGTGTTGATCAAACATGCCCAAACGGTTTTGAACAATCATGTCCAAACGGTTTTAAACAATCATGTCCAAACGGTTTTGAACAATCATGCCCAAACAGTTTTGATCAAACATGTCCAAATGGTTTGAGACTGTTTAGACCTCCAAACGGTCTTGGTCTCAACCTCAAATGGTTTTGAAAACCATTTCCATTCAATCGGTTTTGGAAACCCTAAACACCAAACGATCTTGAAGATCGTTAATCATTAAACGGTTTAGAAACCGTTTCCTTCCAAATGGTCTACTCAAATCCAAATGGTCAACTCAATCGAAACAGTCAACTCAATCCAAACGGTCAACTATCCCAAATGGTTTTGAACCCAATTCCTCAAATGGTTTGCAAACTATTTGGTCACCAAACGGTTTGGTGAAACCGATTGACCAATTTTATTGGAAACTGATTGGAGTTGCAATTTTAGGAAAAGTGTCGAAGATGATGTCATCCTCATCTACCTTCATTTCTAAGGTTCACATTACTACTTATTTCATAGAATCATCCATTACAATAAGCAATTAATCAAGAAGAAGGAGAAATCAACATAACTTGTAAAATTGGAATTGAATAATGATGTAATTGGGTTCAAGTTATATAACCTGCCTTCAAAGAATGCTTCAAAGCTCCAACTCCACGTCTTTAATGGTGGAAGAAGATTTCTCAACTATCCCAAGCTCATTCTCAACTCTTTGAGTGAAATGAATGGTCAAAGTTGAGAATTGAGTGGAGAAAGGAAGAAATCAAACATTGATTTTCAATTTCCACCATGAAATCAAGGTGAAAGGAGATCATGGAGCTTACCTACAGGTTGGGGGTCGTCCTCCTGTTTCTCCTAAGCTCCCTTGGTCGTTTTGCAAACAAAGAGTGAAATAAAGTCCGAAAAAAGAGTCCTTGGTTGAGTGGGAAATGAAGTGTATATAAGGATTTTCAAAGAGAGAGAAAGTTGAAAAGCAATCCTTCAACTCCCCAAATTGGTGCCACTTAACCCCCTCTATTCCTTGCATACGAAGGCATCCTCCTTTGACTTTAATTCTTCTCCATTATCCACAATTAAAAGAAAATCAATTAACACCTTAATTCATATAATATTAATATCCCATTTTTAGTGGATATTACTTTTAATTAACTAATGTGAGTGGGCTCTCCACTCACTTAGATATTTTCGTGGACTTTGCAATGCATAAGGACGTCCAAGCTTATCTAATTTCAACCATCTCATTTTTTTTTATGAAGGGCACTTCAATTAACATATTTATTTTTGTATTAATTTGAAGTAAGGTTCCATTTATGCTTAAATCTTGATTATTTTAATATCAAGATTCTCTCTCTTCCAAAATGATTCAAATGAGGCGCCCCTCTCAAATTATTTTCTCTACATGATGCCAAGAATCATGAGGGACTCTCTTGAAGTGGTATTTTGCATATCGAACCCTAGGTTTTGGGTAAATTGCACATTACACCAAAACTAGGTTTTAATGCACAAAGATTGCTCAACAAGCTCTATCTTGGTGCTCAAGCTTGTGGAAACCATACCACTGCATCATACTCATTCTTATGATGCTTCAACATATGAGGAACATTTTATCATGTACAATTTGCAAGTTAACCCCTCAACTTGGGTAATTTGCACTTTAGTCTAGAACTAACAAAACATTGTTTCAACATTATTCAAAAAGGACTAAAATTGAAATATAAGTTCCTCTTGAGCCTTAATTACTTTTAAAAAGATAAGATCAAGAATATAATCAACCTCATAAAGCAAAACATCTAGGGTTAACACATAACCTAGGTCAGGGATGTTACAAGGGGGGGACACCATGATGTGAAAAATCAAATGTTAACCACTACTGCACCACTGCAGATGCCATAGTTGAGGTTGAGAACTTTCATTGAGGTTTACCAAGCCACATCACTGGGCTACCCACCACCCACTGGGTAATATATTCAATATGTTATTATATAATATTTTCAATATGTTATGACATAACTACTAATAATAATGAAGTTGTGGTGTTAAAAATCTACCCATAAAACATGCTTAGCAAAAACAATATTACATATATCACAAACTCTCTTTATGATACATGTATTATGGTTCAACAATTGTTCTTCTCATGTAATTTGTTGATTTTTTGTCACTAGATATATATTTTGAGCATCAATTCATGATTATTCAATCTTACATTTTAATTATTTGGTCCAAGTTTCAGATCCTTGTGGGTTAGGATTAAGAAAATGTATTTATATAAAAACTTTCCATAATTTTTAGTCATGCAACAATATCCAATAATTTTCACCATAACTAATCAAGAATTCATAGATAAAAAAATGCATTTATGTCATTATTAATTTATAAAAGATTCATGATCTTTTGTATGACAAGTTCGATTGTCCACATATTTGGCTGAACTTACATGTAAGTGTGACTGACATGTTTGGTTGAACTTATAGTTGAAAACACATGATTTTTATTCATTAAAACTTGAATTGGCATTCAAGTGAACATTCATTCTACATCTGGAACATGTTAAATAGTATATGAATAATGACACATCATAATATCAAAATTAACAAGATAATCATGTCCTTGAAAACTAGATCACAAACATGACAAGTAGAAGAGCCAGGTTTATATCAAGTATGTATCTTTGGGAATCCAAATTATTTTCTTTGGAAGTTGAATTGGTAGATAAGTGTCCTACATGCAAAAAATATAGAAATTACCAAGACTCTAATAAAAAGAAATTAACAAGATTCTAATAAAAAATAATATTCATGAAATTACATCATAATTGTGACGACCTGTCACCATAAAGCGAGATTACTCAAAAAAAGCGCATAATTACCAACTAACAACCATATTACCACTAAACAAGGTAAATTAAAAACCAAACTAGTATCATCATCTCAAGAAAAACATATCACATTTGAAGCCACAAACTTGTGCCACCTGTATCATATAGCATGCTAAAAGATATTACATATCAGTGTTTAGTGGCCATCCCGCCACAACCTATTATGTATGATAACTTGTTCACATATAAAAGACATATCTCTATAGTCATGACATACTGCCAAAACTTGTATTGATGTACAACATCTACAAACATCCCCAAGGACCTGAGAGTACATGGACAATACATAGGACTCTACTACCAAAACACTAGCAACATATCTAACCTTCAAGCATCTACTGCTCTTCTTGTTGCTCAACCTCAACTGTACAATCTCTACCACAACATGCACGACCACCTAAAAGATGTGGAAACCCACGGGATGAGACCAACAACCCAACAAGAGATATAACTCTCAGCCAACAACTATTGTCAGCATATCAAGGATAACAGAGCAGATAAGCATTATGAACAAATTCAGCTAAATGATATGAGTAAAATTGTTAACACATAATAGGCAGTTTAAGCAACTACAAACTAAGTAGTAGATCATCTTATACTTTTATAAGGAATATGAGAACGTGTATATCCATTATCAACTAAACAATATAAGAAACAAGGCAAAGGGTCATCCCATGCGAATTGCATTTAACCCTAAGAAAATATACTACACGTCTATATTATGTCTTTTATTATGCCTATAGGATTTGAGTCGTACCACCCAAATCCAACTGACCACTACGAAGTCAAAATCAGTGACATATAAGATCTATGGAAGAGTTGGACTCCATGATCTCACCAACAACTCCCGGCCAGTGTGAGAAACAACGCAGATACATAATAGTCAATTGCCAACAATGACATATAGTCAAGCTGATACATGGCATGTCACTAGATAACAAGTCATACATACCTGTTCACAAAGAGCATCTTGTAGTTATAATGTTGCCTTTCACTAATCACAAAGTCTGGGGCATGACCACAGTCATCCTTTATAACAATTGTGGACGCAAGGAGATACCTCAAATTGCACCCACACATATTCAACAATATGCTCTATGAGTTTCCCATAGGAATTGCCCGTTTCACCATCCAACAAAAATATTTACACTAAATATGGATCTATGGCATAGGGAAACTACATGATTAGGGTTTCACTTGATTAATTATGCCAATTAGGTGAATTAAGGCTGCTTCATACAAGTGGGCATACAAACCCTAATTCATTCTAGCAAACACAATTGCAAAACAACTCTAGAAGATATAAAACATATAAGGTAAAAACTTATCAAATCACCACATGATACCACTGCCATACAAGTCTATCAACATAATCACACCACTAGGGGATAACAATCCCTCATCACATTTAACTAGAGAGTATCACCTCAAATCTAGGCATTAAACCTCTACCAAGGTCACAAGACCAAGTCGCATCATCATTATCTCATCATGCCCCATCAAGGCTCATAATCATCAATCTTTTGTGACATAAAGATATCACAACATTCACAAGCCATGACGTGCATTCAACCTGCAACATCAGGACTATACATGTAGGAGAGAGAAAACATCATCTCGTGCTAATCACTTCAAGCAAGATAAGTGTTACATAATGTATTCCTAGTTAGGGTTAGGGTTTATCATATAGAACTTAGCATTATACACTATGGGACATCATTCCCACATTCTTGAAACACATTAGGGTTAAACATCATTATGTAGATATTGACGAAACTACGCATACCATCATTAGCGACCAAACCACATGTCAACCACCTGACTCAACATGAAATAGCGACCATAAGAGCTCACTGAGGATGTAGACCATTAGGGTTAGAACAATAATGGAGACCGCTAAAGATCCACCAAGAAATGGCATATGTCAAGCCATACAACATAACGACCAAAGCACAACATTTCTATTAGTGACCAAGGCACAAAGGATAGCGACTACACAAGGATCAAGACACTCAACACATAGCAACCAACATAGGTGAGGGATAGAGACTATTATGGTCTCAAGGCATAGAGACCTCACATGATTTGCCTAAGATAATGACCACTAGGGTCAAATACATTAGTGACCAATATGGGTGAGATATAACAATCTTCAATCATAAGGAACAATAGCGACCGATGACGTTGCAGCCAAGGAGATAGCGACCAAAGATATCTAGGGTTAGGATTATAGTGACAAAATCAGAACCCAAGCATACCATCAACATGATCATAACGACTGCAAGAGGCCAAGGAACATGTCAACCGAAATTAAATGCTCAACATCAAGGAACTCAAGCATCACCAAGTTGAAAACACCATGAAATAGCAGCATCAAAACCCTAAACCAACCATTACCAAGATCAACAAAGAAACTATGCTAAGAGAGATGAAAACAAACATCCAAAAGATATATATAAGGATCAAAACCTCCATCAAACACATGATAGACGAACCATAAACATGGTGATAACAACCAACAATCAAAATGCATGTAAGAAACAACAACTCCACCATCACTAGGGTTTTCGGGTGCAAGAATTAGGGTTCAGGAGAAAGAGCAATCTATACAAGAATATTGCATAATCTTAAACCCTAAATCGTGATAGAAACATCTAGTAACATATGATCACATTTTAGAGATTAAAATAGTGACATGCAAGAAAAATATAGGTGCAACAGTAGTAGAGGAGAGAGTTATATAACTTGCCTTGAAGAAGATCAAATCCAAAGCCACGAGCTCCTAGAGAAAGTAGGAAAGCACCAATCTTGGATCTACTTCCACATGCAAACAAGGTCACCTAAAGTGAAGAAGAACAAACCAAGGTCAAAGGAAGATCAAAAGAGGAAGGGTAGAAATCCTAGGCCAAAAAGAAAGAAGAAAGAGGGAAAGCTTCATCTCACCCAGGTACTACCATGGCCAAACCATAGTCTCAACCTCTATGGAAATAAGTTCCTCAAGATATCCACCATGTAAGAACCATAGTCCATAGACAAGTGAATAAGAAAGGGGGTAGGGTTTCAAGGAAAATGAGATCTATTGTTATTGGGCATGGGGGAGTAACTCCCATGTCATAACATTGTTGAACACGAGTTTTATATATAATTCTAGTTGTTTCACTGTTCTAAGGTTCATCATTGTTTAATTCCTCTTAAGTACTTTGCTGGCCACTTTGTATGTATGATTTCTTCTCTTGGTATGATCTGGGAAGATGTGAATAGGAGTAAGGAGATGTACCTTAGCTGCACTACCTTGACCATGGGAGTGGATGGGATGTGTTGGGGAACAAAGTTTTGTAGTCCTAAACCAAGTGTATCCACGGGAGTGGTATACAAAGTTAGGGTTGTTCTACACTACCGGGAGGTGGTGTAGGATACATGCCTCCCTTGTGTCATTGCTAGTGTTCTTGATCTTTGTTGTTCTTCATGTTATGATCTGGATGTGAGACCCTATCCTCAAGAATCTCTAACCCAAACTGATCCTTAATACAAGTGTTTTCTATTTTAGTTCATTTCCTTTTGATTTCTAAGTTAACTAAACAAAACCTATCTCGTTAAATAGATCTAGATTGTTGAAATTTAATACTCTTGCACCTAATAATACCCTACTTCTTGGATGACCTCAATAATACTACACGCACCAGTATACTTGTGGGGTAGTGTTCGAGTTTACAAATATTAAAACTTGTGTACATAGCCAACAAGTTTTTGGCGCCGTTGTCGGGGAGCGTCAGTATTTTTGTTAGAGTAAGAAGTGTTGAATTGTAAGTTAGACTAGATCACCCCACCACCTGTCATATCCACCATAATTCTTTCCATCATGATCATCATCTTTATCTTGTTTTTGTATCTTTTTTTTTCTTGTACTTCACTCACCTTATTTTCTTGTAGGACTATATTAGGCGATCCAAAAGGGGTCTTCAACCTTAAACATTTATGGACCCCAAACTTGAGCACGATGTTTATCACCTTAAAAAAGCAAGGACAAGTGAAATTCAAATGGATCTAGAGGACTCAAAAACATCATTACCAACGTCTTCACCACCATCTTCACCCAAGCATCCATCTCAACAAGAAAGACCAATCATGGAAGACAAATGTCCCCTTAAAGACTTCATTGTTCCAGCGGCTACAAAAATCAATGGGGATATCAATATCCCATCGATCGAGGCAAATGACTTTTCTATCAGCCCCAAAATTATACATATGATACAGCAAAATTAGTTTGGAGGGACGCCAATGGAGGATCCAAACCTCCACGTTGCTGAATTTCTATAGTTGCTAAGCACTTTCAAGATAGATGGTGTTTCTATAGATGTAGGTTGTCTTCTTCTTTTCCCCTTCTCTTTGAGTAATAGAGCCAAGGTGTGGCTCTATTCTTTACCAAGCAACTCCATTAACAGCTGGGAGGAACTCCTCAAAGTTTTCTTAGACAAATACTTTCCACCAAGCAAGACCGCACAATTGAGGAGTCAACTCATCAATTTTTCTCAAAGGCATGGAGAGACCTTGTATGACACATGGGAAAGGTTCAAAGGCCTTCAACATCTTTGCCCACACCATGGTTTAAGAAATTGGCTTCTATTGCAAACTTTCTATAATGTCTTATTCTACAATACAAGGATATTTATTAATGTTGTTGCAAATGGTGCTTTAATGAACAAATCATATAAGGATGCTTATGCCATTATTGAAGATATGGCACTTAATCATTGCCAATGGAGTCTTGAGTGGAGTAGCCAACCTTCTTCTTCAAGTTTTATTTTTTGAAAGCAAATTAGTGAAGTAATTTTTTATGCATGTGGAGTAGCAGGACACACTCCTTCTTCATGTTTTTCCACACCATCACAAATTGAAGAGATATCGGTGCTCAACAACAATGTCAGCTGCAATTTCATCTAGCAACAACAACACTTGCAGCCCAAGCCGAGTTTAGAGTCCATGCTTGAGACATTTGTCTCAACTCAAATTCAGCAAAATGATGAGCTTCACCAACAAAGGGAGCTGCTAAAGGATGCTATTTTTCAACTTCCTTCTAAGGTGTATGGGATTTCCACTAAGACTAGGATATTGGAGAATCAAATTGCTCAACTAGCTCTTGCCAATCAAAAATCACCTTTCGGTTCCTTTCCTAACCAACTAGAGATGAATTCAAAGGAGACATTCACGTCAGTTACCTTGAGGAGTGGAGCTATTATAGGAGAATCTTCTTCACCATCAAAGACAATATCATATGAAGGTATTGACTCTAACGGAAGCAATGAGAATGCATCTCAAAAGAAGAAATATGCACATACTCCATGGGATGATTCTTCAAGCAAGATAAATGTCATTTTTTCACAATGCCTTGGAACATTTCTTGGTGATGAGAAAAATCTTTTTGAATGTGATTCTAGTTGTTTTAAAGAAGAGAATGAAGGGACAAACAACATTTTTTGTACAGAATACTATTCCTACTGCAAATCATAAGGGTACATCTTTGTCCCAAATAAAACTAGACTGAAAAATAGGTGTAGATCTATGGTGCAACAATTCCCAGTCTCAAATCAGAGCACAGGCCCTCCACCTTGACAACTCCTCCATGATGAGGTACCTGGTTGCTATTCCCTTTGTCTGATTTCTACAGTCATGACATTGCATATTTCAAGCTTAGGGGGAAGCAACCGGCTGATAGTGTAGTTTTATTTCCCATTTATCATCTTTTTCTTATCTCTTGTTTTAGTTTATGTTCTTCTTTTGGAAAATCCAGTATGATATGAAGCTTAAGTGGATTGAATCCTTTCTATGCAAAACTAATTATCCTCTTTTGTTGAGAAATATCACTTGTAGAAATTGGTAAAGGCATACATTTATCAAATGAAACCTTTTTGCCATCAACATGTGCTTAACTCTAGTTTATGCTTCTAGCCTAAAAAATCATCTTTCACATTCTTGATTCCTTAAAACATGTAATGGTTTCAATTTTTGTGAGTAAATCAACTTTACAACATCATTTAGAATACGGGATGCCCTTGCCAAGCTCTTAGTGCATTTTCAACCACTCTTTCAATGAATAAATTTCAAAACAAATGAATGAAATCCAACAAATGTTGCAATTTAGTTGACTCTCCTGCGTTTTGGAAAAAAAATTAAATTTCTTTTGGCTTATCTCATCCTCATACCCGATAAAAGATGGCTAAACTGCCTGCATATCATGCTAGCCTAGTGCAAGTCTGATTTGGCCACGATGGTTGGGTGGTATGTCTTAAAAGAGGGTAAAATACCCCAACCGTCATTCCACGTATGCATAAGCCTACATTAAAAGCCGAGTGTCGGAACCCATAATCCATTGTCATATCATTTTTGGGAAAGAAGGAGAGTACAAATAAAATTGTCAATTTTAAATAAGATTTCATCATCTGTATCCTTATTAGTTGAGAATTTGAGTTGCACATCCACTAATTGTTTGTCTTGGTCATCCAAATTATAATTAGTGTTGTTTAATTGATTGATTCATTTAATTATGACCACCCCTGTTGAACTAAAAATCTCTTTCTTGGTGTTTATGTTGAATTGATGGCTATGAGTATAAACCTGTTGATCATGGTTAATTTGGTCTTATACACATCTTTCATTTCATTTGATCTATGCATGAACTTGTCAATTACTTAATTTGCATTTCTGTGCTCTTTTTGCTTGAGTACAAGCAATGGTTTAAGCCTAGGGGGATTTGATGTACATATTTTATATCATCTTTTGGACCACTTTTGGTTGCATTTCCCAATCATTTAACCCAATAATCGCTCTTAATCATTCTACATTTTCCATCTTTATTGTTGTATTTACTTTCTCTATGGTTTGGTTTGTAGGTACAACAATTTGGAATCAAAATGGGGAGAAAACACCATTATAACATCCATAAAGACATTTCCCAATTATCTAGACATTCATAAAGTCAATGTTGCTGAAATTGATAAAGACACCCTGTGTCTCAGTCCAGAAATTGAATGTAGAACTCCAGATTTGCAGTAACACATTGTGTTTTATTAATAAGACACGATGTATCTTATTAAAGACACGTCGTGTAACCTCCCAGAATGCAATCCAAACTTCAGTTATTGCATAAGACACGATGTATCTTATAAAAGACATGTCGTGTGACCTGCAAATTTCACTCAAATGTGAATTTAACTGTCTCACACTTATATATATGACACCAAGCCATCTTGGGACAGTTATCACGGACTATTTGGGACCTTTTGGAGTGGGATTCAAGAAAGGGAGAGCAAGGAGGAGTTGGAGGTGTTCCAAGGGAGAAAAGTTAGTTTCTCGGGAGGGAAACTTTTTCTTCTTCCTTCTTCTCCAACAATTGCAGCAAGGATCTTCGCCATTCTCTTCTCTCGACTCAGAAGTGAATCTTTATGGAGAGTTTCCAGTAACAAGGATGGATTTGTGACTCCTTGACTGGAGTTTCAAGTCTATCTTCCTTCTTCCACAGACATCTAAGTTTATTTCCTTCTATTATGATGTCTACACTACCTTCTACTATTTGTATCTACTTTCTACAGTCGTGGATGAGTAGATCTGTTGTTCTTGGGCATGGTGGAGTAACTCCCATGTCATAACATTGTTGAGCACGAATTTTATATATAATGGTAGTTGTTTCACTATTCTAAGGTTCATCGGTGTTTAATTCATGTTACATACTTTGTTGGCCACTTTGTATGTATGATTTCTTCTCTTTGTATGATCTGGGAAGATGTGCATAGGAATAAGAATATGTACCTTCGCTGCACTACCTTGACCACGGGAGTGGCTAGGATGTGTTGGGGAACAAAGTTTTATAGTCCTAAACTAAGTATATCCACGAGAGTGGTATACAAAGTTAGGACTATTCTACCCTACCGGGAGGTGGGTGTAGGATACATGCCTCCCTTATGTTATTGCTAGTGTTCTTGATCTTTGATGTTCTTCATGTTATGATGTGGATGTGAAACCCTATCCTCAAGAATCTCTAACCCAAATTAATCCTTAATACAAGTGTTTTCTATTTTAGTTCACTTCCTTTTGATTGCTTAGTTAACTAAACAAAACCTCTCTTGTTAAAAAGATCTAGATGGTTGAAGTTTAATACTCCTTCACCTAACAATACCCTACTCCTTGGACACCCTTGGTAATATTACATGCACCAATACACTTACGGGGTAGTGTTCTAGTTTACAAATATTAAAACTTGCGCACACAGCCAAAGAAGGACCAACAACAAGGTCGTTATACACAACTCAAGCATCCATGCAAAGCATGCAATACCCTAGCCAAAGCTCAAAAAGGTGCCCCTATGAACCATACTCTCTCTAACGATTCCAAAGCACAAGTGTAACAACCAACATCTAGAAAATTGCAAGATAAATCCTTAACACAGGTAAATTTGCAACTTCGTCCAAAACAAGCATACTTATAGCATAACTAGATCAAACATTATCCAAACTGGACCAAACTGAAAACATAAACATGTCACATGTTACTAAGATTCACCACAAGATTAGATTAATGTTGACACATCTTATTAATCTAAGCAAGCAAGATTAAGCACTAGGCTAGGTTAGGGGTCTTACAATAATCATCATCAATAGAAGAGATGAGGTTTATTTTAGATAGGTGGAACTTAAGTTTATTTGGATCACCCTTCCAATAGTATAACTGGTACGATAGGTTTTCCACATGGTTTGGAAGTTGCTTAAGGTGGAAGAGTTAGGATGTGAAGCATGTCACACAAAAGGTCAGAGAGCCCAACTTTCACATAGAAAAGTTATTATGTATACTTCTCTAATTGTATACATTGAGTTTTTATATTTGCTTTAATATATTGATAAATTATAATTTGAATGTATATTAAACATGTTTTAATATACACTACAATATTTGTCTGAATCGAGTTAGGATTCACACACCTTTTTCTATCAACTATGTTGCACTCATGCCTTCTCCAAATTGATCTGAAGTATGGCACCACTGTCTAAAAATGAAATTATGATGTTCAAGAAACAACCTTCTAGATCATTTATGGACACTTTGAGTTTATTGTCTTTCCTTTTATATTGTCTAATGTTGGAGGAACGTTCATAACTTATTTATAATGTTTCCAACCATTATTGGATAAGTTATCATGGTTGGTCTGCAATATCCTAACACATCCCAATGATGTGAGTCTACATCACAATACATTTATCTAAATTTATAGATTTAACAACCACAATGAAATTCTATGCTTAGTTTGGATGTATACTACAAGAGAACCATCTCAAACATAATTATTATTGTAATCATTCTCACAAAGTTTACGAGGAAGAATGTACCAATTGTGTGGAAAGATTAGTGTGACTGGAGTTTTAGGAGGGAATAGAGTCTTATATATTAGCCCAAATACTATCTTTTCTAATCAATAATTGGAGTATGAAGTTCTCTATTATGCTTCTAGAATATGTTTGAGTGTGAAGTAATGTAGGCATAGGGTGATAGCATATACTTCATGACAACTCAAGAAAAATTAATAGAACTATCCAACACATGAAATTGAGTTGATAGTTGTCGGACATGCATCAAAGATATGTACCACTATCTCTATGATTAGCCACATTGGATATTCACTGACCAAAAGACCCTTAATTATATATTTACTTATAACTACAGGAACATGTGACCTAGTTGATTATTGGAGCAAATCAAGGTTAAGATTGTGCTAGAGACTATCACCTGGGGAATGCCAATGTGGTGTCCAATGTTCTTAGTAGGAACTCCCTATATGATGAATTGTTTTCCATGGTTTGTGAAGAATGACATTATCTATTGAAGTTGAAAAATATGAATATGGAGGTTTCTCCAAGTGGTGAACAATTTGCTTAGATGCAAGTTAAGAAATCTTCCATGATCAAACATGAGAAATTATATATGATGATGAATTGTTCGTATAAATCATGCATGAGATGAACGAGGAAACAAGGCATGAGTTTTTGTATGTTGATAATGGTTGATTTTATAAGAAAACCTAGTTATGTGTTCCAAATAATAGGGACTTAAAGAGGAGGATATTAGGAGGCCCACTCTTAGATGTATACAATGCATTCATGAAGTTCTAGGATGTAATTCAACTTAAGAGATATTGTTGTGTCCTGGTATGAACTACTAGAATATATATGGGATATCCATTCACTTTCAATTCCTGAGTATAAGAGAGATAACATTATGATAGAGTTTGTTGGAGGTCTACCTAGGACATATCATGGATTTAAATTTATTTGGATGACAATGAATTGTTCAACCAAATTAGCCCACGTCTTACTTGTTAAATCCAATTTTAATACATCAAATTTCACCAATACCTACCTGCAAGAGATAGTGAGGTTTAACGTGGTGCCATCATCAATAGTTTCTAAAAAATATCTAAAGTTCATGTGCATGTTTTAAAGTCAACTAGAAGATGCCATAGAGTTTAGATTTAAGTTAACACATTATTTGAATCTTAAATGAGTATAGTCAAATAGGACCCTTGGGACCTTGGAGGATATGTATTGAGCTTTTGTTTTACAATTTGGTGGTAGTTGGGATCAATAACTCATCCTCATGGAGTTTCCATACAATAAAAATTTATTATTATGGTATAGGTGTGTCTCCACATAAAGCCCTACATGATAGGAGATATACATACCCTTTTTGTTGGTATTGAGTTGGAAAGAGAGATATATTTGGACACATGTATGAATTACGTCTGATATTAATTAAATTGATCAAGCAATAACTGAAACCAATCTGAGATCTTATAAGACTTGTGCTAATAAGTAACATAGACCACTAGATTTTGATGTTGGTGATGAGGCACTTTTGAATATTTATCCTTGGAAGAATGTTAAAATGTTTAGGAAATGTAGAAATTTGGCTATGAGGTATGTGGTACAATATCTTATTCTTGTCTGAATAGGTCCAATTGTTTATTGATTAGAACTACCTTCTAAGTTATTTGGTTGATATAAAGTGTCCAACATTTCTAGGTTGAGATCCTAGAACTAAGAAGATCTTGGATGTTGAACTTGTTTTGTTTCAAGGATATGTTTCTTTTATTGAGGGTACTATACATATACTTGACTACAAGATCACAAATATGAGGAAGAGAGAAAGATTCCTCAATTGTAGACTTTTTGTAAGCACATCAACATCAAGGAAGCAAGTGGGAGTTGGATTCTAAAATGTGCAACATCCATCCTCATATATTTTACAAATATTGAGGATGGAAATGAAATAAAGTGTGGGTATTGTAATGAAACTACCCAAGCTTAAACTAGTTTCACAATACTAGACTGTTGTAGTTATGTTTCACTTCTGCTGCAATATGATCATTACTTTCAACTTAAGATAAATGTTACAAAGATATATAAGATATGTCATTCTTTGTTTACAATAGATTTCCAGATATTCTTTAGTTTGATATGTAAATGTTAGTAATTAGATGACAAGAACATGAGAAAAGTAATAAATATGTATAATTATGGGTATGTGTTATGAACTAGTATCAACTTGGGTAGGGCACCTACAGTTCAATAATGGTAGACACTGATCGATCTCATTATCAATAATTGAGTATTGGCTACTGAAGACTGGGTTAGGATGTAGATACCATGTAGGAGACCATGTGGTCTCTAAAGGCAGACACAAGCTAGCACTTGGACTTCCCTACTTGAGTCACATGTCTTTGGCATTAGAGATCTGTCAAAAGAGAGTGTAGGTTTCATAGTGAACTCAATCTGTTGTTAGTGAAGGTATCCTTGATAGATGGAGTTGGTTTGTAGAGAAGTGACCTTTTTGTTAGTTGAGTCACTAGTTTCTTGACAATACCCAAAGGAAGTGGAGTTATAGAAAGATGACAACACCTACAATAGATACCATATTTGTGGTTTTCTAGCGATGTAATTGAATGTCTAGTGTTAATAAAGGTTTAGATTTAGAAGAGAGGAGATGGTTGGTAGTGGCTAGATATGATCACCAACGATCAGCAGGTGAGTTTCTAGAGGATGTTGTCTTTCCTTTTCACAAAAGCACCTTTTGATATGAATGTGTCAACCCCTCTAACCCCTATATAACATTACCCTCAACCTAACTACATCATACCCTACACATTTAGAGCATACCCTACCATCTAAACATGATCAAGATGTTTGATAAAATTGTTCTTGGAGAGAGAAGACATAATTAGAGGTCTTGAGAGAGGAGGCATAACTTCTATTAACAGATATTGTATCAACTAGATGGTCACTATGGAGAACCCAATCATACTAGCATCTAGATAACACAATCGAAGTTAAGATCCATTAGCATCATATAGACTCTAAGGATGAGTTTAGTTTTGCTAATGATATTGATATTGGTTGATACTGAAGGTACCTCAGATAGATGGAGTGAATTGTTGCAGAAGTGGCCATTTTGGTAGCTAACTCACTAGCAGTATTGGCAACAGTCACAAAAAGGAAGTGGAGTATATAAAAAGGTGACACCTCTATTAGTAGTCATAAGTGTGGTTCTATATCAGTCTATCAAGATGTTGGTGATGTGATAAGAGTTTAGAGTTAGACTAGAGGGCATGTATAGAAATGTATAAAGGTAGTCGTCAAGGATGAGGACATCATATATGATTCATTCAAGGTGTTTACTTATGTAAGCAACCAATAGTCTTACCTTAAAAATATCTAATGGTTATGGGTGACATTGTGGTATGGTGATATGGGTTGAATGATGATGGAACAAATGGGGGGTTACCCTTAATAAGGCAGTCTTACTTATTCACTTATATGAATAGAAGGGATGATAACCATATTGTGTTAATATGTAACCCTAATGAGGTATAGCTTGTTATACCTAGCACTAATATAACTAAATGATGGTAATTGGGTATGAATAGTCCTTGAATGACTAATACAATCATGGAGTACTCTGTTACTATTGTTGAAACCCTAGTATGCTATAACCTGATGGTTGCACCTTGACCTATGTGTGGGTGCATACTTGAGAATAGCATGGAATGCTATGGTGATGCTTCATCTTATGCATCCATGATCCAATGGGGATTCTGTGAGTTAGGGTTTGGGTATGAGTGTTGATTAGTAACATTAATATAATTTATCTTATAAACCTAACTCTAATGCAAATAGATGAATATGAGTATTCATGTTTAATCTTCTTATATCACGGCATGATGGTGAAATAACCTCCTTAATATGATCATAACCTTAATGTGTTAATTGGTGATTATCATAGCCACATGGTTGATACTTTCTTATGCTAAACATGTGCATTATGAATATGATGAGGGTTAATCATATCTCGATTCCTTGCATGTTGATGTAATAAAGGAATGTTCTTAATGTTAATATAACCCTGCTATGATTGTTTATGAATATCTCCTAGCTCATTAATGCAATATTGTGTTGATCCAGTGTATTATATGTAAGTGATGTTGTTGAGCCTTGTTATAAGGCATGCAAATATAATGATGATCTTGCAGAGAATAGTATGATGGTCTTAATGACCTTTGGGCATGGTTGAGCCATGAATGAGGTGTAATCCTCTTGTGTTGACAAGGGTTGATACCCTGTGATATTATGAAAAGGATTTATATTTTGTGATAGTATGATGACTAGTGTTTTCTCATGAATGGCAAGTGCATAGTACCATGTGATGATGAGATGAGAAATTATGTTTCACACGTTTTATATCTTTTGAAGTTGTGATACTTATATGCTTGCTAGAAGTAAATTAGGGTTTGTATGTCCACTTGTTTGATGCAGCCTTAATTCACCCAATTGGAGATAACTAATCAAGTGAAACTCTAATCATATAGTGCCATGTGCAATAGAACCATCTTCAGTGTCAGAACTTGCTGGATGGTGAAATGAGTATTTCCTAAGGGAAACTCAGAGTGCATACTATTGAGTATGCGGGGTGCTTGTCATCTTGACACCAAGTGTTTCAAGAGGATGGCTGCGGTCATACCTAGCCCACTTTTTGAGAACGACTTTGGTCGGGTCTCAGTGATTATAACATGATGTGATTAAAGGACAACTGTGGTTTTACCTCTGTGATTGGGTTTGAATACCCTAGATGCTAGCATCTTGACCTATACCAAGGTGGGCTAGTTATAGTACTATATGTCGTTGTTTTGTAGTTTGACTATATGTCACTGCGGTGCAGACTCGTACTGACCGAGTTGGAGAAGATCTTGGAGTTTGGCTCTTCCTAGATCCTATATGGAACTGATTGCGACCAAGTGGTGGTCTGTTGGACTTTGAGTGGTACGAATCAAACTCTCCAGGGCGTAATAAAAGATGTAATACATCCATGTAGCATATTTGTTTAGGGTTATACATGACGTTTCACATTGGATGATAACCCTTGTTTGTTATCTTTACATAAAGATGATGCTTAGTGCAATTAAGAGATAGTAGATATACTTCGGATGTGGATATGCTTAAGATTGTAGATGTACACATACAGTAGTTATGCTCGTGTTGATAATTATACTGCTACTGCTGATTATAATCATGATGCTAGCTATCTCATGTTGTTAGTTATGCTCATCATGTTAGCCATGCCTTTGTAACTAGAGATGCATATACCGCTAATCATGCTTATCCAAATAGTTGTGCTTATGTTGTAGCTCTTCTTATGATGTTGATATGTTAAACTTGTTAGACATGTTGATGTTGTTAGCTATGCATATGATACTAGACTTATTCATGATGTTAGAGAAGATCATGTTGTTGGACTCTTTATATTTTAATAGGGATATGAGAATAGTCTGGCTAATGAAGATAATTATTATCTACTCTTTTATGTATTTTATTAATCATCAGTGTTGTTGAGCTTATTTGTTATATATGATTAAACTATTTAAACTGTCTCATTACCTAAAAATGTTGGAATCAATAAATGTTGTTGGAGTTTATATCTCTTACTGGGACATGGGTCTCACACTTGTGGGTCGCCACATTTTTTTAGGTAATCAGAAGTGACGAAAACAGACTTGTGGCAGAAAAGAGGAGCTATAGTAATGAATATTTGAGAAAGTTGATTAGATGTCTAGTGTATCCTAGAGTTGTCCCTGTACTTTCAGGTCCGGGCAGGAAAAGTTTGTATATGGTGTTTCAAATGAATCAGACTTTTGTTAGCATATTAATTCTTGTTTGTGTGGCATATACGAATATTGTTCTCCTATGTATATATGTTGTGGCTAAGGCGATAGAAAAATTTGTATCAAATTCTTGGCATAGTATGGATAAAAGAAAGATGTTGGGATCTTATGCAAATGTTTTTGAGCATGTGATGATGTTGAAATCGGTTTTAATTTACCCATATTTTTGGGTATGTGATTAATTAGTTATCAATTATGCTTTATGTTTTGAGTAATTTCGTTTAGTGTAATGGGTTCTCACAAGTTGGTATCAGAGCTTTAGGTTCACTGAGTCTACCGGAACACTAGGACTTAGGACTAGGATGATGTCAAAATTAGGAATATGACATAAAAATATGGTGCATACTGACTAATCTCAGTATTTGGGTTCCCTGGCCAGGTATTCAATTATTGAAGAAAGGTAAGTATGGAACTCTTCGATTGTTATCTTTCTGATTACTCTGATCAAGTAGTCATTTTTAGACAATCTAAAGAGCATAATGAATAAGAAATCATGTTGTGAATATCTCAATCCTACCTTAAAGAAGATGAGAATTGCATCATAATCTATCAAAACTTGAATGTTTGGTAACTATAAGAGAAAGATACAACACCATGAAATCTAAATCTGAATACAAATAAGAAAAAGAGGAGTTCTTGAAGATGTGATTCAAGAAGATAATGAAGTAAAAGACATATAAGTCCATGCTTATAAAGTGATTCAAGGTATGAAATCCACATAAGATGGAGAGAACTCCTATAACAAGTACAAAATGAGAAGATAAATGGGAACAATGACAAAGGAATAAGGTGGAACCTGAGTTAATCTCACACCAACCTATGTGTGTAAGAAAGTGTTCATGTAAAATCAGCATAGCATGTGAAAGAAATTAAGGCAGATGATCCATGTTTAATGAAGAAAATGTGGAATATGATGATTTACCTGTTGATAAGTGGTTGAAAAACATAATAAAATAAGAGAACATACCCAAGTGTGATAAATAGTCATCAAGGAAGGAGTAATGATATATGTTAATTATGATGATTCCTATGCTAATGGCAAGGAACCCAAAATGAAAAGGGTAAAATGATACATAAGAAGTTGTAACTCTCATAATGAAAATAGAAATGGTTACCTTTTTGCTAGTGACCCTTGAACAATGTTGTTATGGTATGAGAGGTGTGTTTCCCTTTGTGTCTTTCCTTTCAAGGGCACAACTTTCAAGTGGATAATTGCCACTTGGTATGTGTGAATTCATTGTAAACGTGAGGGTGGATAGCTTATTATAGCATAAGGTTGTTTGGACTATGGTTCCAAGATCATAAAGTTTGTGATGATTTTGCTTTTGAGCCTTCGAATAATTAGGAAGACTCCTCTTATATGTCTTGATATTTTTTATGTTGGTAAAAGTGGATGAGATAATGATGTGAGTTCCTTATAGCACATGAGGTGGATACCAAGGTAATGAATCCTAGTATCCAAGATGTATCAGCAGTATGAGAAATATGAGAAGGTTGGAGATTTTTTTAAATGAACATTCCAAGTATTCCTCTCCCGTATAGAGAGAGATAGAGAGAGAGAGAGTTGATGATGATCCTATAAATGTTGTTTGGAAGGAAAAACAAAAGTGACTCTATAATGTTGTGTATGGTCTAGTGATAGTTGGGCAAGACCACTGTAAGGAGGCGGGATCACCCCCTTACTAAAAAAAATTGAATTTGAAGAATAGAATATCCATTCCAAACACACTCAAAGGTATGCTAGAATAGGTGCAAAATTTTCAAACTTCAATAAATGGTATTCAAAACAACCAAAGTATAGCAGTGAAATAAAAATAAAAACTATTTTCAATTTTCACAAAAGATTACAAAAGTACATCATAATATCCCATAAGGGTTTACATGTATGATACAACATAAGGATCTAAGTAGAGGGAAATCTAAACCATAACAACTTTGTCTCCAAGCTTTAACTCCTTAACTAGTCCAAAACTTCATGCCTTATCATCCAAGTCCTTCACCTAGGGTTGGAAGCATACCCCAGCAAGAAGAAAAAATAGATGACATCAGCAAAGGTTGGTATGTGCATATTAAATAGGAAATTGAGCAATATATGGAATAAAGGACATCAAATATAAAAGGCTTCCCATAGAAAAGATAAGGATCACCCAAATGGGTATCAAGAGAAAAGGAATTGAAATCATATGATAACAAAAGAATATTTGCCATTAATAAAAACATAAAGATTGTGCCACACAAGCACGTGTAAAAAATTAGGGCACACACCCCATATCATCAACCTACATGCATGTGAGATAAACATAGCCCTAGAACAATATAAATACAAAGGCGGCCAAGTCTCATAATCTTGAAACCTGATAGAGAAAGGAATATTCCCAATCTCCCAAATATATAAAACATGGGCCAAGAATCACACATCTTGCCATGTGTATGAGGTTTGTTTCCATCCCAAAAGAGCAGGAAATATCACATCTGCTCGGTAGGAAATAACACATCTTCCATAAAAACCAATGCAATTACACTACTCTAGTGCTACTGAGTCACATAGCATGTTAAATGTAGAGGCAAGTAGAAAGTATAGTCAGAATATATAAACTATTCACCACATAAGTGACCAACATATACATCCACCTCATAAGTGGGCAAAAGACATCACATGTGATCTTTTAGAGTTCCATCATGAATAAAGCATAAGATAAGAGTTTAAAAGAATATCCATGATCACATGATCAATATCAAATAAGGTAGTTCACATGAACCATGATTTTCAAAAGAAAAGACATTGTGTATATGATAATGTCCATAGGACAAAGAGAATGAATAAGCATAGTTGAATTGCTCAACATAGAAGAATAGGGGATACATCATACCTCAACTTTGGAGTTTAAATAGTCCAAGTCAGTCCTAGATCCAAGCCTAGGCCTCCAAATAACCTCTAGGGAAGGTGGACAGGTCCAATAAGTAAGGTTCCCAAGCTTAGAGAGGTTGATTTCTCCAACAAAGCTCCTATATCAAGCAAGAAGCACCTTCTCCACTTTAGAGGTGAAAAACCCTAACAAAAGAACATGGAGATGAGGTGTTTATGGGTTCTAGGTGGGGTTTAACCATGTAAGGCCATGGTTCCGACCAGGAGGAAGGTGGAAGGAGGACTAAAAATATTAAAATAGGGAAGGAAAGGAGGATACTTACTAGTTTTGGTCAAAATCACCAAGGAGGAGCTTAAGAAATCCTAAATAGAGAAATTTGGAACTAGGAGCATTCTTCACCAAGGTAGGCACCTCATTTTACCTTGTGATAGAACGTTCATGGGAAAACAGAGTAGGAATGGTGCTCTAAGCTAGAGGGAATAAAGGAGAGCAAGAGTTTTCGAATTGGGAGTTGGGAAGGGGTAGATATGGCTATATAAAGAAAGAGGTCAAGTATGAGGTGTCTATGAGACTTTCCATGTGTCATGTATAAGGGTGTCAATGGACATGCAAGCCTTTATGTATAAGGAATAATTCAATAACAAGGTGTCAAGTTACTTTCCATGTGTCCAATGCTAAGGGTGCCTATGGACATGCAAACCTTTATGGATAAGGAAGAAGTCAAGCATGAGGTGTCCATGGAGCTTTCCAAGTGTCCTTAGCCTAGGGATTTCATGGCCATGCAAGAGGATAGATCATAGAGGATTCTTGAATATCAAATGATGGTTTATGTACACTTATAAGCCATCCCAACCGACCTCCAATCAAAGAAATAACCCCATTGGTTGATAGCTTCTAAAGATAAGCTCATTTATAAAGAGAGTAATCCCTAAAATGCCCTTTGAAAGAAACACCTTCAAACCAAGGTGCAACTAGGCGCCCTATGGTTCAAAAACTCGAGAATGGTAAGGTAATATATAAGGATTATAATTCATGTGACAATTTGCAAAGAAAACCTCCCAATTGGGTAAATTGCATAAAAGTCCAGAATGTACCTAAAATTACTTAACTTGCACAAACAACATCCAAATTGGACCAAACATCATCCACATGTTATATTTGACGTTTTGAATATTAATTTTCCATTATTTTCATATTTTTAAGTTATATAATCACATTATTCATTATTTATTCCTTTTACTCATTTTTCTCTCCTAAACTTATCCTAATATTTCAAGGTTGTCCAAATTAGATGAAATTTGACATGTAGGCTATTTTTGATATGTAGATTTCGAATTTGAATTTTGTTTCCACTTTTGAGACTTATTTTTATGAGATATGTCATATGACCCATTAACGGCCCATTATTTAAATTATTCATCCAATTAAGTTCCTTATCTTCATATTACCACCAAAATGAGTTATGTGGCATATTTGATGTATCCATTATAAACCTAAGATTAATGTTAGAACATTAGGTTACATTAAGGTGATCTATACATGCATTATCTCATTGGGGTTATATTAAACATCTATTTAGGTCTTACCTTCAACCTTGTTTGGCTAAGTCTAAAATGTCAACTTCCAAGGTAGGGTCTGAGATATAGTATGTTACAACCACTATCAAGGATAGATGGTTTTTTGATACAATATATATAATTTTAGGATGATAGCTATAATTTAAAGTTGAAAGTTACTATTAGATTTGTACAGGTGGCACAACAAGTTTCTATGTTCCATATTTGTAAATGTCTTCTTATGTGGGGGTTTTTTGTGCTGACCCAAGATGAGATATGTATGAATGATGTAACATAACCAAGATATGAAAGTAACCATGTTAATGTAATAGGATAAGGTGCAAAGGAAGTACCCATTTTGTTTACCTTGGATTTCGGGGGCAAAATCCCTATTAGGGGTTCAAAGTTGTAAGATCCCTAAACTTGCTTAATGAGTTGAATAAGCTTAATTATCATAATTGAATTTATACCCATAATATAACTTTTTTATATGCTTTGAAATCATAAGGCAAGCTTAAGTTTCAAATTTGGTCCAATTTGGACACTGTTTGAGCAAGTTATGCAATTTTATGCACATTTTGGACTTTTATACAATTTACCAAATTGATAGGTTTTCCTTGCAATTTATCACTTGTATTATGTTCCTTGTATAATTTATCATCATTCTTGAGCTTTTTGAGCCATGGGCCACCTATTTAATCCTTGGTTTGAAGGTGTTTTATTCAAGGGTATTTTAGGGTTTACCCTTTCATGGATGAGCTACATTTAGTAGCTATCAACTAATAAATTATTTATTTTTCTTGGAAATTCAAGAAACGAGGGATAATCATGTATCTATGTATGGTGGGGGATCTTCTTGTGTGTGTGCTTGTATATTCTTAATAGTTTAAGGCCATGGACACTTGGAATGATACTAGAACTTCAACTTTTTCTTTTTCTTTTTCTTTATCTTAAAGTTTCATATACTTATCCCTAAGCTACAAAACGAGCCATTTTCTCTCCACAACTTTCCTCCTTCTATGAACCTCATTTTCCCTCTGTACTGCTGCGAATTTCCTATCCAAGGAAGAAGAAAGAGGGGATCTTCTTGGAAAAAGAATCTAGGGTTGCAATTGATTTCCTTTTAGGGTTTGAAAAGCTTCCTTCTAGTGATCTTGACCTAACAGAGTAAGAATACCCTTATTTCCTCCATTTATTTCTTTGTTATTCTTTCTCCTACCTTTCTCTAGGTCATAACCTTGTTGTTCCATGGTAGAAATTGCTTTAAATCTCTAAAACCCTACCTTTCTTACTCCTTATGCTTAGGGTTTGCTCATTTGATGAAGAAAGGTGCTAGATGGACGAGTTCACAGCTTATGCTTGGATTTCCTACCCTACTTTCTCATGTTTTCCTCTGTTTAGGAGTTTATCTTCTAATTAGAGGCAAGTTTTATAAGTTTCTCCACGTTTATTGCTTACCATAATCTTGCTAGCTCATGTTCTTGCTTGAAAATGATGATTCATGCACTAAACAACTATACTTGACTTGGATTTCTATTTTTATAATGTTCCCTATTCTTATTTCAGTTATATATTAATATGTGATAATGTGTACATTATTTCTAAGGTATAATATGACTTGGATCAAGTTGGTTTGACAACCTATGGTGCTAAGCACCTATCAACCAATGGTCAATTTTAGGGTTTTAAGTTGATTTCTTCTATAAACCCATGACCTGATGATGGTACCATTGCAACAACCCTATGGTGTTGTCTTCATGACAATTGATTGTGGTAACCAAGAGTGTCAACTGACTCTGACCCCTTAGGTCATGTTTTGGCCTAATTAGAAGCCTACTATGTAACAACTAAGTATCGTAATGATGTTATCAATCAATGGTGATATTAGTTTGATATTTGATGTTGATTAATGAATATAGTGTTGACCTAACAACCTATGGTGACTTAATGGTCACTAATGATGGTGGATCAGGTATCCAAAACCTATGGGGAGTTAATCATATAGTTATAGCATCAATTAAGCCTTAGACCAATGGTTTCTTGGGTCACTTGATGCAATGGTCGGACCTATAATGTAATCGATGGTTTTAAAATATGAACTTGACCCAATGGTCAAGTTCTAATGTTTATTCCTCTAATAAAGTGGAATGATGGCTAATGTAATATGTTGGTCCTAATAATGTGACTTAGATGGTATCCTTTATATGATCAACTTAAGGAGCTTACTTGTTGACAATGGATGGCTTGTTTTAAATGAACAGTCGATTGTGGGTTTTACCCTACTCTCAAAAGAACCCTTATTGTTGTTAACCAAAGGATTTCTATGGTTAAATGGTGAATTTTATAGATCACAACTCAATAACATCATAGATGATTCATTCAAGGTGTTTACTTATGTAAACAACCAATGGTCTTACCTTTTAAACATCTAAGTGTTCTAGGTGACATTGTGGTATGGTGATATGGGTTGAATGATGATGGAACAAATGGAGGGTTACCCTTAATAAGGTAGTCTTACCTATTCACTCATATGAATAGAAGGGATGATAACCATATTGTGTTGATATGTAACCCTAATGAGGTATAGCTTGTTATACCTAGATTTATTATAACTAAATGATGGTAATTGGGTATGAATAGTCCTTGAATGACTAATACAATCATGGAGTACTCTGTTACTATTGTTGAAGCCCTAATATGCAATAACCCGATGGTTACACCTTGATTTATGTGTGGGTGCATACTCGAGAATAGTATGGAATGTTATGGTGATGCTTCACCTTATGCATCCATGATCCAATGGGGATGTCGTGAGTTAGGGTTTGGGTATGAGTAATGATTAGTAACATTTATATAATTTATCTTGTGAACCTAACTCTAATGCAAATAGATAAAGATGAGTATTCATGTTTAACCTTCTTATATGATGGCATGATGGTGAAATAACCTCCTTAATATGATCATAACCTTAATGTGTTAATTGGTGGTTATCATAGCCACATGGTTGATACTTACTTATGCTAAACATGTGCATTATGAATATGATGAGGGTTAATCATATCTAGATTCCTTGCATTTTGATGTAATAAAGGAATGTTCTTAATATTAATATAACCCTACTATGATTGTTTATGAATATCTCCTAGCTCATTAATGCAATATTGTGCTGATCTGGTATATTATATGTAAGTGATGTTGTTGAGCCTTGTTATAAGGCATGGAAAGATAATGATGATATTACAGGGAATAGTATGATGGTCTTAATGGCCTTTGGGCATGGTTGAGCCCTGAATGAGGTGTAATCCTCTTGTGTTGATAAGGGTCGATACTCTGTGATATTGTGAAAAGGATTTATATCTTGTGATAGTATGATGACTAGTGTGATCTCATGAATGGCAAGTGAATAGTACCATGTGATGATGAGATGAGAAATTATGTTTCACAAGTTTTATATCTTTTGAAGTTGTGATACTTATATGCTTGATAGAAGTGAATTAGGGTTTGTATGTCCACTTGTTTGATGCAGCCTTAATTCACCCAATTGGAGATAACTAATCAAGTAAAACTCTAATCATGTAGTGCCCTATGCCATAGAACCATCATCAGTGTCAGAACTTGCTGGATGGCAAAATGAGTATTCCTAAGGGAAACTCGGAGTGCATACTATTGAGTATGTGGGGTGCTTGTCATCCTGACACCAAGTGTTTTGGGAGGATGGTTGCGGTCATACCTAGCCCTCTTTTTAAAAAATATTTTGGTCGGGTCTCAATGATTATTATATGATTTGATTAGAGTACCACTGTGCTTGTACCTCAATGATTGGGTTTGAATACCCTAGATGCTAGCATCGTGACCTATACTGTTGCAACCCCAATTTTTGGGTTCATTTGGTGAGAAATGTAATTTCTCCTATTAAAGATATTTGAACAAATAATGATATAATTTTTTTGTAATAAATGAATTTCGTGTATGATAGCCTTGCATGCTTTCTTGATGGGCCTTATTGGCCATTAAGCCCAACTGAAAGAAAAAGAAAAAGAAATGAAAAAGGAATTCAATGGGATAATGGGATATATAAGAAAATGAATAATGGATGATTAAAAGGCTAAAGATATTTTCCCAAAAATAGAATTTCGAGTTATAAAGGTTCCTTGGGGTTCAAGGAACTCAGGATAATTATATAATAGCAAGGGAAATAAAGAATATGAGGAAAATATGAATAAAAGGGTGTTTTCTTGCAACTAAAGAAAAGGAACCGTTTAATTAAGATAATGATCCCAATTTTTGCAGGATGAAAGATAAAATCATAAAAGAGGTTCCCTTAAAATTGAGGCAAAAAGGAGTTAAGAATTATCAAATTTTCAATATTATCTTCAAAATAGTATTTTCCTTGAGAATTTGGAAAATCTTTCCCTTTTCATTTAAGCGTGGTTGATAGTGGTTGTTGGATCTTGATCCAACCAACCTGGCTCATCATCTAGAGTCCCATAGGGACGTGGACTGTAGCACGATCACAGGGGACTTTCCCCTCCATTCCCAATCGATCCAGCGCATGTGCGCGCTTGGAAGGAGTCCCAATGACTTCGGTATGAGGTTGCGAACCTTCCAGACCCTATTTTGATGAGCTATTATCGTGTCTTCGAGAAACGCCCAATTGGGCTGTGATCTGAGGTGGAAGTAGGGTTGGGGGAACCCTAGAGAGGCCTCTACACCCTATAAATAGGGTCCCTCTTGGATCCTCACACCTTCACGATTCCGCACAGCTACTCGATTAGCTCCAAAACCCTCTCTTGCGCTCAACTGGCCCCGCTCCGGCGAGCTTCAGCCGTGCCACCGCCGCATGGTTCGAAGAACAAAGGAAGAGGAAGGACAAGCAGCAGTTGTGCGATTGTGGTCCATCGTGGACTCGCAAGGGAATCCGGCGATCCAGGTTCGGCGCGCCTAACTTATCCGCGTAGTGGAGTGGTTTAACGCAGAGTGTTTGATCAAGGGTCCACCGTGGACCAAGGAGCATCCAACGAACGGCAGAGAGCGGTATGGCGCGCAACTCAGTTAGTGGAGCTAGCCATTTCGAAGCGTCAGATTGATCAGCGGACCAGCGGTGCACCAATCCGACGACCAAGAATTTTTGGTAAATATCTCTCTCTGATCAAAATTTTAGGAAATTGTGTTTCCTTACAAAATTGATAGAGAACGTTAGGAATATCCAATGAAGGAACATTATACATGAAAGTTGTATAGAAAAATACGAGGAACATGATAAAAATACTTTGAGAACCTAGTTCTACCTCGTTTTGCATAAGTGCTTTAATTTGATAGAAAAGTGTATTTAAAAGTAATTAGAAACCCTAATGGTGTATAAAGAATGCATCTTTGTAAGTTAATGGGTTAATTAGAAAGGTAATAACATGTTGATGCTTATGATGAAGTTTTCATCCGTTTTGAATACAAAATTGATTACTTTAGGGTTCCATATGATTTAATGAACCTTGAACCCTAATTGTGGTAATTATGACCCTTAATGATTTTACTTGGTCAAACTCATGTACAAAACTGAGATATGATGGTTCTAATCAATTTAGAGTACAAAATTCCTTAATTCTGGATAAATACCCTAAAAGTAGTGATTAGGGTTTTCTCTTGAATAAAAGGTAGAATTATGGAAAATTGAGTTCATATGTGTTTAGACCATAATGAACTTTGAATTAATGATAAATGCATATAATGATCTTGTCATGGATTAAAAGGATAAAAGTAGTAGCTTTGATGAAAAAGAGGCTTAATAAAATTAATTGCCTTTAAATCCGAGAATAGGGTTATATGTTGTTAAGATAACCTTAATGTTGAAGAATAGATAAGATAATAAGGGTTTATGAGTAATGGTATAAAATTAGGGTTTAAAATAGTAAGAGATGAAGGGAAACCCTAATTTCCAAGGAAACCCTAAAATTGGAATAGAAACCCTAAGGAATAAGAAGGAATTGGATAAGTTTTGATAAAATGTAGTTGGAATGTTTATTTCAGGGAGTCTGTGCAATTTGCTTGATTGATTGGATTTTCTCTCTCTACAAAGTTATTTCTGTATCCGAATCTGCATAATAGGTATGTGGTTACGCTTATGATTATCCTGACTGGTTTTCTGAGGATTTTATCGACGTTTCCCTCATGGCTGAAATAAACTGTTGGATGCTTTTATTTCATGCAAATATAGAGTGACTATGATTATCACTATGATTATACATATATAACTGGCGAGATTTGGGTCCACCCATGTGGCTATGTAAGGGCTAAAAAGGATAACCTAGAGTAAGGTCTAGGCTATCATAAGTTAGAAACTGGGCTACACATGTGTAGTGCCATGAGACTCTTAGCTTGCCATGAGTTAAGGAGTGGGCTATTTACGGGTAGTACCATGTGACTCAGCCCTAGAAACTGATTCACTTGTTAGGTGAAATCATGAGGGGTATAATGGGGATCTACCTTAAGGGTGGTAGTGTCCAAGTCCACTGCAGGGACAGTGCGAGGGATAGGGTACACATGGATCGTGTAGTTATATTTAAAACGAAAAATTGTTTGTTAAACTGTAATTGATTGCAATACATTGTTACGAATAATTGCATGATTATTGCTTCCCCCCACATACCAGCTTCGGCTGACTGACATTTTGTTTGTCGGCGTTTTAGGTACAAGCCAAAAAGACAAACATTAAATCGTCATATTGTGAAATACATGAAGTAAAATACAAGGAGGATTAGTTAGAATAGATTCCATAAGTGGATAGAAGTTTAGAGAACCAAGTTTTCAAAAAGGTATGCAAAAGTTTATTTTCTTACAGTTTTCCCGTTTAGTATGTTAAAATTTGATAATTATTCTTGGTTAATTGCCAAATCTTTGATCCGGAAGTTATGGGTGCGGCTTTGACCTCTAGGTCTCCCTTAATTGGGGGTTATCGGGAGGTGGGGTCGTAACATTTGGTATCAGAGCGTAGGTTCCTCACTTATCCATTTATAATTATTAAATTTTACAAACTCCATAGAACCCACGGGAGTTATTAGAGGATTATCCAAAAGACGGAGGTGTTTAGAAAAGGATCACGACCGGGGGCTGGCAATATTTTCCTCTGCACCGCTAGTCGGAATATGAGGACTCCCGGATCTGTGTGACTGCTTGGCCAACGTCTTAGGGTATGAATCGAAATAAGATACCTTTAGGAATTTCTCATCTTATTCATCCATTCTCATCATAATTTCTGTTAAGGACCTTAAGGATTAGGGTTTCCTCTCTTCTCTTCACCCTCTTGAGGTATGGGTCAGGTTAATAAGGTCTAAGGAATCCTCTACCAAATTAATGAAAAGCGTGTAAATAAGATGTCATGGACATAAGCTTAATATATTAAGCACAAAAAAAGAATATATACCTGCTTAGGTCGTATGACATAAGTTGTCATGTCCTCAGAAGAGAAATGAGGCTGGACCTTCTTGTCAAGAGGATAAGTAAAGAGAGTTAGTCTTGGAGATAGAGATCTCCATTGCAAGTAGAGACCTGGCACATCCTCTGAGGATGATGCTAACCTTAACCCTAAGTGAAGGTTAGAGAGAGAGATGGCATGATGAGTTAGACCAGGTGTTTGAAAGGACATGCCTTTGGGATGCCATATGATCCATGGGTGACCTAGCACCTTTGGCAACCCAACCCTGTGAAGGGTCGTGCATGTTAGGGTAAAGGATAGCTCTTTCGATAATGTTGTTAGTGAAGGACTTGTAGAAAACCTATGGGCTTATGCGAGTAGGGCATAACATGCACCCAGGGTACGTTAGTAGTGTGAGCAATAGGTTGAAACCCTGACCAAGAGAGTATGAAGGATGGCTTATGAAATAAGCATAAAGAACTATGGATAACCTTCAGCGAACATAAGTTGAACATAGGCTTCATCCAGGTAGGGGCATGCTTCTGAGGTTGATCCTTCATGAAGAGAGGACCTCTAATGGTGAGGTTGGTAGTAGGGTTAGCTCTAGAAAGAGAGAGCAGGAACCAAACAAGAAGGTTGGAGTACTAGACTCTGAGATATGAGGAAAAGTAGGGAGTTGAAGATGATGCGACCTAAGTGGATGATAGTGGTTGCCTTATGCTTGACCCCTAGAGGCTGATGATATCTTGGTTTCCTTTAGAAGAACCAAACCCTAGAGAGAGGATGAGGCTTCTGGCACCTATGTGCATATGGTCTAAGTGGTTACCTTCCAAAAAATAGGGAAGAAGAAGTTTTGTATACCCTGGAGAGGTTTAGTAACAGGTTATGAGGCCTTGTACCTTGTTGTTTGTCCTCGAGGAAGACTCAATGTTAAAGTGTCGATCGAGGAAAAAGGATGACCCGATACATGTTTCGTTTGTGGTTAAGAGGATTGAGCATCCAGTTGGACACCCAAAAAGTGAACCTAGGGTTCCTAGGCCTAAGAGGGGAAGTGGTGTACCTAATGCTCATGATGAGAGTTGAGTTTCTATAGATGCGAGCATGGTACTCCTTATGTTCAGAGGAAAGGAAAACCCCTTACGTTTAGGTATGTTTGGAAAACCCCTCCCAGCTAAGTTGATGACATGGGAAGGTATGACCTTGATCTAATGTTGAAGAATGAGAACCCAGATGACCTAGCCTGGTTTAGTGGTCTGCTTGTGCCTTAATAGCTTACTAAGGTTAAGCATATGGATGTAAACCCTATACCTAAGGATGTTTGTGACCTTGTGGCCAAGAGTTATAGTTACCTCTCATCCTGGGAGAGGGACCCTTTTGTAGGGTGTATACCAGTTTTTTTGGCTAAGGTAACCTAAAGAGGTTTCATAAGATCCTGAGAAGCTAAGTAAAAAGTACAGGGTATGAGAAGGAACCTGTAGACCCATAGATATCCATCTCTAAGTGCATGTGGATGTGTTACCATGGAGGTAACCAGTATGGGGCCTGACCAAGGTAGGCAGGTCACCATGACCCTTATGAAAGGATGATAGGCAGCCCAGGAATGCAGAGAGAGATGATGAAGGCTTGGGTAAGGTTCTAAGTTGAACATGTACTATAATGGAATCCCAAGTCTATCCTAGGGTCAGGTAGGGATAAGACCGATGCAAGTAGGAGTTGCCTAAAATCCTAGTTGCACATGACCATAGGGTGGGGAGGTAACAGCTATCATTGTCTGAGGGCCATGGGTTAGGAGATTGATCACCTTCATGAACTCATGGGACCCAAAGGGCAGATGAGTAGGGCACTCTCTGGATGCATAAGGGAAGAGGGATGACCCCAAAAGTGATGGCACCCTATAGACCATGAGGTGATGACCAAGGATTGTGTGTAAAACCAAGTAGGTTCGAGACCGGTTTTCCATGGAAGTAACTTTGATATCATGATCTTTGTGATGTAGAGACATATGTGGCACGTTGCAACTTAGATGTAAAGGTGTATTGGCAAGGTGGGATGCACCATCTCTACTCTTGGAACATGAAGAAATCTGTGTTTGGACGGCCGCCAAATGCTTATTTCCTCTTGTTATGGGAGGGAGAGATGGGAAAGTACGTATGCCATGTACCAAGGATAAAAGATGATGTGGTGTGGAACATGGCCACGAGATATGAGGACAGAGAAGATAACACACCTTGGTAAAGTGAATGATACATGGATGGTTTGCAAACACTAAGAGGAATAAAGTAGTCACCTTATGAGGATGTTTTTATCATGAGATATGAGTCATACAAGGTTGAGTTTTGATCAATAAGAAGATTGGCTCAAAGTGTTCTAAATGAAGTTAGACTTAAAGTTCGAGTTTGAGATGATAAGTGAAATACATGGAAGTGTATGTCTTCAATTTTTCCTAATACCTAAGGATGTGAAGTGGTAATGGATGCTATGGTTGAGATATACCTGACTAGTTTGGCTAGAAGCTAGAAGATGTTGTTAGGCTAACCCTAAGTTTGAAAAGGAGATATGTTTGGCTAATACTCAGATGTAATGAGATCTGTTGAACAAGTTAATGGTTGTTTAGTTAGCCAGCCTAGGCCTTGATGCAATGAAGGGATGGTTGTAGAACCTCAAATGCACTTGTTTGGAAAGGAAGGTGATGAAACCCGACTAGAGTGGTTTAGGGTTTCTGAGGAATCGATCTTGAGGAAACATGACATATAGCAAATCATGATTGAAGATCACCATACATTGTGGTACTACCAAGATAATAAGTGACAGTAGTACTTTAGATGCCCAAGATGAGGCTGCATGTGGTATGTTGCCATGCATGGCAGGAGGTCAAGGATGAGCACCGGTAACCCAGTGCATTGATATAAAGGATAAAGAGTTCCCCGAAAGGGAAATGGAGTTCATCTCTATGGATGTTGTAAGTATCCCTAGGACAAAGGAAGGTCGAGATGCAATATGGGTTATGGTAGATTGCCTTTCCTGGATGACATGAGAAAGAAAGAATTATGTCAATGGACAGATCTCGTTGAACTACCCATGAGAGAGATGGTTCAACTACACCATGATGCGAGTTCAAAGGTTCTTGAGTTTGACCTAAAGGTTCCCTTCCAAAAGGTGGAAGTAGGTACATGAAGAACTCGATGTTAGTATAGTTTATCATCCCTAACTAATGGTTAGTATGATCCAGACTAAAGGGTCTGATGAGAGCATATGTGCTCATTCAGAGTGATAGCTTGAGACAGTTCTTGTACTTTGAAAGATGTGATGATGAACACCATAGCCAGTATCAGGATTTAAAGAAGCTCTGTAAGGGAGGTTGTGTCGGTAACCACTTTAGTAAGGTGATGTTGGTGAAAGGACCATGTGATGGTTAGAAAAGGGCCATAGTGCGTGTAGATGAAGTCACTTTGATCGTGCAATGGCTGAAAGGAGCCTAGAGACAATAAGAGTCACGAGTAGATGCAAAGTAGACTGACATGCAGTTCACTGTGGGAGAATATGTGACACAAAAATCTGACCCCTCTAAGTTAGAGCTAAGAGAGTCGAGTCCCCGATGCATGGGTTCTTTTGACATGGTTTGGTGGAGACGGTTAAGTTTGACCTTACCCCTCAGGATAAAGAAATGTGTGATGAGTTCCAGATGTCCAAGTGAGTGCACTATGTGAGGTACCCCAACCATGTGCTGAGAAATGAACCTAGTGAGCTCCAAGGGAGGCTGAAATGGCTTGAGTCACCTGTGCAGTTTATAGATGCCAGGATGAAAGAACTCAGAGAAAAGAATATGTGATGATAAAGGTTCGTTGGAAGTGCCATGAGTACGGTAAAGCCACATAGGGGCCAATGATGGACATGGAAAAGTCTTATCCTGAATTGTTTATTTGCTTGATTAGAATTTTGAGGACAAAATTCCTATAAGAGGGGAAGGATGTTGCAACCCCAATTTTTGGGTTCATTTGGTGAGAAATGTAATTTCTCATATTAAAGATATTTGAACAAATAATGATATAATTTGTTTGAAATAAATGAATTTCGTGTATGATAGCCTTGCATGCTTTCCTGATGGGCCTTATTGGCCATTAAGCCCAATTGAAAGAAAAATAAAAAGAAATGAAAAAGGAATTCAATGGGATAATGGGATATATAAGAAAATGAATTAAGGATGATTAAAAGGCTAAAAGATATTTTCCCAAAAATAGAATTTCGAGTTATAAAGGTTCCTTGGGGTTCAGGGAACTCAGGATAATTATATAATAGCAAGGGAAATAAAGAATATGAGGAAAATATGAATAAAAGGGTGTTTTCTTGCAACTAAAGAAAAGGAACCATTTAATTAAGATAATGATCCCAATTTTTGCAGGATGAAAGATAAAATCATAAAAGAGGTTCCATTAAAATTTGAGGCAAAAAGGAGTTAAGAGTTGGGATTTATCGATTTTTCAAGATTATCTTCAAAATAGGATTTTCCTTGAGAATTTGGGAAATCTTTCCCTTTTCGTTTAAGTGTGGTTGATAGTGGTTGTTGGATCTTGATCCAACCAACCCGGCTCATCATCTAGAGTCCCAGAGGGACGCGGACTGTATCACGATCACAGGGGACTTTCTCATCCGTTCCCAATCGATCCAGCGCATGTGTGCGCTTGGAAGGAGTCCCAATGACTTCGGTAGGAGGTTGTGAACCTTCCAGTCCCTATTTTGATGAGTTGTTATTGTGTATTCAAGAAACGCCCAATTGGGCTATGATCTGAGGTGGCAGCAGGGTTGGGGGGAACCCTAGAGAGGCCTCCACACCCTATAAATAGGGCCCCTCTTGGATCCTTGCACCTTCATGATTCCGCACGGCTACTCCATTAGCTCCAAAACCCTCTCTTGCGCTCAATTGCCCCCGCTCCGGCGGGCTTCAGCCGCGGCACCGCTACGTGGTTCGAAGAACAAAGGAAGAGGAAGGACAAGCATCAGTCATGCAATTGCGGTCCATCGTGGACTCGTAAGGGAATCCGACAATCTAGGGTCGGCGCGCCTAACTTATCCGCGTAGTGGAGTGGTTTAACGCAGAGCGTTTGATCAAGGGTCCACCGTGGACCAAGGAGCATCCAACGACCGGCAGAGAGTGGCGGGGCGCGCAACTCAGTTAGTGGAGCCAGCCATTTTGAAGCATCAGATTGATTAGCAGACCCGCGGTGCACCAATCCGACGACCAAGAATTTTTGGTAAATATCTCTCTCTGATCAAAATTACAGGAAATTGTTTTTCCTTGCAAAATTAATAGAGAACGCTAGGAATATCCAACGAAGGAACATTATACATGAAAGTTGTATAGAAAAATACGAGGAACATGATAAAAATACTTTGAGAACCTAGTTCTACCTCGTTTTGCAAAAGTACTTTAATTTTATAGAAAAGTGTATTTAAAAGTAATTAGAAACCATAATGGTGTATAAAGGATGCATATTTGTAAGTTAATGGGTTAATTAGAAAGGTAATAACCTGTTGATGCTTATGATGAAGTTTTTATCCATTTTGAATACAAAATTGGTTACTTTAGGGTTCCATATGATTTAATGAACCTTGAACCCTAATTGTGGTAATTATGACCCTTAATGATTTTAATTGGTCAAATTCATGTACAAAACTGAGATATGATGGTTCTAATCTATTTAGAGTACAAAAATCCTTAATTCTAGATAAATACCCTAAAAGTTGTGATTTGGGTTTTCTCTTGAATAAAAGGTAGAATTATGGCAAATCGAGTTCATATGTGTTTAGACCATAATGAACTTTGAATTAATGATAAATGTGTATAATGATCTTGTCATGGATTAAAAGTATAAAAGTAGTAGCTTTGATGAAAAATAATAAAATTAATTGCCTTTAAATCCGAGAATAGGGTTATATATTGTTAAGATAACCTTAATGTTCACCAAAAAAAAAAGATAACCTTAATGTTGAAGAATAGATAAGATAATAAGGGGTTATGAGTAATGGTATAAAATTAGGGTTTAAAATAGTAAGAGATGAAGGGAAACCCTGAAATTGGAATAGAAACCCTAAGGAATAAGAAGGAATTGGATAAGTTTTGATAAAATGTAGTTGGAATGTTTATTTCAGGGTTTCTGTGCAATTTTCTTGATTGATTGGATTTTCTCTCTCCAAAGTTATTTCTGTATCTGAATCTGCATAACAGGTATGTGGTTATGCTTATGATTATCCCGACTAGTTTTCCGAGGATTTTATTGACGTTTCCCTCATGGCTGAAATAAAATGTTGGATGCTTTTATTTCATGCAAATATAGAGTGACTATGATTATCACTATGATTATACATATATAACTGGCGAGATTCAAGTCCACCCTTGTGGTTATGCAAGGGCTAAAAAGTATAACCTAGAGTAAGGTCTAGGTTGTCATGAGTTAGAAACTGGGCTACACATGTGTAGTGCCATGAGACTCTTAGCTTGCCATGAGTGAAGGAGTGGCTATCTACGAGTAGTGCCATGTGACTCAGCCCTAGAAACTGATTCACCTGTTAGGTAAAATCATGAGGGGTATAATAGGGATCTTCCTTAAGGGTGGTAGTGTCCAATTCCACTGTAGGGGCAGCGCAAGGGATAGGGTACACATGGATCGCGCAGTTATATTTAAAACGAAAAATTGTTTGATAAATTTGTTCAAAAAAATTTTGTTTGTTAAACTGTAATTGATTGCAATACATTGTTATGAATAATTGCACGATTATTGTTTCCCCCACATACCAGCTTCGGCTGACCGATGTTTTATTTGTTGGCGTTTTAGGTACAAGCCAAAAGGACAAACAGTAAATCGTCATATTGTGAAATACAGGAAGTAAAATACAAGGAGGATTAGTTAGAATAGATTCCATAAGTGGATAGAAGTTTATAGATCCAAGTTTTCAAAAAGGTATGCAAAAGTTTATTTTCTTACAGTTTTCCCATTTAGTCTGTTAAAATTTGAATTATTCTTGGTTAATTGTTGAACCTTTGATCTGGAAGTTATGGGTGCGGCTTCGACCTCTCGGTCTCCCTTAATTGGGGGTTATCGGGAGGTGGGGTAGTAACATATACCAAGGTGAGCTAGTTACAGGACTATATGTTGCTATTTTGCAGATTGACTATATGTCATTGCGGTGCAGACTCGTACTGACCGAGTATGGAGAAGATCTTGGATTCTGGCTCTTCCTAGATCCTATATGGAACTGATTGCGACCAAGCGGTGGTCAGTTGGACTTTGAGTGGTATGACTCAAACTCCCCAGGGCATAATAAAAGATGAAATACAGTCGTGTAGCATATTTGTTTGGGGTTATACATGACGTTTCACATTAGATGATAACCCTTGTTTGTTAGCTTTACATAAAGATGATGCTTAGTGAAATTAAGATATTGTAAATATACTTAGGTTGTGGATATGCTTAAGATTGTAGATGTGCACATATAGTAGCTATGCTTGTGTTGATAACTATACTGCTACTACTGATTATAATCAAGATGTTATCTATCTCATGTTGTTAGTTTTGTTTATCATGCTAGCCATGCCTTTGTAACTAGAGATGCATATACTACTAATCATGCTGATCCAGATAGTTGTGCTTATGTTGTAGCTCTTTTTATGATGTTGATATGTTCAACCTGTTAGACATGTTGATGTTGTTAGCTATGCATATGATACTATACTTATTCATGATGTTAGAGATGATCATGTTGTTATACTCCTCATATTATTAATAGGGACATGAGAATAGTCTGGATAATGAATATAGTTATTATCTTCTCCTTTATATATATTTTAATCATCAATGTTTTTGAGATTATTTGTTATATATGATTAAACTGCTTAAACTGTCTCACTGCCTAAAAATGTTGGAATCAATAAATGTTGTTGGAGTTTATATCTCTTGATGGGACATGGGTCTCACCCTTGTGGTTCACCACATTTTTTTAGGTAATCGGAAGTGATGAAAACAAACATGTAGAAACAAAGAGGAGCTATAGTAATGAATCTTTGAGAAAGTTGATTAGATGTCTAGTGTGTCCTAGAGTCATCCCTATACTCTCAGGTTCGGGCAGGAAAAGTTTGTATATGGCGTTTCAAATGAATCGGACTTTTGTTAGAATATTAATGCTTGTTTGTGTGGCATATACGAATATTGTTCTCATGTGTATATATGTTGTGGCTAAGGTAATAGAATAATTTGTATCAAATTCTTGTCATAGTATGGATAAAAGAAAGATGTTGGGCCCTTATGCAAATGTTTCTAAGCAGGTGTTGACGTTGAAATTGGTTTTAATTTATCCATATTTTTTGGTATGTGATTAATTAGTTATCGATTGTGCTTTATGTTTTGAGTAATTTTATTTAGTGTAACGGGTTCTCACAACTTTCTATCACAAATCAATGTCTAGTCAGAAAGGACCATTCAAACATTAGAAGATATATTGAGGACATGTGTGCTTCAGTTTCTTGGAAGTTGAGATATTCATTGATCCTGATTGAGTTTGCCTAAAACAGTAGTTACCAGATGAGTGTAAACATGGCACTATATGAGGCTTTGTATGAAAGGCATTGTAGGCCACCTCTTTGTTGGTACGAGGCAAGTGAGATCACTTATTGGGACCTAAGTTGGTTCAACAAGCTACAAAGAATATTAAAGTAATCAAGGAACGGTTGAAGGCAACTTTAGAGAGACAAAAGTCATATGCATACAATCACCATATACCGTTGGAGTTCCAAGTTGGAGACTGGGTGTATATCTCAAAGTATCCCCTTGAAAGGTTTTTTTGAGGTTTGGTAAGAGATTTAAGTTAGTTCCTAGGTTCATGGGACCTTACCCTATCTTATCTTGAGTGTGACAAGTGTCTTACATGTTGGAGTTACCTCCAAAGTTACACATGTTGCACATTGTGTTCTACGCTTTGATGTTGAGGGAGTGTCATATGGATACATATTAGATGATACAACTTGTCGAGGTGGAGCTCTATGAGGATGTTTCATATGTCGAGGGTTCATTTTTTATCCTATATATGAGTGTGTAGAATATTAGGAAGAATGATATAGCCTTAGTAAAGGTTTTGTGGCATCATCTTGGTGTAGAGGAAGCTACATGTGTAAGACCCCTAACATTGTTTAAAGTATTGAACAATCCTAATTATCCTAAATAAGTTCTTAAACCCTTAATCAAACCATATGAGGTTCTTTGATATCGTATTACAAGCTTAAGTTTCAAGTTTGGTCCAGTTTGGACATTGTTTGTGCAAGTTATGCAATTTTGTGCACATTTTTTACTTTTCTACAATTTACCCATATCAGAGGTTTTCTTTGCAATTTTTCAAGCTGTTTATGTTCCTTATATATTTTCTTATCATGCTTTATCTTTTTGGTCCATGAGGCACCAATTTGTACCTTGGTTTGGTGGTGTTACTCTTCTAGTGTTGAGTTAGGGTTTACCCTTCATGGATGAGCTACCTTGAGATGCCATCAACCGATGGTCCCCTGATTGGTTGACATCCTATGGTCATCACCAGGTGTTGAAAACTGATGGTTATCTCTAGAGGTAGTAGGTCGATGGTTTTCTATGAGAACCCGTTACATGAAACGAGATTACTCAAAACATAAAACACAATCAATCACTAATTAATAATATACCCAAAATATGGGTAAATTAAAACCGATTTTAATGTCGTCGCCCACTCATAAACATTTGCATAAGAGCCCAAAATCTTTCTTATATCCATACTATGCTAATAATTTGATATAAATTTTTCTATCGTCTTAGCCACCACATACATACACAGGAGAACAATATTCATATATGCCACACAAACAAGCATTAATATGCTAACAAAAGTCTGATTCATTTGAAACACATATACAAACTTTTTCTCACCCAGACTTGAGAGTACAGGGACGACTATAGGACACACTAGACATCAAATCAACTTTCTCAAAGATTCATTACTATTGCTTCTCTTTACTGCCACATGTTTGTTTTCATCACTTCCAATTACCTAAAAAATGTGGTGAACCACAAGAGTGAGACCCATGTCCCAGCAAGAGATATAACCTCCAACAACATTTATTGATTACAACATTTTTATGTAATTAAATAGTTAAGCAGTTTAATCAGATATAACAAATAAGCTCAGCAGCACTGATGATTAACAAAATACATGAAGGAGCAGATAATAACTATCATCATTAGCCAGACTATCATCCTTTATCTTGTTGACAATATAAGCAATTCAGTAGCATATGCATATCTAGCATCATGATAAAGTCTAGTAACATAGAATATCTATCATTATGAATAAGTCTAGCCACATAAGCATAGCCAACAACATTAGCATGTCTAATAGGTTGAACATATCAACATCATAAAAAGAGCTAGCAACATAAGCACTCTGGATAAGCATGATTAGCATTATATTCACCTCTAGTTACACAGGCATGTCTAGCATGCTAAACATAACTAACAACATGAGATATCTTGCATCATGATTATAATTAGCAGTAGCAGTATAGTTATCAACATAATCATGGCTATTATATGTATGCATCTACAATCTTAACTATATCCACAACATAAGTATATCTACTATCTCTTAATTGCACTAAGCATCATCTTTATGTAAAGAGAACAAACAAGGGTTATCATCCAATGTGAAGTGTCATGTATAACCCTAAACAGATATGCTATACGGTTGTATTACATCTTTTATTATGCCCTGAGGAATTTGAGGACACCATACAAACTTCAATTGACCACTGCTAAGTCGAAATCAGTTACATACAAGATTTAGGAAGAGCCGAACTCCTAAGATCTTATCCGCCCTCGGTCAGTACGGGTCTGCCACAGTGACACATAAGTTCAAGCTACTAACAACCTAGTCTATCCTTGGTATAGGTCATGACACTGGTGAAAGGAGGTGGGTACGCATACCCTACCATCTGAGGTACAACCGCAGTTGTCCTCCAATCTTGTCACATATATAATCACTGAGACACAACCACAACCGTTCTCAATCACATTAGATGTATAAGGCATGACCATATCCAACCTCTACAATATACATTGTGGATGACAAGGATATATCCTCAACTTGCTACCCCTACATACTCAACAGTGTGTGCTCCGAGTTTCCCTTAGGAATACTCGTTTCACCATCTGGCAAATTCTGACACTCAGATGGATCTATGGCACAGGGCACTACATGATTAGAGTTTCACTTGATTAGTTGTGCCAATTGGGTGAATTAAGGCTGCATCAAACAAGTGGACATACAAACCCTAATTCACTTCTAACAATCAAATAAATATCACAACTTCAAAAGATATAAAATGTGTGAAACATAATTTCTCATCTCATCATCACAGGGTACTATTCACTTGCCATTCATGAGACCACACTAGTCATCATACTATCACAAGATACAAATCCTTTTCACAATATCATAGGGTATCAACCCTTATCAACACAAGAGGATTACACCTTATTCAGGGCTCAACCATGCCCAAAGGTCATTAAGACCATCATACTATCACGGGATATAAATCCTTTTCAAAATATCATAGGGTATCAACACAAGAGGATTACACCTCATTTAGGGCTCAACCATGCCCAAAGGTCATTAAGACCATCATACTATTCCCTGCAAGATCATCATTATCTTTCCATGCCTTATAACAAGGCTCAACAACATCACTGACATATAATACACCAGATCAGCACAATATTGCATTAATGAGCTAGGAGATATTCATAAACAATCATAGCAGGGTTATATAAACATTAAGAACATTCCTTTATTACATCAACATGCAAGGAAGCTAGATATGATTAACACTCATCACATTCATAATGCACATGTTTAGCATAAGAAAGTATCAACCATGTGGCTATGATAACCACCAATTAACACATTAAGGTTATGATCATGTTAAGGAGGTTATTCCACCATCATTCTATCATATAAGAATGTTAAACATGAATACTCATATTTATCTATTTGCATTAGAGTTAGGTTCAACATGATAAATTATATCAATGTTACTAATCAACAGTTATACCTAAACCCTAACCCACGACATCCCCATTGGATCATGGATGCATAAGGTTAAGCATCACCATCACATTCCATACTATTCTCAAGTATGAACCCACACATAAATCAAGGTGTAACCATCGGGTTATAGCATACTAGGGTTTCAACAACAGTAACAAAGTATTCCATGATTGTATTAGTCATTCAAGGACTATTCATACCCAACTACCATCATTTAGTTATATTAAAGCTAGGTATGGGAAGATGGCGTCGAGAGGGGGAAGTGGGGGCGAGGGGGTGACGGCGGCGCTAGTCATCGCGGCGTTGGCGACGGGGAGAACTGTCACGATGGAGGGGCGCTTGGAGAAGGGACTGATTCTGGTGGACGTCGAAGAAAGGATCCGGAGAAGGAATGGGTGGACAGCGGGGATAATCCTGGTGGTGGGGTTAGGGTTTCGGTCCCCTCGAAGGGCATTGAGCTTCAGTTTGCGAGGATGCGCGGAGTGTCCACCAACACAGAACTGGAGAACAGCGGAGCCCAGGAGACGATGCTCGTTCCGGATGGTATGGACCTCAGTGCCCCTGGCTTAGGGGTAGATAAACAACCGCGTGCGGTGAAGCTGGGCGGGCAGAAACGATCCTACAGCGTGGCGGTCGGTGGAGCCAAAATGCAAGGCGACGGGGAGCCCGAGTCGGAGATCTTCTTCCTCGACAAACTCTTTGAGAGCCGGCTCGATAGCGAGGCCATTGAGATTTCAGAGATGGATGGAGCACCGGCTATCTTCATCGATCCAACGGCCGAGGATGAACTAGCACATCTGTGGATGTACGCCGTCATCATCTGCCTGTTGGGAACGGACGTGGGGTACATGAGGATGCGGGACAGAATCAAGCTGCTCTGGAACCCAAAGGGTCGGTTCAATATGTATGAATTGGACCTGGGACATTACGTCGTACAGATGTCGTGCAAAGAAGACTACGAAACAGCGATGACCGGTGGACCTTGGAAGCTCTTCGGATGCTGCTTGGCCGTCTGGGACTGGTACCTGACTTTCAAACTGTCTGAGGTGATGCCTAAACATGTAGTTACATGGGTGCGTGTCCATGATCTCCCCCTGTACTTATATGTATCCACCATGTATGACTACATTGGGATGGCTCTGGGAAGGCTTGTCAAAGTAGATGGCCACACGGCGTTCAGAACCAGGAGCAAGTTCGCCCGCCTGGCCATTGAAATCGACACCACCAAGGATCTTTGCCCATCCATATTTATCAATGGTGTTGAGTATTTGGTGGAGTATGAGGTGGAACCAGACACATGTAATCTGTGCGGGAGAGTGGGCCACAAAGAACAATATTGTAAATCAAAGAGGACGAATCTAGGGGTCCCAGAACCTGGTAATACTAACGCCGGACAAACGAGCAATAACAACGACAATTGGCAAACCCAAAGAAGCAAAGGGGGCAGGCAAAGGAAACAGAAGCAAGTGAGGCACACAAATAGCAATCAGAATAGTGCTACCGGCAACCGGTTTGCCACTCTCGAGGATATGGATAATGAAGCACAAACTATGCCACCTAACACCAACACTGATCATGTGAGAAATCCCCAACAGAAGCCAGATGGGGCTGGGGTCAAGACTGTCAAGAGTCGGCGTTCTAAGGTCCCTGTTGACACTGAGGAAAAGAAAAGGGAGGTTCTAAAGGAGTTCACTAACCAAGGGAAGGAGGCCCCCGTCCCTGACAAAGAACGAGGAGGATGGTGCTGATAAGAACCACAAGGTAGTGAATCCTAAGGTGGACGAGGTCATCGAGATTATGGAGGAGGACATAGTTGCGAGTGCCAGTGTTGATACTAATAGAACTGCTACTGAGGATACTGTGACCGCCCAAGCCATGGAAGAGAGGACCCAGCCTATGCTTGCCACTTCCAGCAGCATCATTAATGACACTACAGCAACGATGGCGGATCCGAACCTACCTGATGCCCCTGGCGAGGGGGAGATACCGACCAGGAGTGAATCTCCCACCCCGGCCCCTCGTCCACCAGGGCGAAAGATGAAGGGAAATGGGCCCAGAATGAAAAAGCAACGCCCCCCCCTTATGAACAGAGGAGGACAAGCCAGAGATCGTTAGCGCAGAACGCGAAGGTTGCTGGCGAGGAGTCTGGGGAAACCAAGGCTAGTGAGGATGGCTCTACTGCTGGAACACAGCAGGCGTAACGCTCCCTACCTGTTACAATGATAGATCTTTTGTGCTGAAACTACAGAGGCATTGGCAATGACGAAAGACGTCGTGCGCTGAAGGAACTCATGGCCACCTACAAACCAAAGCTGGTGGTGATTCTCGAGCCAAGAATCAGTGGGGGAAAAGCTACCAATCTCATTACCCGCTTGGGTTTCTCCAATTCGTATAGAGTGGAGGCTAGGGGCTTCGCTGGGGGCATCTGGCTCTGCTGGAATGTTAGCTCCTGTTCTGTTGATATAGTATGCTGCCATAGGCAGTTCATCACTTGCAAAGTCAATGGCTCATGCTACGTTTCTGTCATTTATGTGAGCCCTCAACTTTCTACCAAAATGCTGCTTTGGAAGCACATCGTCTCTATGGGGCAGCGCTTCAAAACAGCCTGGTTAGCTATTGGCGACTTCAACACAATCCTGAATCCGAACGAGAGGTGTGGCAGTAACCACTTCAACAACCATGAAGCCACCACCTTCCATAACACACTGATGGGAGCAGACCTCACGGATTTGGGTTTTTCTGGCATGAAATTCACTTATAGACATGGGCTTCTTCAAAAGAGACTAGACAGAGCCTTCGGGAATAGCGCGTTCTTCGCTAGCTTCCCCTACATTACGATCGAGCACCTGCCTAGGATGGGCTCGGATCACTGCCCGCTGCTAGTGCGCAACCTCACCAGAGACAGGCGCCAGCACAGGTTCTGTACGCGCACTGGGTGGCAAAGCACGCCTGGCTTCACAGAGATGCTGAAGAGTGTCTGGAACGACAACCTCAACTTCAACGCTGCCCTCAGCGAAGCCCAAAGACCGATTGCTGACTGGGACAAATGAATTCGTAAGGAGAAGAGGAAGAGGAAAGACTATCTTATAGCTAATATCAATCGCCTTCAAACGGAGCTAGTGAACCAATACAACCCCTTGTCTGATGCCTTGTGTTGCGACTTACAGAGGGATCTGGATGAGGAGCTTAGAGCGGAGGAGGAGGACCTCAAACACAGGGCCCACATCAACTGGTTGGTTAATGGCGATAACAACAGCAAATTTTATCACAGTTTCATTAACCAAAGAAAGAGGAGCAAATTTTACTGCTTTGAAGAGCAACACTGGCATATGGGTGAGAGGCGAGACTGAGCTTATGGACTTAGTGGTCCAGCATTTTCACGGTGTGCTCACTGCGCCAGACAATGGCAGACCGCTCAGGTGCGCTGATGTGCCTGGCATCTTCTTGGCCCCGTCTGAGAATGATAGGCTGGCTATGGGCAGGTGTCCCCAGCGGGAGGAGATCTACGATGTCGTGAAGTCTCTTGACCCTATGAAGGTCGTCGGTCCCGATGGCGTCAGTGATCTTTTCATTCAGAAGAAGTGGAACACGGTCGGGCTTAGTATTATCAAGACTGTCCGGGAGGTTATTGTCTCGGGGCAGGCACCTGACGAGCTTTGCAACTCCACCATTGTTCTCATACCCAAAACAACAACACCGGAGAGATGTGATCAGTTGAGACCTATTTCCCTTAACAACGTCGTGTTGAAGATCATATCCAAGCTTGTAGTGGAACGGATGAAGGCCTTTTTGCCCACCTGGGTGTCACAAGCTCAGAGCAGCTTCATCCCCGATAGATGTATCATGGATAACATCGCCCTTGTCCAGGAACTGGTGCACTTGATGAAACGGAAAAAAGCAGCCAAAATGATGGCGATCAAGATTGATCTTACCAAGGCGTACGACCAGATGGAGTGGGAGTTCATTCTGGACACCCTCAACAGAACTGGAATACCGCACAACATCATTGATTACATTATGGCATCCATCACGAGGGGGTCTACTCGAATTGCCTGGAATGGTAAAACCCCCAACACTTTCAAGGTGAGTAGGGGGCTTCACCAAGGAGATCCCCTCTCCCCATATATGTTTGTTCTCTGCATCGAAAGACTCAGTTAGTTAATCAACCAGGAGGTGGGCTCGGGCAAGTGGAAACCTGTGAGGTTGGGTGTGGGAGGCCTGTGCATCTCACATGTCAGTTTCGCCGATGACCTCATTCTTTTCGCTCATGCTAGCGAGGCTCAGATGATCACCATTCTGGAGTGCTTCAAGAAATTCGAACTTGCTTCTGGACAATCCATCTCTGTCCCAAAAACGAAGGTGTTCTTCTCCACGAGCGTTGGGCGGGATCTAAGGAAACAGATCAGTGAAATCAGTGGCTTCCAACACACTACCGACCTGGGGAAGTACCTCGGTGTCCCCATAATCCACAAGAGGGTGGACAAGCGTACATATGGGGAAGTCCGATAAGGTGGATAACAGGATTTCTGTGTGGTCGGCTAGATGCCTTTCCCTTGCCGGCAGAGTGTGTCTTGCTAAGTCCGTCGTTCAGGCGCTTCCCACATATGTTATGCAGACTACGACCATCCCCATGCAGTTATGTGATAGGATTGATGGCGCCATTAGAAGATTTATTTGGGGAGGTTTTCACAAAGCCCACCCGCTTGCCCTGGTGGCCTAGGACAAACTCACCTGCAGAAAGAAGGATGGTGGGCTGGGTTTGAAGAGTATGAGAGATTGGAACTGGGCTTTAATCTTCAAACATCTGTGGGATATCAAAAGTGGCCGAGAATATGTTTGGAATCACCACATGCTAACAGTAATGAGGAAGAATGAGGCGGGAGTTAGGAGCAATCTGTCGAGACTTGGAAGAGTTGTTTTGAGCGGTGAAAGCTTCATTGATGATAACTCTTACATTATACCGATGAATGGGGAAACAACTAATGTGTGGTTTGACCGTTGGCTAGGGGATGACTCTATCCTTGATGGGTCAACTCTCAGACCCGTGCCATAGGATCTGAGGGACCTGAAGGTGGCCAGCCTCATGGGCTTGGATGGAAACTGGGACACCGAGTTCCTGCATTAATGGTTTCCTAACCACCTAGCAGAAAAAGTCAAGAAGATGAAACTTCTGGACCCTGAGGATGGGGAAGATGTCAGGGTGTGGGCGCTCACTCCCTATGGCCAGTACACCACCAGTTCTGCCTACTACAAGCTTAGAGACAGAAAAGGCACCCGGGTCGAAGGTTGTTGGAAAGAGCTCTAGAGGACCAAAATCTCTAGCCGCATCAAGATGTTCACCTGGTTGATGATGCATGACGCCCTCCTTACTAACAGCACGAGAGCGAGGCAGCACCTTACAACCTGCAGCTCTTGTCCTAGATGCCTGGAGGAAGATGAATCTGTGCTCCACGTTGTTAGAGATTGCAGGTATGCGAAAGAAGTCTGGGACGTTGTCCATGCTGGCATCATCCAATCGACTAACAACGTCAAAGACTGGATATGTTCTTTGGTTCAACAAGGCAAGGAGATTTACACTCTCGCGTTTGTTACCTGCTGGCACATCTGGAATGCTAGAAACAAGCGGGTGTTCGATAACATCATGGTTCCATGTATGCAACATGCCAACCAGATTAGGAGAAAATTCGCTGCTCACATAGCGGCATTTGTGGATAACAGTCCGACAGTGGTTATCAGCGATCCTCCCAGCTGGAAGAGGCCCGAGCACGGGGTCATGAAGCTCAACATCGATGCTACCGTCAAACGTGGAGAGGCCTGCTACGCTGTTGTCGGGCGGGATGAGCAGGGCATGTCGGTTGGGGGTGACGTTCAAGTTACAGACCACTGACGTTGTGGGGGGCGAGTTAGAGGGGGTGCTGAGAGCTACAGAAGCAGCTCATGAAAATGGTTTAATAGGCATGGTGTTTGAGTCTGACTCCCTCTCTGCCATCAAGATGATCAATCAAAAGGAGAGCAGCTACCCCAAATATGCCAAGCTTCTCAGAAAAATAAAATGTTTGATGAGGCATGGATGGAGGTTTAGTCACGTCCCTAGAGAATGTAATGTTGTTGCATATGAGTTGACAAAAGTCAACATTCAAAACAACTCAGCTTACAGAGTGTATGCTCTCCCCCCTATGGGGATAAATACCCTGCTCATCAAAGATTGTAATGGTAGTAGTACTACCAGGTTTCCGTTTGATAGCTTGATTAGTGAATGTAAACTCTCGTTTAAGTTTGCTCGCAAGGGGAGGGCGGGATGAATAAGATGGCCTCCCGACTTCGCTAAAAAAAAGCTAGGTATAACAAGCTATACCTCATTAAGGTTACATATCAACACAATATGATTATCATCTCTTCTATTAATATGAGTGAATAGGTAAGAGTACCTTATTATGGGTAACCCTCTATTTGTTCCATCATCATTCAACAAATGTCACCATACCACAATGTCACCCAGAATCATTGGATGTTTAAAAGGTAAGACCATTGGTTGTTTACATAAGTAAACATATTGGATAAAACACCTATGAATTCCTTGATTTGTTCTCTAGAAAGAGTCACTATCTAACCCTAGACATCATTTTTGTTAACAACACAAAAAGTTCCATTGAGAGTAGGGTAGAACCCACAATCGATTGTTCATTTAAAACAAGACATCCATTGTCACAAGTAAGCTCCTTAAGTTGATCATATAAAGGAAACCATATAAATCACATTATTAGGACCAACATATTACATTAGCCATCATTCTAATTTATTGGAGGAATAAACATTAGATCTTGACCATTGGGTCAAGTTCATATGTTAAAATCATCAATTACAATATAGGTTTGACCATTGCATCAAGTGACCTAAGAAACCATTGGTCTAAGGCTTAATTGATGCTACAACTACAATTCTTAACTCAAAATAGGTTGTAGAGACCAGATCCACCATCATTAGTGACCATTAAATCACCATAGGTTGTTAGATCAACACTATATTCATTAATCAACATCAAATATTAAGCTAATGTCATCATTGATTGATAACATCAGTAGGGTACTTAATGGTTGATCATTAAACTTCTAATTGATCCAAAACCTGACCTAAGGGTCTGACCATAGGTTGTCACCATCATCTGACACCTTTGATCTTGAACATCAGTTATCATGAAGACAACACTATAGGGTTGTTGCAATGGTACCATCATCGGGCCATGGATTTATAGAAGAAATCAGCTTTAAACCCTAAAATTGGCCATTGGTTGATAGGTGCTTAGCACCATAGGTTGTCAAACCAACCTGATCCAAGTCATATTATACCTTAGGAATGATGTACACATGATCAAAGGTTCATATAGAACTGAAATCAGAACAGGAAATATTATAAAAATCGAAATCCAAGTCAAGCATAGCTTGGTTTTTAGTGCATGGATCATCATTTTCAAGCAAGAACATGATCTAGAAAGTGTATGGTAAGAAATAAATGTGGAGCAAGGTATAAAAGTTGTCTCTAATGAGAAGATGAAATACCAAACAGAAGAAAAATCGAACAGGTAGGGCAAGAAATCCAATCATAAGTTGTAAACTCGTCCATCTAGCACCTTTCTTCATCAAATGAGCAAACCCTAAGCATAAGGAGCAAAAAAGGTAGGGCTTTAGAGCTTTAGAGAAATTTCTACCATGGAAACGCAAGGTTCCGACCTGTAGAAAGGTAGGAGAAAGGATAAAAAAGAAGTAAATGGAAGAAAGAAGGGGATTCTTACCCTTTTAGGTCAGGATCACTAGAAGGAAGCTTTTTAAACCCAAAAAGAAGTCAATTGCAACCCTAGATCCTTTTTCCAAGAAGGTCCACACTTTCTTCTTCCTTGGACAGGAAAATTCGCAGCATCATAGAGGGAGAACGATGTTGGGAGAAGGAGGGAAGTGGTGAAGAGAAAATGGCTCGTTTTTGTGCTTAGGGATAAGTATATGAAACTTTAAGATAAAGAAAATGAAAAACTTGAAGTTCTAGTATCTTTCCAAGTGTCCATGGCCTTAAACCATTAAGAATATACAAGAACACACAAAATAAGCTCCCCCCACAATCTATATATACATTCTTATCCCTCATTTCTTGAATTTCTAAGCAAAACAAATAACTCATTAGTTGATAGCTACTAAAGGTAGCTCATCCATGAAGGGGTAAACCTAAAATACCCTTGGAGAAAACACCTTCAAACCAAGGTTTAAATAGGTGCCCCATGTCTTAACAAGCTCAATAATGATGATATAATATCCAAGTAACATAATGCAAGTTATAAATTGCAAAGAACACCTCTCAATTGGTTAAATTACATAAAAGTCCAAAATGTGCATAAACTTTCATAACTTGCTCAAACAGTGTCCAAATTTGACCAAATTTGAAACTTAAGCTTGTATTATGTTTTAAAAGCATATTACAAGGTTATATTAGGGTTATAAGAATTCAATTATGATAATTAAGCTCATTAAACTCATTAAGAAAGTTTAGGGGCCTTACAACTATAAACCCCTAACAGGGATTTTTCCCCCAAAATCCAAGGTAAACAAAGATGGGTACTTCCTTTGCACCTCATCATATTACCTTCACATGGTTACTTACATATCATGGTGATTTCACATAATTCATACATATCTCATCTTGGGTCAACACAAAAACCCCCACCTAAGAAGACATTCTCAATACGGAATGTAGAAGCTTGTTGTGTCATATGTACAACTCTAGTAGTAATGTTCAACTTTAAATTCTAGCTATCATCCTAAAATTATATCTATTGTATCAACGCATTACTCAAAAGTCATACTTACTAGCTTTTTACCAATCATGGCATGTGTCCCACACCATTCCTTGAAGCAAAAAAAAGGTAATGTATCCATCCTTTTTTTATACACTGACACGAGAACTCTTGTCAGTTCTTTTTCAGTATCAAAAGAAATGCTGACACTGGCAGCTGCCATTCCATACAAGGAAACATCATTCCTAGTCAACCTTGTTAGGGGTGAAACAATAACACTATCTTCACCTTACTAGGATTTACACAACCTACTTAGAAGACATATCATGATCCCATAAAGAAATTTAATCAACCCCATCTCACCCTTTTTCAACTTGTCTCATAGTTATTGATGTTTCGGCAACCCTAAGATTTTTGAAGAAATATTGATCATATTTTTGACCATATTTGAAATACTTTGACTTGTCATCATATAAAGTTTGATAAAACTTGTATGACATAACTGGAACACTCTGTTCCTCCTATTCATAAATTCTATGTGTACATTGGTTAGTCTATAGGACATAACTCTAAACTCATCATGGTCATGTGAATTATGTCATCCAATCTAACTCTTATGCATTGATATTTTATCATAGTTTTATCTTAAAGGAACACAGTATCACATATCTATTGACCAACAAACCATCTATCCTTGATAGTGGTCTTGCCCAACTATCACAGAACCATACACAACATTATAGAATCACTTTTTTTCTTTCCAAACAACATATAGAGGGTCATTGTCAACTCTATTTCTCTCTCTAAGGGAGAGAAACACTTGGAATGTTCATTTAATAAACATCTCCAACCTTCACATATTTCTCATACTATTAATATATCTTGGATAGTAGGATTCATTACCTTGGTATCCACCTCAATAAGGAACTCACATCATTATATCATCCACTTTTACCAACATAACAAATATCAAGGAATATAAGTGGAGTCTTCCTAATTATTGGAAGGCTCAAAAGAAAACTCATCACAAACTTTATGATCTTGGAACCATAGTCCAAACAACCTTATGCTATAATAAGCTATCCACCCTCATGTTTACAATGAATCCACACATACCAAGTGGCAATGATCCACTTGAAAATTGTGCCCTAGAAAGGAAAGACACAAAGGGAAACATACGTCCCACATCATCGCAACATTGTTCAAGGGTCACTAGCAAAAAGGTAACCAATTCTATTTTCATTATGCAGTTTACAGCTTCTAATGTATCATTCTACCTTTTTCATTTCAAGTTCCTTGCCATTAGCATAGGAATCATCATGATTAACATATCTTATTACTCCTTCCTTCATGACTATTTATCACATTTGGGTATGTTCTCTTATTTAATTATGTTTTTCAACCCCTTATCAAAAGGCAAATCATCATACTCCACATTTTCTTCATTAAACATGGATCATCTTCCTTAATTTCTTTCACATGCTATGTTGATTTTGCATTAACACTTTCTTACACACATAGGTGGTTCTGAGATTAACTCAGGTTCCACCATATTCCTTTGTCATTGTTCCCATTTATCTTCTCATTTTTTGTACTTGTTATAGGAGTTTTTTCCAACTTATGTGGATTTCATACCTTGATTCATTTTATAAGCATAGACTTATCTGTCTTTTACTTTATTATCTTCTTGAATCACATCTTCAAGAACTCCTCTTTTCCTTATTTGTATTTAGATTTAGATTTCATGGTGTTGTATCTTTCTCTTATAGTTACCAAACATTCAATTTTTGATAGATAGTGATGCAATTCTCATCTTCTTTAAGGTAGGATTGAGATATTTACACCATGATTTCTCATTCGTTATGCTCTTTAGATTGTCTCAAAATGACTACTTGATCAGAGTAATCAAAAATATAACAACAAAAGAGTTCCATACTTACCTTTCTTCAATAATTGAATACCTGGCCAAGGCATCCAAGTACTGAGATTAGGCAGTATGCACCATGTTTTTGTGTCACGTTCCTAACTTAGACATCATCCTAGTCTTAAGTCCTAGTGTCCCTGTAGACTCAGTGAACCTAAAGCTCTGATACCAACTTGTGAGAACCCATTACACTAAACGAGATTACTCAGAACATAAAAATCAATCAATCATTAATTAATCACATACCTAAAAATATGGGTAAATTAAAACTGATTTCAACATCAACACCCGCTCATAAATATTTGCATAAGAACCCAAAATCTTTCTTATATCCATATTATGCCAAGAATTTTATACAAATTGTTCTATCGTCTTAGCCACCACATATATACACAGGATAACAATATTCATATATGCCACACAAACAAGCATTAATATGCTAACAAAAGTCTGATTCGTTTGAAACACATATACAAACTTTTTCTCGCCCAGACTTGAGAGTACAGGGACGACTCTAGGACGCACTAGACGTCTAATCAACTTTCTCAAAGATTCATTACTATAGATCCTCTTTGCTGCCACATGTTTGTTTTCGTCACTTTCGGTTACCTAAAAAAATGTGGTGAACCACAAGAGTGAGACCCATGTCCCAGCAAGAGATATAACCTCCAACAACGTTTATTGATTAAAACATTTTTAACTAATTAAATAGTTAAGTAGTTTAATCAGATATAAAAAATAAGCTTAGCAACACTGATGATTAACAAAATATATAAAGGAGCAGATAATAACTATCATCATTAGCCAGACTATCATCCTTATCTTGTTGACAATATAAGCATTTTAGTAGCATATGCATATCTAGCATCATGAGAAACTCTAGTAACATAGAATCTCTATTATTATGAATAAGTCTAGCCACATAAGCATAGCTAACAACATTAGCATGTCTAATAGTTTGAACATATCAACATCATAAAAAGAGCTAACAACATAAGCACAATTATTAGGATAAGCATGATTAGCATTATATGCATCTCTAGTTACAAAGGCATGGCTAGTATGCTAAACATAACTAACAACATGAGATAGCTAGCATCATGATTATAATCAGTAGTAGTAATATAGTTATCAACATAATCATGGTTATTGTATACACGCATCTACAATCTTAAGCATATCCACAACATAAGTATATCTACTATCTATTAATTGCACTAAGCATCATCTTTATGTAAACAGAACAAACAAGGGTTATCATCCAATGTGAAGCATCGTGTATAACCCTAAACATATATGCTATACGACTATATTACATCTTTTATTATGCTCTGAGGAATTTGAGGATACCACTCAAAATCCAACTGACCACTGCTAAGTCGAAATCAGTGTCATACAAGATCTAGGAAGAGTCGGATTCCTAAGATCTTCTCCGCCCCCGGTCAGTACGGGTCTGCCACAATGACACATAAGGTCAAGCTGCTAACAGCCTAGTCCATCCTTGGTATAGATCACGTCATTAGTGAAAGGAGGTGGGTATGCATACCCTATCATCTGAGGTACAACCGCAGTTGTCCTCCAATCTTGTCACATATATAATCACCAAGACACAACCGTAGCCGTTCTCAATCACATTAGATGTATGAGTCATGACCGTAGCCAACCTCCACAATCTGCATTTTGGATGACAAGGATATATCCTCAACTTGCCACCCCCACATACTCAACAGTATGTGCTCCGAGTTTCCCTTAGGAATACTCATTTCACCATCTGGTAAATTCTAAACTCATATGGATCTATGGCACAGGGCACTACATGATTAGAGTTTCACATGATTAGTTATGCCAATTGGGTGAATTAAGGTTGCATTAAATAAGTGGACATACAAACCCTAATTCACTTCCAACAAGCACATAAATCTCATAACTTCAAAAGATATAAAATGTGTAAAACATAATTTCTCATATCATCATCACATGGTACTATTCACTTGCCATTCATGAGACCACACTAGTCATCATACTATCACAAGATATAAATCCTTTTCACAATATCATGGGGTATCAGCACAAGAGGATTACACATCATTCAGGGCTCAAAAATGCCCAAAGGTCATTAAGACCATCATACTATCATAGGATATAAATCCTTTTCACAATATCACAGGGTATCAACCCTTATCAATACAAGAGGATTACACCTAATTCAGGGTTCAACCATGCACAAAGGTCATTGAGACCATCATACTATTCCCTGTAAGATCATCATTATCTTTCCATTCCTTATAACAAGGCTCAACAACATCACTTACATATAATACACCAGATCAGCACAATATTGCATTCATGAGCTAGGAGATATTCATAAACAATGATAGCAGGGTTATATTAACATTAATAACATTTCTTTATTACATCAACATGCAAGGAATCTAGATATGATTAACACTCATCACATTCATAATGCACATGTTTAGTATAAGAAAGTATCAACCATGTGGCTATGATAACCACCAATTAACACATTAAGGTTATGATCATGTTAAGGAGGTTATTCCACCATCATTCCATCATATAAGAATGTTAAACATGAATACTCATATTAATCTATTTGCATTAGAGTTAGGTTCAACATGATAAATTATATCAATGTTACTAATCAACACTTATACCCAAACCCTAACTCACGACATCCCCATTGGATCATGGATGCATAAGGTGAAGCATCACCGTCACATTCCATACTATTATCAAGTATGAACCCACACATAAATCAAGGTGTAACCATCGGGTTATAGCATGCTAGGGTTTCAACAATGGTAACAGAGTACTCCATGATTGTATTAGTCATTCAAGGACTATTCATACCCAATTACCATCATTTAGTTATATTAAAGCTAGGTATAACAAGCTATACCTCATTAGGGTTACATATCAACACAATATGATTATCATCCCTTCTATTGATATGAGTAAATAGGTAAGACTACCTTATTAAGGGTAACCCTCCATTTGTTCCATCATCATTCAACCAATATCACCATACCACAATGTCACCTAGAATCATTGGATGTTTAAAAGGTAAGACCATTGGTTGTTTACATAAGTAAACACCTTGGATAAACCACCTTTGAAGTCCTTGATTTGTTCTCTAGAAAGAGTCACTATCTAACCCTAGACATCCTTTGATTAACAACACAAAAAGTTCCATTGAGAGTAGGGTAAAACCCACAATCGACTGTTCATTTAAAACAAGACATCCATTGTCACAAATAAGCTCCCTAAGTTGATCATATAAAGGAAACCATATAAATCACATTATTAGGACCAACATATTACATTAGCCATCATTCCAATTTATTGGATGAACAAACATTAGATCTTGACCATTGGGTCAAGTTCATATGTTAAAACCATCAATTACTGTATAGGTCCGACCATTGCATCAAGTGACCCAAGAAACCATATGTCTAAGGGTTATTTGATGCTACAACTGTTGGTATGTATGCCCTGAGAGCCGATCATGGGATGATTGGTGGGATACATTAAGATTGATTTGATAAACATCAAAGGCAAGCTTCCAATTCTTTCTGATTCATTCATATGAGATAGTGATAGAACTGTTGGCTAAATTGACATTATAATAAATCCCTTTGTTTCGATGATGACAAACATTTCATTCTTATCGATCTAACGTGCTACTTGAGTGTTGCAGGAATAAGGTGGATGACAAAGTACTAGGGAATCTATACGCTTGAATATTTGTAAATTTCATGAAATGTAATCAATTGTAAACTTGTACAAATATATAATGTACAAGTACTTAGACTTCATGTAAATAAAGCGTTAGATCTCCTCTAGCCAATCACTACACTTAGATAGGTCATCCCTTTCAATAGTGTCACATATGCACACTCATACACACACTTAATGCCTTAAATTGAAACATTGAAACAGGGACAATCTCGGTCGACAAACTCCTCGACCGAGACACTCTCGGTCGACAAACTTCTCGACCGAGAAAGATCCAAGTAGCCGTTAGACACAGCTGACAAGGTAGTTGGCAGTTGGAGATGAACTTTGCAAACACTTGATCTAGAGAGCCTGTCGGTCGACAAAACCTCGACCGAGTAGGTATCTCGGTCGACAATTACTCGACCGAGATGGACTCTGACAGCAACTGCAGAATTAATTAATTAGCTGTTGCTAATGCAACCAACTTGTACCTAACGGCTAGTTAAGAACTTAGAACCTCCTAGAAAGTGTCTAGAACGTCCTTAAGCACTTGTAGGCCATTCCTATAAATAGGACATGCCTTAGGACACCTAAAATCATCTAAGCTACACTTGTGATACATTTGAGCATACACTTACAATTGGAAATCTGTTTTGAGAAATTGAGCAACACTTGCATTGGCAATCTCTCTACTTGCTCTAATTTCGTGTCCTATAGGCTAATATCTCCTATCCACAACAATCACATGTGCATATACATTGGTTAGGAGATCTACACGCTTGATATAGGCAAATCAAGCCTTGTGCTTCAAAGGATAAGTGTAATTTCCTATTTCCTTCTTGTTCCTTTTATTCTTTGTATTCTCCTTGCTACTCCTAGGGTTGGAGGCTGCGGATTGGAGAAGGTTCTTCTCGGTAGAGAAGGTGGACTTCGATCTACTTCTAGAAGGCTATTGCAACGGGAAGCTACTTCAGGAGGAAGGCTACTTCAAGGGGGAGCTTGAAGTTACTTCAAGAAGGTTGCTTCAAGGTTGGTGCAATTACTTCAAGGTGAAGGCTACTTGAAGGGTTTAGGGAAAGAATTGTAATTTTATGTAAAGTCCTTGCGAGGTAATAAAATTAAATTCTTTCAAAATCCCGGTTGGGTAAGCAACCGGGTAGTGGACTGACTACCTTAGTATTTGCTAAGGTAGGAACCACTCTAAATCCTTGTCCCCTTGTCCAATATTCTTGTGGTTGGTTGTTTGAGTTAAATAATTGTTAAATTAATTTTAAAACCCTATTTACCCCCCTCTAGTGGTTTTTCAATTGGTATCAGAGCATGCTTCAAGGAACCCTAACCAGGTCTTGAAGAATGGGTGATGGGTTGCTCAACAACCTCAATCTTGAAGGGACACTTGTTGCTAGGCCTCCAGCGTTTGATGGAACAAACTACACATACTGGAAGAGAAGGATGCAATTCTTCTTCCAAGGCATCAGTTGGGATCTATGGAGGATGGTGTCAACCCCATACGAGCTTCCTAAAGTGAAATATGCAGAGTGGGATGCAAATACGGTAAAGTCGGCTCAAATGAATGCCAAGGCTGTAAGTATTCTCTATTGTTCAATTTCAGTAGGAGAATTTAATAGGATATCAAACTGTGAAACAACCTATGAAATATGGCATAGAATATCTATTACCTATGAAGGGACTGTTCAAGTTAAGAATTCTAAGATTAGTATGCTTAAACAAAAGTTTGAACACTTCCGTATGGATCCTAATGAATCTATTAGTGAAATGTATGCAAAATTTTCTTCTATTGTAAATGGTTTAAATGCCTTAGGTAAAGTTGTTCTTGAGGAAGATCAGGTATCAAAGATTCTTAGATCACTTCCTCCCAAATACAAGCCCAAGGTGACGGCCATTGAAGAAGCAAATGACCTCACCTGACTAAAGATGGAACAACTCATTGGCAACCTAGAAGCTCATGAGGCAACGTTAGAAGAGGAAGAAAGAAGAGAACGTGAACTTCAACAAGGGAGGAAGAAGGACATTGCATTCAAAGCATCAACCAAGAACAATCATGATACAAGTGAAGATGATAGTGAAGAAGAAACTCTCATTGTAAATGGTAAGCAGTATAAAAGTTTTAAAACTAATAAAACTTCTAGTATTTCTTCTTCCAGGTGCTTTGAATGTGGCAAGAAGGGACACATGAAAGGTGATTGTCCAAAACTCAAGAAGGGGAAGAAATCATCTCACAAAAAGAAAGAAAGAGCATATAAAGCTGCATGGGATGATTCAAGTGATGATAGTGATGATGGAAAAGAAGAAGTAGAGTGCCTCATTGCTACAACAAATGAAGAAGAAGAAGAGGTAAGTCTTTTTGATCTACCAAAAGAAGATCTAATTGCTAGTCTTCAAGATACTCATGAGAAATATATTGGGTGCAAGAAGAAACTTAAGAAATCAAATAAAGTAAATAATGATTTAAATGTTAAACTTCTTGCTCTTGCATCTAGAAATGAGGATCTCAAAAAGGCAAATGAAGATTATGATCTTAAGTTAAAATCTGTAGAAGCTAATTGCAATCTTCTTTCCTTAGAGAAGTTAAACTTACAAACTCAACTGAATGATCTTCAGAAACAACCTATCTTATGTTCACACTTAGATTATGATGAGGTTGTAAATGAAAGAAACTCTCTAGTATCTGATTTAGATCAAGCAAAGAAAGATATAAACAAGAAGATGGATAATATTGTTAAGTTACAAAGAAAAATAAATGAGTTAAGAGGAAATGATATCCTTGAGAATATTCTAAAAATTTCCTCTAGTTATAATGGAAGAAGCGGATTAGGATATGATCCAAAGAAAAATCAACCTACAAGAGCTAAAGCATCCAAGTCTAAGATGGTGTTTGTACCTAAGAACACAATTCCTAGAAAGAGAAATGAAGTTGACTCCATTAGTTGTCATTATTGCATGCGCCCTGGACATTATTCATTTTTATGCCCATATAAGAAAAAGAATGATGATCTCGCTTGGATACCTAAAACTTAGAAGCTCAAATTTAACTTGTTGAGATTTGACCTAAACTGATTCTTGATATACAAATGTCATGTCTCAACACAATCGAGCTCAAACTTGCATAATCTTATTTTTACTTGGAATCGATAAATAGTTCTGAAAACAATACAGACACCTGATCGGTCGAGAAATCTTCGACCGAGCAGTTATTCGGTCGAGAAATCTTCGACCGAGCAGGTCACTAATTTCAGTCTGCAGTAAAATTGCTGAATAATTTTTTAATTGATCAAGTGGCTATCTATTTGTTGTTAATAACTATTTTACATGCAAAATAAGAATAAATTCTGGAAATCATTCTTGTAACACAATATATTAAAGTTTTCCATCATGAGTTAAGATAGATATTTATGAAAATTATGCTAATAGAAGACTGATTGTTGAAAAAGGTGGTTAGGCATGAACAAATTATAAAAATCTTGAACACTTATATGAGAATATCTTCATCTATATTATGAATCATATTTGTTTTAAGTCAAGGAAAACTACTGTTTTCATGGTTTATTCTAAGTTTTCCTTGACATATCTACATAGCAACCTTGTATTGAATTTCATGATTCTAATGTTCTATCATCATACATATGTGTTCACTATTTCACCATTCAGTTCTCTACATGTAAAGATGTTTCTATAAAATAAGAATCTATGATGTGCATGGACTATGTCATATAGGTTTTACTCAAAGTATCTCAAATTGATATCTCTTTAAGTTACTTGCAAAATTTATACTTCACATGTGAAATCTGCAGGTTTTGCCTCTTGGTTGAAATAAAATTTGACCAAGGGGCGCTATGGTCGAAGTCAAGATTGACCTAAAATAATCTTTGACAAAATGTTTATTTGGACATCATTTTTATTGTACTTAATCTTAGTATACTTTTGATAAAGGTTAAAATCAAAATTTAAAATCATTTGTGACCTTAGAAGCTTTAAATTGCTTTAATTATAAGATTAAGGGGGAGCTCATAAAAACAAATTGGATTATTTGATTAATAAGTTTACAAAAACATTGTAAACATCATTTGAAGCTTGTTACGACCTTAGTATTTTTACTCTTGGTTATGAAGAAATCTATGAATTTCATAAAAATGATATATCTTGTTCATAAAGGAACTCTCTAAACAAATCAGGGCTTAACATCCCATGCATTTGGTTAGAGACATTTTTATGTACTCGAAGATTAAAGGATTCTCATTTCACTTTTAGGGCTTAACATCCCTTGCAAAATGGGTGAGAAATCAATACACATAATCCATAAACTTAAAAGAAACTCATATCATTTCAAGGCTTAACATCCTTTGCAAATGATTGAGAAACAAATTGTGGCTAAATTTGACAATAAAATCCCTTGATTTTAATTGGATATCTCTTTAAGGGGGAGCAAAGCTTAAAAAGAAAGACACAAAGTCATACTAAATGATTGTATTGGATATCTTTTTGAAATGACAAAGGGGGAGAAATAATATAAAATCACAAACATAAAATTAAAATGAGTTTCATAATATCTTGGCCAGCAGTCACTTGCAAAACCAAAGATGGCTACAAAGCTAAATTTCTGGTATGAAACTCACATGTTTTATATTTCCTTATTTTATATTTAGGAAATGTTTGTCATCTTCAAAAAGGGGGAGATTGTTGGCTAAATTGACATTATAATAAATCCCTTTGTTTCGATGATGACAAACATTTCATTCTTGTCGATCTAACGTGCTACTTGAGTGTTGCAGGAATAAGGTGGATGACAAAGTAATAGGGAATCTATACGCTTGAATATTTGTAAATTTCATGAAATGTAATCAATTGTAAACTTGTACAAATATATAATGTACAAGTACTTAGACTTCATGTAAATCAAGCGTTAGATCTCCTCTAGCCAATCACTACACTTAGATAGGTCATCCCTTTCAATAGTGTCACATATGCACACTCATACACACACTTAACGCCTTAAATTGAAACATTGAAACATGGGCAATCTCGGTCGACAAACTCCTCGACCGAGACACTCTCGGTCGACAAACTTCTCGACCGAGAAAGATCCAAGTAGCCGTTAGACACAGCTGACAAGGTAGTTGGCGGTTGGAGATGAACTTTGCAAACACTTGATCCAGAGAGCCTGTCGGTCGACAAAACCTCGACTGAGTAGGTATCTCGGTCGACAATTCCTCGACCGAGATGGACTCTGACAGCAACTACATAATTAATTAATTAGTCGTTGCTAATGCAACCAACTTGTACCTAACGGCTTGTTAAGCACTTAGAACCTCCTAGAAAGTGTCTAGAACGTCCTTAAGCACTTGTAGGCTATTCCTATAAATAGGACATGCCTTAGGACACCGAAAATCATCTAAGCTACACTTGTGATACATTTGAGCATACACTTACAATTGGAAATCTGTTTTGAGAAATTGAGCAACACTTGCATTGGCGATCTCTCTACTTGCTCTAATTTTGTGTCCTATAGGCTAATATCTCCTATCCACAACAATCACATGTGCATATACATTGGTTAGGAGATCTACATGCTTGATATAGGCAAATCAAGCCTTGTGCTTCAAAGGATAAGTGTAATTTCATGTTTCCTTCTTGTTCCTTTTATTCTTTGTATTCTCCTTGCTACTCCTAGGGTTGGAGGATGCAGATTGGAGAAGGTTCTTCTCGGTAGAGAAGGTGGACTTCGAGCTACTTCTAGAAGGCTATTGCAATGGGAAGCTACTTCAGGAGGAAGGCTACTTCAAGGGGGAGCTTGAAGTTACTTCAAGAAGGCTGCTTCAAGGTTGGTGCAATTACTTCAAGGTGAAGGCTGCTCGAAGGGTTTAGGGAAAGAATTGTAATTTTATGTAAAGTCCTTGCGAGGTAATAAAATTAAATTCTTTCAAAATCTCAGTTGGGTAAGCAACCGGGTAGTGGACTGACTACCTTAGTATTTGCTAAGGTAGGAACCACTCTAAATCCTTGTCCCCTTGTCCAATATTCTTGTGGTTGGTTGTTTGAGTTAAATAATTGTTAAATTAATTTTAAAACCCTATTCACCCCCCCCTCTAGTGGTTTTTCAAGAACAGATTGAATGTCTAGAGAATGACAGTACTCAATGACGTATGCTTTCAGGTTGAGGACCTGAACGATGAGATCATACAGATGCTAAGAGCTTGTACATTCTTGTTATGTCCCTAGTCGGATGTCATTGTGGAAGGTAGATAGACAGTAATGACACATAAGACTAGATTGTGGTGTTGGTTGATGACAGAATCTCATTAGTCATGATATAGAGATATAAAACCAAACACATAGGTACTTGTTAGAGAACAAGTGTACCAGACAGACCCACCGTGAGTTTGACACATGGAACCATGACATGGTAGTCACAGTCAGTACTCACAGTGATGGTGGTGAGTGTGATTCTTTGACCTGAAATCACTACACTCAACACATGTCGTTGGGCACACTTTGACATCATCAAACGCAGTCCTGAAACATGGGTTGTTATAAAGGTGATGATTGGGTGGCTTTTACACATGGGGCTTTTGAGGGGTGAGTGATAGATATGGGATTTGTCCCTCCTGAGGGAGTTTGATATCCATGGCCGCTTGATGAGTAGGATTGAGAAAGGCGTGCATGCATGTGTGAATCAGTATGTGATATTGATGTCATACATATCTCTTCCAATCTACTCTGAGATCAAGAAAGTGAATGAACGTTGACAGGATGACTGTTTCATGCCTCGAGTTCATTCGGGATATCTGTGACAAAGGAATTATACATTCAATGTAACACCATCCACGGATTGTAGGATTGAAAGTTGTTCTCCAACTTTCTATTTCACTTGGGTAGCACTGATGTGTGACTAGGCACCGCTCTTTGCTTGTGAAGTCATAAGTGTTATGGACTTTCACTGCCAATGTGAAATGGACCTACAGGATCACACACATAGGATTTAACCTGGAAGAGGAGTTTTGTCCACAAACAATGTTTAGATTGATTACTAAAGGAGTTTAGTAGTTCAATTAAACACTCAATCAATTGATAGATCAATGTCATAATGTTCAAGGTATTGGACACATCGATTGGAGTATCGGATTGATTGAAATTGTAATTGACTGATTCTGCACAATCTGCACTCCCAACTGATTGGCTCATGTGATGAACCAATCGGTTGAGCTTGGTGAACCGATCAGCTTAGGTGATGAGTCGATCGGCTCATGGACAGGGTGAAACGATCGGTTCAAGTGTTGAAACGATCGATTCAACTGGTCCAACCGAGCAAGTTGGGAAAGTCAGGTTGGTGAGAAATTTCTTTTCGTTTCACTTTCCCAATTTGATTGGAATAAGGATTGGTATTAGGTACCTATTAGAAACAAAAGAGGAAAAGTCAATCAGGAACTGACCAGGACCACGAACCGACCAGTTCAGAAGTGAACTGACCGTTTCATGGGTCCCAATCGATCGGTTGAGGTGTCAACTAACCGGCTCAGGTCCCCAACCGACCGTTTCAGAAATGAAATGATCGGTTCAGGTTGCGCAGTTGGTTGTTTTTGTGGAAAATCTCAAACCCTTCTACTCCTGCTTTAGTCCCACATTTCCCGGGATAGAGAACCTTGTCCCATGACCCTCCTATATATAGGGGTATTGGGGGCTTCTCAAAGTACAACTCAGTGCAACCAGTTGCTCTGTAAAGTTGTCATTCTCTCTGGTTTTGGTAACCGAGAGAGCCCGAGCAAGTGCTACCCGATAAGGGAGGCATAGCAAGGGAAAGACAACTACAGAAAGCGACTGGTGGCAGGAGAGTGTGTCAGTGACTAGTACGCTGACAGGAGGGTGCGACTCCTTCCAATTCCTTGTGAGACAAGTAGATTGGAGTTCCAGGTGGTCCGTGTGGACTACTTCAGAGGCGGGAGATTTCTGCCGCTCACAGGACAGCTGTCAATCCCGACAGTCCCGGTGAGACCAGGAGTCGTCAGTTCCGGTGCGACCAGGAGCTGCACAGACACCGTTCAAGATCGGAGGTGAAGACCACACAAGTCGCGAGGTATTATCGCCGAGCAAGCCTCAGGACAAGGTATGATTCCACAAACCATCCTTTCCTACTGTATAGACATTGACGCGTTGCCTTTTTCTGGGTTTGAGGAGGAGAATTTTTTTTATTTCCACTGCCTTCTCTGCCTCCCCTAAAACCCAACAACAACTACAATGCTTAACTCAACATAGGTTGTAGAGACCTGATCCACCATCATTAGTGACCATTAAAGCACCATAGGTTGTTAGATCAACACTATATTCATTAATTAACATCAAATATTAAGCTAATGTCATCATTGCTTGATTACATCAGTAGGGTACTTAATGGTTGATCATTAAACTTCTAATTCATCCAAAACCTTACCTAAGGGGGTGACCATAGGTTGTCACCATCATCTGACACCTTTGATCTTGACCATCAGTTTTCATGAAAACAACACCATAGGGTTGTTGCAATGGTACCATCATTGGGTGATGGGTTTATAGAAGAAATCAGCTTTAAACCCTAAAATTGACCATTGGTTGATAGGTGCTTAGCACCATAGGTCGTCAAACCAACCTGATCCAAGTCATAGTATACCTTAGGAATAGCGTACACATGATCACATGTTCATCTAGAACTGAAATCTGAACATGGATTATTATAAAAATTAAATCCAAGTCAAGCATAGCTTTTAGTGCATGGATCATCATTTCCAAGCAAGAACATGATCTAGAAAGCTTATGGTAAGCAATAAACATGGAGCAAGTTATAAAACTTGCCTCTAAGAAGATGAAATCCCAAACAAAAGAAAACTCGAACATGTAGGGTAGGAAATCCAATCATAAGTTGTAAACTCATCCATCTAGCACCGTTCTTAATCAAATGAGCAAACCCTAAGCATACGGAGCAAGAAAGGTAGGGCTTTAGAGCTTTAGAGCAATTTCTACCATGTAACAGCAAGGTTCTGACCTGAAGAAAGGTAGGAGTAAGGATAAAAAAGAAATAAATGGAGGAAAGAAGAGGATTCTTACTCTTTTAGGTCAAGATCACTAGAAGGAAGCTTTTTAAACCCAAAAAGGAAGTCAATTGCAACCCTAGATCCTTTTTCCAAGAAGGTCCCCACTTTCTTCTTCCTTGGATAGGAAAATTCATAGTAGCACAGAGGGAGAACGAGATTGGGATAAGGAGGGAATTGGTGAAGATCAAATGGATCGTTTTGATGCTTAGGGATAAGTATATGAAACTTTAAGATAAATAAAAAAGAAAAAGTTGAAGTTCTAGTATCTTTCCAAGTGTCCATGGCCTTAAACCCTTAAGAATATACAAGCACACACACAAGAAGATCCCCAAAAATCCATAGAGACATGTTTATCCTTCATTTCTTGAATCTCCAAGCAAAACAAATAACTCATTAGTTGATAGCTACTAAAGGTAGCTCATCCATGAAGGGGTAAACCCTAAAATACCCTTGGAGAAAACACCTTCAAACCAAGGTTTAAATGGGGTATCAACAAGCTACAGAATTATTATATAATATACAAGGAACATAATGCAAGTGATAAACTGCAAAGAAAACCTCTCAATTGGGTAAATTGCAGAAAAGTCCAAAATGTGCATAAAATTGCATAACTTGCTCAAACAGTGTCCAAATTGGACCAAATCTGAAACTTAAGCTTGTCTTATGATTTAAAAGCATATCACAGGGTTATATTAGGGTTATAAGAATTCAATTATGATATTTAATCTCATTAAACTCATTAAGCAAGTTTAGGGGCCTTACATTTTCTTTCTTGGATTCTCTTAGACCATTGGTGTACTTTAAAGAGGTGATCAAATGATGGTTCACCACTTAGTGAGCTAGGGTTTCAAGAACTGATGGATACCATGTATGGAAACTGATGGTTGGCATGGAGATCCAACAATCGATTGCTTAGCATGTCTCCACAACCGATGCATCTTCTTCTTCCATGGTCGTGATAGCCATAGGCCATCCACACATGGCAAAGATACTAGGACACCTCAAGCTTCTCTTCTCCCTTATCCATAAGCTTTATATACCTCTTCTTTATCACCCAATCAAAACCTTTGGATCCTTATCTCTCCTTTCCTGTCTAGAGCTTTGTCTTCCCCTATTTGGTGGTGAAGAGGGTGCCCAAGGTAGAAGAATGTGGCCGGCCTTCTTGTTTGAATAGTTAGAGCTTGGATATACTCTCCTTTAGGGTTTGTGGAGTTTTATTTAGTTGTTATTGACCTAATCAAGTAAGTTTCTCCTTCATTTCTCTTGCTGTTCTTCTTCCTCCTTCCTTCTTCTAGGATGTATCCATGGTTTCTCATGGTAAATCTTGTTTTAAAGCCTAAAGAACCTATCTTTCTTTCTCTCTTGACCTAGGGTTTGCTTCCCTTGTAGAGAAAGAGTTAGTTGGTCAAGTTCAGAGCTAATACTAGGGTTTTCTACCTTCTGAGCTCAAGTTTTCTTTCTGTTTGGATCTTGGTCTTCTTAGAAAAGTTTTATAACCCTCCTCACGTCTATTTCTTACTATTCACTTGCTTGTTCAAGTTCTTGCTCTAAAATGAAGATCTAAGCATATATAAGATATCTTTGCCTAGAGTTTTGATTTTAATGTTGTTCCTTGATTAGTTTTTAATTCTAGATGAACTTGAAACTATGTGTATAACCTTCCTGAGGTAGAGGATGGCTTGGTTCTTGCTTACATGTCAAATCATGGTGCTTAGTACCTCTCAAACGATGTCTTACACTAGGGATTTTAGACTATTTTCAAACCTTATACAAGAACAGATGTGTGACGTTCCCTGATTTGCTAAAACTTAACCTGATGTGTGAAGTCCAAATTGAAACCCTCATCTCAGCGAGAATCCCAATTTAAACACCCCACACCAGGCTAAGAAGAAGAAAATCAAGGGAGTCAAATGGAAATAACAGTAGCACATGTACATGAACAATAATAAAACCATACGCACATGTTCACTATTCAACATATAATTACAACATGAATTGTTACAACATTTGATATTCCACATTGAACAACAAACTTTTACATGTACATATACTACCACTAAACTACAGGATCTTAAGACAACAGGTCCACATGTACATCATTTCGCTATACAACTCACAACTATCTTGGTTCTTCAAGAGCATAACCACAACCTAAACAAAAGATTACATGTGGTACTCATCAGCACAATATTAAAGAATATTGTACTGAGTATGCCTACGTGTCTTTTATATACCTCTCATCATATCTTGGCCATAAGATAAAACTAATATACTTGGCAGTAACTGAATAATATAAGAAAAATGCATACTTACACAAGGATATTCATTAACAAAAAGGCCTTTATGATCACTACCAAAGAGTTGGATCATATGTACAATGTGACCACTACCAAAGAGTTGGATCATATGTACAATGTGACCACTACCAAAGAGTTGGGTCCAAGCACACTAACAAAGAGTTGGTGCTTCCATATGTACAATGTTACCACTACCAAAGAGTCTGGTCACTTCCAAGAACACTACCAAAGAGTTGGTGCTTTCATATAATGGAACATATATATTATGTTTGATGTGTTCATAGCAGTAAGTATAGAAAATCAACCAACATATCATCCAAGAATAATCATTTCAACCAATACCATATGCCAAATATTTACTACTACATAACACAAGCATATTGTATAATAAGCCAAGTAAGAGGTAACGGCGTACCTTCCAAAGAGATATTCCTAATCATCACATATACTCCTGATGTCAACTATATCCTTGGTCAAACCCTGATTAAGACAAGATCACATACTATCATGAGGTTCTCATCATCTTACATCTCATCTTAACCCTAATCGTGTTCATATTAGGGTTTCACTTAGTTCATTGAGATATTCTCATTGTTACTTATCTTATGATCTTGTTATCTGGGATTGATGTTACTGATGTCATATTCCAAATTTAGGGTTCATCATATGAACGTTAGGTTATATATCCTTTTTGTGCACATATTAACCTTATGTTACATCATTAACCTAAATTAGGGTTTTAAACCGTGTATTAAAGGTCTACTTCATATAACATGGATTTCGTGTATAAAACTGATATCATATTTACATATTAGCTTCCAATTACATATATGAGGGTATTTCATAAATTCCATCATTTATTGAGCATGTATGCATTTATTTCACATTAATTAGGGTTACTAGCCCTAATTAGCAACATTGAGCAAATTACGTAATTTCTTGCATCAACATGACCATATCTGAAATCATATGCATTTTAAACATGGTTATGGTCTTACTAACATTTTTCCATAATTTTATGTCATCATTTAATATTTATTACTCAAGAACTAAGCATTACACATATTACATGATACCACTAATATGAATGCTTCAAAAGCCTGATATTATAGTTCTACTGTGTTCTACTCATTTTTCTGAGAATTTTGGTACCTTATTTGTATTTTTTGACATTCGTACTAATTTCTACGGATTATTGAAGTTCTGAGCATTTTCTGTGATAATTACCTTTCTCAGCCAATCACGCGCCGCCACATGGCCTTCAGGGGGTGCAACTCCTTTCTTCTGGTCTCACACTGAGCTGGTCAGTTTTCTTAGAATTGGACCCGGTTCAGGTGTGGTCTGGCTGGTTCAGGGCTTTCCCCTTTCTCTCCTTGCTCTCGTGCTCTACACGATCCGCGAGTCTGCGAGACTTAACTTCACGACCAGCATTGCACCCTAGATCAATATAGAAGGCTCTCGCCAATGTGTCGTCACCTCCTCCGACCACTACAAGGGAGCTCGGTGCCTCCAAAACTCCATCCTCATGGGCTTGCAATTCTGACCGCCGTTGTCCCCTCCTTCAAACTCATCGCCGCCCATAGTGGTGAGAACCAGAGACCATCCCACATGCTTCTGTGATGCCGACGGCACCGCCAGGCTGGGGTGCTGGTGAGAGATCGACTAGGGTCTTGCTCTGGTGGGGGAGCAAATAACATCGCCTCCCGCCTTGGCGCTGCCATGGGATCTCGGCGCTGACACTTGGCTTTGCTTGTGTGCCACTCCTTGCTAGGTGTGAGCGCCTAGTTGGAAGAATACTGAGAAAACCTACCGCCTCCGGGTCACCGTCTCACAATCACTGCATCGCCAGCCCGTCCAACGCCCACCTGCTTCCTCCCACTTGATTCCATCTCTGTCGGCCTCCATGGTAGCACCTCCGTCATTGTTGCTTCCTTCCTCCAGGCCGTTGCTGCTATTGCGTCTCCTCTTCGACACATGTGTCCGCCTGCTATGTTCTCACATCACGTCTGGACATGTTCCTCCATGAACAGGCACCACCTCTACTAGACCTTTGGCAAGGTAGGCTCAGGGATCCTCCTCCTCGCAGTGAGCATCTTAGATAACCGTGGCTCAGATGCCTGCTACCGTATTGATTTCTTGTTCCATCATCGATGGTTGCTTCCTCAGCGGGTCGTTTCCCTGGCTCCTTGTCTACCTACTCCTGACGGTGGGTGAAGAAGCAATAAGATCAGGAGGTAGAATTCTCTCACCTTAGGTCCATATGCCCCTATAGTGACGCGAAGGAAACACCCCCACGAGGCCACAACATGCACGTGTTAGATATATGGTTGTTGTAGCAACCATTTATTTAGCATGGGTTAAGCCCAATGTAGTGCAGCAAGTACATGTGAGAAAAGTAGTTTTGTCTCTAGTGAAAATGACAAAGAAGTTTTATCCCATATTGCTCACTCTTAGAACTTTTGTGGTCCTTATATGTAGGATCACATGGGGAACTAGTGTCCAAGGAGTCCTAGGAGGGAGGTATGCTCACCTCCTTGGTGGGTGGGGTTACCACATCACAACACACGCACGCGCACGTGCATGCCACTCCATGCCTCGCCTCGCCTAGCCGGGCCAGGCTCGGGCTCAGGCTTATGGATTGTGGATTGTGTGGATTGTGGAGAATTTCTTCCGGCTTCCTACTTCTTTTTGCACTAGGATACAACTAAGTAATTAATTACTTGTGTAATTAATTGTTTCTTTCCTATTCAGATTTATTAAATCCTAACTAGAAAGTGTTTCTCTTTTATGGATTATTCCGTAGAATAAGGGACGTGAGTGGCTAGAAATACTCCCTGATCATTAGGGTTAAACACACAGCAACTGTCTCCATTTCATGTGTGTTTTAAGAGCCCTAATCTATGATCGAGACTGGGAGAACGGTGCCTATCCACGAGGATTGTCGGGCACTGATTTCTTTAAGTATCATGTTTATTTCTCAACGAACGACTTGGTTTGCGAATCTAACTCATTTATTTCTATTCTCCTGCTTTGTTTGATCTTTGTTTCTTATTTGGATCTGCCTGAACTTGTTAATTAATTTGCACCTACTGTTGTTGCATGTAACGACATTAATAATATTATCAACAGTCTTAAAGAAATCAGCTTTCTATCGTTAATTAACAATGGCCAATTAGGGTGGTTCGGGAAATAAAATTGATTCTGGCAATATGCATGAAAAATTTATTGTTACTAACTTTGCCCGTTGCAGAGTCGGATGGAAATTTGGTTGAATATTGCGGGTTTCAATCAGTACTTAGTAGAGACTGAACCTAAATCTGATGAAACGATTTCTGATAATGAAAATATAATTGCTAATTGGAAGAAGGGTGACAAAACGTGTCGTGGTTTGATTCTGTTTGGTTTAAATAACAAGCTGTATGATTCTTACTCAAAGTCGCCAGTCACTACATCCAAGGTTTTGTGGGAATTATTGATTAAGAATTTTAGTACTGAAAATCAAGGTGTTGAAAAATATTATGTGCCTAAATTTCTTAAGTTCCAGATGGTTGAGGGTAAGTCAGTTTCTGATCAAACACATGATCTACAACTCCTAGTTCATGAACTCTCAGATGCCAAGATGGTATTGCCTGAGAAGTTTCTTGTTATGTCTATCATATAAAAATTCCCTAAGTCATGGGAATCGTTTGGTATGTCTCTGAAGCATCGCAAAGGGACACACACAATGGAAGAACTAATGATGGAACACTTAAAGGAGAAAACGACCATGGTGCCTACTGATGCAAATCCAATTGTTAATTTTACTTCTACCAAAAACACCAAAGATAAGAAATCTAAGAATGCACATAAACCTAAGGCAAAGATCCAAAAGAAACTGAAGAACGAACCTTGTTGGACTTGTGGACAGGTTGGCCACTAGAACAAGGATTGTCCTTCTAAGAAGGCAAAGAAAGCTTCCGCATCGGCAACTAAGGAGGCTGTGGTCAACATGATGACTACATCCTTAAACCTCAATGATGGGTACGTGTCTATTAAGCCTGAAATCCTTTCTATTTTCAAGCCTCTTTATTGGATAATTGACACTGGGGCTAATGTACACGTGTGTGCTGATAAATCCCTATTTGTGTCTTATCAGGCCTCTCGAGGTTGGTCTGTGACTTGGGTGATTCCATCTCTACAGAAGTCAAAGGCGAAGGATGGGTGGACTTGAAGTTCCCTTCGGGGAAGGTTTTGACTCTTAACAGGGTCATACATGTTCCAACCATTCGACGCAATATCCTTAGTGGCATAATTTTAGTTAGGGAAGGTTATAGAGTAGACTGTAAATGTAATAAGGCTATTATTACACACCTTCGTGATTCTTTGTTTTTTGGCAAGGGGTACTTATGTGATGTGGAGAACCTATTTAAGATTCATGTTGAACCTGTTTCAAATTCCATTTTAAATTTGGATGATTATAGTTTTGTTTGCATGAATCTTGTTTCATCTGATGTTTGGCATTCACATTTGGGACATGTTAATGTTGCCTCAATGAAGCGTTTGATGAATCTAAATTTAATCCCTAAATCTGAGATTAGCAATAATAAATGTGAAATATGTGTGCAAGCTAAATTGCCTAGGAAGCCTTTTCATTCTGTGAATAGGAATTCAGAAATTTTGGATTTAGTGCATACAAATATCTGTGAATTTAATGGTGTTTCTGCGAGGGATCAAAAGCGTTATTTTATAACTTTTATTGACGATGCAAGTAGATATTGTTATGTCTTTTTACTTATAAGTAAAGATGAGGCATTTCATAAATTTAAAATTTATAAGAAAGAAGCCGAAACTCAAACCAGTAAAGTACTTAAGCGATTAAGGTCCGATAGGGGAGGAGAGTATACCTCGAACTTGTTTTTGGAATTTTTCCAATTACATGGTATAGTTCATGAGGTCACTACTCCTTATTCACCACAATCAAATGGGATTGTTGAACGTAAAAACCAATCCTTAATAGATATGGTAAATACCTTACTCCAAACATCTAGATTACCCAACTTTATGTGGGGGGAAGCTTTGAATACGGCTTACCATATTCTGAATAGAGTTCCCCATAAACATTCAGAGAGTAGTCCATTTGAGTTGTGGAGAGGAAGGAAACTAAGTCTTAAATATCTTCGAGTGTGGGGGTGCCTTGCAAAGGTACTTGTCCCTGAACACAAAAGGAAGAAATTGGGACCGAAAACGGTTGATGCCATATTTTTGGGGTATGTAGAGACAAGTTATGCTTACAGATTCTTGATTGTAAAATCAGATATCACTAGCATTGAGGTCAATACAATTGTGTAATTACGCGATGCAACATTCTTTGAGGATGTATTGCCTATGAAAACTGGTGTGCTCAATGAAGTATCTCAAGAAGATTCATTTACCATAGGTTCCATTCTTGAGCACATGGAAAGGATGACTAATGTGAGGGGCGACTCAGAACAAGCTAATTCTGAATCTGATGATTCTGAAGAAATAGTTGAACCAAGGAGAAGTAAACGTCCTAGGACATCCAAGGACTTTGGAAGTGAGCTTCTCACTTACAATGTTGAGGATGATCATGTCACTTTCTGTGGCATCCAAATTACAAAAACAAGATTTGCTTAAGCGGAAGTGAATCATTTGCAGTGGATTACTGAAAATCACTAAAAATTAAAACCATTTATCAAGAGGTCCATTCACAGGAAAACTCTTTCATTCAGAACCAAAGTAAAATAATTACAACCTGGTTCATATATACATATCATGTGTCATTGCCTCTCGAGGTGTACAAGCATCAACTACTCTGTCTTAACTATACACAGGCAGTATAAGAACCTCGAGGCTTGAAGCCTAAAAATCTCGGTTCAAATTATCAAAAGCACTAACTCCTAGGACCTGAGAGTACAGAGATGACACATAGGACTTTCTAGGTACAAAATCTTGACAGACAATATCTCCACCTGAGATCTCACTGCTGTCCCCGATGCTACTGTTGCTGTCTTTTCCCTGTAGAAGGATTTCTGCTTCTTTATCCGTGTCCACCTAAAAATGTTGGATCCTACAGGGGTGAGACAATTGTAAATTGCCCCAGCGGGAGATATAACTCTCCGCCAAAACATTGTTATACCAATTTATTAAAATAGATTGAGCAGAATGATTTATATATAATTAATAGCAGATAAATCTATGTATGAACAGAGTGAAGTAATCTCCTTTTCCAAGGAGAACATTGCATCTACTCATGGTAGAATCATAGTTCATCCATCTACTTGCAATGAATACAACAGATATGAATAACATCAATGAACTAGAGTTGCATGAAAGAAATATAACATCAGCCAATAAATTTCCGTATTCAATCCTTAAGCAAATATGCTACACGGCTGATTTCATTTTACAATCACTCTTATGCCCTGAGGAGATGAGGTATACCGCTCATACTCCAACTCACCACTGCGAAGTCGAAATTGGTACCATACATAGGTCAATGGAAGAGTCGGATTCCCATGACCTCCCACATCCCGATCAATACGGGACCACAAACAGGACTTATGTTAACTGCTCAAATAGCTTTCCAGGGTATAGTGGAACTTCGCTATTGAGTTACAGCGTCAATTGCACTCTCATCGGCAATTGAGAGATTTATTATTTATCTCCATCGACCTGACATGAAATATCATTGGGAGATTAATGATACATCCATCCCAACCATCGGGAGATTTGTGATACATCCATCCCAACACATCAAGGATTGAGAGGTTTAATGTTTACCTTACATCAACCTCTTCACCAGGACGTAAGGATATTTTCGCCCATTTACCCCCGCATATTCAAAATATGTGTTCCGAGTTTTGTCGCGGAGCACCCATTTCACCATCACCTAAATACTGACGATGATGGATCTATAGTCAGGGCTCTACATGAACATATTTCACTTGATTAATTAAGTACATTTTCATATTCTTTTAGCATCAGCCAAATTCTCAAACATGACTTATTACAACAATGCTATAAAGAGACGTGTACTATTCCCATCAAATACTTATCAATCTTTAAAAGACCTTGGGAACTCAGTCCCTCATTTCAATACTGGGAATTATCATCCCATCACAATCTCATCACCATAATCATATGGTTCTGGGTATTCAAACCCTTAGCTCATCATTGAGCATCATTACCATCTATTAGGTAGCTATCGCCTTCAGGTCATGTGACCAAGGCATTCATGATACTTGTTACACAAGCATCACACATGGCTCACAAGGCCACAAAATATCATGTCACCTCTTTCTAGGCAACAACATACTCATATGACTAATAAAATCCATGCTCATTTGTTACTTTTACTAAGCAACAACAACATTAAGGCACATAAGGCCAATCAACATTTATTATATAACTGTCACAGCTCAAATCTAGCTATGTTCATCATCTCATAATACATGCATGGTTATTAGACATGATAACAGTCATACAAGTCATTCATCACATTATGTAATACAATAGTAACACCATTATTCCTTTACCAGGGTTAGGGTTTACTATCAAATAGGGCTTTTCATTCCCTTTATCCAAAATTAGGGTTAGGGTTTCCCATTTCTCATTAATTAGGGTTTCATGATTATATTATCTGTCCAACCCTTGATTCATTATTCCATACCTCTGGGGCATTCAAAGATATCATAAATAACTATTCAAGATCATTACTCTCATCATATAACAGTAATGATCATCAATTCAAGGTATGAGTTCATTTGTCATCCTCATCATGGTATGATTACATCATACCCATTAATTTGGCTTAACCCCATTCTCAAGGTACATTAGTCAATACTTATCAAAGTGCATCAAATCATTACATTTCGTTGTAATAGTTGCATAACACACTTCATATGTTCCTTACCCAAATATATTGGATTTGAAATGCATCAAGGTATATAAACCCTAAATGTTGAATGTGATAACTATCATATCTTGATGTATCACTCTTCTCATCATTTCAGACTCTCTTGAGTTAACTAACTTATCTTGTATTAAGGTATTCCCCTCTTAATACTTTCAGTTATTGACCTATCACCTATAGCATGTAATGCATAGGCCACACATTAGAATTGTCCAACTATCTTAAATGATATGGACTTGTCTAATGATAAAGACATTGCTTACAATAAGGCTGCTTATAATCAACCACTTGAAATATTTCACCTTTATAAGGTAATTCCTTCTATCTCATCATTAGGGTTTTCTTATACCCTTGCCTAAAATTAGGATTATGATTTATTGTCATATTGCCCAGAATTAGGGCTTTATGTATTATGACTCCAAATTAGAGTCTCACATACCTTCACCCTTCTTAGGGCCTCTCATCACAACATAGTATTAGAGCATCATGTGATGTTAATTCTTAGTCAGGTTTTCTCATGAAATCACCCTCAACTAGGGTTTCTCATGGAATCACCCTCAACTAGGGTATCATATATCATTACATGACATCACCTTGGATTTGATTCTCACATCACATCATCACATCAATGTCCCATATACATCATTCTAACTTAGGGTTTCTCATGGCATTACCCTAGAATAGGATTTCACATGGAGTCATCCTTAATTAGGATTTCCACTATAGTTACCCACAATTTGGGTTTACTATTCATCTCCATTAGGATTTCATTCAATTGTCCATAATTAGAGATTCACTATTCATCCAAATTAGGGTCTTGTATCTCATTACCCTAAATTAGATTTATACATATCATTACCCTGGACTAGGGTTACATCGTCACCCTGGATTAGGGTTTCATTTAGAATTGCCCTTAATTAGGGTTAGAGTTCAATAACCGTGTCAATTAGGGTTTATATTCATGATTAGGGTTTCATGATCTCTTTACTAAGGATCATAAACCACATGAATCATATCCATGTATGAATTCCATTCTTTCATCCTCTCAACTTGATTAGGTCATATCAACCCTTCAATCAAGTACATACAACTATGATTGACATAGTGCACCAAATTATTGTTCTTATAGTGATTAGGGTTTACCCCTTTAATAGTACTAATCATTTAGGTACTTATGGGTCCTTAACATTTGTACCATCTTTGAATACCATCACAATCAATCATTGTATCATTGGAACAATCATTACCTTCCATTACCAAGTGATTGAATCACCAACAACCTTCAATCGGTTTTGAGGTTTCATCACCAAACGGTTTTGAAATCGTTTGATCTCCAAACGGTCTCAAGACCGTTTGGGCCAAATCAGTCCCAAACCGCAAGGGTTCATGAGGTACATTCATCAATTGGTTGATCATGATTAGCAACATTGGAACCTTCAATCAATTGAGTTATTGAGGTTCAACAATTATTGACCCTTGGATCTTTAATCCTTTAAATCACCACCTTTGACCATACATACGGTATTGAGGTGCTTGACCCCATATGGTCTTGAGGTTCTTGACCTCTAAACGGTTTTGAAACCGTTTTCCCATCTCATCATCAAAACCCATGACATCCAATTAGGGTTTGGATCATTGGATTGATTATCAAATCAACAATTGATTGCATTTCAATTTGGTATCTTTGGATCTTCAAATACCCAACCATACTCAACCTTGGACCTCCAAACAGTCTTGGTTGATTTCCAAATGGTTTTGAAACCGTTTGGGTAATCCTCAAACGATTTTGAAACCGTTTGGGTTAATCAACCCAAAGATTCAACTCAATCAATTACAAAACCAGCACTTAACCCGATTAGGGTTTGCTACTTGGTGATTAACTATGCATTGAATTAATCAATTGGATCCTTTAGATTATCATCCAACATGCATTAGGATTCTGACCTCAAATGGTCAACCCTCCTAAATGGTCAACTCCCTTAAAGGGTTTGGGTCTCAAATCAAAACGGTTTTGAAACCGTTTGGTCTCCAAACGGTTTGGTGAAACCGTTTGGATCAACAAGTTGAAACCGTTTGCTCTTGATATTTGGGGAGGTGTGTGCTTATGATGATGTAATCATCATCAAGCTCTAAACTCACGAAGCCTGCTGTGATTTTCATGGTGATTTCATCAACCAACCAAATCAATTATCGTGAATGAAGAAAGGATCATTATTTGATAAGGAATCGAATGCAATAACAAAATTAAGGGTTCAAGTTATAAAACCCGCCTCCAATTGAGCTCCAAAGCTCCAAGATCACGTAAAAAATGGTGGATGCATCTCCTTTCACCATTCCAAGGCTCATCCTCAAGCTTTGAGTGAAAAGGAATGGTTAGAATTGAAGAGGGGATCGAAATAGGAAGAATTCATGCATTGATTTTGTGATTTCCACCATGGATTCAAGGTGAAAAGGGATCAAAGAGCTTACCAACGGGTTGGGGGTCGTTCTCCCCTTTCTCTCAAGCTCCCAAGGTCGTTTTGCAAGCAAAGGGTGGAAGTGAATTCGAAATTCCCCCTTTACTCTATGGATAAATGAGCTTATATGAAATTTTTATTAAAAATTCAATTAGGAGAGAGAAAGTAGGAATTATCTCCCCCTTATCCTTGCCACTTGCCCCCTTCTCTTACTTAGGGATGAGGATATCTTATTTGCCTCTTATTCCTCTCAATTATCCATGATTTAAAGAAAAGCAAATTAAGCACCTTAAATCATTTTATAATAATATTCATAAGTGAGTGGATATTTCTTTTTCTTATAATAAGGTGAGTGGAGTTTTCACCTCCTTGGGATATTTCATGGTCCTTGCAATGATCAAGGACGTACACACACATATGAATCAAACCATTTTGATTTTGGTTGAAGGCCCTTTAATTAATACATTTATTTTTGCACTAAATTGAATTAGGGTTTCAATTAGGATTAAATCTTGAATATTTTAATATTAAGATTCTCTCTCCTCCGACTTAATTCAAATGAGGCGCCCCTCTAATTTTCTTTGCTCTACATGATGCCAAGAAACATTAGGGACCTAATTGAAGTGGTAATTTGCATATTGAACCCTAGGTTTTGGGTAAATTACACATTACACCAAAACTAGGTTTTAATGCACAAACATTGCTTTATCAGCTCTTTCTTGGTACTCAGGCTTCCATAAGCCATACCTCTGCATTATTTTCACTCTCATGATTCTTCAACACATGAGGAACATATTATCATGCACAATTTGCAATTTAACCCCTCAACTTGGGTAATTTTCACTTTAGTCCAAAATAAGCAAAACATTGATTTCAACAACATTCAAGAAGGACTAGAATTGCAACATAAGTTCCTCTTGAGCCCTAATTACTTTTCACAAGATAAGATTTATTATATAATCACCTCTCTTAATCAAAACACCTAGGGTTAAAGCATAACCCATGTGAGGGATGTTACAAATTATAAAGCCCTAACAAGGATTTCGTCCCTGAAATCCCAGATAAAGGAAGACAAATGTTATTCAATCATCATATTATCTAGTCTTCACATAACATCTCATTATTATGGAGACACCATAGAACTTTGATCAGCACAAAGTGTTTCCATGCAAGATTCTCATAGAATCAACACACAAGACACATGCTCCACTGTTCTTCATCATTGATTGTGGAATTAATTTTGTGTCAAGTAACACTTTTGTTGTTCAGAGAAACATCATACATTCTTTATTAATATCATGTTTATGCAAATCATAAACCCCTAACATATGATTTTCATACTATTTTGTATAATCAGACTAATTTCATAGTTAACTACTTCAGGTAACCAACATAAACCATCTGATATTTCTTAGATATCAGAATCTTTCACCTTGGTATCTATCACATGTGTTGAGAACACACCTTGGTATCTTCCTTTCATCTTGGAACATTAATTGTTACATATGTCTTCATCTTGGAACCCAATCCAAGATAAACTGATACTTTTCTAAGTATCCATCACATGAACATTTTTATCTTATGCACATCAAGTGTCCTAAGACCCACTTGATTGCCATGTCCCTGAAAGGAAAGAAAATAAGGATTCATATTCCTCTTATTAATTCATGTGTTTTCAACTATTCATGAACCATTTACTCTTTATCTCATCCTAGTTTCCTTGCCTTCAGCATAGGAATTTATAAGGATAATTACATAACATTATCCCTTTCTTTATTGTTATCTAGCATGTTTATGATCATCTCATGATCTCATCACATTTCCCATTTCCTCATTATGGAAAAGATCTTTATTATACTTACATTTTTATTTAACATGGTTCATCTCCCTTATTCTTATTCTTATCTTATGAGGAGTACACTTTTTAGTTCCTCATGCAACATGCTCATGTGAGATTATCTCAGACTTCACTTTCTTAGGCTTAGGGTATGACACATTTATTCATTCCATATTTCTGATTTCATGATACTCATTAGATTGTCTCAGAATGACTACTTTATCATAGCAATCAAAAAGACAACAATCTAAGAGTTTCCATACTCACTTTATCGTCAATAGTTGTATACCTAGCCAGGGTATATAAATACTGAGATTGAGTGGTATGCACTTTGTATACTATCATATTCTTTCTTTTTCATATTATCACAAGCATAAGATTTAACATTCCTGGATTTTATCAAGGCATCTCTTCTGTACCTCATCTCTTCTCATAGAGGTAAGAACAACATAAAACATTTGTGATGTTTTACTAAGCAAATTGTAAGTCCTCATAGGACTAAACAAGGAAAACTCAATCAATTATTTTCTCAATTTAATCCAGGAATTCATAAAATGACATATTAGAATGACATTATTTTGTCTAACATGTCATGATTCGTGGATTATTTACTGCCTCAGGTTGATTCTACCTCAGAGGTTGATTCAGTATAACATTTCTGGTTGAACAATCTCTTGCCAGATGTACTACCTGTCTACATTGGTAGGAAATTCTAGGTGCTAGATGTAATCTAGAAGATTCTTTACCCTATTCGGGTATCCATATCCTTGATGTACTAGGCTTTGGTTGTACAGATGGTACCAAAACTTCTTCTTTTTGGAACCACTAGGCCTCTGTTCCTGGATTTAGATAGGCCTTTTCTCAATTATCATCTTATTTTTCTTCTCTGGGCAATATCTTCTGATATGTCCAGGTTTCCTACACTTGGGGCGGACTCTGATTTCAGGTTTCCATAACTATATATTGATTCAACAGGCTGAGGTTGAGCACAGACCCGATTTAAGTCAAGAACTTCATCATTCCTTATTGCTTCAACCTACTGATGTTGATCATAAATCCTGTTGATATCCAAAACATCATCATTAGGGGATGGTAATATAGTTACACTGCCAATGCTTGATCCACTATATACATTATTGTTGCCCTAAATTTTCCAACAGTAATACTTAAAGAAGGATTTCTTATTATAGCTAGATCAGCTAGGGGATTCTCAGGCAATTGTCTCTCTCTTACCTGCTCCCATGCACCTCTTCTTGGTGCAACATTGATGCTTTCAACAAAAACCTCCTCGTGTGACCCAGTCATCTTTTCAGTTCTTCTTCTATTATACGAGCAGAAGACACTATCAAATACACTGGATGACACTAGAACAGACTCTACTACCTTAATCCTATGTCTCCGTAGACTCAACAAACCTAGAGCTCTAATACCACTACACTTGTGGCATCCAACTTACAAAAACAAGATTTGCTTAAGCGGAAGCGAATCATTTGCAACGGATTACTGAAAATCACTAAAAATTAAAACCATTTATCAAGAGGTCCATTCACAGGAAAACTCTTTCATACAGAACCAAAGTAAAACATTTACAACTTGGTTCATATATACATATCATGTGTCATTGCCTCTCGAGGCGTACAAGCATCAACGACTCTGTCTTAACTGTACACAGGTAGTATAAGAACCTCGAGGCTTGAAGCCCAAAAATCTTGGTTCGAATTATCAAAAGCACTAACTCCTAGGACCTGAGAGTACAAAGATGACACATAGGACTTTCTAGGTACAAAATCTTGACAGACAGTATCTCCACCTGAGATCTCACTACTGTCCCTGATGTTACTGCTGCTGTTTTTCTCTACAAAAGGATTTCTGCTTCTTTGTCCGCATCCACCTAAAAAATTTGGATCCCACGGGGGTGAGATAATTGTAAATTGCCCCGGTGGGAGATATAACTCTCTGCCAAAACAATTTTATAGCAGTTTATTAAAATAAACTGAGCAGAAGGATTTATATATAATTAATAGTAGATAAATCTCTATATGAACAGAGTGAAGTAATATCCTTTTCCAAGGAGAACATTGCATATACTCATGGTAGAATCAAAGTTCATCCATCTACTTGCAATGAACACAACAGATATGAATAACATCAATGAACTAGAGTTGCACAAAAGAAATATAACATCAGCCAATAAATTTCCCTATTCAATCCTTAAGCAAACATGCTATACGGCTGATTTCATTTTACAATCACTCTTATGCCCTGAGGAGATGAGGTATACCGCTCATACTCCAACCGACCACTGTGAAGTCAAAATCAGTACCATACATAGGTCAATGGAAGAGTCGGATTCCCATGACCTCCCACATCTCGGTCAGTACGGGGCCACAAGCAGGACTTATGTTAACTGCTCAAATAGCTTTCCAATGTATACTGGAACTTCTCTATAGAGTTACAACGTCAACTGCACTCTCATCGGCAATCGAGAGATTTATTATTTATCTCCATCAACCCGACATGAAATATCATTGGGAGATTAATGATACATCCATCCCAACCATTGGGAGATTTGTGATACATCCATCCCGATACATGAAGGATTGAGAGGTTTAATGTTTACCTTCCATTAATCTCTTCACCAGGACGTAAGGATTTTTTCTCCCATTTACTCCCGTATATTCAAAATATGTGTTCCGGGTTTTGTCGCGGAGCACCCATTTCACCATCACCTAAATACTGACGATGATGGATCTATGGTCAGGGCTCTACATGAACATATTTCACTTGATTAATTAAGTACATTTTCATATTGTTTTAGCATCAGCCAAGTTCTCAAACATGACTTATTACAACAATTCTATAAAGAGACATGTACTATTCCCATCAAATACTTATCAGTCTTTAAAAGACCTTGGGAACTCAGTCCCTCATTTCAATACTGGGAATTATCATCCCATCACAATCTCATCACCGTAATCATATGGTTTTGGGTATCCAAACCCTTAGCTCATCATTGAGCATCATTACCATCTATTAGGTAACTATCATCTTCAGGTCATGTGACCAAGGCATTCATGATACTTGTTACACAAGCATCACACATGGCTCACAAGGCCACAAAATATCATGTCACCTCTTTCTAGGCAACAACTTACTCACATGACTCATAAAATCCATGCACATTTGTTACTTTTACTAAGCAACAACAACATTAAGGCACATAAGGCCAATCAACATTTATTATATAATTGTCACAGCTCAAATCTAGATATGTTCATCATCTCATAATACATGCATGGTTATTAGACATGATAAAAGTCATAGAAGTCATTCATCACATTATGTGATACAATAGTAACACCATTATTCCTTTACCAGGGTTAGGGTTTACTATCAAATTGGGCTTTTCATTCCCTTTACCCAAAATTAGGGTTAGGGTTTCCCATTTCTCATTAATTAGGGTTTCATGATTATATTATCTGTCCAACCCTTAATTCATTATTCCATACCTCTGGGGCATTCAAAGATATCATAAATAACTATTCAAGATCATTACTCTCATCATATAGCATTAATGATCATCAATTCAAGGTATGAGTTCATTTCTCATCCTCATCATGGTATGATTACATCATACGCATTAATTTGGCTTAACCCCATTTTCAAGGTACATTAGTCAACACTTATCAAAGTGCATCAACTCATTACATTTCGTTGTAATAGTTGCATAACACACTTCATATGTTCCTTACCCAAATATATTGGATTTGAAATGCATCAAGGTATATAAACCCTGAAATGTTGAATGTGATAACTATCATGATGTATCACTCTTCTCATCATTTCAGACTCTCTTGAGTTAACTAACTTATCTTGTATTAAGGTATTCCCCTCTTAATACTTTCAATTACTGACCTATCACCTTTAGCATGTAATGCATAGGCCACACATTAGAATTGTCCAACTATCTTTAATGATATGGACTTGTCTAATGATAAAGACATTGCTTACAATAAGGTTGTTTATAATAAACCACTTGAAATATTTCACCTTTATAAGGTAATTCCTTCTATCTCATCATTAGGGTTTACTTATACCCTTACCTAAAATTAGGATTATGATTTATTATCATATTGCCTAGAATTAGGGCTTTATATATTATGAATCCAAATTAGAGTCTCACATACCTTCACCCTTCTTAGGGCCTCTCATCACAACATAGTATTAGAGCATCATGTGGTGTTAATTCTTAGTCAGGGTTTCTCATGGAATCACCCTCAACTAGGGTATCATATATCATTACATGACATCACCCTGGATTTGATTCTCACATCACATCATCACATCAATGTTCCATATACATCATTCTAACTTAGGGTTTCTCAAGGCATTACCCTAGAATAGGATTTCACATGGAATCATCCTTAATTAGAATTTCCACTATAGTTACCCACAATTTGGGTTTACTATTCATCTCCATTAGGATTTCATTCAATTGTCCATAATTAGATATTCACTATTCATCCAAATTAGGGTCTTGTATCTCATTACCCTAAATTAGAGTTATACATATCATTACCCTAGATTAGGGTTACATCATCACCCTGGATTAGGGTTTCATTTAGAATTGCCCTTAATTAGGGTTAGAGTTCAATAACCTTGTCAATTAGGGTTTATATTCATGATTAGGGTTTCATGATCTCTTTACTAAAGATCATACCCTTAATCATCACATGAATCATATCCATGTATGAATTCCATTCTTTCATCCTCTCAACTTGATTAGGTCATATCAACCCTTCAATCAAGTACATACAACTATGATTGACATAGTGTAACAAATTATTGTTCTTATAGTGATTAGGGTTTACCCCTTCAACAGTACTAATCATTTAGGTACTTATGGTTCTTTAACCTTTGTACCATCTTTGATTACCATCACAATCAATCATTGGATCGTTGGAACAATCATTACCTTCCATTACCAAGTGATTGAATCACCAACAACCTTCAATCGGTTTTGAGGTTTCATCACCAAATGGTTTTGAAACTGTTTGACCTCCAAACGGTTTTGAAACTGTTTGACCTCAAACGGTCTTAAGACCGTTTGGACTCAAATGGTCTCAAGACCTTTTGGGACAAATCAATCCCAAAACCTCAAGGGTTCATGAGGTACATTCATCAATTGGTTGATCATGATTAACAACATTGAAACCTTCAATCAATTGAGTTATTGAGGTTCAACAATTATTGACCCTTGGATCTTTAATCCTTTAAATCACCACCTTTGACCATCCATATGGTATTGAGGTGATTCACACCATATGGTCTTGAGGTGCTTGACCTCTAAACAGTTTTGAAACCGTTTGCCCATCTCATCATCAAAATCCATGACATCCAATTAGGGTTTGGATCATTGGATTGATTATCAAATCAGCAATTGATTGCATTTCAATTTGGTATCTTTGGATCTTCAAATACCCAACCATACTCAACCTTGGACCTCCAAACGGTATTGGTTGACTTCCAAACGGTTTTGAAACCGTTTGGGTGATCCTCAAACGGTTTTGAAACCGTTTGGGTTAATCAACCCAAAGATTCAACTCAATCAATTACAAAATTAGCACTTAACCCGATTAGGGTTTGCTACTTGGTGATTAACTATGCATTGAATTAACCAATTGGATCCTTTAGATTATCATCCAACATGCATTAGGGTTCTAACCTCAAATGGTCAACCCTCCTAAACGGTCAACTCCCTTAAACGGTTTGGGTCTCAAATCACCAAACGGTTTTGAAACCGTTTGGTCTCCAAACGGTTTGGTGAAACCGTTTGGATCAACAAATTGAAACCGTTTGCTCTTGATATTTGGAGAGGTGTGTGCTTATGATGATGTCATCATCATCAAGCTCTAAACTCACGAAACCTGCTGTGATTTTCATGGTGATTGCATCAACCAACCAAATCAATTATCGTGAATGAAGAAAGGATCATTATTTGATAAGGAATCGAATGCAATAACAAAATTAAGGGTTCAAGTTATAAAACCCGCCTCCAATTGAGCTCCAAAGCTAGAAGCTCACGTCAAAAATGGTGGATGCATCTCCTTTCACCATTACAAGGCTCATCCTCAAGCTTTGAGTGAAAAGGAAAGGTTAGAATTGAAGAGGGGATCGAAATAGGAAGAATTCATGCATTGGTTTTGTGATTTCCACCATGGATTCAAGGTGAAAAGGGATCAAGGAGATTACCAACAGGTTTGGGGTCGTTCTACTCTTGCTCCCAAGCTCCCAAGGTTGTTTTTCAAGCAAAGTGTAGAAGTGAATTCGAAATTCCCCCTTTACTCTATGGATAAATGAGCTTATATGAAATTTTTATTAAAAATTCAATTTGGAGAGAGAATGTAGGAATTATCTCCCCCTTATCCTTGCCACTTGCCCCCTTATCTTCCTTAGGGACGAGGCTATCTTATTTGCCTCTTATTCCTCTCAATTATCCATGATTTAAAGAAATGCAAATTAAGCACCTTTAATCATTTTATAATAATATCCATAAGTGAGTGGATATTTCTTTTTCTTATAATAAGGTGAGTGGAGTTTTCACCTCCTTGGGATATTTCGTGGTCTTTGCAAAGCTCAAGGACGTCCAAGAACATCTGAATCTGAGCATTTTAATTTTGGTTGAACGCCCTTTAATTAATACATTTATTTTTGCACTAAATTGAATTTGGGTTTCAATTATGATTAAATCTTGATTGTTTTAATATCAAGATTCTCTCTCCTCCAACTTAATTCAAATGAGGTGCCCCTCTCATTTTATTTGCTCTACATGATTCCAAGAAACATTAGGGACCTTATTGAAGTGGTAATTTGCATATTGAACCCTAGGTTTTGGGTAAATTGCACATTACACCAAAACTAGGTTTTAATGCACAAACATTACTTTATCATCTCTTTCTTGGTACTCGGGCTTCCATAAGCCATACCTCTGCATCATTTTCACTCTCATGATGATTAAAAACATGAGGAACATATTATAATGCACAATTTGTAATTTAACCCCTCAACTTGGGTAATTTGCACTTTAGTCCAAAATAAGCAAAACATTGATTTCAACAATATTCAAGAAGGACTAGAATTGCAACATAAGTTCCTCTTGAGCCCTAATTACTTTTCACAAGATAAGATTAAGTATATAATCACCTCTCTTAATCAAAGCACCTAGGGTTAAAGCATAACCCAGGTCAGGGATGTTACACTTTCAAACAAGCTATGGAATCTCCAGAAGCTAAGTTTTAGAAAGAAGCCGTTAATGATGAAATCCAATCAATTCTCTCAAATGGAACTTGGGAATTGGTGGATTTGTCTCCTGGCTGTTCTGCAGTTGGTTGCAAATGGATCTTTGAGAAGAAACTTAATGTAGACGGGACAGTCAATAAGTATAAGGCTAGGTTAGTTGCTAAGAGTTACACACAAAGGGAAGGAATAGATTATTTTGATACCTATTCACCTGTTTCCCGTATGGCCGCAATCCGAGTGCTTATAGCATTGGCTTCCATTTATAATCTCTATATCCATCAGATGGATGTGAAGACCGCATTCTTACACGGTGATCTTCAGGAAGAGATATATATGGAACAACCTGAGGGATTTGTGGGTCGTGGGAATGAGTCCAAAGTGTGTAAACTTGTTAAGTCATTATATGGCTTGAAACAAGCCCCTTAGTGATGGCATGAGAAGTTTGATTCTATGATATCATCATTTGGCTTTGTTTCTAATGAATTTTATAAGTGTCTCTACTGCAAAATTGTCAATAATGGATTCATTTTGTTATGCTTATACGTCGATGATATCCTGCTTTTTGGTTCCGATATGAAAGTAGTAAATGAGACAAAGTCATTCTTGTGTAGCAAGTTTGAGATCAAGGATATGGGTATCACTGATGTGATTTTAGGGTTTAAAATCATAAGGTATACTCATGGTATAACTCTCTCTCAGTCTCACTATGTTAAGAAGATACTGGAGATGTTTGAGTACACATCACGTAAACTTATTAAGACTCCATATGATTCATCCAAGCCCTTGTTCAAGAATGAGATTGGGGTTCTAGTGTCTCAATTATGATACTCTCAGATTATCGGAAGTTTGATGTATCTTATGAACTGTACACGTCCAAACATTGCGTTTGCCATGAACAAGTTAAGTAGATACACCAGTTGTCCCGACAAGACCCATTGGGAAGCTCTTGACAGAGTTCTGAGGTATATCAAGGGAACTTGTTCCCTTGGGCTGCATTATGGTAAACATCCTTCTGTAGTCGAAGGATATAGTGATTCAAGATGGATTGCCATGAATTCTGGGAGTAATGGTGTCTCAGGATATGTATTCTTGTTGGGAGGAGGAGATGTTTCCTGGAGGTCTAAGAAACATACCATATTGTCTCGGTCCACTTTTGAAGCAGAGTTGTGTGCTTTATATGAAACTAGATTGGAAGCTGAATGGCTACATGGACTTATGTCTAGTTTACCTATGGTAATGAAGCCACTTCCTGCAATTTCAGTTCACTGTGATAGCACTACAACTATTGCTAAGATAAAGAGTTCCAAGTACAATCAAAAACAGCGTAGACGCATCCAAGTCAGACTCAAGTCTGTAAGGGAGTTAGTGTCTAATGAGGTTGTGGTTGTGGACTACGTCGGTACCAAAGATAATACAGTTGATCCTTTCACTAAAGGTCTTACCTTGGCTTTAGTGGAAAAATCCAGGTTGGGGATGGGACTGAAACCCCTATAGATTTACAGGAAGTAGCAACCCAACCCAAAAGAGTGGAGATCCCACAAATTGGGTTCAATGTGGTAATAACAAGCTGTCGGGTGAATCAGATGACACTATGTATTCTTGTTTGATGTGTCTTGCATCTGTGTGTCTATCCCCTGGGAAACCTGTTAGTGTCATGACTGCAAGTTAGTAAGAGAGTAGTCTCTTAATGGTGTCAAGTCTTAGGACAGGATGTTAGCAGTACATCCTTGGAGACTCCAGCTAAGTGGTTGATGTTGTGTAGGCCGCAACTGGAGAATTGGGTTGTTCTCTGTTATCAATCATGATATAGATTTTTGTATGCATGGCCTTAATGCATTGTTTTGTTTTCTACCATGTCTTTATTGTGTTGTTACCAACCTATACTCTTGTACCCAACGTTCAGGTTCAAGAATTTTGTTCACCTAGTTCCTACGGGGGTCACAGTTGGATAACTCAGGTAGATTCAAACCGAAAGGTATCTGCTGAAAGCACAATATGGAGGACTGAATGGTAGAGCACACTACACATTGGACTTTGTGGGGGATTGTTAGATATATGGATGTTGTAGCAACCATTTATTTAGCATGGGTTAAGCCCAATATAGTGCAGCAAGTACATGTGAGAAAAGTAGTTTTGTCTCTAGTGCAAATGGCAAAGAAGTTTTATCCCATATTGCTCACTCCTAGAAAGTTTGTGGTCCTTAAATGTAGGGTCACATGGGGCACTAGTGTCCAAGGGGTCCTAGGAGGGAGGTATGCTCACCTCCTTAGTGGGTGGGGTTACCACATCACAACGCACGCACACACACACACACACACACGCGTGCCACGCCATGCCTCCCCTCGCCTGGCCTGGCCTGGTCGGGTCGAGCTCAGGCTTGTGGCTGGTGGCTTGTGGAGAATGTCTTCCGTCTTCCGACTTCTTTTTGCACTAGGATACAACTAAGTAATTAATTACTCATGTAATTAATTGTTTCTTTCCTATTCAGATTTATTAAATCCTAACTGGAAAGTGTTTCTCTTTTACAGATTATTCCGTATTATGTACAAGAGTGAGCGAGTATTTGCGTCTTACTGGAAATAGGAATAAGGGATGTGTGTGGCTATAAATACTCCTCGGACATTAGGGTTAAACACACAACAACTGCCACCGTTTCACGTGTGTTTTGAGAGCCCTAATCTAGAGAGTGATTGCCTTCGTTCCCGAGTTGCTTCGTGGATTTGTTCTCCTATGCGAAGTGCGGCTTGTCCTTCCCGTTACCGAGACGCGACTATCAGGCAGAGGTTCATGTGGACGTTGTGCTGCACTGGTGGTAGTGCGACGAGACGACGTCAAGCGCGAGCAAGACGAGTCAATTCCAGGTTCATGCCGGATTGAGACTGGGAGAACGATGCCTATCTGTGAGGATTTCCGGGCACTGATTTCTTTAAGTATCATGTTCATTTCTCAACGAACGATCTGGTTTGCGAATCTAACTCATTTATTTCTGTTCTCCTGCTTTGTTTGATCTTCGTTTCTTATTTGGATCTGCCTGAACTTGTTAATTAATTTGCACCTGCTGTTGTTGCATGTAACGACATTAATAATATTATCAACAACACGTCTCCACCCACGTTTAATGATCATCGTGGACCGATCTTATGAATCCACAGTTGTCAAGTCCACAGCTTCTAAAATTCTGGTAAGGCATATCTAGTTGACTAAAAGATCTCAGTTTTAGTTTATTTCCCATGGTTTTCAAGACTCACTTGCTTGACTAGTCAATCACTTTAAATAGGCGCATACTTAAGGTATTAATCACAATATTATCAATTGAATTTCAACCTTTGCCAAAACAATTTGAGTACTTTTAGATGATCAAAAAGCAACTAAAAGACTATCATTGTGTCATTAGACATTCAAAAGGTTCTAAAAGTTCACTTCATCACATCCTACACACCTTAAAAAAATCATCCTCGAAATTAAGCTCAAATTCTACTTTATCACAAGATGGTTGTTTGCTTACTAGATCTAATGGAGTTGTCTTTTAGTGCTATTTTGTCGACAACCTATGATCACCCTTATTTCAGTTTTAGACTCTATTGGAAGCTCAACACTCGATGGTTTAGTGCTCTAAAGATGGCATCAACCGACTGTTGGTATGTATGCCCTGAGAGCCAATCATGGTATGATTGGTGGGATACATTAAGATTGATTTGATAAACATCAAAGGCAAGCTTTCAATTCTTTATGGTTCAGTCATATGTGATAGTGATAGAACAGATTGAATGTCTAGAGAATGACAATACTCAATGACGTATGCTTTCAGGTTAAGGACCTGAACGATGAGATCATACGGATGCTAAGAGTTTGTACATTCTTGTTATGTCCCTAATCAGATGTCATTGTGGAAGGTAGATAGACAGCAATGACACACAAGACTAGATTGTGGTGTCAGTTGATGACAGAATCTCATTAGTCATGATACAGAGATATCAAACCAAACACATATGTACTTGTTAGAGAACAAGTGTACCGGACAAACCCACCGTGAGTTTGACACATGGAACCATGACATGGTAGTCACAGTCAGTACTCACAGTGATGGTGGTGAGTGTGATTCTTTGACCTGAAATCACTACACTCAACACATGTCATTGGGCACACTTTGACATCATCAAACGCAGTCCCGAAACATGGGTTGTTATAAAGGTGTTGATTGGGTGGCTTTGACACATGGGGCTTTTGAGGGGTGAGTGATACATATGGGATTTGTCCCTCCTGAGGGAGTTTGATATCCAAGGCCACTTGATGAGTAGGATTGAAATAGGCGTGCGTACACATGTGTGAATCATTATGTGATATTGATGTCATACATATCTCTTCCAATCTACTCTGAGATCAAGAAAGTGAATGAACGTTGACAGGATGACTGTTCCGTGCCTCGAGTTCATTTGGGATATCAGTGACAAAGGAATTATACATTCGCTATAACACCATTCACGGATTGTAGGATTGAAAGTTGTTCTCCAACTTTCTACTTTCACTTGGGTAGCACTGATGTATGACTAGGCACCGCTCTTTGCTTGTGAAGTCACAAGTGTTATGGACTTTCACTGCCACATGAAATGGACCTACAGGGTCACACACATAGGATTTAACCTTAAAGAGGAGTTTTGTCCAAAAACAATGTTTAGATTGATTACTAAAGGAGTTTAGTAGTTCAATTAAACACTCAATCAATTGATAGCTCAGTATCATAATGTTCAAGGTGTTGGACTGATTGATTAGAGTATCAGATTGATTGAAACTGCAATTGACTGATTCTGCACAATCTGCACTCCCACCCGATCGGCTCATGTGATGAACTGATCGGCTCAGCTTGGTGAACCGATCGGCTCAGGTTGTGAGTCGATCGGCTCATGATCAGGGTGAAACGATTGCTTCAAGTGTTGAAATGATCGGTTCAACTGATGCAACCAAGCAAGTTGGGAAAGTAGGATTGGTGAGAATTTTCCTTTCGTTTCACTTGCCCAATTTGATTGGAACATGGATTGGTATTCGATACCAATTAGAAACAAAAGATGGAAAGTCAATCGGGAACTGATCAGGACCACGAACCAATCGGTTCACATACGTAATCTAGCCATGTAGTATATTGGATTATTTGGCAAATCTCTTTAAATGATGATTATTGTTTTATTTTTCTTGTTAGAATCATATGTGATTCATATCCTAACAAGTGTAATTAATTGTACATGTAATCTAACTATGCTTGATCATTTTATATGTTACAGTACAATCTTTCAACACTGTTGTACTATCTTTCCTAACTGCTTTAATTATATCATCTGCTTGTAAGAAATAAACATTATTAGAGGTTTTATCATATCATTGGAATGTGTGTTTCACCTCGTGGGTTTCCACACCATTTTTAGGTGATTAGCAACACAGTCAGAACTGTGATGTCGAGGAGGCCCAAATTGAAGATAAGTAGAGGCACATAAGTTGGTTAGGTTGAGGAGAGTCCTAGAGTCATCCCTGTACTCTCAAGTCCAAGAAGGGGCATTTGTATATTATGCATACCGACTCGAGATTTTGGTTGTATGCCCTGTGGGACATGTAAATATTGTAATTACCTGATTAACACCTTTTATTTACATGTTGTAGTTGAGGCCAATCAACTTATGGAAAGATAGCTGATATAAACATATGCAAATTTAGACCTTTTTGTAAATATTTCTTATGAAATATTGAATTTTTATTTGATTTTAGTTTCATACCTTTTTTGATAATATGGTTAATTGATATTTTATCGCCGTTTTAGTTTTGAATAATCTCATTTCGTGTGACAGGTTGCCACATTTATAATAATTTTTAAAGACTTACATGCTTATTCTAGCACGCTCTCAGTAAAACAATACATAAATATATAATTTTTTTATAAATTTTCATCAATCTAGCTTGTTTGTCTAAGACAACTACTATAACCTCTCAATCTAATTTTAACCAAAATTGTGTTTTTAATTTCATAAGTCGATTCTCTACCCTGCCATCTTGGGCCATTTCGTGGAGAGAAATTGAATGTGTGCACTTCATATTGTATATGTTGGAGAGAAATTGAATGTGTGCACTTCATATTGTATATGTTTTGCCTACATGTCGTGATATTTACATTTGCTTAGATTGTAGTGTTCTCTTTCTCTCTTCCCCTTCCTCTCTATCTGTCTACGCTACAACTATGTACATGTACCGACAAAAATCTTATCTATCTAACTGTTGCAATGCTTGATGAAATGTGTGGTTTAGGTTATTGGAAAAGAGGAATTGCAAGCATACAACAACAAACCCCTCCCCCCCAAGAATACAAACAATGTGTTGTGGTTTAGGCCCCATTTAGTTGGGGTGAAAATAAATTATATTAGTTTCAAGTACACTTTTTTTTAACTACTTGTGTTTTTGGTAGAGTGTAACTGCAATTCCTGTTGTGAAAATAAATTACACCATGTGGTTTGATTCTATATCAATCTAAGTGCAAAGGAATTATATTCAATTTACACATAGTTCATTCCCACAGTCTGCCAACTAGATGAAATATGAGTATTAGTGTACAAAACAATTGAGCTGTATGGTTGAGAACCTATTTTCAGATTTAAAACTCATGACACCAAACAAAAATAATAAATGAGTCTATACCCTATAAATAACCGAAGGTGACGTGCTTGATCTTTGTAGCTGTCTGTCTAGGAGCTTGCTTGCTCATTGTAGCTGTCTGCTTTTCCTATTTCACGTGCTTGCTCTTTGTAGCTGTCTGTCTAGGAGCTTGCTTGCTCTTTGTAGCTATCTTCTTTTCCTATTTCCTAGAAATTAGTCGGCGGGTATATTTCGCATTTGTTGCCACGTCGCGGAAGACAGTTCCGTTGCTTGCCAGACCGATGCCAGCATGTGATTATCAACACAACAAATAATATACAGATTTCGCAATTGCGGCCCAGGTTCCCAACTCGAGTCTTCGTTGCAAACTGATTGTTTTCTGCTTCCACAGCCATCACCCGAGTGCAGTCAGAGGTAACTTCGACTGTAATTGTTTTTTCATCTGCGATTGAAAATCTTTTCTGTGGGCCATACACTGTCCAGATCTATTGCAATGAAGATTGTACCATACGACTACGTCTGTCCATGTTTTCTCGCACAAATCCCATTGTTTAGTGTATGGTGCTTGCATTTATGTCATGTGTTCACCTGTGCTTCGTCGCGGGTATGCTGGTTGCCGATGCACTGGTTATTTGGCTTTTTTGTTTGTTTCAACTCAACTTTACACACAGTAGCCAGCGGGCGACCATACAGAGACAACGTTTTTTATTTGTTTCAACTCAATTTTACACGCAGCAGCCATCGACCGGCAATACAGAGACAAATACACATGTTGAATTGAACGACCGTCAGTACCGTCCAGACTGCCGACACATCAGTGTTAAGGCATACATGGCCGGTTTATTCCTCTGTCCATGTTGTGCCTGGTTTCACGGGTATATATCAGAAACGGCTACGACATGTATGCCACAGTATATCTTTTGACATCGAAAAAGCTTTTTTTCCGGAGGCCGTCATTATCTATGACTGTTGGGTGGGTGCACGATATGTTTACATGTCAAAGGACTCTGAACATGTTGATACCGCTGATATAATAACAACATGTCAGCGTGCTTCATGATTGAATATCTTTTGGGAAAATTAGGTGAGTCTAATATCTTGTTGCATGAGAGGGATTCTACGGCTACCACAACAGAAGAAAATCAAATTTATTTAATATATTAATGTATAGTTGATCTTTTACCTGACGATATAAATTAAATATTATACATATATAGACACATATACATGCATGCATATGTAGTATATATTTTATAACGTTATTTTTTTTCAAGATACGTTTATGTACTTATATGTGTATCTATATCTAAATATTGCAGGTTGTCCAAGGGCCTTTTTCAACCACTAAAATACACAATTTTATTATTTTATAGGGATCTTTGTTGGGGTTGACATTTGTTGTCTTGAGTTATTATCTTAGGTCGGTCTCTTCTAATCTACGTCGTACACACACACATGTACACTATTGTTAATACAATATTTAAATATTTTATTTAAATATATTAACTATGTTATAATTTTATTTAGGGTAATGGCAAGAACGTACTTCAGCAAAGCAATGATGACCATAAAAGTGAAAGGAAAAGGCAGGATAACTATCGGTGATTATCGAAGGATGAAACGAATGGAGAAAAATAAAAAATTGTTTGAACTTGAAAAGGAGTTAAAAGAGGCAAAAGACTTATATTATAAATTAAAATATAAAGAAGAAGTGGCTGACAACTTCTTGATGATTTCTTCAGAGATGTCAGAGCCAATGGGAAATGATGACGGTAAAGATAACAACTCATGGGATGTTTAAGAATTCTAATGTATTTATTTGATGTTTAGAGTCTTATATATGTATATAGTAATGTGTATGTATAGAACATAAGGGCTTTGTTTGTACATTTTTGATGTGAAAAGTTTACGTGTATATGAAACCGTTTTTTATTAGTGTTGTTATGTAGAATACAGTATGATGTATGAGTAGAACAAAAGTTGTATCCCCCTTTTTGCGTGTACAAAATATCCATATGTGAAATACTACATATATGTTGTCTATTTTTTATGAAAAGATTGTTACTACTGTACAAAATGTCAAATGTTGTTTTTAAAATCATATTAGAATGATGTCTTACATTTATTGTTTTCATTTTAGTAAAAGGATTATTCCTGATACACACAGCCTGAACTGTTTTGCATAAGAGGTTAGACTTTCTTTCAAATAATATTATTCAGGAGTCTATAAATCTTTTTCTCATGTTATTAATTAGTTACATTATCAATTTTTTGGGTGCACATATAAAGTATCCATATGTAAAACATTGTGTATATATTGCCTAATTTTTTTATGTAAAAGACTGTCACTACTGTACAAGTTGTCTAATGTTGTTTTGAAAATTATATTAGAATGTTGTCTTGAATTTATTCTTTTTAGAAAAAGGCTCATTACTAATACAAATAGCGTGAACTATATTACATAAGAGGTAATATTTTATTTCTGAGAATATAAATGATGATTTCTTTCAACAATTTTGATTTTAATGATCTAATATGCTTGAACTACTTTGCATGACAAGTTAGATTATAATTCAAAGCATGTTATTTGAGAGTGTATGATTCTTTTTTTCATATTGTTGCTTAGTAACATTATTAGCTCTCAGCTTTGGAATTATGATTTCTGTGCAAATTCGAATTAACATGTTTATCACATTATAATATTGTGTATATACTTGATTACAAATGAGAGATGCTTTATTGATACATATAAATCAATTTTACATTTCTTTGTATAAGTGCATTATGAACTTTTTAAATTATAATAACAAAACAGGCATAATTAAGAACTATTTTTTTGTAAATTGCATAGGATGAAGTACTGTGAACTGTCTGAGGAAGAAAAGTCATTAATACGGAAAAGACGAAGAGAAAACTATGCCAAACTCTCTCAAGATAAAAAAATATCATTACGTGACAAAAGTAGAGAAAATTATGCTAGGAGGAAATCAGAACAATTACATTCTAAACATGGTTCTACATGGGAAATCAGATCTTCATCATCATCTAAGGAACCAATTTTTTCTATAGTTTCCTCATCACAAATGAAGAGAAGATGTGAACGCATGGAGAAAGTCTTCATAAAGGATATGTTGATACCTAGCGAACAATATGTACTTCCCAACTGTACAAATTGTATATATTGCCATGCGAAAAGATTTCCATATGAGGTCAAAACATTTTGTTGCTATGATGGAGAAATTGAACTAGCAACAAATGACATCCCATTAGGATTGAATCATTTGTATACTTCATCTGAAAAAGAAGCAGTTCATTTCAGACAATGCATCAGAACATACAACAACACTTTTGCTTTTACATCTATGGGTGTCAATGAAGATAAATCTCTCTCAAAAAGAAATAAGGGAATATATACATTCAAGGTACAAGGGCAAATATATCATTTTGTGAATAGGATAGTACCTGAAGATGGACACCCTTCACATCTGCAATTATATTTTTATGACACTGATCATGAGATAGAAAATAGATTACATCAATCTTCAAGATTAAGAGAGGATGTCATTAAGATATTAATTAGTACATTAGAAGAAAATCCATACTCAAAATTCTTTCGAAGTCTAAAGGACTTGGACAATTTTGAAAATATTCAGATATTTATAAAGTCAAATCCAAATGTACACCAAGGAGTTAAGAATGCACCATCAGCTTCGCAAGTGGCTGCAGTTTGGATTGAAAATGAAGATGACAACAATACCAACATAAATTTTCAACGAGATATTCGTGTCTACACTCATGTTGGTACTAGCCACTGCATTAATTACTACTATGGATGCTATGATCCTTTACAATACCCACTATTGTTTCCATGTGGTGAGATTGGTTGGCATGAAGGAATTTCAAGAAAAGATAAAAAGAACAATCAATGGATGATCAATGATCCAGTGTTGGATATGTCTTCCTTCAATGATGTCAGTGAGTTGTTTTCACAAGAACAAAGAGGTAAAATATATAGCAACTATTATATTTACTTACCATCTACTATGTTTTACTGACTGTATGTTGCTATTATATTTTAGTTCTAGAATCCAACAAAAAACGAAGGAAAGCAGTCTCATGTCGTGAATATTATTGCTACAAATTGCAAGTTAGAGAAGATGATAAATCTGTTTTATTGCATTCTGGAAGACTTCTGCAACAATACATTGTTGATATGTATATTAAACTTGAGAGTAGTCGTTTGGACTATATTAGAAGAGACCAACAAAATATTCGAGCAGATTTGTATCAAGGAGTTGTTGATAGCATCAGTCAGGGACAAAATACTGGTATTACTGTTGGAAAAAGAGTTATCCTCCCTGCCTCTTTTATTGGTGGTCCTAGAGATATGAGACAACGTTATCTTGATGCAATGGCATTGGTTCAACGATATGGTAAACCAGATATCTTTCTAACTTTTACATGCAATCCATCTTGGATAGAAGTCAAAAAAGAGTTGTTCAAATTTGAAGAAGCACAAAATAGGCCGGATTTGCTTTGTAGAGTGTTCAAATCAAAATTGGAAGAGTTGAAAATTGATCTTTTTAAGAGAGATATACTTGGGCATGTGATTGGTTATGTTTATGTGATAGAATATCAGAAAAGAGGACTTCCACATGCACATTTTCTAATCATATTAGACAAGGGTCAAAAGATTACTACGCGTGATGTATATGACCAATATGTATCTGCTGAAATACCAGAAAAAGAACACAATCCACATTTACATACTATGGTTTTAAAACATATGGTTCATGGTCCATGTGGGACCTTAAATCCAAAGAATATTTGCATGGAGAATGGACAATGCAAGAAACACTATCCAAAGGAGTTTTGTTTGATAACAACTCAAGCAAAAAATTCTTACCCTCTATATCGAAGAAGAGACACAAATCAACAAGAAAGAGTTGGTTCCATGATGGTTGATAATCGTTGGATCGTTCCTTACAATCCTTACTTACTAGCTAAATACAATTGTCATATGAATGTCGAAATATGTTCTTCGATTAAGGCAGTAAAGTACCTATACAAGTACATATACAAAGGGCACGATCGAATAATGTTGCAAGTAAATGACAAACAATCAAAGTATGCACACGATGAAATTGCACAATATGTATCAGGACGATGGGTATCACCACAAGAGGCAGCATGGAGAATATATCAGTTTCCCTTAAATGAAATGCATCCATCAGTGACTTCTTTACAACTTCATCTCGAGGACAAACAAACTATTACATTTCATGAAAATAAAAAATTGTCCTCCATTATAAACAATGAGCATTTTTCAAAAACAATGCTCACAGAATATTTTAGGATGAATTGCATTGATGAGGAGGCACGGAGATATCTATACAAAGAATTTCCTGAGCATTACGTCTGGGAGAAAAAATCTAGATGTTGGAATAAAAGAAAACAAGGAAATTCTATTGGAAGAGTCATTTTTGCCAAACCTATTGAAGGTGAACGCTACTATTTACGCTGTTTGTTGAATCACATCAAAGGTGCAAAATCTTTTGATCATCTGAAAACTGTAAATGGAACTAAATACCATACATTCCAAGAGGCAGTCGAAAAATTTGGTTTGTTACAAACTGCTGATAACATTGAAGAATGTCTTGATGAAGCTATGATATTTCAAATGCCCTCGGGTCTTCGACAACTATTTTGCACTATATTGGTCTATTGTACATCTATTAGCCCTATGAATCTTTGGGAGAAATTTAAGAACCATTTGAGTGAAGACTTCTATAATATGGAAAAGGAGGATTGGAAACATGCTCATAATCGTGCTCTAAATGTGATCAATATGTGCTTAGAATCAATGGGGAAAACTTTATTGGATTTTAACTTACCATCTGTTGTTCAAAATGAGCATGAGAAGATATACAAAGAGGTAGAAGAAGAACTAAAAATCATTGTATCTGATGATGATATGTTAACGATTTCACAATTGAATTGTGATCAAAGTTGTGCCTACAAAACTATTATGAATCGACTGAATAGTGGGAAACAAGGAATCTTTTTTATTGATGGTCCTGGAGGGACAGGTAAAACATTTTTGTATCGTGCTTTACTTGCCAAAGTAAGATCATGTGGTCAAATAGCACTTGCAACTGCATCATCAGGGGTAGCAGCGTCTTTATTGCCTTTTGGTAGAACTGCACACTCAAGGTTTAAAATACCACTGAATAATGAAGTACAAAAGATATGCAATGTTTCAAAACAAAGTAGTTTGGGGGAGCTATTGAGAAGAACAAAACTTATAGTCTGGGATGAGGTATCTATGGCAAAAAAACAAGCAATTGAGTCATTAGATCTTTTATTACAAGATATGACAAGAAACAAACAACTTTTTGGAGGAAAAATTGTTGTATTTGGTGGAGACTTTAGACAGATTCTTCCCGTGATTCCACAGGGAGGAAAAGAACAAACAATTGAAGCAAGCTTTGTAAAATCTTATGTATGGAAACAAGTTGAAATACTACAGTTGAAACAAAATATGAGAACTATATTGAATCCTTCATTCAGTGCTTATTTACTCTCTATTGGAAATGGTACAGAAGAAGCTACACTTGGAGATCAAATTCAAATTCCTAGATGCATGGTGATCCCGTATACTGATGAATTGTCATCTAAGCATGAATTAGTAAATGCAATTTTTCCTGATCTTACTATTGATGAAAATAACACCTACTCCCTCACAAATCATGCTATTTTGACTACAAAGAATGATTTTGTTGATGAAATTAATGACTTATTGATTGAAGAATTTCCAGGAGATAAGAAAGAATACTTAAGCTTTGATTCTGCTATTGATAATACCAATCAATTTCAAGAAGAAGAATTCCTGAATACTTTGACTCCTTCTGGCCTCCCGCCCCACAAGCTGGTACTTAAAAGAAATTGTCCAATTATGCTGCTGAGAAATATTGATCCCTTTTCAGGGCTTTGCAATGGGACACGACTTATTTGTAGAAACTTCAACAAAAATATTATTGATGCTGAAATAGCAATTGGACATAAGAAAGGACAAAGAGTATTCATCCCAAGAATTCCATTGATGCCTAAGGACCATGAGAAGATGTCATTTTCATTTAAGAGACTACAATTTCCAATACGATTATGTTTTGCAATGACAATCAACAAATCACAAGGACAAACTCTAAACAAAGTCGGATTATATTTACCTCAACCAGTATTTTCTCATGGTCAATTATATGTTGCTTTATCTAGAGTCAGATCTCCAGAAGATATTAAAGTTCTTATCAAGCCAACTTCTATACAAGACAAAAGCATCACATCTACTAGAAATATAGTCTACAGTGAAATATTATCTATTGTAGGGATAATTTAGGCATGAACCTTCATCTTTCCAATATATTATAATTTCTTTAGCATGTTCAACTTTACTAAATGTATGGTATCTTTACAGCTTTTGTTTAAAGAGGATGGAGAAAAGCTACAAACTACTACATGAAGTAAATGAAAATGTTCCTGTTTGGACAATCAAGGTGAAAGTGAGTGATATAACAAATCCTGCAATTTCAAAAGATGGAAAGCATTCATATAGAAGATTAGTCTTCATGGATGAAAAGGTACGACGCAAGTTAAAATAAACTAGAAATTTAGTTCCTTGATATAGTATTAAATATAGATCAATTATCTTCTAGGGAATGAAGATACAAGCGGTGATATTCAATGAAGACATTGAAAGATTCAATGACACCTTATTGTTGAACAACACCTACTATGTATCCAGAGCTACATTGACACTACTTAAATCGCAATATTACTCTGGTAAGACAAATGACCATAGATGTCAAATGATCATAAAAAGGTTCACAATAGTGGAAAAAGCGGGAAGCAACATAACATATGAAGAACCACTACAGTTGGACCTTTTATCTTTAGCAGATTTCTTACAGCTAGAGACATCACCTCCAAATATAGGTATATTTTCCAAACATCCTTTAAATTTTAGATAAATAACTATTTTTTATATCAACTAATGCTCTTATGAGAAATATATGCAGATGTGATTGCAATAGTTATAAGTGTTCTTCCGAAACAAGAAACAAAAAGAAAACGAGACCAATCTGATGTCACTTTTCGAGACCTTCTCCTGACAGATTCTTCGTAAGTTTAACATATCTACTACATCATTGTTCATAAGCATATAAATACCTTATACTTACTTTAAATACACTTACAGCTTGCAGATTGTGACTTTATCAACATGGGGAAATTTTATGACCGATCAGAGTGAAACAATAATTGAGCTTTTAGAGAAAAGGCCTATCATTGTAGCTAAAAATTTGATTTCAAAGAATATCTATGGTAATGTTACCTTCATTATATATTGTAATTGAATCACAAAATTTTCATTTTCTCATATTATGACTCATAGGAAAACGAACTCTATCAACTGGTAGAGAAACAAGAATGTTGATAAATCCAGAGCTAGATGAAGTTAATGAACTTCAAGAATGGTATGCATGTTATTTTTAAACATTATTTTTTTCAACAATAGACTTTATTGATAAAATAAAACTTTTTGTATAGGAAAAAGGCTCATTCTCATGTACTCGAAGATGCTATAATTGAGTATAATAAGCAAATAAATCAGACTACTTCAATTGCAGAAGTTTTAGCTTCCACTAATCCGGTAACATTAAAGATTGTTTTCACATATAATATATACTCTTTATGATTTTCATGTGTGATAAACATTCTATATGTATATAGGAAAGAATATACTTCATAAAGCCAACAGAAATTATTGTCTCGAAGCAGCAAGAACTTTGGTATATGGCTTGCAACAAATGTCACAAGAAAACCAACATTGCTTATGATGCAAAATATTTCTGCCAAAATTGCTATACTCAATCCACTGCAACGCCTTGGTAACTATTTTTATTTTTTTATCATACCAATAACCTACATTGTTTTCTTATATTATTATTCTGAAAAAATGTATTTCAGGTGTATTGTAAGAATTCAACTAGAAGATGATACTGATGTAACACAATGTACATTATTTGGAAAACAAGTGGAAAATCTTTTCTCATGTGATCCTAATATGTTAATGACACTCGGTCCCATGGTAGGTATCATTCATATCATGTTGTATCAATATATACAAGAAAATATTTCTAAATTTAAAATATATAATATTCTTATACTCATAATTGTATACAGGAACAATACGAGCTTATAGAAAAATGGCAAGCCCATGTTACAAGGATGTCTCTCATATTTCAGGTACAAGCTGAAAAGAAGTATAAAAAAATTGTGCAGTTAAAAATCTTGAAGTTTCAAGAGGAAGAAAAGAACTAGATCTCATCATGTTAAATATCAAGGACATACTTTAGTATGTTTTTTTGTACTGTACAAACTGTATATATGTGTGTTGTAATAACTAATGTGTATGCTACATGAAGGACATGATTTTGTTATAGATATGAGTTTTTATACATATTTATGTAATTAGAAAATTTCAAATGTGATCCACGTGCTTAGCACGTGCTTCTTGCTAGTATACTTAAAAAGACGAGCAACCAAACGATTGTCGTGTGCTTAATTTTCCTATTTAACAATTTCAATTTTGAAAATCATACATGAAAATAAAAACACATGCAACCAAATAAGTCCTTACAGAATACCCCCTGTGCCGCCGGTCGTTGGGCCCAATGAGTCCTCTGGACTGGACTGGGGACCGGATCCCAAAAAGCGCGACACGCAAAAACCGTTTGCCATCGGCGATCATGATTCATGATCCGCCCCACACCGAGAAGATTCGTCTTTCCATTGAATGTTGCGTCAGGTCTCCCTCGTGTTGTGTTCCTCAATCCAGTCCGGCGCTTCGCTCCTCTTCCTCCATCACCCCCCACCACTTCTCTTTGCTCCACCTTTTCTCACTCCATCCCCGCCACTCCTTCTCCCGCGCAGTGTAGGACCGTCCCACCCCTCGTACTCAGAACGTGACTGGAGGCAGCAGCTGACGCCGCCTCCTTGATTCAGGTCAGATTTCTTCCTATTTGTTTCATGTCAATTCTCTGCCCACCTGTGCGCTTTGATTCGACTTGCCAATTCGTTGCTTGTTGTAAATCTTTCTTGGACAAAAAATTCGTTGCTTTGGCGAACTAGTTCGTGTCCTGAATACGATGGCTGCCCCGCCATTTGGTTTCCCCTCACTTGCGTGTCGGCTGGTTAGGAGGTTAGGCCGCTGCTTGCCTTTATTCGGGCTCTCCTAGGAAAATCAGCTTTAATTTCAGGGATATCTTGCTACATTCCAGCGTTCTCTTTTAATCCAGACTGACACTATACATTGGTCGTTTGGAGCAATGCTTTTTGTGACACTATGTATCAGTATTCTGTTTGTTACTGATAAGAATTCATTCCTCATAACCGGGGTCAGTCATTCACCTTTTCCCCTCCATGACTGAGGCTGAATGACAGTCTAAAATTGTTGTCTTCTTCCCTATTATAAGGGCTTTCTGGAAAGTGGGTCGATATCTATATAAGGGCTTTTGCTATTTGATTACTACGCCTTTTATGTAAAGTGTTTGATTTTTGTGACTGTCCTGCCATCCTTTTAGTGGAACACACGTTATTTTTTAGGTGTTTATTTCCTGGTTACAAATGTTCACTTAGCTAATGTGTTGCACTTGTCTAATAATTGCAATTATAGAAAAGCTGATGTAGTAACTTTAACTATCCAATTTTGTGATTATAAATTCGTGTTTCCTGGGCGTCTCTCTCATGCACATTATTTGTCAGAACTGTCCCCAATAGTGGTTTCTGTTAGTTTTTAAGATCCCACATTGCTTTCCCTTAAACATTGTTCAAGTTTTCTTATGTTACATCTTGTTGTTTACATTTGTGTTATCTGCATACATAACCAACTTAGGTGTACTTGTGTGATGAAAAATGAGCTCCATGCTCAACTGCTTGCCTGTCTTTTGCCCAAACCTCTTTTGGCAGGCTTACCTTCAAATGTAAAACCCAACAACTTTGGTATTTGAATATTAGCATTCCCTCCTTGACATCAAAGATTTATTGGTAGGAGACACTCATCTCTTGCGTCCTTGCTGTATTTGTAAAATTCTAAAAAATGAAAGGACAAAAACTGTTTAAACATTTAAGTGACCGTAATTGCCAACCCCTAGTTGGCAATTCGTACAACAATAAGTAACTTTTATCATTGGATGCATATCAACTTACAGACAACGAGAGTCAAGCTGAATCAACCGTAAACAAAAATTGTCCTCTTGGGACTAGTTTTTGCTCCACAAATTACTAAAATGCTTGGACGTAAACACAATTTATCATCATCATCTAAAACTCAATCCCAGACACGTTGGGATCAGCTACATGAATCCTTATTTTCAGTTTTGGGCCACATTCTCATTGAGACAATGAATCAAAATATTTCCTTATTAGGTCTCCCGAGTTAATTGAGGTCTACCTCTTCCTCTTTTAACTTCGTATGACTCAATAACATTACTTCAAAACAGTTAATTGGTCTTTATTGCCCTAAATCTCCAAGCACTCTTGGATTACTCTTAGTACTTTTCCTCAATGCTAGGACTCCCGATTCATTTCATATATAAGTATTTTGAACACCATCTTCCTTCATCATCCACCTTAGCATTCTCCCGTATTCATCTTGTGAATGCCTTGTTTCTTCATGGTTCAATATTTAATGTCATACAACATGGATGGGCGTATTTTCTTAAAAATTCCTTTCAATCTAAATGGAATCTTGTCATCATCATTCTCCTCATCATCTAAGCCTCAATCCCAACCATGTTGGGGTCGGCTACATGGTCCTTTTATAATCAGCTCTGTTATGTGTCATGCTCATCAAACTGTAAAGATTTGAAATCTCTCTTTATAAGCTCTTTCCAAGTTAATATAGGCCGGCCTCTTCTATTATTACAAGTGTTTAGGGTAAAATATGTGCCCTAGCATATATTTATAGAAGGAACAAATACATGTAGAATATAAAAACAAGAGAAAACGAAACTACATAACCGTCGGTTTGCCGCCATAGGTCGGTAGTACCGAAAATAACATTTTGAGTTCTGTATCTTTTATTGTTGATGAGTCGGTACTATCGACAAACAAGTTGGTAGTACCGAGATATGCACTCTTCAGTATATCGACACTCCTCCTCAAGCTGGAGCGTACACATCGTGTATGCCCAGCTTGTTGCAATTTTTTTGGAAGACAGCTGGATGCAATGGCTTTGTGAGAATATCAGCGAGATGATCTCCAGATTTGACGTGAGGAGTCATAATCTTTCCATCCTTGATCTGATCTCTGATGAAGTGGCAATCAACTTCTATACACTTGGTGCGTTCATGAAAGACTGGATTCTTGGCAATATAAATTGCAACTTGATTATCACATATGGGCTTTGTGGGAGACAACACAGTAATCTTTAATTCAAAAAGTACAAATTGAACCCACTGTAACTCACAATAAGCATGGGCCATTGCCCTATATTCAGCCTCAGTGCTAGATCTTGTCACAACATTCTGATTTTTGCTTTTCCAGGTAATAAGATGATTTCCTAGAAAAGTACAAAATCTAGAAGTAGACCTCCTGTCATTAATTAAATTACCAGAATACCAGCCCAATCTGCATCTGTAGAGCCAGTAAGGACTAGAGTAGAAACATGAGTCTTAGGTCTGTAGTAGGTTATTCCCTTCCCAGGCAAGGAACGAGGTATCCGATTTCGATACCGTTTCGACAACATGGAAATCGAAATTTATGGAAATTTCGACAGAAATTTCGATAAATGCAATTATGCCCGTTTCGACGCCAAAATGAATGAATTAATTTATGAAATTTTACAAGTGTTATCTCTACACCTAAATGCATCGTTTTATGCAATAAAATTTTATGTGGGGGTAGGTTAGGGAGGGGGTCCTTCATGTGGGAGGTAAGGGAACTGTCCTGTTTCTTGAGGATTTCGATGAATGATTTTGATGACAAAATGTAGGAATTAAGTTATGCAATTTTGTAAGTATGAGCTATATACATGCATGTACTTGTTCGTGTTATAATATCAAATATTGGATATGTAGGGCATCCCACACATTTTACTTGGGTTTATAGTTTGTTGCTGATATTGACTCAATAGTCAACCATTTCATTGGTCCCAAGAATACTAGTGCAATGTTTCCAAGCTAAATCATCATTTGTTGGTGTGGTTGGCTTCCTAGCACCCTCATTGTCTAATAAATCACCACTAGGATACATGTCATCCACATTGCAGAAACTAAAATAGCATGCATCACATAAGTATTTAATAATTTGAATAGCAAATATTAGGGAAATGCAATGCAATTATCATATACTATAAGAATATACTATGTATGAGTGCTAAATGGTGAAATGACCCCAATCCCCCTTTGCTCCTCTTCAAAAATCAACAATAACAACAAGGATTGCAATTATCGAAATTTTCATCGAAATTTGGCGAAATTCATCGAAATTTGGCGAAATTCATCGAAATCGTCGAAATTTGGCGAAACTCGTCGAAGTCATCGAAATCGAAACAGTCGTAGGTTTCGGTACCACATAGCATCGAAATCGAAATTTCGAGCGAAATTTCGATGATTTCGACGAAACCTCATTCCATGTTCCCAGGTGCACCTTTCAGATATATGAGAATACGACAAACTGTTGTCCAATGTGACTGTCGTGGTGAGCTCATATGCTGACTCACCACTCCTACAACAAAAGAAATGTCAGGATGAGTAACTGTTAGATATATCAGTTTACCAATATTTTTCCTGTAGTATCCTGGATCTGGATAATCAGTATCATCAGTCATCTCCTTCACATGATAATCCATAGGAGTAGACACTGGCTTGGACTCACTCATATCTGTGTCATGAAGTAAATCCAACACATATTTCCTCTAAGATAAATTAGTACATGTATGAGATCTAAGTACTTCAATACCCATAAAATACCTCAGTTTGCCCAGGTCCTTTGTGTGAAATTGCTTTTGCAAGCCTTCTTTCATGAGATATGCCTGCATCATCACTCCCAGTGATAACTATATCATCAACATATACTGCAATAATAATAGAGAACTAGAATAGAATACAGAGTGATCAGTCACAGAATGAGAAAAGCCCAATTGTAATACAACCTCACTGAATTTGTCAAACCAAGCTCTAGGAATTTGTTTCAACCCATAATGGCTTTCTTCAATCTACACACCTTCTGACACTCCCCCTGAACAACAAAACCAGGAGGTTGCTCCATATACACCTCTTCCTGTAGATCACCATGAAGAAAGACATTCTTGACATCAAGTTGAAATAGAGGCCAATCGAAAGTAGTAACCAGAGAGATAAATCCACACTGAATTCAGACGAGCCACATGAGAAAAGATCTCAAAGAAATCAACCCCATATGTCTGAGTATAGCCTTTTGCTACCAGTCGAGCCTTTAATCTCTCAACTGAACCATCTGGATTATGTTTTACTGTAAACACCCATCTGCATCCTACAACATTTTTATCTGAAGGTAAGTCAGTATGTTCCCAAGTGTTATTTGTAGAAGAGCAGGCATTTCCATTTGCATTGCCTGCTTCCAACCATTATCCTTCATAACATCAAGATGATTTCTTGGAATGACCATGGAGTCAATCCCAAGAGCAAAGGAACACGCCTGCTTAGACAATCTTGACAAACAACACACACCTGCAATAGGATGTCGAACAACACAAGAACGAGTACCTTTGCGGACAACAATGGGAACATCAAATCAAATGGTTCTTTAGGATTCTCTTGAGTAGAGGAAGATGGGGAAGGCTCAGATTTCGGAGGCGCTACCTCCTCTGGATTCTGTCTGCCTCGTCTGCTATAAACATGTGGAAATTGCTGAATCGTAGTATCATCTGCTAACTGCTCTTCCTGAACTACAGTATAGCCAGGGATGACAGTGACACTCTCTCACTCTGATGTGGTGGTGACACTCTCTCACTGATATTTGATGGTGGCACTCTCTCACTTTCACACAATTGCCCCCCCCCCTACTGGGAACACTAGAGAAATATGGAGCATACTCATGAAAAGTTACATCCCTAGACACAAACACACAATAGAGACTGGGATAGTAACATTTGTACCCCTTGCTGGTACTGGAGTATCCAAGAAAACGAGTCTTAATTGACCTAGGGGATAATTTATCAGCCTTAGGATCAATATTGTGGACAAAGGAGGTATAACCAAACACCCTAAGGGGAGCAAGAAAGGGCTGATCATTAGGACGTAGGACAGAAAAAGGAGTACGTCCTTGAAGCACTAATGAGGGCCGCCTATTAATAAGAAAGCAGACCATAAGTAAAGCATCAGACCAAAATCTTTTAGGAACGTTGGATTGAAACGTGATTGTCGTGGCAATATCAAGAAGATGAAAAATTTTCTTCTCAGCTACCCCATTTTGATGAGGAGTGCGAGGACAAGAAGTACGATGTATCATTCCATCAGAACTACAAAAATCAGCTATAACATTCTGAACATATTCCAAAGCATTGTCAGATTGAAGAATTTTAATATTGCAATCAAATTGGACCTTTATTTCTTGATGAAATGTTTGACAATGGACAACACAAACTCTCTATTCTTTAACAAATAAATCCACGTCATGCTAGAGAAGTCATCCACAAAGGAAATAAAATAGCGAAAACCATTATAACTGTTGTCTTTTACATGACCCCAAACATCACTATGGACTAACTCAAAAGGACAAGAAGCCCGTTTATTGACACGATCGAGATACGCCATTCTATAATGTTTTCCAAGTTGACAAGACTGACACTCTAACGAAGACACATGTGATAACTCAGATTCTAACTTCCTCAAGCTCTCCAGTGAAGGATGTCCATATCTATAGTGCCACAGTAAGGGATAAACGCTCAAAAGGATAGTCGGAGTAGGAGCAGAAACTTGGCGAGGCAGACTTTCACGATGGAAGAGATCGAGATCACCTTTCCTAGCCCCCCCACCAATCGTCCTCATACTCTTGAGATCCTGTAAGACAAAACAAGAAGGTCCTAATGTTACGATATATTTCAGAGTTTCAATCAATTTTGCAACAGACTAAAGATTGAATGGAAATGCAGGCACATAATGTATAAATTTAAGATCAATCCTAGGAGTCAGAGAAACAGATCCACTGGCTAACACTCTCCTCACTGAACCATCTGCTATAGTCATAGATTGGTGAGGAATATGTGAGTTAATGGAATGAAGCAGTCTTTACATACCTGTCATATGCTGTGAAGCTCCAGAGTTAACCACCCACGAAGTATTTGAACCAGAAGCCGACAAAGAGGTAGCCTGATTACCGGTAGATGCTAAGTGTGCTGAAGAAGAAGATGATCCTATACTTAGATGCTAAGTAGCCAGAATAAATCTATCATACTCCTCCTTAGTGAGTGTGATGCTAGAAGATCTAGAATTTAACGCAGGAGGCTCAGAAGATACAGTTCACAGAAAGTGCACTTAGGACGTGCACCACGTCCTCAGCCTGTACCTAGACGTTCTCCTCTAACTGCAGCAGCCAACGACATGAGAATCTCCAAGAGATGGGACAGCTGTAGAGTCAACCGGTTCAAAGTTGGAATGCATAATCTATAAGTAGGTTTCTTCCAAGCTAGGAAGTTTGTCAGAAGCTAGGGTGACACTGAGAACTGCATCAAGAATTCAGACCTGATAAGAACTTTGTTGTGATCAAGTCGTCTCGATCCTTGATTTGTTCTTTAACAGTCACCAGATGATAAAAATTCAACTGTTGAGCAATAGCTTGGATCACTCCAAAATAGGCGGTCATAGATCATAAATTGATGAAGAGCATTCTTTTCTTGAGAATAGTGTTTCTTTACTGCATCCCATATCTCTTTGGCAGTAGTGTAGAACATGAACCTAGCAGCGATCCCAGGTTCCATGCTCCCCCACAACCACATCTTTACCATACTGTCATGACGCTTCCATTGAGCATAGCCTTCGGCAGTAGAAGCAGGAGGATCATAATCAACATACTTTGCTTTGTCTTTGGACTCCAATATGGTATGGACAACATTCATCCACAAGAGATAATTTTCCCCATTTAGCTTGATGGAGGGGATAGGTGACATCTCATTGTAGGCTACAGATGCCTTGGTGTCCTCCATGTTTCAAACAGAAGTTAGAGTGACAGGATGATACTCGTCACAATAGAAAAGGAGTGACATAGAGATACACGTCACGATAAAAGAAAAGTGACATAGACACACGTCACATTAAGAGATTAGATGCGTAACTGACGCATCAACAACTCCCAACTGAAATTTCCCAACCACACATGGAGGAGATTTGATTAGAAATTGCTGATGTAAACGAGGAGAGGAGGCCGGTGGCGGCGGCGGCGGCTACTGCAGCTAGAGAAGGGGGGGGCGCAGAAGGGGAAGAGAGGGGGCGACGACGGCTAAGGTAGGGTTCCCTAGGAGCGCGTTCTGATACCATATAAAATATTGTGTTAGAAGTGCTTAGGGTACAATATGTGCCCTAGCATATATTTATAGAAGGAACACCTACATGTAGAATAACAAAAATAAGAGAAAACAAAACTACAGAACCACCGGTCTGCCTCCATGTCGGTACTACCAACAGTAGGTCGGTAGTACCGAAAATAACATTTCAAGTTCTGTATCTTTTACTGTTGATGAGTCGGTACTACGAGATAGACAGGTCAGTAGTATCGAAAATAACATTTCAAGTTCTGTATCTTTTACTGTTGATGAGTTGGTACTACCGACAGACATGTCGGTAGTACCGAGATATGCAATCTTCAGTATATCAACATGCTTGACTCGATAACTTGCTTCGAATAGGTGCTTTTGTCGGTTTGCACTACACATGTCCAATACCAGCTTAGATGGCCTTCACACAACTTGTCCTCGACACTCGCCACTCCTACTTGCTCCTGATATAATCATTCCTCAAATGATCTTTTCTTGTCTTCCCACACATCCATCTCAACATACACATTTCAGCCACATTCATCTTATTGAGACTTTGTTTCTTCACTACACAACATTCACTCCCATATCGCATGGCTGACTGTATAGCTATTCTATAAAACTTGCTTTTAAATCTGAGAGGGATCTTCTGTTCACATACTACTCCAATTGCACTCCTCCACTTCAACCATCTTACTGTGATCGTCTTGCAAACACCATCTTGAACCTTGCCCTCCCTTTTAACAATAGTACCTATGTAATGAAACTTATTGCATATTGGTACATCCATTCCATCTAACTTGACCCCACCATTCACAATTCTAGATTGGCTAAAATTGCAATGCATAGACTCAATTTTGCTTCTACTGATCGTAAATCCATCAGATTCCAATGCATTTCTCCAAAGTTCAACTTAATCATTAAAAATACTATAAGGATCCGTGTCATAAAAAGAGTGACAAAGTTTTATGGCTGGCTACATTTGCGTGGAATGTATGAAATCATATGTGGGGTTCTAGGTGGAATATTGTAGTCACCTAATATTCTTGACACTATTTCATCTATCCAAAATTTGATTGTGTGACAGACATTCTCTTCTGCTTATCCATCCAGCAACGATCTATCTAAAGTGATGAAACCTATCATATTTCGGGACATCTACTCCATCCTACTTGGCTCCACCTTCTAGGCTTCTAGATTTGCTAAATTGCACTGCATACAATCCATTTTCCAAGGCATTTCTTAAGCCTAGTTTGTGATTTTCACAAATTCTGTAGTCAATATAATATCATCAAGTAAAAGCATATACTAAGGGATGTGATCATAAACATGTTTTTTGATCTTGTCCATAAACAAAACAAATGTAGGATTACGACTACCATTGTCGCCACCAGGACAATCATCTACCCTCATTTCGAGCCAAGTTGGGGTCAATGATATTGTGCACGTAAGTCTTAACGGTTATAACTCGAGCAACAATCCGATATACATGTGCGTGTATTACAGTCGAGGTTGCACTTGGGGGAAATCACGTTAAACACTATTATGTTATAATTCAACAATGTACGCACATTTGGTCTTTAAGTGTCTTAATTAAGGCGTAAAAGGTCTTAGGCATCCACTTTAGTTGTCTGAAATCCTAGGCACCCCGTTTAATGGTGCCAATCTAGAGCCTAGGGGGCCTAGGAAGGAGCCATGTCTATGAAATTAACTTATACATGAGCATTTTATTATATAATATTTATATTTTAATGTGTTAAATACTGCAATTATATATATTAATATGTAAACATGCAAATATACATGCATAGTATGTTATATATTTCTTTATATATGAACAAATGTGTGTATATGTGGGTCAATGGGTGTGTGTTTGTGCGTATAAGTAATTTAATAAACGATCAAGCAAGATAATTTATAAACAGTACACATATATAGTCTCTATATGAAAAGCGGCCGCATATGCAACTGCATAGCCATATGCAGTTCAGACAGCTAGCCAAACTTCATATGCGGCTGCATGGGCTGCATAGGAGAACATCGCTCGTTTGTGTTTGGATGGTTTGCATTTTAAATTCGAAGTCAGAATAATTGTGTGTCACAATATATGATCATGAATGAACACCGTACATCTCGCTGCCTCTTGCCGAGTGCTAAGATGACTAAAAGATCCATATATGGTCACACACAACTGTATACAATTGATGTAGGCGACTTTATGGTGTTGTTGGTGCTGGCTGTGTTGAGCTTGTGGCATTGGACTTTATACGGTCACTAGAATGACCATATATGGTTGTTGGGGGTTCTTTGTTCTACAATTATCATAAGTTTGCTTGCTTTTTTACTTGTTGGTGAGTTGGGGGATTCTCCTTCCTCATTTTTTTCATTTATATCAAGATGCAGCTTCGAAATAAAGATCAATATGAAAACTAACCAATAAAACAACACAAAACAGAAAAATGCATGATAATGCGAGACAGGTATGCATGATTTGAGGGATAAATAGAGTAGAAAATAGAGAATCGTCCAAGTAAAATATATATGAAATGTGATCAAAAGTTGACTAAATGGATGCTTTTTATGTTCAACTCTCTTATTCCCTATAAGATGTAAACATTTGAAAATGTTTCCTTATAAGCTCTCCCAAGTTAATGTAGGATGATCTCTTTCCCATTCAACTAATATCGATTCCATAAATTTAAACCGGTGATTTTTTTAATCTATGTTGCACATGTGCGTACCATTTAAAGCAGCCATCATTTAGCTTCTCCTCAATAGTTGCCACCCTCACTTAATTTTTTATATGGTTATTTCTCAACTGATATTTTCTTGCCTTCCCAATTTGTAATTTTGCACGTGCTTCTTGTCGACAACTTGTTACTTCTGTGGCTAGCATTCAATCCCATACAACATGTCTGCCTAAAACTTCTTAATATGAGAGGGATCATCTAGTCGATTTTGTTATTGCACTCCATTCCTTTTTTTGAAAATGATCCTATGATATACATAATCTTGAACATTGTCATCCGTATGAACTGTTGACAATGAGAGCACTTTTCATTAATGTTGAAGTGGCACAAGCAGTCTAATATATTAGAGGGGGCTGAGGTATGCTACAAGTGAGAGACACAATATGATAAGTTATACCACTACAATATGGGATTAGTTAGGCTAGGCCTATTAACTCTGACACCCCCTCAAGTTGGAGAGTATTGTGTATACCTAGATTGTCATATATATTGTTGAAAGAGGAAGGATAGAGGTTTAGTGAAAATATTTGCTATATGTTCACCTGTAGGAGGAAGAGGTATATAGAAAATAATTGCTATATGCTCACCTGTAGGAGGAAGAGATATACAGAAAATATTTGCTACATGTTAACCAGTCTTCACACAAGGTGTAACAATTTTCTTTGCACGAATCAAGTCATGCAAAAAATAATAATCAACTTAAATGTGTTTGGTGTGTTCAAGGAAGGCCTGACTATTTGCTATGTTTATCGTTGCTTGGTTGTTACATTTGAGAGTGACTGGAATTGTACATGGATTCCAAGCTCTTTTTTTTATTATCGAGGGAACCATCCTAGACAGGGCCACTTTGCGACCGACCCCAACAACATACTTTGAGCGCCCCGCCCACTCGGGAATCATTTAAAGCGCACACTTGGCTGGCCTGTGCAACAAGTAAATATTTTCGAGAAATAGCTCCCCCTGGGGGATAAACCTGGGACCCTTTATTGGGGTTTACCGAGCTACATAACCCTAGTTGCTCCTTGCCGACAATCCCAACCTCTTGATTAACAATAGTTACCCATTGAATATCTCAATAGTACGAGCTGCAGATCTGTATGATGATGCTTCACTGCTTGAGTGAATGACCAACATACTGCCTTTTTTTTCTTTAGCTAGTAGGGTGATTACCTAGAAAGATATAGGCTCCAGAGGAAGACCGACGATTTTTCACATCCCTTATCCAATCTGCCTTAGCATAGCAAGTCAAGATGATGTCATTTAATTGGGGCTTCTTATATAAGAGCCTTGTCCTAGTGCACTCCAAAGATATTGCAGGATTCTCTGCACCTGAATCTAATAGCATGTTAGTGGTTTGGTCAATTGATTGACTACACCAAACTACAAATACTAGGTAGATAGATGAGCTTCTCAAGCACTCATCAATACTTCATGGGGTCAAAGGATTCTCCTAAAGCATAAACTTGGTGTGTATCCGTAGGAGAAGTCATAGATTTGAAATTAACCACTCCTGTATCATCAAGGAGATCCAAAGCATATCTTCATTGAGAGAAGTAAATGTTGTTATTGCACTTGAGAACTTCCAAACCCAAGAAATACCATAGTTGCCTGAGGTCTTTGGTGCGGAATTCAGACTTAAGAGCATCTTTTAGACAGAGATATTAGTTGTATCACTTCTGCTGATGATGATATCATCCACATATTCTACCAAGATAATAGTTCCAGGAGCGGTTTTGTTGAAGAAGATACTATGCTCAATAGAGAACTTGAAGAAGCCCAGACTATCAAGAATACTATTGGGTTTGTATTAAAATATGTATATATCATGTATGCAACAATAAAATTGTGTATATCCAAGTTTATCTGGGTTAAATATGTATATATCTATGTATAAAATAATCAAATATGTTCTCTTTCGATAAAACATATGTATATTAGTGGATTAACCATAACTTCATGAATTTATCTACACATAAATATGAAATAGAACATATATATGAAGGGGAAAAGGCTTTATAATCATAAGATGTGTATAGATATAGGTAAAATATAACATATCATGAAGAGGGATGTTATAAAAAGCACAGCACATGTATACTATAGGTAAATTATACAAGAATTTAATATTCTTAATGCTGGCTAGGTGCAAGGTCCTTAGCCCTGGCTTTTTGTGGCCTTAACAACTGTGTCCGTACTAATGAAATACATGTGATATGAAAGAATGTTTTGAAGAAGTTAACTCCGAAGGTTTGGGTAAACCTTTCACAACCAGGCATGCTTTGAGACGCTCAACGGTGCCATAGTTGAATTTAACTGGAAAAATCCAACAACATTGAACAATAATTTGATCATGCGGTGTCAGAACAAGAGCCTAGGTATGATTGGCATGTGATACTGTCATTTCATCAGGCATTGTAGCTTTCCAACTAGTGTGTTAAAGAGCCTCGTGATAATTTTTAGGAATCTGGAATTCATGGCTATGGATTTGACAGTTTGGAGTGAGCTTGGAAAGACAACATGTATGTGAAATGAGATGTCTAATGGTGCAAGTATGCATACCTTTCTGGAGCGTCACATATGTAGGAGTTTGAAGAGGTTATCAAAGCTTGGAGCGATGGGTTATCCTATGGTCTTTGTTGACAGATTCGAGCAAACTGTTCAATGGTATGGAATTCTTCTAGAGCAAGTGGAGTTGGAGGCAGAACCACCGAAGGCGGTGCGGTAATGATGGGAAAATCCAGATCTATGGGATCAGAGAAATCCAGTTTGAAAAACTCATGTTCAGAAAAGATGCCAGATTTGTGATAAGTGACGTGCTGAGACATATCTTCACTTGATTCTAGGGTTGTAGCACCAATCACCTTTTTGGAAAGTGTAGTAGTCAAGAAAATTATCCTTAATAACATGTGGGTCATGTTTGCCTTGGGGTCAAAGTTGTGGACGAAGGTTAAACAACTGAAAACCCCGAAGATTGAGGTGAAAGGCTTTTTCCATCCGATAGACAAAGGAAAAAGGGAATTGCCTCGAAGGACGAAGGATGATTGACTGTAATGAGGTCATAGGCGGTGAGGACAACCTCTGACCAACAGGGTTCCGAGATATGGACTTTAAAGAGAAGAACCTTCATAATGTGCATTAGGTGGCTGTTCTTCTGCTGAACACCTACATTTTGTTTTAGTGTGTGGGTAAGATCACTGATGGACCATTCCCTTGTCAAGACAGGAGGAAAAAGTCTGGAAAGAGCATTGCCTATAATAATGGACTTCATATCAATCTTAAATTGGGTTTGAATCATTTTATGAAAAGATTCAAACACACCAAACACTTCATCTTGAGTTTTGATATGGCCAAGTCATCCTCAAAAAGCATCGAGAGAAGAGATAAAAAAATGATAACCGTTAAACTTGTGGTGTGGAATGGATCACATATATTATTATGAACAAGGTCATAAAATTTTAAGGAAAAAGAAACTAGTTTGCCTAGAAAGAAAATCCTATGAAGCTTTCCTAATGGGCAAAAACTACAAGGAAGATTTTTCAAACTAGAGAAAGACGGCTTAATCCCTTGAGCTTGTCTAGATATGGATAACTGTAGCGCTGGTGGAACTGAAGGCATAATGAGAGAAGGGCCGATTGCTGTGTCCATTCGAGTAGCTGTCACCAACTTTAAAACCCTATCCAATTTTCTTCAAATTCGTAGTATATTTTAATATGAAACAATGACAATTAAATGTCACATAACTTTTAAGGGATTTCACAAGTTTAGAAACAGAAATCAAATTAGAAGGAAAGTCCATAATGCAGTGGACAAACCAAAGTTTAAGAGTAGGTGAGATATTTACACTGCCACACCATTGGGTTATTTTAATACACCAACTGCTAGGGTGACTAGAAGAATGCTGAATATGGGATTCTGAAGTGGAAAGGAGGACAGGGTTTTTGGAGTCCACAATCTAGGGGAAATTGGTGGCTATGATGGAGCCCCTCACGTAACCTTTGAGGCCAGATGTACAGAGGATGTTACAGCGGCATACAAAGCCATGAATTATTCATAGATTGCCATTAGAAGTTGTTCATACTCGGTGGATGAGATGTTGACTGAAGAGGAGTTTTCGCTATCTGAGCAATATGAGAAGTACCCCCCGGTTCACGCGTATGGGTGACCGTGCTTCCGGAAACACTATCATCTAAATGGCTGATTTAGTGGCGGAAGCATAGTCACAATAATCGGCGACTTTTTGAAAAAGTCGCGTATTAAACGCGTTTTTTTGGTCTGCCGTATGTGACGGTTGTTTAGTTCGCCCAGAACGTATTAATCGCGTAGTACGCGTTTTATTCGCGTTTAAAACGCGACTTCCGTTTTATTCGCGTTTTAAACGTTTTTTTCCCGTTTTATTCGCTACTGTACGGTGGTATATATATATGTGCAAAGTATATACATATGTGTATATATATATATGTCCAAAGTATATACATATGTGTGTGTATATATATATATATATATATATATATATATATGTCCAAAGTATATACATACATACATATATATATATATACATACACATATATATACATATATACATAAATATATATATATATATATATATATATATATATATACATATCTATATATATATACATACATGCAACAAGATTTAAATTGATAACTATAGGAGAATCAGGGGCAAGAGAACTAACAAGAAGAAAATGAAACAAGTCAACAACAGTAAGAGGAAGATAAGTAGGAATTGGAGAGAGAAAACAGGATAAAAAGAAACATGCAAATGGTAGTTGTGCAGGAAAAGTCAGAATAAGACAAGCACAAGGGCAGTAAAAGGAGATTGAAAGAGGAGGAAGAATTCAACAAAACAAAATAAAAAACAGCAGTAGCAGGTGCTGAAATAGAAATATAGAGATAAGAAGAATAGGCCAGTGAAAATAAATAGAAACATGAAAACAACAGTAGCAGTGAGAGGAGATTTAGGAGGAAGAAATTAGAAAATGAAGAACAAATATATGCAAATAGTAGTAGCAGATTTGGTGGCAGGAGATATAGGCAGGATATATCTATACATATATACATACATACATATATATATATATATATATATATATATATATATATATATATATATATATATATATATATATATATATATATATATATATTGCCGACTTTTTGCCGACTTTTTCCCGAATAGTTGACCGTACTTTGACCGAATTTGACCGTACTTTTACCGTTTTTTATCCGAATTTCCCGCATAATTCCCGAATTCCGAATTTTTCAGCTCCACCGTACGTATCCCGAATACCGAATTTGTGACTATGGGCGGAAGCACATTTAGGTCTTGGGCAGTTGGGCCACATCCACACACTCACCCACAAATAATGATAATAATGGCATTTTAAGGCTCCAGGAGGATAAGAACTGAGTTGTGGATGCAAATTAGATTGTTGGAGGCAAGAATATACCTCCTCCAGGTTGGGAAACTGATCCTTAGCCAAGATGAAGCTGCGAACTACGACAGATAAATGGTGAAGCCCTTCGAGGAATTTTGCAGTGATGAGACTGGCACACTCTTTGGTCTATTCATCAGAACGTACTGGAATATATGCAACTGGTGTGATAGCACTTAAATAGAATCACAATAATCATCCACTGACATGTCCACCATGATGTTCAATAAAGAAAGAGTTTATCCCAGACTTTTAGATACATATGGCGTTCTACGTTTGGGTACAATGGCAACAGGCGGCCTCCCACATTTTTTTTAGAGTTCTTGTGGAACATGTACTTGGGAACAATAGAGGGCTCCATGCTGCTCTACAGCCATTTCTTGACTTGACTGTTCCCTGTTTCCCACATAGGGATGTGGGTAGGCCTCTCAATAATTTAAGTTGGTTTTTGGGTTTGAGGATTGTGTAAATTGAATTCATACATAGCAAATAGTTATCTCCATTTAAATTTGATGACATGCTAGGTTTATTGTCGTTGTAGACAATGATTTCAGCAGCTTTCTCTTTAGCCATACTGAGAAGTAGGAGTAGCTGGTATGGTACTGTGAGGTGAGCACAGAGATATAGAGCCAATAAGAAGCGGGACTGAAGGGACCGCTATAGGGCTTGCGATTTTTAAACCAACAAACCCGAAAATGTGCGTTTCTTTCCAAACCTATCTTATTTCATTTGTGAGCTTTTATATTTGCATTGACTACCCTTGACCGAACCGAATTGACTCAAAATCATTTTTTTCCGAAGATTCCATTGAAATGTTCAATTTTAAGATTTCTGAACATCTCGACTCCAAATTGACCTTGTTAAAGAGTATATATTAGCCTATTTAGTTAATAGGTTAATTAGTTATTGGGCTTTTGTATTTCAGCCCGTTTAGATTACTTGCTTCCTAAGTCTTAGGGCGTCTCCCCTCTCCTATATAAAGGAGAGGGCGTCCAGTCTTGTATTCACCCCATTGCGTTTAATACAATCTTATTCTTCACATGGTATCAGAGCGGTGAACAGTAACTCCGGCGGTGAACAACAATTCCTGCGTGAACAGTACGACAGAGTGAACAATAATTCCTGCGTGAACAGAGCGCGTTCGCTCCTGAGGGAAACCTAGCCGCAACCCCTCCTCCCTCTCCTTTTTGGCGCACACGCAGCCCTAGCCGCCGCTCGTCTTTTCCAGAGAGCAACTGAGGGGAAGAACCCCAGCCTGCGCGCGGCTGCCGCTGTTGCCATGGCTTAGGCCGACTGCCCGCCAGGCATCTCCCAACCTCCATGGCTTCTCCTTCTCTTAAAGATTTAATTTTTCTTTCCGTACGCCGACTATCTCCGTCCCGGTGCAATCAACAGCTATCGTCAAGCCGTTACCAGTTACTAACCGTAGCCGCAGCCACAGCCTGCCAGGACATCAGTCGGCCAACAATAACAGCAACTACTGCGGCCCGCAGCAAGCAGCGCCCAACAAAGATCTCTATCCGCCGCTGAATCCATCCAGCAAGCCGACGACGACCAGTAAGAGTGTTGCGGCCAACCACAAAAGTAGGAGCAACCATCGCCGTCGCCGCGCCGCCCAGAAGCAGCCGCCTTCCACATCTGTCGACGCCATCACACTTGCATTATTCAACAACCATCTACCGTTGCATCGCCTTGATGTCCTCAGCTCCAACCTTCGTCGTCTCATAAGGAGAGGCTCCACACTTGACTCCGCATGCGGCCTCATGGCATGCAATATCTCCGGAGTCGTGCAGGAGACCCGTATCATCTCTTTCGTTGCGGCCAAGTGCTACATCAACCGAGCAACACAATCATCGTCCTGCTGGTGTGTTGCTGCCATATCATCCAACAACCATATCCCTAGCCGCCGATCACACCATTTAGCCGCCGCCGTCATCCATGCCCCTGGTCGCTGCTCCATTGCTGCTCTCCATCTCTTCTTTGCTGCCCCAACGTTTTCGCCTATCCTTGGCTGAAGCACGATCACCCATCACTCACCACCGCTACCAAACAACCCTATCTACTGCCCCATATACCAGATGCCTATTGATATTCAGATCCTTAATCAGATCTGTCCTTGGCTAATCAGATCCAATTTTAAGCCTAATAAGATTTTTCGTGGGGGCTCCACCCTCGCACCCCCGAATTTGTTGCCCTAACGGGCTAAACAAATCCCTTTTCGGGTCGGGACTAGATCCATTTAATTTTTCTATCCGGATCTTACATTGACCCATTTAGCATATTCTCTTCTGTTATCGGTTTCATTCTCCACATATTACACATCTCCATATACACAAAATTCTCTCAAATCTACCAATTCTTTTCCCACCCACACATCTTGTGTGTATCCCTTTCCACAGTACAGGGGGGTCATATATCCATTTCTCCACACCAAACACTCACTCTCGTCGTATTTGGAGTGCGGGGGGATAGAGAGGAGAGGAAGAGACGAGAAGAGAGAGAGAGAGTGAGAGAATATGTATGAGAAGAGATGATATATGTATTCAGGCTATTATCTTCATGGAGCTTCACATTGTTCAACACATCCGTTCTCTACTTCCAGACAACAATGAAGGATCTTCATTCAGCGTCAACACTGAGCTAATCCGCGTTCGTACCACGTTATGTACGTCAGGTGTTGATGGTGTACTTCAGTTGCATTCACATGAGACAGAGGGTGATTCTTCAGATTTTCAGAAGCTCAGCAAGCCTGCCAATCTACTTTTGCAAGGTTGATTCATCTAGTTTATCTTCACCGAGCTGCTTCATCACGTCTTCTCCGAGCCACATCTGCTATTTCGACATCACCTGTTGCTAATCTACTTGGGACTTTCCTTGATGGATGATATCTCCTTTCCTATCAAGCCCCCAAGGTTCATGCGACGGAGTTATGGTGCCTGCATCGTATCACCAGCATATCGTCCATTCATGTTCGTGCCACGTTATGCACGTCTTCCCAGACAATTTGAAGATTCCGCTACTGCTTCATCGACACTGGGCATATGCGTTCGTGCCGCGTTAGGTTGTAATCCAATGAAGATGACGTAGTGATGGTGTTGAGGATCGTCTGCTCCAAGTGGCGAATTATTGTTGCAGTATTCATGTCCCATTTTAGATTTTTTCATTCCAGATGCACTCCACAAGACCATCTCCAAAGCTCGAGAATCTCCAGCCTATAGAATACAATTCCAAAGAAGAGAAGAGGCGTCGCCATATGATTCAGTGGGAGTATCAATCTTTTGTATGGGGAGTGATATTTATCTTTTCTATCTTTCATTTATCATTGCTTTTATCCAGTCCTATAACTCCAAGCTTGGACATGTGTTTCACCCATGATCCAGCTTGAGGGGGTGTTAAAGAGTGTATATTAGCCTATTTAGTTAATAGGTTAATTAGTTATTGGGCTTTTGTATTTCAGCCCGTTTAGATTACTTGCGTCCTAAGTCTTAGGGCGTCTCCCCTCCTATATAAAGGAGAGGGCGTCCAGTCTTGTATTCACCCCATTGCGTTCAATACAATCTTATTCTTCACAGACCTAATATGACCAGATTGTCAGCAATCACAAGCAAGCTCTATGACAGGTAGAAGAGTGATTCCCTAATTTAAAGAGTGCTGATCCATGCATGTAGCCAATAGGGAATGCACATGGGGAAGTAGGGAAGAGCACTCACCCATGTATGTATTTTGTACTCTCTGTAGCTCTAAATGTCTCCTTTTCTTTGTGAACGTGAATAATAATACTCTTTCATCACTTACGAAGCTTTTTCCATGTTCTCATAAATCATAATCTCCTTAATGGGAATTATTACCAACATAACCCCTTTATTTCCACCAATCTCCCATACATCAATATGGAGATTACATCTAGCTCCGCTGTCTCGTTTTCAGAGTTGTTAATCCTTTCTTAACCTCTTATTGTGCTAACCCTTCGTGTGTAGATCTCTTTTTGGGTGGGACAAAAATCTCTAAAATAATTTAAAGGCATGACCATAAAAAAGCTTGTGGAAGTAGTGCCAAAACATGATAATTATAAATTGAGCAGTTCATGATTTGTATCACATCTGTCCTCCAAGGTCCATTCATCCATGTGGAATACATTTTCTTTTAGTCCCAATTAATCCATATTGTTGAAGGGTATCCGTCTGGTCATTTGATGAGTTGTTTGGCTTATTGTGTAAACTGGAGTTCAAAAAATCCTATAAATATCGGAGGTAATGGATGTCAATGCATATAACATTTTAAAAGATCGACAAACTTGGTTAATATTTGTTTTAATAAATAGATATAGTCAACTTTCGTAGAACTTGATTGTTTGGTTGGAGCAGAATCATAAAAGGTTTTAAGAGAAGCAAACAGTAGGTCATATTTTGTTTGTAATATACCCCTTTAATCGATAGCTTGATACAATTGTTAAACCAAAAGTAGTTAGAGTGCGAGTAGTTAATACCTCAAATAGTCTCGATTCTATTCTATAGTAATGAAAGGTCAAGCTAGAAATTTCAGCATTTAATCTCATACATTCTAATAGTTGAATACATCAAGAAAATACCTCCATTTAGAGAAATATATGGAGGTGATCTTGTGAAGCTAAACAAACTCTAAATCTGCCTTTTTCTGCTACTCTCATTGTAAATCTTGTGCCACCCTTGTATTGTCAGTCCACTGGTGCTTGCCTATAATTATCTCTGAATTTGGTCCCTACCTCCTTAATAAATATCTATCTTGTAAACTAGGATTTAGTTTCAACCTTTTTGTCAATGTACTTTAAGTATTACTCCAACGTCCTAGTTTACATGGATGCCTAGCATACACAATCTGCACAGCTTAATCAGCATATCTATCTTGCAAGTGATTATCCATTTTTTCTAAATGATAGAACACGATTGAAAGCATCCATGTACCTAAACGCGGGGCTGAGAAGTAAAGTAGAAACGAAAGTAAAGTAGAAATGAAAAACGTGTTGATAGAAAAACATTATGAACTAACCCAAAACAACTCCACAAACCAACTAGACTACACAATTACACATGTGACTGAAATCATAGTAGCAGGATAAAAGGCAGCTCATGTTTTCAAGATTTGTAGTTCATAAAGCTCGATGAAAAAACAGTGGGAATTTTGAGGAAGCTAACTTAAGCTCCACATTTGGGCGCTTGTAAACTTCCCGTGGTAGATACATGCCGACACAAATAGGGGAAATGAATGAACTCCAGAAATTATCAATAGTCGGTTATCAACGAGGCAAAACATACAGAAAGTAGCTAGCTAATAGGCCCAATACTAATTGTATGTCTAAAATTGAGGTGAAGGGAAGCAACCAGGACTCTAAAAGGGGAAAAAGAATATTGATATTTGAAGAATAGATTACCGTTTGGAGTAGAAACACCTAAAGGGAAATTTTCTCTGTGTCGTTTGTAGCATAATGAGCGTAGCTAAGGCTAGGGAGGGCAAAGACAAAGGGAAAAGGGTTGGTAGAGTGATGGATGAAGAGAGTAGAAGCTGGTGCAAGGGCATTAGTGTACACTCACAGTCTTGAAGAGCTAGGAAGTCACAACTTCAAGGGCTATAAGGAGCTGACAAAAGATTCCATTAATACACATCTACGCGCTATTAATGAGAGTACCGTCATCATTGTCAATCAAGTAAGCCTCTTTCATAACCGTGTTAGTGCCTTACATGGATGCTTATTTCTCATCGGTGTTTGTTATGACTTATGGGCCATTCTCATTTAGGTGTAAAGATTCAAAATCTCTCCTTATAAGCTCTCTTCAAGCTAGTTTAGACCTCTTTTTCCCCTTTTAACTATGCTTGACTTAATGGCATTACTTCAAATTTGTGCATTATTTGGTTTGTGTTGTACATGTTTATACCATATAAGTCAACCTTCACATAGCTTTTTGTCAACACTTCCCCTCATTTTGTTCCTTACATAATTATTTCTCAAGGGGCCTGTCCTTGCTTTCCCACACTTCTATCTTAACAGGCATTTATGTCAGATTCATCTTGTTGACACCTTGTTTCTATATTGCCTAACATTCACTTCCATACGATGTAGTACATGTATATATGCTATATAAACATTACTCTTCAATTGGAAAGAGATCTTCTGGTCACAACCAATTTGAGTTGCACTCCAATTTCTAAAGTTTATGTAGTCGTGAAATATAGTATCTTGAACATCACCATCCTTATGAATAATGGACCTCAAGTCAAGAAACTTATGACAATATGGTACATCCATCTCATCCAACTTGGCATCATCCATCTCAATAGTAGATAATTGAAACTTGAACAATGCATTATTGCATTTGCAGTTTTTTGCTTATGCTGATCTCGAATCCATTAAATTTCAGTGCATTTTCTTCAAGGTTATACTTTGAAAATCGAAATGTCTATAACTTCATCAATCAATAAAATATCATTAGCAAATAATATATGCAAGGGATATAATCCTCGACGTGATTTGTCCAATCGTCATAACAAGCGTGGATACATATCGACTCGGGACCAATCCTTGTCATACTCAACTTAAATTGGAAATCTTGGAGTCTCCTCTCTTGGAATCCTAACTCTCACAGTGGAGCTATGATACATGACTTCAGCTATATCAATGTATTGTATTGGGGCACCTTTTACTCTAAAAACCCACTAAATCATTGAAGATCTCTTATATTTCTCTGTACTTCTCCATAAACCTCCTTATTTGGAAAATAGCATGTATTGTGAATCTTCCAGGCATGAAACCAAATTAGTTGTTTGAAATCTGCATTGTAGATCGTAAATTCTTAGTCTTTGCTCAAGAATCCTTTCCCAAAGCTTCAGAGTTTTACACATTAGCTTGATAGCTATGTAATTTGTGTAGCTCTGAACATCTCCCTTGTTCTTGTTAATGAGATACTACTTTTCTATTTACATGACATTTTCTTCCTTTCATAATCTTATTGAAGAAAATCATTAATCACAAGCTCCTTTCTCCCCTATATCATCAATAGAAATGTCCTCTAGCCCATATGTGATGCAAACCTCAATTTGCAGTATTAGTCTATTCATCGAATTCAACCGCCCGAACAATACCCTCAGACGTAGGTTTATATAGATGGCTCGCGAGAAGCCCTAGTCGGCTAATGTTTATTTTAAATAAGAAGTAAACGAAACAATTGAGAACTTATGAGTCCTCAACTATTGCATGTAGTTCCTAAAATTGAAACATTTGCATATTAAATCCCAAAACACAATAAACAAATAAAAACACTAATAAAATCCAAGTTAAAAGAGTTCTCAAGCTTAATTCAAGAGTAGGACTTGTCTGGCATCTGCCGCTTTTCTTGCAAATGATCTCGTCCCATTGTTAGAATCAAAACTTGATGATGTATGAATGCCATGTCCTCGTGTGAAGAAGACTAGTCAGATGAATATCACACTTATGACGCAAACGATCAAGCCTGTCTATCTTCATGTCGGAATTTGCTTCCAAGAGCGGTGGGAGGAATGGATCATGAAACTCTTTAACTCGTTGATGGTTGGCGTTGGTCGACATTCGTGTGTGGCGGCATTATAGTTGATGCGGTAGGAGAAGAAACAAGATGCATCATGGTAGGGTCCACAAAATTACTTTTTGAGGACGATAATAGTGACATGAAAATATGCTTAGATGGTCAATCTTGAACTGGTGCAAGTGTGTAGATGTATGTTGGTGGCACATGAAGTAATATGTTTCTTTTATCCACATAGTCGCAAAGTACACACTAAATCTCTCACAAATTAGAATAAAACTCAACGTCTTCCACATTGGGAATATGGTGCGTAGTTATTGTTACTGAGGTTGGTGTTGTAAGCTCCTTTACTTTCCATGGTGCCTGTCGACGAAGTTTGGACAAAATCTAGAATTTTGACCACGGGTGCATAGATTTCACAGTGTCTGCGTCGATCCTATAATTTCGGTATGTTGTTGGAGACCCCGAAGTTGTGGATGACACACGGGGAAGGAAGAAATCACCAAGAGATTGTTTTTTGGGCAAAATCATATTGTAGCTTATTGCTGCCACACACTTCTAGTTGTTGTCGATAGTCGTGAAGCTTCATGCTCTCTCTTTAGATTGTGGATGGCCAACTTATTGTAGGGAGAGGTGCAATGACCCCTGACACCCCTAGAGGGGCCAACTCCGACGTGTGGGGATTTCTTGTGGGGCTAGATTGGCGAGCGTAGTGGTGGATCGACAGAATATTGCGGTTGTCAGTCTGTCATAGCTTGCTAAAAAGGTACCATGGGGACCTATTCTCGGTCTCCTTTGGTTGTTATGTCCCTTGAGCAGGGATAGGAGCCAGTTCCATGAGATCATTGGTGGAAGAAGGGAGGGAGCCCCTCCTACAAGTGTCGTCTACAATAGCCGTGTGTCTTACCTTTTATGCAAGAGGAGAGAAGGGTTTGGTAGGGAGGAAAAGATATGAAGAAGGAAGAAGGGGAAGACCAGAAGGTGGCCTTACATTGCTCACAGGAACAATAACTCTTTTTCCACTTTCAATGAAGGGGTGTAAATCTAATCTAGGGTTTTGGAATAATTGGTAGTGGATAGAGGTGGGTTGGGTGACACCTAAGGTTGGGTCACTTCCCGAGTGGGTTCATGGGATCTAGACCTAGGGTTTAGATCTCAGACTAAACCTCAATTCACAAAAGCTATCTTATTCATCAAATTCAACTCTCAAGAAAGTACCCTCGACGTGTTTTACGTAGATGCCCTCCGAAGAGCCGTAACATCTTATTTTTGCTAATGACCCAACTCAAATAAAAAATAAACAAAGTACTTGAGAACTTAAAAATAGTGATTGGGTTTGAATTCTCTCAGGAGTCTCAGAGACAAAATTTAGGGTAAAAATACTCCTAGCACACTAGTGGGCTAGCTTTGTAGCGACATTCAAGCTAATGTGCTAGGCATAGGGGTGACTTGCCAACATGTGTCTAGTCTCGTGGTTTACTCTGTTGGGGTGGGTCCAATATGAACCTATCTGGGAGGGATTTCTAGAGACCAAAAAAGTCCCCAACTATAAAATGCAGCCCCTAAAATGGAATTATTTCATCTTTATCATTATCATCATCGAAGCCTCAATCCCAAACATGTTGGGGTCAGTTACATGGATCCTTCTTTTCTATTCAGCTCTGGATATGGGTCATATTCTAATCTTTATATCTCTAATCAAGAGATATAAAGATTCAAAATCTTTCTTTATTGGCTTTTCCCAGGTTAATTTAGGCATGCATCTTCTTCTTATAATTGTGATTGACTCAATAGCATTGCTTTGTATAGGCATGTTAGTCGGTTTGTGTTGCACATGTCCTTACCATCTCAGTCGGCCCTCGCACAACTTGTCCTCAATACTCGCCATCCCCACTTAATTCCTCATATAGTCATTTCTCAAACGATCTTTTCTTGTCTTCCCACACATCCATCTCAGCAAACGTATTTCGATCGCATTCATCTTGTTGAGAGACCTTGTTTCTTCAATGTCCAACATTTACTCCCATATAGCATAGTTGGCCGTATAGCTATTCTATAAAATTTACTTTTTAATCTGAGAGAGATCTTTTAGTCACATAAAACTCTAGTTGCGACTCCATTTCAACCATCTTGTAGTGATCCTGTGACATACATCATCTTGAACATCCCCATTTTTTTGAATAATAGAACCCAAGTAACGAAATTGAAATATTCACGTGATAAATCCTAAAGCACAATAATATTATAAAAGACCTAAGAAAGCTCTAATTAGAAGCGTTCTCGGGCTTTTCCACTTGAGAGTAGGACTTGTCTTACATCAACATGTCTCTCTTATTTTCATCTTTTTTGAAAGTTTTTTTACCTCTAATTGTGTCATTCATTGAGTGCTGGTGATATCTCTTGTATTCCCAACACAAGTTTTTGACATTATATATCTTCATTAAAAAGCTTATGAATGTAGTTTTCCCACTAATTTCTTATATCCTTGCTCTTAACCAACATTGTACCATCTTCATTCTTGGTGCATTACACTTTGACCAAATCTTTTTTTTTTTTCATTCTCTTATATAGGTCATTTTGTATGCATAATCTTCTCCTCCCCTAGTATCAATCTTCTATATGTCCCTTCCAAGTATTTGTGTCCAGCCTCTTGGATTTTTTTTTTAGCTTCCTTATTGTCTCTTTTAATGGAGGCCCATAACCCTTTGATTCCTTCACAATTTATTTTGCGACTTTTGAAATGTAGGAGCTCAAATTATACCTCTTTAACTTCATGATGCAAGTTCCAAGCGTTGTTTCTTTATATGTATATCATATTCTCCTCTAAAGTTCCACTAATTAAACTGTTATGCTTATTTTGTTGATTGTTATGCTAATATCTAAAGCCATCAACCTACATTGCAAGCTGAGTTCTTCTCCAGGGATCACTCTACTATGCTTTCCTATCTTTCGATCTAGACACCTTGTAAGAACGTAATCAATTTGGCTATTATTGCATCTATTCTTAAAAGTGATCAGTTATGGACATCTTTTCTTGAAATCGGTGTTTGGCAAAATGAAATCATAGACAATTGCAAAACGTGGAGTTCTTTCCTTTCTTCCTAATGCTATGTTGATGACCATCAAGCAAGGAACGAGGTATCCGATTTCGATACCGTTTCGACAACATGGAAATCGAAATTTATGGAAATTTCGACAGAAATTTCGATAAATGCAATTGTGCCCGTTTCGACGCCAAAATGAATGAATTAATTTATGAAATTTTACAGGTGTTATCTCTACACCTAAATGCATCGTTTTATGCAATAAAATTTTATGTGGGGGTAGGTTAGGGAGGGGGTCCTTCATGTGGGAGGTAAGGGAACTGTCCTGTTTCTTGAGGATTTCGATGAATGATTTCGATGACAAAATGTAGGAATTAAGTTATGCAATTTTGTAAGTATGAGCTATATACATGCATGTACTTGTTCGTGTTATAATATCAAATATTGGATATGTAGGGCATCCCACACATTTTACTTGGGTTTATAGTTTGTTGCTGATATTGACTCAATAGTCAACCATTTCATTGGTCCCAAGAATACTAGTGCAATGTTTCCAAGCTAAATCATCATTTGTTGGTGTGGTTGGCTTCCTAGCACCCTCATTGTCTAATAAATCACCACTAGGATACATGTCATCCACATTGCAGAAACTAAAATAGCATGCATCACATAAGTATTTAATAATTTGAATAGCAAATATTAGGGAAATGCAATGCAATTATCATATACTATAAGAATATACTATGTATGAGTGCTAAATGGTGAAATGACCCCAATCCCCCTTTGCTCCTCTTCAAAAATCAACAATAACAACAAGGATTGCAATTATCGAAATTTTCATCGAAATTTGGCGAAATTCATCGAAATTTGGCGAAATTCATCGAAATCGTCGAAATTTGGCGAAACTCATCGAAATCATCGAAATCGAAACAGTCGTAGGTTTCGGTACCACATAGCATCGAAATCAAAATTTCGAGTGAAATTTCGATGATTTCGACGAAACCTCATTCCATGCCATCAAGTACCTTTCATAATCAACATTGTTGCTTCCCACACAGCTTTTGAAATCGTCCCCTATTGATTTTCTTGTCTATTGATATTTGATACATGTACTCATCTATGTTATTTTATAAAGCCTTCTTAGCCTTTTTGCTTAGACCAACTGGGGAGCATAAACACTAATAACATTAAGAATGATTCACCCAAGAACGAGATTTATTGCTATGAATTTGATATCCATTCTTGTAATCTTGAAGACACCATCTTTGACATCTTATCAATAATCATTCCTGTATTATAACTATGTTTATCAAAACTTGCTACGAGGGTCCTATACTGTGTTGTTTCAGTCTTTCCTATACTGTGTTGTTTCAGTCTTTCTCCATTTCTCGCCGATCGATCTAGTTATATGTAAACAAGCTACATTGACTTTTCCGTTTATCATGGTATTGAGACTCTCCAAAGACTTTCCTATCATAGGGGCAATGTTAGAAGATCCTATCTAATATTCCTAGGCTAGATCAACTTTTAACTACCTCAGTTACGAAAATATGTGGGCACTCTGCATATTTTTCACTACATCCGGGTAATGGTGTAGTGCGATTAGCTTCTTTTCCCATACTTGTGCAAGGAGGGGAACCACCTGCTTATCCTCCAAGACAGTTGGGCGTTGATGTGTCAAAACTACTTGCGTACTCATCACCGCATATGAGTCTGTGTGTATATGCACTGCGGTGCTAGGCAGGGACACTCCAACAGAGAGACTTGTAAGGATCCATGTCACAAAAGAGTAATGATGTTGCTTATGAGTGCCAAGATTCTAATATTCCTTCATCCAGGCAACTGTAATTTTGTCCACCTAACAACTTCTAAGCAAGCATATAATTGTGGAGCTTGGATTCAAAGAATTGTTCATTATGTGATGCCAAGAGCGATTTATGCCTAAAGAAGCGAATCTTCAAATACTCAACGACATTTTTCATGTGCAAGTCAAAATGCTTTGTTAAGTGTCAGAAATAAGGAAGCTTATTTCTTGTTCTATAAAGGTAGATGTCAACGAATTTATGTACAACAAACTGTTGTTCTTTTGGCAACTACACTGTCAGGTTTCCAGATTATGTAAGGAACAAATCTCTAGAACCCAAATTCATAATTTGGGAGGTATACTATTTCTGAGTCTATAACAACATTATCCTTTCAATAGTCTATCTATTGTCAGTACTAGGGATTAGGTTACCTACCTAGTTGTACGATCAGTATGGATTATAGTACTTCATTCATTGGGAGGTGTTTTGATCTGGAGATAATTCCTCAAACTGAGAGAGCTACTATCAATTTTCGTGTACAGTATTAACCGTTTTTGTTAGGTAGTAATGATTATTATTGTAACGAAGATGTATACCGGTTCCAACCATTTATTGGATATCCTGGTTAGAGCTTATGAATTGCACTACTTGATTCATTATACAGTCAGAGCAATTTCTTTGGCTTCAACTTACAGACTTACTTTGTCTCTTTCTGATCCAGATTGTTGAGGTTGGGACTATCAGAATGGCACTTGCTTGCCTCGTCTGCCACAGTGCGGACAACTCAATCCACTCATTTAGAAGCTATTCAATCTCAAGTTCTGATGGTGAAGGTCGCTGCTCTGCCATTGTTAGCTGCTTGGCCAGGAAGGTGACCGTCCATTCAGAAGCCAATAATGGTACATCTAAAGTTGTTCCTGTTGCAGCAGCTCCAAATGGGGAAGCTGCTGGTGGGCCTCCAAGGTTAGTCAGAAGCCTTGCCGTGAACAGAGAGCTTGTTCGTGGTTGGAACTTCGATGAATTTAATGCTGGTAATTAAGGGCTATGAAAGGACTATATCAATCCGCAAGCTAGGCCAAGACCACCCACCTTTTGTGTATATTTATTTCTGTTTAGTTCGCCACCTTTTAGAGGCTTTTGTTTCTTTCTCTGGTTTAATGCCCGTTAATGGAGATTTTAAGCACTGAATGAAATTGTTACTTGCTCTGCCATGAATTTTACTATAAATGCCACTGGTAAAGCAAGTTTCGTCAACTGTTGGTGTTGGCTCCTGTAATAGTATCTGCTATTAAATTAACTTGTGAAAAAATATGCTAGATTATCTTGTTCAGGACTCTAAATACGAACATAACCATGGACATAATATCTCCAGCTAGGGTTGGACCGCTGGGACGAATAATAAAAAGTCTCATCCGTTGTGCTTTGGTAAATTATGACGCCGCCCATTGTCAACTGAACTCAGATCATGGTCCGATGCATATAAGAGCGAATGAAAATTACCTTTTTGTCCTTTCTATCGTATCACTTTCAATGGAGCGTATTTTGCATTGAAGGATCTTTTGTAGAATATGCTGCCTGCGTTTCTTTTTCCTCATTGATGTGTAAGCAAATGGTTGGTTCCTCACAACCTAGTGCCTGTTTTCCTGGAAGTTCTTCCGCAGAGCATGTCATGGTTGGCGCAAATGTCCTGTTTTTTCTTTTGTCGATTATTTTTGTTTGTCTTCAAATACTATTTCAAAGAAACGGGGAATATAGTTAAGGCCGGTGAACAGATCCACATGTTTCTCTGTCAGTTACCCTACCCCAACGGCAACACGATTCAAAATAATGTTTGACAACCAATACGCCTTTGGTAGTAAATGCCAAATAAAAAAAAAGGTATAAATGACAAGCCCGTGATCAACACAACGATAGAGGCTGACTGGTATAGAATCGTAGTCCAGGGGTTTTATGAGTATGAATCTTCAGGTATTGCAGTTAATACGTGGACTGTTATCTGGTTTTATCCCCAGACAGCCCACTAGGCCTATCCTGGGTCAGACAATGCGGAGGTGGCACAAAAAGATGGAGTGAAATCCGGTCCAGACCTGGTTTCGGTTCAATCCTATTCGAACAAATCTAAGCCCTTGTTTGGTTTTGGAACTGGGATCACGGATTGGGTTAGAATATTCAGATTAGTTTGATCTGGATCTATTTTGATGTTTGACAACATAGTTGGCACTTAGATTGGTTTGGTCTCGTTTTTAATGTTGTAAATAAAACAAAATATTACATAAGATAGAGTTGAATCCGGGTTGGGAATTTTAGTCCTGTTAAAATAAGGGTGAGTTGGACTTAAGACTATAGGATAACGGAAATGGACCTGTTAATCGAAATTTTGTCAAATAGCTTAAAATTGGATTCTAACGATCTGCGCCTATGTGGTGTGAAAAAACAGAGTTTGATCCGGACCAGATCCTAAACCAAACACTGCCTAAAAGAGTAACCCTCAAATGTGCTTCTGGCTGCACATCACATAACGGTAAAACAAAAGCCTAAAGATGGCGATAACAATAAACTTTCTGGATGTTACATGCCTATTTTACCTTCATTTTAGGCTGCGTTTGATGCACAATCACAATAAGTTTAATTGCCAAGGATAAATTAACCAATGACATGTTATTTTTGTGTTAGATGATTGTTGTATGGGACAACGACAAATAAATTTGATGGTAAGTTGTCTAGTGTTTGATACACAAGTAATTTTTTCTATTGACACAAAGTCTATAATGACCTTTGTTATATGTATCGTGAAATCTGTTAGAAGGATTTGATGGTAACTTGATATTCACGGCAAGTAAACTGGTTCTCTGCCGGAAGGATTCTACGCGGCACATTACCTGCAAATTATCTGGTAACTTGATATTCATGGTAAGTAAACTAGTTCTCTGCCGGAAGGATTCTACGCGACACGTTACTTGCAAATTATCTGGTTAACTAAATCTTGCGGCAACTTGTTTATCCTTTAAACGATATAACAAACCGCGAATCATTAGCACTCTAGGTCTGCTTGTCATGCCGCCGTTAGACCTGTGAAACAAACACAACCTTAGTAGCTTTTCATACTCTATCCTTATAAATCTTCTTTATGTTAGTATTTTATGAATAATAACCCCCTAATACCCTTCCATACCCTATTCACAAGAGACACTTAAACTCAACCCCACAAACATTGCATAGCATATAGATAAAACATTGGGAGACTGATGGCTTTACTACAAAGATGCCCGATGAGACTACTGCCACTTCGTCACCCGACAAAAGTCCTAACTAACCAAAGAGTGGTTGAGCCCGACGGGGATTCTGACTCGAAGAGGACTCAACAGTCTCATCAAGAGACGACTCCCCTCATCGCCCGATAGACAGTCAGTCCAATGCCCGACAAGATCTCAACCCTTGAATGATAAATTCTCTACACACTCAACAAGTTTGATGACCGGCGGATCCCCAACAGACTCGCCGATCAATAGACGATTAATGTCCAAGCCCAAAGGGATTCTTGCAAGCAAAGCCCGACAAAGGCACTAAGTCTAGATGTTGTCACTCGATGACAGACCAAGCCCGATGAATCTCCTGTTGCTTTGTGCGCTAGAGCCTATAAATATCCGCCCCCTTTACCATCGAGGGAATCCCTTCGACTCCATTACGCTGATGGGCTGCTGCTTTGCACCCATCCTCATTGACCGTGATCCACTAACGACCTTTGTGGCATCTCTATAGCACCTTCTATCCATCATCCACTCCATGAACATGGTTGGATCTTCACCACCATCGTCACCCTTCAATTGCTCCCTCTTTAGTAATGGATCAAAGCTTGAAAAGAGAGGGAAGAAGGAATAAGGAGACCATCAACTTTTGCCCTTGGTGTGCTCCCCTTTCATCGTCTAGATCATCCTCACCATTGGAGTAGAAAACTGCTACTCTACCAAGCCGCAATCTTTTCTCCCGCCATGACTATGCCTGATTCTTCTTTCTCCCCTATTTTCTCTATTTCTATCATGAATAGAAGGTTGTTCCTCTCTCTAGGATGTAGGGTCTAGCCTCACTATTTGTTCTTACATGTCTATTCCTTAATATTCTATGGATTGTATATAACTTTTTTCAATTCAATGTTGATCATTTTATGTATGTTTTTTGGATTGATTGCCTACTCTATGTGATCTATTATATTCGTACGTTGTGAGAATTTTAATGCTTAGGATATGAATATTGTTAAACTTAGTTGATGTTCGAGTGAGAACTGTCAAAAGAATATCTCCAGGTTTGTAGATACATGACCCTTGAGTAACGAGACATCAAGCTCACAGAGATATCTACATGATTTTCCACACCTAAGGGCTGGTTCTTAATTTTGATCCATTTCAATGGTTTGATCTACCCTAGATATGTTATGGATATGTTTATGCGTGTAGTGATGGTGAACCCTGTTGGATCTAGGATGGGCGATTTGCTCTAGAGGGGGGTGGGGTGAATAGAGTAAAAAAACACTTAAACGTAATTCATAAGACCTTCAAGATATATCACAAGATAAGGTTTATAATATGGAATTTGAGTGCAACTAAACATACATAACATGGATGAGAGAGATTGAAACAAAAACATAAGCTATGCAAAGTGATTCCAAATTCCAAAATAGGAGGTTGTTAGTCTACTACTAAGGGAGGTCAACCTCTAGGATTTCTTAACCATGTCTACTCCTTATATTCACTTATAAGAGCTACAACACATGACCTTCCTTTTTTGGGTCACAGATACCTAACTTTCCCTTTGAGGGGAAGGGAACTAACAACCTACCAAAGGACTTACCTATCCAACCAAAAGTCTTCTACCTCACCAAGGACTTACCCACTTTGCAATGAGTTTTTATCCTTCACCAAGGACTTACCCACTCTTATACAAGTCTTCAACCTTTGAGGAATTACACACTCTTCTTGGATCTTCCGCCTTTGGTTTCACCTTCATCAAGGAGAGGCTTTCACTAAGGGATGTCTTCTCTTGTTGTTCTTCACCTCTCTTAGCCAAGAGATGAATCTTCATCTTGATCTCATATTAGAAATGAGATATTGGGAGGTGGAGGAGGTGAGAGCCTCACAAGATATACATATAGGACTAGCTCTCTTACAAATCTCCTACTCACTCTAATGGATGTAGCAAGTGATTAAGCTTAGAGAGAGAGGAGGTTATAGGATGCACACAACTATAGAATAGTGACCTTCATAATGCTTGGCTAATCATGGGATGAGGCACAAGGGGTCCTATTTATAGTTGGTTAGGCCTACGTGCCAGTGGGAACATTTAAGGACAAATACTGACCATTTGGGGTGTTGCAACATATATTTTTCGAGTTTTGCAACACTATAACGGCTAGAAACAATTTTTTTGCACTTTTGGGAAACTCGACCAATTGCATTATTCGACAAAGTAAATTTGAAGAATTGATCGAGTTTGTCCTCGATGAAACTCGACTGGTCACTTAAATCAGTTTTGTCTAGAGATGGGACCAGTCGAGTTCTACATGAGGTAAACTTGACTGAACCATGCCATTTTCAAAATCCATCAAGGGATCGATCGAGTTTGTAACTCGACCAAAAAATAGCCTGTAATGAATTTTGTAAAATTGTATTAAAGTGCTTAAATATTCGATTCAAGTGCTCTTGATTTTTTCTAAGCTTAATTATAAGTCATAAAATTATTACAAGTGATTTACTTTATGATAATAATGGATTTACATCATATTCCACAATAGTGCACTTACATTGATTTTGACTTGTCTTTTCTCAAAGTTAGGATGCACAAGTTGGGGCATTTGGAGTGTGTCTATACCTAATCTAAAACCACTCAAGTCGAAGCATTAGACACAAATAAGTAGAATGGTTAGTCATCATCAAAACTAGGGTTTAGTCAATTTAGACTTAGAGTCAACATTGACCTTTAGTCAACATTCTCCTCATTTTTGAAGACGACAAACCATTCCATAAATGTATTGAGAGATTTTAAGTAAAACCATACTTTTGGAGAAACTTAAGAGTTCTAATAGAGTTGATTTCGTATGCTCCCCCTCAATCAATGCTCATGGAGTTCTCCTACTCCTCCTCAATTGAGGCTATTTCTCCTGCATGGTTAGCTTTCATAACATTTATAGAAACTATGTCTTCTACTCACATATGTTCTACATATATATCTTCTCCCCTTAACATAAGACATACTTTATCCTCAACATGCATTCTCCCTATCTAACATAAGACACACCTTCTCCCCCTTTGTCATTTCAAAAAGTAGGAGTTTGAAGAGCTAAAACAAAACATGTTAGATAAAAGGAGATACGAAAAGTTAGAAATGAGAACAGAAGAGAAACACTAGGAGCTTGTCCAAGCATAGTATGTAAAGAAAATCAAGATATGTTTTTGAACGATCCATAATGTAATTCTAGCAAATATCAAGGAAGAATAACAAAAAGGTCCTTGATATTATAGCATAATGTATTGCAAAAAATTAATAAAGCGTAATTTTGACCCTCTAGATGATGAAATTCACCCAAAAAATGTCAGGGCTCATGAATAAATCTATGAGTCTTTCTCAGAAGGCCGTTTCTACATAAAAACACTAGTTTTACACCAAAATTTGACACTAGAACAAGACATTGAAAAACTGCATAAATTCTTCATGTGCTCCGAAATCTACATACAATGTAGCTATATTTGTTGTTTATCACAAGGCTATGAAAGAAACTAAATATAGTAGATATGAAATTCAAGGAACAAGCTTGAGAAAGTATGAAACAAGATACAAGCATATCATATAGTACAATACCACTTAATGAAAAGATAAGCAAGGCTAGAACTATATGTATATGAACTACTAGTAGATGATATCACAAGTTAAGACTTCCAGTAGGATCTCGATCATAACAAAAGATGCACAAGTTAAAGAGCAAGCTATGAGTCGATGTAGAGAAATATCCAAACAAAGAGATAAGCAATTCTAGAATCATGAAAGGATATTACTCACTAGAAAATATGCATCATTACCAAAAGATGATTATCACTAAGAACCTCAAGGTAGTATAAAAAAATATACAACTAGATAGATGTAGAAAGTTAGAGAACAACAGAAGTAATTTTGAGACACAACTAAGAGATCAAAAGAGATCATCATCAGAACCTACATGACAACTCAAGACAAGTAATTGCAAGATATAGGGTCCACTTGTAGGACATCAAAATATAACAATTAGAAAGATAGAGTTGTATTCAAGATATACAATTCAAAGTATGGCAATATGCATATATAAAGGTACCAAAGGGAATGGCAAAGAATAAGGTTATTTGTTGAGAAAGTCTAGTTGAGAGGAAAATTCTCATCCAAAAAGCCAACTGTATAGTCTGTGCAAAGTGTTGTCGGTCGAGTCATGTGTTTTAGAAATTTGATGGACAACGGCTGTTGACAACACCCATTGGTTCTTGTCAGTCAAGTTTCTAATAGGATAAACTCAACTGATACAACTGTTATCAAGAAGCACATATATTACATAAAAACATATTTAGAGGCATGATAAAAATATAAGCCATATACAAACATGTGTAACCAAGTTAGTAATGCACTATGAAAGCATTACAAATGGTTTTTGAGTAAAAGTGTGAAGATAATCACAAAATACCACTTTTGACTAAAAACCACATGCATAGTGCACACTAACTTGACAGAAACAAGTTAGGATTGGATATGAGCAAGAATAACATTACCTATGTTCTTACCATTTCTTTTCCACTTGTTGCTACCCCATACACACTCACCTTTCTTCTTTTATGTGGATTGAAAAACCAATTGGCAAATCCATAGCTCAAGTCAATCTATTAGCAAGTGACATGCAAGAAGAAAGTTGAAATGGTCCCCAATCATATTTTTGGGTCCGGAGGGGTTAGCTTAGAAACCCAACTCCTATTTCTCTTGGCTACTTTCCTAAAAGGAAAATAAGTAGAATAATGACCATTTTCATAGCAATGGTTACATGATCTCCTAGTCTTGGAACTAGAGGGTCTTCATTGGAAATTGAAGGTCTTTTGTCTTTGTTATTTCTTTGTCTCGAATCAAGTCCAATACCATCTCTACCCATTTGTTTGGTAGTATGGTATATGATTTGATTAAGATTATTTTTATCATCTAAGAATCTTTACATAGAAGATATCAAACAATGATTATCATGCATAACAGAAGCAATCGTAGAAGGCAATTGATTGATATAATCTCTAGCATGCAAAAAATCAGTTTCTAAGCAAAGAGCATTGGTCATACAAGAATCTCCATCGATATGAAGAGAAACAACATTATTATCTCTACTAGTAAAACTAGAAAAAGATTCAAGAACACTTATTTTAGCAAGCAAGGAAGTATTCTTATTTTCAAGAAAAACAATCTTATAAAGATAAGCACTATTTTCAGATTCTAATCCTTACAAAGAAAAATCCTTGTCCTCATTTTTGGTTTTAAGAACATCAGTATCAAGCATGAGAGAATTCACAACATTAGTATGCTCTATATTAGAACTAAGCATAAGAGGTTGAGCTTCTAGAAATCTAATCTTGCCAAGTAAACTAGCATTTTCAAGTTTATGAGAGTCTACTTGACTAAGATAAGAATTGTTATCATCTAGCAAGCAAATATTTGCACGTTCAAGATTATCTATTTCTACATGCAAATGATCAAATATTCTAGCAAGCTTTTCATTTCCTTTTTAGAAGACTTAAGGGAGGCACAAGTATCATGAATAATAACAATTAAAGATTATTATTTAAATAGTTTAGAATTACCTCATTTGAGTCTTCACTTGTTGAGGCAATAAGAGCAAAATGGCATTCTCCTTCATCACTAGAGCTTGATCTAGATCCTCTACTTGATTCTTCACTTGAGCTTGAGTTGGAGGAGTCGCTTGAACTTTTGTGCCATTTCTCCTTCTTCTTGTACTTGTCTTCTTTTTTATTTTTATGATGGGTCTTTTTGCCTTGTGGACAATCTTCCTTTAAATGACCCTTCTTTCCACATTTGAAGCACCTAACAGAGGAGGAATACTTGCCTTTGTAGAGTCTATCCTTGGATTACATGGCCTATTCTTCAACTTCATAGGATGGAGATGCTTGACCAATAATAGCTTCAATTTGTGCTTTAATTTCAGCCTTCTTCATTCTCTTGAGATCTTTCTCTTCTTCTCTTTCTTCTTCATCTTGTTTGTCAAGTTTGACTTCACAAGCTTGTAGATTTCCTATGAGCTCTTCAATGGGGTATATCACAAAGATACTTTATTTCTTCAATGGAAGTCACGTTGGGTTCCCACATCTTGGGAAGAGTTTTAAGGATCTTTGAGTTGATCTCTCCTCTAGCCATAGGATGGCCTAGGATGGCAAGACCATTTACAATGGTGTTGAGTCTTGAATACATATTCACCACCCTTTCCATCTTCCCCATCTTGAAGTTTTCAAGAAGCCCTTTGAGCATGTAGATTTTGCTTTCCTTCACTTGGGTTGTCCCTTCATAAGTGATGCATAGCTTTCTTCATACCTCATAGGCCATCTCACAAGAGGAAATCTGGTTGAACTCGGTGGGGGACATGGATGCATAAAGAATGTTGATGACTCTTGCATTCAAGGTTTCTTTATTTAAAATAGCTTCATCACATTCTTCTATCTTTTTCCCTGGTAGCTTGTATGGACGGTCCACCATTTGCCATAGCTCAAGACTTGATACTTGGATGTAGGACTGAAGCCTTTTTTTTCCAATAGAGGAAATTGCTCCCATCAAAGATTGAAATTTTAATGAGGTACCTCCCACCTTTATAATTGCCCATATTCTCCTACTTGTAGAAGTATGCTTGGAGAAGACCCACTATGATACCACTTGTTGGATCTAGGATGGGTGATTTACTTTGGAGGGGGGGTTGAATAGAGATTAAAATCACTTAAACAAAATTCATTAGACCTTCAAGATATTTCACAATATAAGGTTGCTAATATTTAATTTAAGTGCAACTAAACATACATAACAAGGATTAGAGAGACTGAAACAAGCACAAGAATACAAGCTATGTAGAGTGGTTCCACTCTCCAAACTAGGAGATTGCCAACCCACTACCTAAAGAGGTCAACCTCTAGGATTTATTAACCATATCTACTCCTTATATTCACTTATAAGAGTTACAACATATGACCTTCCTTTTCCGGTGCAAGGATACTAAACTTTCCTTTGAGGGAAAGGGATCTAATAATCTACCAAAGGACTTACCTATCCAATCAAGAGTCTTCTACCTCACCAAATACTTACCCACTTTGCAATGAGTCTTTGACCTTTACTAAGGACTTACCCACTCTTGCACAAGTCTTCAGCCTTTGAGGAATTACCCACCATTCTTGGATAATCCGCCTTTGACTTCACCTTCACTAAGGAGAAGCTTTCACCAAGGGACGCCTTCCCTTGTTCTTATCCACCTCTCTTAGCCAAGAGAGATAATCTTCATCTTCATATTCATAGTGGAAATGAAATATTGGGAGGTGGAGAAAGTGAGAGCCTCACAGGATATACATGTAGTACTAGATCTCTTACAAATCTCGTACCCACTAATGGATGTGGCAAGTGATTAAGCTTAGAGAGAGAGAGAGAGGAGGTTGTATGATGTACTCAACTATAGAATAGGGACCTTCATGCTACTTGGCTAACCATGGGACGAAGCCCAAGGGGTCCTATTTATAGTTGAGTATGCCTACTAGTCTGTGGGAACACTTAAGGAAAAATACTAGCCATTTAGGGTGTTACAATGAATAATTTTTTTGAGTTTTGCAACACTCCAACGACTAGAAACACTTTTTCTGCACTTTCCATACAGTGTGATTGGTCGACCGATTGCACTATTTGACAAAGTAGATTTGAAGAATCGGTCGAGTTTATCCTGGATGAAACTCGACTGATCACTTAAATAAGTTTTTTCTAGTGTAGGGTTTGGTCGAGTTCTATGTGGGGTAAACTCAACCGGACCATGGCATTCTTAAAATCCATCAAGGGATCAGTTGAGTTTGGAACTCGACTAAAAAAAACCTGTAATGAATTTTGGAAAATGTCATTATAGGTGCTTAAATATTTGATTTAAATGCTCTTATTTTTTCTAATCTTAATTACAAGTCATACAATCATTACAAGTGATTTACAACATGATTCTAATGGATTTACACCATATTCTACAAAGGTGCACTAGCATTGATTTTGACTTATCTTTTCTCCAAGTTAGGATGTGCAAGTTAGGGCATTCAGATTGTGGCTATACCTTATCTGAAATCACACAAGCAGAAGCATTTGAAACAAATAAGTGGAATGGTTAGTCATCATCAAAACTAGGGTTTTGTCAATTTAGACTTTGAGTCAACATTGACCTTGAGTCAATAAACCCAATTCTACTCGAATGACCTTCATCATTAATCTAAACTTAGTTTTAATCTTGATTTTTTAATTTTATTTACAATTAGTTTAACTCAACCCAATCAACTCTTGGTTTTAAATATTAGTCATAGTTCAATTGGACACAAGATAGAAAAATTCATAAAAATATTGTCTCTTGGGATTCAATCCTTAACATACTATGATAAGTATTGTCCGTTTGTTGGTGGTATCATTGCACATTATTTTGGTGAAAACTCAAGGATTTTAGCCCTGGGTGAATTTGTTGGTGCAGTAAAAACCACGTAAAATTTTGGCACCGTTTTCAGGGACAACGAAAATGTCTAGTTAATTCAGTTCTATTAAGATTAATTTAGGATTTTACTTTAATCATTGATACTATTTCACACTCACTTGAATTCGATTATTCTACATCCATCTGACTTATCAAAGATCCTTCCATCTTAGGTACCCCAAAACTAGTGCATGTGGTGACTAGTACACCAACGAGAGGGACAATTCCTTTCAGTATGTTTTAGTAGAATGAAAGGAGTTCTAGGTGGTCCATGTGGACTTCCATAGAGGCGTGGAGACTGTTGTCTCCAGCTAGGAGGACATCATCATCTTGTTGTTTGTGGTTGTAACGAACACTATCAAACCGACAACTTAATCACACAAGACTATGCGAAAATAATCATTAACAACATATTACTGAAAATCACTAAAAATTCAAACCTTTTTGCCAAGAAATCTACTACCAGGAAACTCTTTTTAGAAAGAACCAAACCATATATATACATCATGGTTCACTTTGTACACACATTATTCCGTCACCTTGCAAGAATATGAGATAACAGTTGCTTTTCCCAAGCATACACAAAAGCAACATTATGCATCAAGGCGTACTTGCCAAAATCTCAGATCGATTATAAAACTATTTACACACTATCTCCCAAAGGACCTGAGAGTATAGGGACAACACATAGGGCTCTATATCTACAAGGCACATAATAGTTGATTCAACCTGAGCTGTTACTGCTGTTCTTGCTACTGCTGCCCGTTCTCAACTGCACAATCTCTACCTCTTAATGCACATCCTCATAAAAAGTTGTGGAACCCACGGGGTGAGACAACAAGTTTCAACGAGAGATACAACTCTCTGCCAATAGTATTATTATCACAGTTAAACTTTTATGAATGAGAGTAGAAGAAACCTTTATTGAATTAAACAAGTATAACTGTTGATTATATGTAGAGTAGAGAAGTCTCAAATCTCAATAGTTCAAGAATCTATAACTGAGAAATAGTTCATTTAATCACTTTTAAAAGAAATATGAAGAGCGTGTATAACTGTTATAAACTAAACAGTATAAAATCAAAGTAAGGCTTCCACCAATGTTTCCATATTTGATCCTTAAACAAATATGCTAAACAGATGATTACATCTTTTAGACAATCCATCTAATTATGCATTGTGGAGATGGGAATATACCTTCCATCTGGAAGTAAGCATTAGTGCCGTATAGGTCTATGGAAGAGTTGGAATCCATGACCTCATCTTCCCCGATTAGTATGAGAGTGGTATTGACATATTAGTCAATCAACATTTTAGCTATGGGTGTATAGAGGCTCTTTTCTATAGAGATACAACGTGTAGCATGTTCTCTATTCAGGGTATGACCTACAATCAACCATGTTTGTATGTATTGAGTCATGGCCTACAACCATACTCTTCTTAAGGTATGTCTTTACTTCCAATCTCGATCTTACATTAGAGCTACAACCTACAACCACACTCTTTTTAGGAAAATGGCTCAAGGACAAATCTTGGGATTTGAAGGAAGCAAGGAAATACTCGTCTTGCATCCTCACATATTCAAAAATATGCTCAGAGTAAAACTCATTTCACCATTCAGCAAATCCTAACACTGAATGGTTCTATGGCCAGGGCAACTACATTTTTAGTTCACTTGATAGATTAAGTACATTACAACATCTTTTAGCATCAATCAAGTTACAAGCATGAATTGTAGATAAATGCTACATAAAAAGGTGTAACATATCTTTCAAGAAATCTTGTATCAACTAGAATATATCTTGTTTCACTCATTTTGGGACCTCAATCCCCTGAACACTTTATTGGGAGTCTCATCCCTCCAACATTATCATTATCATGATCATATGTTTGGGTATGAAACCCTTATTTCATTATTGAACAATGTCACCTCTCATTAGGAAACAATAATCTTTAGGTCATCAGACCCATATGCAAGTCATACTTGTTGTACAAGTATATCACATGGCTCACAAGGCCTTATATAATATGTATTATGCTAAATCATCATAACTTATACTTGCCTATGCTCATCATTTCAAAATACATGCATGGTTAGGATTTCATAGCAAAATACAATATCAAGTAAACGTCATGTCCGTGCCATAAAGAGAATCATTCAGATTGCAACCCTCTCATAATTAGGGTTAGGGTTTTCCCTTGTAACTGATTTAGGGTTTTCAAGTTCGTATTTATCAACCAAACCCTAATTCACATCATAAGAGCTGTATTCAAGTATACTTTATCAAATGTAATCAATTGATTATTAACATGAAGCATTACCTCCCTCATGTGAGTAGTATGAGTTTCTCTCTCATCCTTACTAGGATATTTACTTCAACATACTTATTGCATTGATTTAACCTTCTTTAGGGTTATCCATCTACACTTATTAAAGTGTATCCATCTCATTACATTCAAGATGTATCCATTGATTATATTCAAAGTGTATCGGCCTACACTCATCAAGGTGTATCGACCTATATTCAACAAATGTATCGGCCTCCACTTTAATCCTTATGTCGGCCTAGACACATCCACTTGTGTTGGCATAGAAACATCTACTTGTGTCAGCCAAGACACATCTACTTGTTTCAAACAAGGTATATCAAATGCTATCGGTTTAGAGATGCTTAGAGTAGTATCGTTTGTATGGTGCTTGAGGTATATCAACCATAGAGTATTCTTGTGTGTCGGAAATACTATCATATTGTGTATCTGCCACTCAATATATTAGTGTATCAGCCTCACCATCAACTAGGGTATTGGCCACACTGTATCGACTACCTCAATCAAATAGTGTATCGGCCACTCAACATCATCTAGGATATCAACCTAGCTAACCCTTTGAGTATCGACCATTTCTCACTATGGGGTATCGACCTCTAGGGTTTGTATTGTATCAGATTGAACCTTTATTCAACACCTTAGTTCTTTCACCTATCGGTCTCACCACTACTTGGTATATCAGCCAAATCTTCAAAGAGTATATTGCCCATACCTTCACAAACTATGTCGGGCTAAGGTTGTCGCCCATCACACATGGGTTGGTCTAAAGGGATATCAGATTGTGAGTGTATCAGATTAGGGTTAGGATTGGCCATATCGGCCTCTACACTCAACTAAAGCATAATAGTTTGATATTCCTTCTTCACTAGTCATCTCTTGGCCATGACAAGCTAGTGACTTTAAGGTATATCATTTTTAGAGCATCTAACATATCAGCCTAACAACATATCATTTTAAAGTATCACAAGTCATATCGGCCATCCATGTTATGGTGCAAATATGTGTGTGTCGACTTGGATATCTTTTAGATAACGACCTGCCTTATTCTTAGCATTAAGGTGATAGGTTATATAATTGAGAGGGAAGTAGTCTTACTTATGAAATCAAACCAAAAGGATAGAAGTTCATGTGTATCAATTTCCATGCCTATACCCTTGTATCGGGTTAGGGTTTCCTACAAACCAGTATTGGTTTGTGTATAAGCTCAAACTTTTCGTCCATTATTACTCTAGTTCATGGGAAATAGACCCATATATCCATTATAACTTTATGAACCATAATTCAAACAAGAAAAGTCAAAGTAGAAAAGGAATCACAAGTATTGCATGATAGAAGGTGAATAATAATAAAATTGGGTTCAAGTTATATAACCCGCCTCAAGATCAACACAAGATCTTCAAGATCCAAAGCTCCACGTTCCCAAGGTTGAAGATGACTTATCAAAAGTCCAAGACTTGATCACAACACTTCTCTATGAAAGAAGATATATAGTTAGGAACTTGATGAAGAAAGAAGAGAAGGAAAGAATCATGATCCGAGAAGCAAGGTCTTTCCAAGGTTGAAGACGATCATGGCTTCCCCTTGGACAAGATGCTTGGCCTTCTCTTTACTTCTTGACATCCTAGGGTCGTCCTCAAAGAAAGAGATGGTAAAGGAGTTGAAAGTTTTACTAGGAGGTGAAAAGAGAGGTATATATAGTTGAGGTTAATGAAAGAGAGTGTGTATAAGGTGTCATTACCATGTGCACTTAAGTGACATCTATCCATGCATGGTGACTTCATGAAACCATAATTATCTTGCCATACAAAACTCATGAGGATAATCCATAGATAAGATATCGGCCATTTGGGTATCTTGCTTGACAAGATGTCACCACCCAATCTTACTTTATGTGCAAACTGATACCACTTTTGCAAGGAACATGCAAATTGATAGGCTTCACCTACTTGAGGTGCTTAGACCATCATGAACACTTTCAAAGGTTAACACACTGATATGGTATCTACTCTATGTCTTCGAAGCTGATTGGAACTCCCATATACACTTCAAAACTCGACACAACCTCATATATGGTTCAAAACACTCAACACTTCTTTGGTTCTTTTACCATAAAGAGTGTTATCATTCAACCAAGATTCAAACAAGGTGCCCCTTTATTTCTCTTTCCTCTAGTTGATACTAAGAGAGAGAAGAGACATTCTAGAGGTGATAATTTTCATAAAAACCCCTCAATCTTTACCAGAGTTATCATATAAGGCACAAACAATTTACAAATAAGTTCAAAATTGAGAAATAAACTCTTCTCAAGTTTTAATTACTTGTGAAAAGATTAAGACAAGGTTCTAAGAAACTTACTTAGGAAAAGCTTCTAGGGTTATCCCAAAACCTAGGTCAGGTGTGTTACAGTGGTGAGACTAGGAGCTACTATAGATGTCAACTAGAAGACATATGCATGACTACTGCAATGAGGAATAGTCACTAGACTTGCTCCAGGACCATGTATGAACTCGTTAAGATAATTTTTTATTTCTACTCCCTACTTTGTACCCATATTTCACAATAATAGGAGCCTAAAGTAAGAGAGACTAAGCAGCATTGGGTGACAGGTAGGCTTATATGGTTAACCCAGTAAACTTTGTGAGGTGGAGGATGATGTTATGGATTGAGATTCAGGAACTGCAATCCTTGGGGAGAAATTATGTTTTGTGAGTTGCCATTGTCAATTAAAAGTTTACAACTCTCTCATGTATGTTTGAAGACAGTATGAAAAGGGGTGATTCTTTTGCATTCATCGCCGTCAGAGGGGGTAGAAAGCACACACAAAACTTGTAAGTAAGAGTTTGGTTTTCATAGTTAGGTTCATCATCAGAGGGATCTGATGTAGGAAAAACATCCTCGTACTCTATGTCATCCTCTAGAGTGGTGTCAAGAGGGTCAGATGACACAAGGAGAGCACTGAGCAGACACTGGAAATCTAGATGAGATGTGTTACGACAGTGGAAGCATTCACGCCCCTGAGGAGGGGGATGGGAAGTAGTGTTCACTTCTTCCTTTCCTTTGTTATAAGAGGGAGCATATGGTTGAGAAACCAATAGAGGTTGTGATATAGTGTAGGTAGGGCGAGCTAGGGAAGGCATGTTGGTGGAACGACTGCGTTGCCCAAAATGAGAGAACGAGGAACCTTGTGATAAGGAAGAAAGATATGTCTCGATCTTCTGGGAACGATGAAACACGTCGTCTAAGAAATCATATCATTGTAGGTCAAAGTCACATCTAATATGGGGTTGCAAATGGTTCAAAAGAGAGTGGCCAATTTCTAGTCCGAGTCATTATGAATACATTGGTTCTTTTCCTCCTCAAAATTTTCCATGTAATCTTGGACCAACATGGTTCCCTATCTAGGATTCATCTAATCATATAAGAGTTGGTGTTAGTGGTATCAGAGCCTAACCCTAATCTAATTGGGTTAGGTCATGCACCTTGGAGGTCTAGAAAGATGGTTGCAAAATACTTTCCACAATTTATCTCATCATCTAGTGCTCTGACATTCATATCGGCCACCATCTGCCAACCTACTATTTGTTTTTTGTCTGCCTTCTGTTGTTCATATCCTCTAATCTCCCTGTCAACATCCCTCCACCCTCCTTCCTCCCTACCTTCATCTCTAGATTTCACACCCTCTACAACTGTTCACCAGCAACTATTCTGCTAATCATCAAGCCGCCTTTCACCCATTCTACTAATCACCATGCCACCCTTCATCTATCACATCCCCAACCGATATGATACCACTTAATGTAGGACTAGTAATTAAACTAATAAAAAATTAATTTTAAAAGATATTTTTATTCATAATCACGAGGTGGCTTAACAAGACCACAATACATCCTATATATAGGTTTGTAAAGAAAAGCAAATATAATGGTAGCCCATATGGGACTAAACCCCATGTCTTTACAAGAGAGCCTAAATCAAAGGAAATAACTTAATAAAACAAATGTAAAATTAAATTAAATTAAATTCATAACAAGTAGTGGTGTGATACTTGGTGCGTTGTAGTATGCCCTTAGATCTACACAAAGGCGGGTCACATCCTGCATCATCATGTTTTCCTCATTTTCCATATAAAATATTGTGGAGACTCCAAACACCTATCTTTTACTGCCTGCATGACTGTTGAATGAAGTTTTCCTACCAAAAGGATGGGAATCACATCCTATTTTTCTTGGGTAGGGTGTGATAGTTACCAACACTAATTTGTCTCTACTCAGACTACCTTATCCTATCAACCAATTATCATAGTCCATATTTTGAAATTTTTTCCAAACATGGCCTAATATTCTATCATTCTTTTCAAATCACTTTGCAAACAAAAAATAGGATTTGATAAATCCAAAAAGATCCTTTTTCCCAGTTTTGTAGGAACATACAATGGCAACATAGGTTGAGTATTACACCATGCCCATGAAAACATAACATGAAACAATAGAATGATATTCTTACAGGTATTTGAATTTACCATAGAAAAATACTTTATAATATAATGAGTGATGTTTTAAACCAAATTGTACTTTGCCATTTTTCCTAGTAAATTATTAGTGCACTAAATATTATAACTACCGCAATGTTTACTCAAATTTCAAAATGCCTCACATCTTAGACTCAACCAATTGGTTGTGAATCGTTTATTCTCACATATATTTTGGTTCCAAAATTTAATATATAAAGTATGTTTTTATAAACCTTGTCAATCGTTAATTTGACGTAAAAAGTCAGAAAATGCACATGCACACTTTGTTGAAAGTAGGAGAGCAAAGGAAAAGATTCTGGACTGCCCCCCTGAAACAAGTATATAGAAGTGAGATTTCTACGATATACACCCCATAAGAAATAGAACCATCTATGGATTAGGGTTGATCAACTAGGAGATAAGCCCCAATAAAGGATGTAAATTATCAAGTTCAAAATGGGGGAGGGGGTTTCCTAAAAACACCCCTACTAGAACACATGTCCAAAGAAAGACAGTTAAGAAGACTTTGGACCCTCAAGAGAGACCAGATCCTTATCCTCTTCAAGTTAAAAGCTGATCATGAATGTGGGACTGTTACGACCCCACCTCCCGATAACCCCCAATTAAGGGAGACCGAGAGGTCGAAGCCACACCCATGACTTCCGGATCAAAAGGTTCGACAATTAACCAAGAATAATTATCAAATTTTAACATACTATACTGAAAGCTGTAAGAAAATAAAATTTTGCATACCTTTTTGAAAACTTGGATCTCTAAGCTTCTATCCACACAGATACTAATCTAACTAATCCTTCTTTGCACTTTAATTCTCATTTAGTACCACATGTGCCACTTTACTGTTTGTTCTTTTCATTGTACCTAAAACGCCGACAAACAAAACGTCGTTCAACCGAAGTTGGTATGTGGGGGAAACAAATAATGTTCAACTATATTAACCATATAATCACTCAATTAATCATTTAACAATCAAGATTACGTTTTAAGCCAAACTACTCAATCCATACCTATCCACATCTCTGTGTTGTCCCTGTAAGGACTTATATGGTACCTCTATAAAGGTGACTTGATGGACCTACCCTCTAGGCAGCCAAAGTGATTCATGACCTGATGGACCTACCCTCTAGGTAGCCATATACTAGGTCAGCCATTACGACACAGAGGGGACCAGGATCTGAGCTAGAAGGCATATACATTATGTGATAGTCATAGTCACTTATATGAACATCCAAACAGTTTAGTTGCATTCAATGCGATTAAACATCCGGGAATCCATCGGAAAACCTAAAGCGGTTATTCATAATCGTAACCACATACCTGATTTGGTGAGTCATGCAGATTATTCAACATATACTTCATGTGCATACAATCAAGTCAATCAACAGATCCAAGCAAGTAATTCAATCATCACATAGTTCCTGAAATAAATATGTACTCTATTTATTACACACTTTATCAAGAAACTACTTTATTGACTTGGATTCACTTTCTAGGGTTTCTAATCCACATTAAGGTTTCATTAGTATTCATTAGGGTTTCTTAGATCAATTTCGCAAACTTTATCCCTTTTAGGTTAACAAACCCTAAAATACTCCTTTCTATTTATATGAACCTTAATTGCTTAACTATCCATTTTAATAGTCTTTTATACCCAATTTGACTTAGGATCATCATATCCCTATTTATTCATGGATTTGAACAATTAAAACATTTAAAAGACATATTCTCTAAAATTAGGGTTTTCGAGCTCATTAATGCATAATCATGCACGAAACCCTAAATTAAGCCAATTTTATAAAAAGATCATCTTTTTAGATTCCATCTTCACATTTATCAACAACAGGTTATTATCGGCTTGAATTATCCATTGAACAACATTAAATCCATCTATCATCAAATCTAAGGGTCTTTCTTTAATCGAATCATTAAAGATGATAACTTTATGTATTTTTTTTCCAATTCCAGCATATTTAAGCACATAAACTCTAAATTAGACTAATCATGTGCAAAGTTCTTCCTTTTTGAACATAATGTACCATTTTACATTTAACAGGTTAATTTTAACTCTTATGATCCATAAAACCCTATTAAACACTTTATTTATTTCAAAATAGGGTTTCTTAATCTTTAATTCATTAAAGATGATATTTCACACTAATTTTTGAATAGCATACAAATTAGGCTTCAAACATAATTTCTTTGTGTTCCTCTCGTCCTGAGGATCAATTTTGATATAAGATTTGTCTCAATCCGAGCTACCAATCTTAAGTTATGAAATTTGCAAAATCACTTACTTTTGGGCCAATCAGAACGCGCCACTTGTCCTGCTCCATGCAATGTTGCCTTGCAGATTTGAAAACATAACGAAATGACACGAATGTCCTTCACTTAAACGATCGGCGCTTCATACCCCGGAGGGTATTTCCGTCCAACGCACCTTCTCTTCTTCTTCTTCCCCGTCACCGATTTGCAGCCGTCCTAGCGGCCGTCTTGCAGCTTTGGTGCGGCTCCCGTGCTTAGCTCCAGGCCCCATCCTCATCGGGAAAGCATCCTCCATCTCTGCCACACCCATGCGCACCCAAGGTGCCTCAAAACCATGGCCAAGCTGGCCGGTATCTGCACACAAAGGCAGAAGAACGACGCTGCTCTTGCTGCCGTGCTGCCACTTCTGCACACATGCAGTGAGGAGGGAAGACTACCGAGCCTTTCCTTTGAGTTCGTGGGAGCAGCATGGTCCTAATGTAGCCTCTCCATGGCCCCTAATATCCAAGGATAGGGTTATACCCTTTTCGTTAGGGTTAGGATGGAAAGAAAAGGAGAAAGGGTGGTAGTGTGCGAAACTTCTCTGGATCTCGCCCAGGACCTTACCCCTTTTATAGGGTGAGTATCCATGCCCCATAAGGTTTGCCCCCGAAGCAACCAACCCTCTTCCAAAAAGGAAAGTGATTCCTTCACTACTGAGCAAGTTTCTTTCTCATTATCATCTTCTTAAAACAACATATTTATTGGGTTTATAGAAATACAGAAATATTCTCCCTTATTCTCTTTTGACTCTCTTTATAATCCATTAATCACGAAATTATGTTTTCCTTAAGTAGAAAATACCTCTTCTTTATCAAAGCTACCAAAAACCATTAATAATGTATCATATTATACACTTATTTTGCAATTATGGTATTTTCTCTTTCTTTCCTCTTTATTGGGACTCCTTTGATCCCAAGAAACTCTATTATTTCGAATATCTTTTTATTGGATACTCATTATCCTTCTAGATGCATCTAAATGCATTATTCTTTATTATTTCTCATTATCTTGTTTATTTCTTAAAAAATAGCTCTTTTTTTGAGGATTTCTCTTTATTTTTCTTTTATTTTCTTCATTGGCATTCCTTTTAATATTAGCAACCTCATTGGTACGAAATTTCACCAAGAAATCTCATTTATACCTCTTTCCATTCATTTTCCACATTTCAACATTTTCTTTCTTAATAAAGAAATACATAATTAATCTTTTCTTTTCTTATTGCTTTCTTTATGCAAATTTGGACTCCTTGGTACCCAAGGAATCCAAGAGGCACGAAATCCTCTTTGGATTTGCCTTCTAGAGGTTTCCACATTATTCTTTTCTCAAATATTCAATTATTCATTTAGAAATTGAATTTCCTTTGTTATTTCCTTGTTTTTGGGCCCAATAGCCAATAAAGCCCTCAACACAAACATCAAGGCTATTGTAAACGCAATCCATGTATTCAAAACAAATTATACCATTATTTGTTCAAATATCTTTAATATGAGAAATTACCTTTCTCACCAAACAAACCTAAAAATTGGGGTTGTAACATCCTTCCCCTCTTATAGGAATTTTGTCCTCGAAATTCTATCAAGCAAACAAACAATTCAGGAAAAGACTTTTGCATGTATATCATTGGCCCCTATGTGGCTTTACCATACTCATGGTGCATCCAAAGAACCTTTATCATCATATATTCTTTTCTCTGAGTTCTTTCATCCCGTCGTCTATAAACTGCACAGGTGACTCAGGCCATGTCAGCCTCCCTTGGGGCTCACTAGGTTCATTGCTCATCACATGGTCGGGTACCTCACATAGTGCTCTAAACTGGACACATGGAACTCATCACACATTACTTTATCCTGAGGGGTATGGTCAAACTTAACCTTCTCCACCAAACCATGTCAAAAGAACCCATGCATTGGGGACTCAGCTCTCTTAGTTATAACTTAGAGGGGTCGGATTTTCATGTCACATTTTCTCCCACAGTAACTTGTAGGTCAATCTACTTTGCATCTGCTCATGACTCTCATCGTCTTTAGGCTCCTTTCAGCCCTTGCACAATCAAAGTGACTTCATCTACACACACTGTGGTCCCTTTTCTAACCATCATGTGGTCCTTTTCTAACCATCATGTGGTCCTTTCACCAACATCACCTTACTGAAGTGGTGACCGACACAACCTCCCTTACAGAGCTTCTTATAAAACCCGATACTGGCTATGGTGGTCATTGTCACATCTTTCATAAGACAAGAACTGTCTCTAGATATCACCCTGAACAAGCACATATGCTCTCATCAGACCCTTTAGTCCGGATCATACTAACCATTATTTAGGGGTGATAAACTGTACCATCGAGTTATTCATGTATCTACTTCCACCTTATGGAAGTGAATCTTTAAGTCATGCTCATGAACTTTTGAACTCGCATCATGGTGTAGTTGAACCATCTCTCTCATATGTAGCTCAACCCGATCTGTCCCTTGACAGAACTCTTTCTTTCACATGTCATCTAGGTAAGGTGAACTACCATAACCCACATTGCATCTTGACCTTCCTTGGTCTAGGGGAGACTTACAACATCCATAGTGATGAACTCCCTTTCTCTTTCTGGGACTTTTACCCTTTATATCAATTCACTGGGTTACTGGTGTTCGTCCTTTACCCTTGGCTTGCATGGCCATATACCACATGCAACTTTATCTTAGGTATTTAAAGTTCCACCATCACCTATTATCTTGGCAGTACGGTGTATGGTGATCTTAAAATCACAATTTCCTGTATGTCATAATTCCTCAATATCGATTTCTCGAAACCCTAAACCACTCTCATCAGGGTTTCATTACCTTCTTTTCCAACGAAGTGCATATGAGGTTCTACCACCATCCTTTCATTGCATCAAGGACTAGACTGGCTAACCAAACAACCCTTAACGTTTCAACGAATCTTGTTACATCTAGTGTGTTATCCAAATACCTCTCCTTTTCAAACTTAGGGTTAGCCAAGCAACCTCTTCTAGCTTCAAGTCAGATGTCTCTCAACCAAAGCATCCATTACCACTTCACATCCTTAGGTATTAGGTAACATTGAAGACATACACTTCCATGAATTTCACTTATCATCTCACCTCACACTCTATGTCTATCTTCATTAAGAACACTCTCTGAGTTCATCATCATGGTGATCAAACTCAACCTGGTATAACTTGTAAGTTCCACTTAGCTCATGATAAAAACATCCTCATAAGGTGACTGCCTCATCCCTCTTAGTGCTTGCAAAACATCCATGTATCATTCACTTTACCATGGTAGGTTATCTTCTTTATCCCTATTTCTCGTGGCGATGTTCCAACCTACATCATCTCTTATCCTTGGTGTATGGCATGCGTAATGTCCTATCTCTCACCCCCATAACAAGAGGAAATAAGCATTTGGCTGCAGTCCAAATACAGAGTTCTTCCTATTCCAAGAGTAGAGATGGTACATCCCACCTTGCCAATATACTTTTACATCTAAGTTGCAACGTGCCACATATGTCTCTATATCACAGACATCATGATAACAAACTAATCTTAAACCTATTGAAATTTATATCCTTGGTCATCTCCTCTAGGTATGTAGGGTACCGGCTCTTTTGGGGTCATCCCTCTTCCCTCATGCATCAAGAGAGTGCCCTACTCATCTGCCCTTTGGGTCCCATGAGTTCATGAAGGTGATCAATCTCCTAACCCATGGCCCTCAGACAATGATAGCTGTTACCTCCCGACCCTATGGTCATGTGCAACCAGAGAATTAGGCGACTCCTACTTCCATCGGTCTTATCCCTACCTGACCCTAGGATAGACTGAGGATTCTCTTATAGTACATGTTCATCTTAGAACCTTACCCAAGCCTTCCTCATCTCTCTCTCTACATTCATGGGATGACTTTCATCCTCTCATAGGGATCATGGAAACCTGCCTACCTTGGTCAACCCCATACCGGTTACCTCCATGGTAACACCTCCATATGCACATAGAGATGGATATCTATGGGTCTATAGGTTCATCCTCATACCATGTACTTTTCACTTAGCTTCTCAAGATCCTATGAGACCTCTTTAGGTTACCTTAAACCAACAAAACTGATATACACCCTATAAAAGGGGTCCCTCTCCCAGGATGGGAGGAAACTACAACTCTTAACAACAAGGTCACAAGCATCCTTGGGGTTTACATCTATATGAGCATGCTTGAATCTAACAAGACATTAAGGCACAAGCAGACTACTAAACCAGGCTAGGTCATATGGGTTCTCATTCCTCATCATTAGATCAAGATCATACCTTCCTTTAACACCAACTTAGCTGTGAGGGGTTCATCATACCTTCGACTTAAGGAGTTTCCCTTTTCTTCCATACATGAAGAGTACCATGCTCAAAACTATAGAAACTTAATCCTCATCATGAGCATTAGGTAAACCACTTCCCCTCTTAGGCCTAGGAACAACTGGGTTCACTTTTAGGTGTCCAACTGTATGTTCTACCACTTAACCATGAATTAAGCTTGCAAAAGGCATAACATGCACTTCCTGTCATCCTTCAAGCTCGAGCAACACTTAGAGTTGGATCCTCCTCAAGGACAAACCATAAGGTACAAGGCCTCACCTATATGTGAACATCATCTTCCTTTCTCAGAAGGTAAACACTTATACCATAGGCTCATAAGTGCCTGAAACCTCATCTTTCCTCTAGGTTTTGGTCCCTCCCATGGCAACCAAGACATCATCAACCTCTAGGGATCAAGCATGTGGTGACCACTATCATCCTCTTAGGTCGCATCATCCTCAACTCCCGACTTCTCCTCATATCTCGGAGTCTAGGATTCCAACCTTCTTGCTGGGTTTCCTGCTCTTTCCCTCGAGCTAACCCTAAAACCAACCTCACCAGTAGAGGTCCTCTCTTAAAGAAGATTCAACCTCAAAAGCATGCCCCTTTCTGGATGAAGCCTATGTTCAACTTATGTTCGCTCAAGGTTATCCATAACCCATTATGCTTAACACAAACTTTCCCGGCCAGGGTTTCAACCCTTTGCTCACACTACTAACTTACCCTGGGTGCATGCTATGACCTACACACATAGGCCCATAGGGTTTCTAAGGTCCTTCACTAACAACATCATCGAAGGAGCTATCCTTTACCCTAACATGCATGACCCTTTCCAGGGTTGGGTTGCCAAAGGTGCTAGGTCACCCATGGATCATATGGCATCCCAAAAGCATGTCCCTTCAAACACCTGGTCCAACTCATCTCTCTCTAACCATCACTTAGGGTTAGGGTTAGCATCATCCTCATAGGATGTGCTAGGTCTCTACTAGCAATGGAGATCTCTATCTCCAAGACTGACTTATCCTCCTGACAAGAAGGTCTAGCCTCAGGTCTCTTCTGAGGACATGACAACTTATGTCATACGACCTAAGCATGTATCTATTATTTAATTTGCGCTTAAACTATTAAGCTTATGTCCATGACATCTTATTTACATGCCTTTCATTAATTTGATGGAGGATTCCTTAAACCTTATTAACCTTACCCATACCTCAAGAGGATGAGGAGAAGAAAGAAAACCCTAATCCTTTAGATCCTTATCAGAATTTTGTGATGAGAAGGGATGAAAAAGATGAGAAGTCCTAAAGGTATCTTATTTCGATTCATACCCTAAGACTTTGGCCAGGTAGTCAAAAAGATCCAGGAGTCCTCGTATTCCGACTAGCGGTGCGGAGGAAAATATTTCCAGCCCCCAGTCGTGATCCTTTTCTAGACACCTCCGTCTTTCGGATATTCCTCTAATAACTCCCTTGGGTTCTATGGAGTTTGTAAAATTTAATAATTATTAATAGTTAACTGAGGAACCTAAGCTTTGATACCAAATGTTAGGACCCCACCTCCCGATAACCCCCAATTAAGGGAGACTGAGAGGTCGAAGCCGCACCCATGACTTCCGGATCAAAAGGTTCAAAAATTAACCAAGAATAATTATCAAATTTTAACATACTATACTGAAAGCTGTAAGAAAATAAATTTTTGCATACCTTTTTGAAAACTTGGATCTCTAAGCTTCTATCCACACATATACTAATCTAACTAATCCTCCTTTGCACTTTAATTCTCATTTAGTACCACATGTGCCACTTTACTGTTTGTTCTTTTCATTGTACCTAAAACGCCGACAAACAAAACGTCGGTCAGCCGAAGCTGGTATGTGGGGGAAACAAATAATGTTCAACTATATTAACCATATAATCACTCAATTAATCATTTAACAATCAAGATTACGTTTTAAGCCAAACTACTCAATCCATACCTATCCACATCTCTGTGTTGTCCCTGTAAGGACTTATATGGTACCTCTATAAAGGTGACTTGATGGACCTACCCTCTAGGCAACCAAAGTCATTCATGACCTAATGGACCTACCCTCTAGGTATCCATATACTAGGTCAACTATTACGACACAGAGGGGACCAGGATCTGAGCTAGAAGGCATATACATTATGTGATAGTCATAGTCACTTATATGAACATCCAAACAGTTTAGTTGCATTCAATGCGATTAAACATCCGGGAATCCATCGGAAAACCTAAAGCGGTTATTCATAATCGTAACCACATACCTGATTTGGTGAGTCATGCAGATTATTCAACATATACTTCATGTGCATACAATCAAGTCAATCAATAGATCCAAGCAAGTAATTCAATCATCACATAGTTCCTGAAATAAATATGTACTCTATTTATTACACACTTTATCAAGAAACTACTTTATTGACTTGGATTCACTTTCTAGGGGTTCTAATCCGCATTAAGGTTTCATTAGTATTCATTAGGGTTTCTTAAATCAATTTCTCAAACTTTATCCCTTTTAGGTTAACAAACCCTAAAATACTCCTTTCTATTTATATGAACCTTAATTGCTCAACTATCCATTTTAATAGTCTTATACCCAATTTGACTTAGGATCATCATATCCCTATTTATTCATGGATTTGAACAATTAAAACATTTAAAAGACATATTCTCCAAACTTAGGGTTTTCAAGCTCATTAATGCATAATCATGCACGAAACCCTAAATTAAGCCAATTTTATTAAAAGATCATCTTTTTAGATTCCATCTTCGCATTTATCAACAACAGGTTATTATCGGCTTGAATTATCCATTGAACAACATTAAATCCATCTATCATCAAATCTAAGGGTCTTTCTTTAATCGAATCATTAAAGATGATAACTTCATGTATTTTTTTCCAATTCCAGCATATTTAAGCACATAAACTCTAAATTAGACTAATAATGTGCAAATTTCTTCCTTTTTGAACATAATGTATCGTTTTACATTTAACAGGTTAATTTTAACTCTTATGATCCATAAAACCCTATAAAACACTTTATTTATTTCAAAATAGGGTTTCTTAATCTTTAATTCATTAAAGATGATATTTCACAATAATTTTTGAATAGCATGCAAAATTAGGCTTAAAACATAATTTCTTTGTGTTCCTCTCGTTCTGAGGATCAATTTTCATATAAGATTTGTCTCAATCCGAGCTACCAATCTTAAGTTATGAAATTTGCAAAATCACATACTTTTGGGCCAATCAGAACGCGCCACTTGTCCTGCTCCATGCAATGTTGCCTTGCAGATTTGAAAACATAACGAAATGACGCGACTGCCCTTCACTTAAACGATCGGCGCTTCATACCCCGGAGGGTATTTCCGTCTAACACACCTTCTCTTCTTCTTCTTCCTCGAGTCACTGATTTGCAGCCGCCCTAGCGGCCGTCTTGCAGCTTTGGCGCGGCTCCCGTGCTTAGCTCCAGGCCCCATCCTCATCGGGAAAGCATCCTCCATCTCCGCCACACCCATGCGCACCCAAGGTGCCTCAAAACCATGGCCAAGCTGGCCGGTATCCGCACGCAAAGGCAGAAGAACGGCGCTGCTCTTGCAGCTGTGCTGCCACTTCTACACACGGGCAGTGAGGAGGGAAGACTACTGAGCCTTTCCTTTGAGTTCGTGGGAGCAGCATGGTCCTAATGTAGCCTATCCACAGCCCCTCATATCCAAGGATAGGGTTATACCCTTTTCGTTAGGGTTAGGACGGAAAGAAAAGGAGAAAGGGTGGTAGTGTGCGAAACTTCTCTGGATCTCGCCCAAGACCTTACCCCTTTTATAGGGTGAGTATCCATGCCCCATAAGGCTTGCCCCCGAAGCAACCAACCCTCTTCCAAAAAGGAAAGTGATTCCTTCACTACTAAGCAAGTTTCTTTCTCATTATCATCTTCTTAAAACAACATATTTATTGGGTTTATAGAAATACAGAAATATTCTCCCTTATTCTCTTTTGACTCTCTTTATAATCCATTAATCACAAAATTATGTTTTCCTTAAGTAGAAAATACCTCTTCTTTATCAAAGCTACCAAAAAACATTAATAATGTATCATATTATACACTTATTTTGCAATTATGGTATTTTCTCTTTCTTTCCTCTTTATTGGGACTCCTTGGATCCCAAGTAACTCTATTATTTCGAAATTCTTTTTATTGGATACTCATTATCCTTCTAGATGCATCTAAATGCATTATTCTTTATTATTTCTCATTATCTTGTTTATTTCTTTTAAAAATATCTCTTTTTTGAGGATTTCTCTTTATTTCTCTTTTATTTTCCTCATTGGCATTCCTTTTAATATTAGCAACCTTATGGATACAAAATTTCACCAAGAAATCTCATTTATACCTCTTTCCATTCATTTTCCACATTTTAACATTTTCTTTCTTAATAAAGAAATACATAATTAATCTTTTCTTTTGTTATTGCTTTCTCTATGCAACTTTGGACTCCTTGGTACCTAAGGAATCCAAGAGGCACGAAATCCTCTTTGGATTTGCCTTCTAGAGGTTTCCACATTATTCTTTTCTCAAATATTCAATTATTCATTTAGAAATTGAATTTCCTTTGTTATTTCCTTGTTTTTGGGCCCAATAGCCAATAAAGCCTTCAACACAAACATCAAGGCTATTGTAAACGCAATCCATGTATTCAAAAAAAATTATACCATTATTTGTTCAAATATCTTTAATATGAGAAATTACCTTTCTCACCAAACAAACCCAAAAATTGGGGTTGTAACAGGGATAGAGGGTCTCCTCCTCATTGGATATTGAGAACACACATTAAAGGCTTTGATCTTGTGAACTGGTAAGGCATCACATATAGAAAGATATAGATAAAAAATCGTACCCAATTTAAATTGAGATGGTAGAGTGATTGAAAGCCTTTTATTACAAAAAAAGTTTTGTTTATAGCTATCCAAATATCCCACAAGAAACAAGTTTTTAAGGTATCTACTTTAGGAATTTGGATATGATCTAAGCAAGTTTCTTTGTTGTGAATGAAGTGAATGAGATAATCACACAAATGATTATCATTAGTTATATGTCTATTGTTGACACCCTTCTTTGCTCATTCATTTAATGATTAAAATCTCACATCACAAGTTTGTCACATATCTAGTTCACATACAAAAAGTATCTTATCTAAACTTAAAAGTAAATTTTTCCCTTTCATTGAATTTTTCACAAGCCTTTTTAATAATTTCCCATTTGATTATGATATTTACTTTACAAATCCTGATAGATATTAAATTACAATTATCATCATAAAGACCCATATCTTTTGATAAAAAGGATGACTTGGCTCCCAACTTTTATCTCTTATCGTTCTTATTTTTTAGTTGAGTTTTATTCATCATGTGACTGAATCCCACACCCAAACTATATCTATAGAACATTCCCTTAAAGTCCAAGAACTTAGATAATATCACTTTAATTTTTCCTACCAGAGGACACATGGGGGGAAATATACATTTTCTAAGTGCTCAGCGACAATCATGTGTTCAGCCATATGGCTTGCCCCAAAGAATGCAGCATGCCACTGATCTTGTTCTTGAAATTTCCCCAAACCATTGAACCCTAATTACATGGTATAGGTAACCTTGCATATTCAGTGTCCAAATTCACCCCTTTTGACACTCCTAAAGCCAGAGAGCCAAGTATCTCCTTATTTATTTTTACTAGAGTATCCTTCCTCTCCCCAGAACAACTATTTTTAAATGCTAAAAGACTACAAAAATGGTAAGAAGGTGACAATGCTTAGCGTAAATTATTAGGATGCTAAATTCTTCATAACTACAAAACTATTTCATGATTTCTTAACTATCGAATTGATTTCTCCTTAGCCTCTTATTCAATATCAATTACTCAAAACCACCCTTTCTGTTTAATTATCCATCATAATTGCATGATCTAGATGTACTCATATGTAACCTAGTCATTCCTCAATCTGGCTTGATTCTATTGAGTAGATAAATATATCTTTCCTATTATAGACTTCTCATTGACCCTCTCTCTTTTTCTCATGTATACATCCTAATTGCATGGGGTGGATCTCTACCATGGGAGATAATGAGGAAAATGGGACCCCATAACCTAAAAACTAGGATCTTTAGGGTGATGACGAGGAAAGACATGGTCATCTCCAACCGTAAAGATACACAAATCAACAATCACATTTTACATGTTTTATCAATTTTTTGTTCATTGAACCAAAATCACAATTTTTATGTAACTCAAGATTTATAAAATACAATATCACTCTCATGAGTGATGGGTGAGTGTCTAATACCTTTGTGGTGAGAATAGGATTGTCTAAACTTGTTTTAGAACATGATTTTAGATATACATCCAACTTTGGGTGGTATTGTAGCCTTTTTTTGTTGTTTAAATACTAACCTCCATTTTTCTCTACTAACTATATATAACACGGTGGCGACTGTGAGCTTTATTCCTTTATCACTTTTATGAGTACAATGGCTGCTGATTTAGCCTCTTATAGATTTTTTCTTGCATGTAAAATAGTTTTCCAACTCCGTTGGGGAGTAGGAGATGGTATGAGTTATTTCCTTGTTGAATCCTTGGGGTTTTTATGATTGGATTCTGTTACTTTTCTTTTCCATTTCCAAGCTAAGGAACAAAATATTTTGTCAGCACTTAGATACCATCTTGTAAGGAGTGAGACTCGAGAGCGGATCCTCTCTTTACTCAATTGAATAAGAGGAAAAAATCCTATAATGCCAAACAACAAAACAAAATTTAACAACGAATGAGAATCCAATTTATTCAATTTAGCATGTTTAAAACAAAATGATAGCATTGGAAGATAAATATTTGTGAATATACCATTTCATGATATGACAAGTCTGTCACCCGAATGTCTAAATACATGAGATACAAGCTATATCACTAATTAAAGATGCATGTAGTTATCCAACCACTTCAATTCTATTTGATCTGGAACATCAACTACACATGTACAAGTCCTAGTCCACTTAGTCATCTTTCCAATGTCCTCTTTACCTAAGGAGTTGGAAGAAAATGCCACAAAATAATAAATTATGGAAGATGTTGGCTGAATATGGTATGTGCATATAATAGGGAATTGGATAATAATAACAATAGGAGAATAATAAAATTATTAAGGATCCAAATTAAAGAACGATATGATATTTTCCAAGTGAATGTCAAAAGAACTATCACAAGATCGTATAGAAGTCTAACAGGATAAAGTAAAATCTTTACGTGTAATAATTCACATCAAAGATTAGCATGTAATTTATTATGAAATGACTAGAACTAAATAAACAACATGTTCATGGAATCACCACCACAAACTCATTGACATCACCACCTAGTATAAAATACAAGAGGCATCACCACCTCAAACAATGGGCATCACCACCACATAATGAGTAAAGGAAATTTCCCTCCAATTACTTAGGAGAAGGCATCACCACCTAGTTTCCCCAATAACATAACAGGCATCACGAACCACATATATGTAATTGACATCACAACCAAATTACAAGAAACACTACAGACATCACCACTGTAAGTGCAATGCTTGATTACATTAAGATAGTCATCATAAATGCATACTTATAAATGCGATATGTTAGTCATACTTTTCATAAAGGAATCCTTTCTAGGGTTACTCTATGAGAATGGATGAAGAAGATAATATTTATAATTTATATGCACTAAAAATAATGATATGCATCACATGGAAAATTAGGGTTCTCCGTTTCAAAAATGGAATAAAATAAACAGGTATCACCAAATAGGGAATAACTTAATAAATGATGAACTAGATACAAATCTTGGATACCAAATTATAATCTCAATTGAGCCTTTCCAGCACATAAATAATTACAATTTTTGAAACTCAAAGTAAGTCAAATAAATCTCAAAGGAGAAACTCCACATGCATATTTGAACTAGGTCAAAAGAGACAAAAATCATCAGTGATTACTTTCCAAAAGTTAGACTTGAGATTTTGTGGACACAAATCTAAAGTCAAACCTAGGTTCACTTTGGGGTTCAAGATCACCTATTAAACAATTAGATAAAATATGGGTGAAATTCTCACTAATTACACAAGCATTAAAATTTGCCTTTTATAATTTCAAAACTAGGTAATGAAAGATATATAATTAGGAGAGTAACTTTTTGATATCAAAAGATACTTTAACTCATTTTTTGAGCTCCAAATAATTAGCTATTAATTTTTTAAGATTTATGAGTTTCTTAGATTTTATAATTTAAATCCATGCCGCAAATGACTGATATGCCTAGCATGATGACCCCTAAAAACTTAAAGCATGGCACAACATATATTGCATTTCACTGTATTAGAAATCAACATGGTTGAAAAAAATATCAACCAAGGATGAAAGGTTGTATTTGCCCATTACATGTGCAAAAAAATCAAGATCAAATTCAAAGCAATGATATCCTGACAAAGTGACTACCTTCAGAGTTCATATCCTACATAGACATTAATAGGGATGGCGAGGAAAGAAAAAAAATCAAGGTCAAAATCATGGGAAATGAGTGCTTCTGGTGCATCCCACAATGTTCCCCATCATATGTTGGTCACAAGGACCTATCACACACGCTTTGTGGCGCCTAGAGCTAGAAAAATTCTACTCTGCCATATTAAGGAGGAAAGATAAAAAAGGGAGACCTAAAGCAGTAAAAATGCACAAGAAGTTGTAAGTACCGTCTGGATCCTACCTTAAAAGTAAGAAGGGGAAATGAAGGAAACTTGTCAAAAGGGCATAAAAAGCTCTAAAATTGGTCTGTAGTTAGGAATCACATAGAAAAAGGGAGAAATGAGAATTACCGTTACAAGGGATGAATTGAAGGTCAAATCATCTTTGTGCATGATTGAGGAAGGGTTCTAATTCCTCTCCAACCCACACAATCTCTGGAGATAGGGTGATAAACTTGATCTCCCTAGAACCAATAGGAGTAGGGTTGATATTTGAGGGGAAAGATTGGAAGTAAAGGGTGATAGGGATTGATGTAAAAAGTTTTGGTAGAGGTAGTGGAGTGGTCTTATATGGAATAGAGGCCCTATGGTAGTAAGGAGATGAGGCCAATAAGGAAACATGGGATGGAGGTATTTAGGCTTCGAAAATAGTGTGGACATTGCAAAACCTAGGGAAACATTGTTGGTAAGTTATGCCTATAGAGCAAATCATGCGATGATTGACATGGAATATACCATAAAGGATTCGATTAATACTAATAAAGGCAAGCTTCGAATTCATTTGTTTCACTCAGTTATGAGATAATGAGGATACATAGTGAATGTCTATTGAGTGACAATACTCAATGACTATGTCTTCAAGTATTAGCCTTAGAGAATGAGATCATATGAATGCTAGGAATATGTACATTCTTATCATGTCCCTGGTCGATTGTTATTGTGGAAGGTATATAGACAATAGTAACACATAAGACTAGAGTGTGGGTTGGTTGATGACTAAATCTCATTAGTCATGATATGGCAATATCAAACCAAGAACATGGGTACATGTTAGGGAACATTGTATCAGACAGACCCACCTTGAGAATGACCCATGTAAACTATCATTGGTGGTCATAGTCATCTATCATAGTGAAGGTGGTGATTGTGATTCTTAGACTTGAAATCACTACATTGATCACATGTCATTGGGTACACTTTGACATTATCAAACGCAGTTCTGAAACATGGGTTGTTATAAAAGTGATGATTGGATTACTTTGACACATGGGGATAGACTATGTGTTATAGATATGGGATTTGTCCCTCCTACTGGAGTATGATATCCTCACCACTTGATAAGCGAGACTATGAAATGCATGTGCATGCACATGTGAATCAATATATGATACTGAGGTCACATTATCTTAGATAGTCTGCTCTTAGTTAAAGAAATATGGATTGAACATTGAGAGGATGATGATTCCATGCCCCGAGTTCATCCTGGATATCAGAGATAAAGGAATTATAAATCACTGTAACACCTTACATAGATTATAGGTTGAAGTTGTTCTCCAACTTTCCATTCACTTCGGTGGAAGTGATGTACGACTCAACACCACTCTCTACTTGTGATGTCATAAGCTAGTTATGGACATTCACTGCCAACGTGATATGGTACCTATAGGGTCACACACATAGGAACTCATCTAGAAGAGGAGTTTATCTTGAATGATGATTGAATTGATTACTAAAGTGTTTATGTATTCAATTCATATAATAGATTAACTGATTGGCTGATTGGTCTGCCAATCGACCATCTCACTGAATGAGATAGCCATTTGGGAATCCATAAGAGTGTCTCAAATGTTGAGACAACTATTTGGGTTGTTAGGCTAATCAAAGTTTGAATTGGCTAAGTTCAACCCTTGAACTTACTGGTTCAATTTGATTGAACCGACCGACTCATCTCAGAATCACAAGACGGTTGTATGGGTGACTGATACAGGCATCTCACATGGGTGGGATGGCTCTGTTGGGCCAAACAAATATTCTAGATGTTTCACAAATAGTTCAAATAACACATTTTTTGCGGTGCAAGAAATTGATATGTAATATTAATTGGAATCGAAATTTCTGAATTCGTGTGCGATTGGGAAACTGCCAAACGACCATTTGGTAGTGCAAGATGAATGTCTAGAGTGACCATACGTCCATCTAGGTCACCAGAAGACCGTTTTATGGTTTGTAGGTTGTGAAAATTTAAGATCTTCTGATCCCTTCCACTCCCGCACAAATCTCGTACAGACTGGGAACCCTGGCCAAAACCCTGCCTATAAATAGAGGGGTACTAGGGGCTTCCCTAAACACAACACAGACAACTAAGAATCAATTCCTCTAACAATTGTTGTCCTCTTTGGTTGTGGTAACCGAGAGAGTCCAAGCAAGTCCTACCTGACAAGGGAGGGATAGCTATGCAAGAGAACAACTGAGAGTTGTCATTGTGGCAGAGCAAGTTGGTGACTAGTACACTAATGGGAGGGACAACTCCTTTCTGTTCATTCTAGTTGAATGAAAGGAGTTCTAGTTGGTCTATGCAAACTACTCCAGAGGTAGGAGTCCTTTGGCTGCTACTAGGAGGAGAACTACAACCTGCAGTACATGGTGAGACCACAGGGGCACTGCAGAAGCTGTCATATTCATTGTTCATGGTGAAGACCAGGATTGCACAACCGTCGTCCAAGGGCAACTTGTTTAGAATTGCATTGAAGTGAGTTTTGTAATTGAACTTGCTCTAGGACCAGGTATAACTCACTAAAACATCCTTCCTATTTCATAATAGTTGACACAATCTTGTTGTTATGGGAATATGAATATATAAAATTTTTATTTCTGCTGCTATACTTTGTTCCCATATTTTCCAACAAACATAGAGTCAATGTGTTTGGGTAGATGTGGCAAAGGTGAGAGAGAGGAAATTTGAGGAAATGGAGGAAAGGAGAGGAAGAGTATGGATGGGGGGTTTTCAAGTTATTGTATAGAAAGTAAAGGGGGAAGTCATATGAGGGAGATAAAGTAGATGGTGTTGGATAGGTTGTCTAATGCAAAAAAATGGTGGAAAGAACTCAGACCATCAGATCAACTCATAGCATGGAGAAATAGATAGACTTGATCGACATCATGCCTTGGGCCTCCAATTATATCTTACACATTATTAGTTCCATTAATAATTTAGAAGTAAAAAAATTACATAAAGAAAGTTAGGGTTTATTATGCAAAATATCCTATTATTATATACTCATTAATATTAGTAATAAAAAAAATAATTATCACCATCCTATGAAGGTCCATCAAGATAGAACTTAAACTCTATTTTGGGTTTTCTCCTGAACTAAGCACAAAGGCTTTAGTCCATGGAATTCAGATTATCAAGGTTACGAGGTCATGTTGTGGTATGTTACAATAGCGTAATATTCTATTCTACTAGGATCAATTTGTTTTTTCATTTTTTTCTTTTTATTTTGAGATTTCTAAGAGTCAGGTGTGTGTGAGGGTTTCTCAAGATTGTCAATTTTTTAGTTTCTTTGAAAAAACTTGACATTTTATTTTTAGGGCTAGTCAGTGCTTCCCTTTTAGGGTTATTCTTCACTTTGCTTTTAGGGTTTTCCATTGCTTCCTGATTTAGGGTTTGGTTTCTACTTCCTTTAGGGTTTTCTATTGCTTCCTTTCTTCTTTTACTTTTGTTTCTAATATTTTTTAGAAAGAGAAGGATGAGAGAAGTATTCCATTATGATCAAGATATATCTTTCCTAAAATTTGTATGATTATGTGATTTCTTGTATAGCTTTGTTTCGAGAAAGGAATACAAATGGCACGTCCATATATAGATTTCTTTCTCCTATATATCATGGGATTGTTTCAAAAAGCATAACATTTACACACTTGAACTTCAAACACCTATAAGCCCATGTGTCTACTAAAAGGGCGCCAACACTCACATTGGATCCCTAGATGAGGCGCATGGGTGTTAGTATAGGTATCAGTGCAGCATAATGTTGAATGTCTAAAGGCTTTAAGGAAACCCCCTCTCCTGGGACAAAATACGGATTTTGGTCATCATAGTCACAAGATGTATTGGGAGTAATACCCTTATCCAATGAAACTAGGTTACACCCATGATGAGTGACATCATGACATTGAGAAGTTAAGGACCAACCCCTCCCATACAGGTCATGCTTGAGTGAGGATGTAACTTACATATAAACTCATGGGCTAAAAAAGGGAGAAGTTCAATCTTCTACACATGCATCTTTATGTTGTTGTTTGCTCTATAGGTTTCTGAGATTGTTGCTTCTTCTTATAAATTGTAAGATAGTTGTTTACCTCGTTCTTTAAGTCCAGATCATCTTGCCAAGATTGTTCATGATTTACTAACATATTCATGTGTAGAACAACAATCTTAAAAAACGTCAAGTAGTTTCACAAAATAGCCTCATGAAACAATCATTTGAAACTAACAATATAATCCACAATCTGAACAAAAATCTCCTGATAAATCTCATTTGATGGTAGAAAAAAACACATTTAAAATAATAAATTGAATTCACCACCATGTTTTGTAAGTAAATAGGAAAAAAAGGATTTGCACTAAAATAGGCTGGAAAACGCAACAAAGGCCAAATTTCACTCCACCCAAAGCATGAAGAAAGACATAAATAAGCATTTTTTTATGAGTGGGGAAGGTGTCAGGAACCCCCACATTGTAATTTTATTTATAGCTATGTCATCCAAAATGGACACGGATCTAGAGTAATTGGACTTTACATTTATACCTGATACTTAGATGCTCACAACAATAATATGGAATCTTTCATAAGAAATATGGTCAGACATGGACAAGGGGTGACAAGTGTATATGACTTAAGGTCTTGGCTGTGTTACATCTAACCAAAAAGAAAGACATGTGTTCCTTATGGAATGATGACATCCAAACAAAGAAGTAGACAACAAAACTAAAGTAAATCTACATTAAAAAGTCAAGATAGAACTTGGATATTTTGGTATGTTTTGAATATATGGATAAAACTTGGATTAGGTTTCACCATTTAAGGTCTCTCATCAACATGCAATATTATCACCCGTTGTATGACCTTAGCATAGTTTAAAAGCAATCATCATTAGTGTCTATTTTCCCATCTCTCAAGATTAGGTTAGATCTAGATCATAAGAGTGTCTCTCTCTCAAGATGGAAAACATAAAATTGGAAGTACAACCACATGATTGATCATTATCATTAGTGTTACAACATTCTGATAAGTTCATACTTCTACATAACTCTAGATATAGACTAATACTACTCTTTTGAGGCATTAGCAATCAAACATCACAAGATGGTAGATAATCATTTAAGTGGAGCATTAAAGACCAAGAGCATGGAGATAAAAATTGCTAAGAGCATATATAATCAATGATTATGAATATTTACATGTTGGGAGAGCCTAGTGGCTACTCCCAACCTAAGAAAATGGTCTAGCAAATCATGGTAATGAGATACAATAAAAATTTAAACATGAAAAAGTCCATAACAAAATGGACAGATGGAGGGCGATGAGCAAGACGGAGGAAGAAGGAAGAAAATACAACAAACAATAACCACAAGGGTACTTGTGGCCCAATGGTGACCTCCTTCTTCACTGTGATAATGGTGGCGGTGAGGGTGATGGATCTAGTAGTCCTTCTTCTCTCCAAGATGGATCCTCTAGGCCTTGGGGAGTGAGGGTTGATGGTGAAGAGACTTAGACTCTCATCATTGGCCTCCACAGATCAATGATGGGTATGGAGTTGGGCAACACTTCATGGTATAGGCAATGATGCTCTCAATGGAGGTTGTTCACATATATACAGTTGATTTCCCATGTACCCTAGGTACCTAGGTGCATGGCACTTTGCTTGGACTCCAAGTCCCAAAGCATGTGCCTCATGTCACACACTTAAGTAACTATAGTGATAGGTGTACATTGTAGTTATTTCTCGAGTTTGTGACATCTCAGTATCTTTATCAGTCGATTGTATTATAAATGGTCATTGAGATCAAAAGTAGACAGTCTGTCGGGTTTGAATACCTGTCGGGCCTTTGCCTATCTGCCCCATCATCTGAATATCAATCTGCCTAAACATCAGGTCAAGCAGGCAAGCCATTGGAGCAAGTCCACTGTTAGGCTTTGACTGATATTTTCTGTGGTCAATCAGGCTGTGATAGGGTATAGATGTTACTCGTCGGAGCAAAATGAGTCTGGCTAGGCATCTAACTATGGTCCAATGGTCATTAGCATTGAGCCCTGGGTGGTGGTGAGATCCCCATGTGTGATTGGTTGATAGGAATGTTGGGAATCATATCCTCAATGAGGTTGAGTAATTGAGGTAGAAACATTAGTGAGTAATTGATGACTCTACTCTGAGGTTCCCTAGACACTGCCTTGGCTTATCTAAAGTGTCATTAGGCAGTGATCTAAGGTCATGCTGGGTTTTGGCCCTTTTTCCTACAAAACACATACAAATATAAGCATGGAGGGAAGTATTCATTAAGTGTGAGTAAAAAATTGATTTATTAATATAAAACCTAGAATTCTAAGAGAAATGAGGATACAGTAGGCAAGTAACATCCACTAAATTGGATGTTATCAGTGTCCCAAGGTAGGAAAAAGAATTTACTTATCTGAGTTTCTAAATATTTTAGGAATCTTTTGGAGAGATTTTGGATAAAATAGTTTGGATTATGGTATTGAGTCATATGTTAAATATAACTCAATAAAAATGAAGGAAGATAAGAGGATGAAATATGGGGATTATATTTTCATATTATCAAAAAGGTATCAATAATTGTGAAGATAGTGGTAATTAATGATAGCATTTAATCTAAATATTTAATTTAGGATAATAATGATAGGAAATTCATGGGAAAGGCCTTTAAAACCTAAATCAATGGGTAAATTGTACTTAAGACCATAAAAATACTTTTTGTATGGAAACCCCCAAACTGTGGCAAATGGGTAAAATTGTGATCAAATAGGTGGGAAAATATGGGAACATGTCTAGTAAATGGTACAAACTCCATGATTAGCTAGAGAGTAAATTTCATCTCAATTGTTGAAAGAATGACCAAAAATGGGGTGTCAACACATGAAAAAAAACATATACCAAACAATAATCTATACAAAATAAGCACTGGATAGAACAATACTCTCAGCGTAATTATCTCATCAAATAGATTTTCTCAAACAAATAATGCTATGTTGATAGACTGTTCTTACTCCATTGAATCGTCTTACCAAAACATCATAGCCCAAACCTCTCCCTTAGACTGATAAAATCTACACATACACCTCAAATTACCTTGAGTGTGATGTGTGCATTTCATATCTACTTTTTGCACACATCCACACACAAATTCAGTTCATTTTTGCCTTCCATTTAACCTCTAATCATACTTAACTTGCCATCATTTAGTTATTTTACTTGTTGCATGATGTTGATAGTAGGCACACTTTGAAAATTCCAAATTGGAGATAGCCCAACCCAAAACCTTAGTGGGACCTTCGTTTGATTTGTAGCTGATTCAAAGTTTATCTTGAAGAAAACAACACCAAACATGTCATGTCTTTTATAGGACACAATGTGTAACATTTTAGAAAGGCTCACGCAACAAATAACATGCCGTGTGCTATTAAGCACATGGGTGTGAAAGTTTCCAGCGACCTCAGTGCCCGAATTTATAGAGTATATGACACTACATGTCCTTATTAAGATACAACGTGTCCTCACTATCCAAAGGTCGACTCTAACTTGTTGACAACTCACACAGGCGTGTATTTGATCAAACACGCCATGTGCCTTATGCCCAGATCATCCCCAATAGAAGCTACATAATGTGTCTCTACGAGGACACACTGTGTACTTTTCTCACAACAGCAGTTATTCAACAAGTTACACGACGACACACGACATGTCTCCACCAGTTTCTACAGAATTTAGCAGCAATTGTCCCTCATTTTAAAACATAAGTCCAACCTTTTGGGGCAGTTATCGCTTGCCATTTGAAACACTTTTCATCCAAGAGAATTTCCAAAGCAAGCAGAGGGCAATTTTGGGGTAGAAGAAGAGGTTTTCTTGAGAAAGAACCTCCATTCTTCACCATTTCTTCTCTAAAACGTGCAGCAGAGCTCTTCTTCTCACTCAAGATTCTCGAGAGGGAGGATTGTCTGATTTGAAGTAGCTCCAAGGCTAGAATCTCATCCTCTACCTGGAGTTCTACTTCCCCTTGGCTAAACTTTTGGTTCCATTAGCTTTTTCCTCTCTTAGATATGAAAAACTCTAAAACTTCTACAATGTGCTTGTGTTTCTCCATTATGAGAAACTAGAACCTTCTTCTTGGGCATGGGAGAGTAACTCCTATGCCATTTCTCATGTGAACTCAAAATCTATATTGAATTCTGGTTAGTTTGCTTCTCCTTGGAGGCCTATAGTATTTATTAGCTTGTATGGTTGGCTGACCATCTTATACATTTTTTATTCTTCTTTCTTCCTTGGGAGAACATATGAAGGATTAGGGAGTAGGATCCATGGCAATATGCTCCTGACCACGGGAGTGGCTGGAGAATATTGAGGGTTTATGGCTGTGTTTAAAACTAAGCATAGACATAGGAGTGTTATGTGAAGTTGAGAACCATCTCACGTCACCGAGAGGTGCATGACAATGACAATCTCCTTGCCAATTGACAACATGCTTAATTTCATAGTTACATTTGACATGATGGTGTGGTTGTGAAATCCAATGTCCAAGTCCCTTAAATTTTGAATTGAACCTTTAACTTAAGATCTTTTGTTGTTACTCGTCTTTTAGCTATCTGTAATCAAATTCAACCTTTGTAATTTGACTTAAATGAATGAAAGTTAACAACTTTGCACCTAGATAACCTAGGTCCTTGTGTTTGAAACTAAACTACAGTTGACCCCGTAGGCTTACAGGTGGTAAGCAAGTTGAGACTTTCTTTTAAAACTTCAACAAGTTTTTGGCGCTGTTGCCAGAGAGATATAATTATTTTAATTAGAGTAAAAGAGTTAGCAAGTACTTGAGACTAAGTCGTTATTTCCATATCTTGTATCGTGGTACCTCTTTGATTTTGTGAATCTCACTCAATTTTTGCCTTTTAGGTTGCATGCATCATTCTAAGAGGGATCTGAAAACATCAATCTTTTTAGACCCTAAAATAAAGCGAACCTTTAGTATCCGCAGGAGAGCAAAGAAGAGTGATAACTCTTCAAGTTTGGAGGTATCACAACCTTCTTCAACACATTCTTCACCTTCACCACTGCCTTCACCCGATCCTCTTTAGGAATCAGAGATGGAGGACAACCGTCTGCTAAAAGATTTCACTATGCCGACTTCCATCAATATTTGTGGAACCATATATCATCCTACCATAGAAGTCAATAACTTCTCCATCATCCCTACAATCATGCAGATGATCCAATAGAACTTCTTCGGGGGAACTCCTATGGAAGATCCAAATCTTCACATAGCAGATTTTCTGCAAAATATGAACACTGTAATGTCAGTGAGGAAAAAGCACACAATTAAGGCTAGTGGTGGTCTGTGGGGCCAGTCGTCATTCCTAAAACTCTACTAGAGCCTAGGGTAGTGGGCCCGGGCATTACAAATGGTATCAGAGCCATAACCCCTCTAGTAGGTGCAGCCCACATGGGCATGTGGCATGCCAGTCTTGAGCTGTGCGGTCTAGGCAAGTTGGAAAGGGCTATCCGAGTTGATGGAGCCACCCTTGCGTTGGTAGCCATGGTTGGGAGCTGGGTGTACATGGGCCATTTGGGTCAGCACTGAAATGAGAACTGATTATGAGGCCATATAGTTGAGTCTGGACAAGGACGTCAAGAGTCTTATTGGGGGAGATTGTAACATCCCAGGATTTGAGGCCTTAGATAAAGATGATCTTAAAAGGAATGATTGGACTACCCATATTATCAAGGTGCACCTCCTTTTTTGGGATCCCATCACTAAAGAACTCCATAGTTAAGCATGCTCAGCATGGAGTAATACTAGGATGGGTGACCAATTGGGAAGTTTATCCTGGCTTGCGCATGAGTGAAAAAAAAGTACACAGTTAAGGCTAGTGGTGGTCTGTGGGGCCAGTCATAATTCTTGAAACTCTACTAGAGCCTAGGGCAGCAGACTTGGGCGTCACAAACACCTTCAAAATCAATGGCGTTCCAGCTGAAAGAGTAAGCCTGCTCCTATTTTAGTTCATCTTACGAGACCGGGCCAAGGCGTGGCTCTCTTCGTTGCCCAAGCATTCCATAAAGATCTAGGATGAGTTGCTAAATGCTTTTAAAACTACATATTTCCCTCCTAGAAAGATGGCCCAACTAAGGAACCAAATCACCAACTTCAAGAAACAAGAAGGCGAGATGATTCATGAAATCTGGGAGAGATTTATGGATCTACAAAACCTTTTTCCTCATCATGGTTTGACCAATTGGTTGCTACTTAAAACTTTCTATAATGAGTGATTCTACAACACTCATATGTCCATCGATGCCGCTGCAAATGGAGCATTAATGAATAAGTCCTATAGTGAAGCATATGCCATTATTAAAGATATGGCACTCAACCACAGCCAGTGCATCTCTGAAAGGACCAACCAACCCTTCTCTTCCACCTGCTCAAGTGAGAAGTTTAGTGGGAAGCACACTATAGACGTAATAGATCTGATTGTAGCCAAACTTGATGCCTTGACTTAGAAGTTTGAAAATCTGACCAATCACTCTGTTCAAGCAGTTGAGAAAGTGTGTGAAGCATGTGGAACATCTAGCCACACATCTTCTTCTTGTTTTGCACCACATATGAATTCCACGGAGATGCCAAAACAAGTCAATGTTGTAGGCAACTTCAATAACAGACAAGCCTACAATCCTTTCTCTGAGACCTATAACCTCAGATGGAGAGACCATCCAAACTTTTCTTATAGGAACCACAACTTGTAGAACCAACAACAACAAGTTTAAGCCCTAGGTCAACAACCTATGAGAAATCGCTAGACAATGAATGGCAACTGCCAACAACTTCCTAGATATAACAACAACAATGGGAACTTTAATCAATTTCAACAAATGACTCACCCACCACCAAAAATCTAGCTTGGAAAGTCTCCTTGAGACTTTTGGGACTACACAAATTCAACATAATGATGAGTTTCAGGCACACGACAATCTATTGAAGGATGCCTTCACAAAATGTCTTCTAAAGTTGATGGGATTGTCACCCACACCAAGATGTTGAAGAACCAGATAGCTCAACAACCCTTAGCCAACCAAGGAGCACCTTTAGGTTCTTTGCCCAGTCAATCGATCATGAACCCCAAGGAGACTTGCAAATCTATGACTCTAAGGAGTGGGACAGTCATAGGAGGGTCTACATCTCCTTCCAAGATAAAATCTGAAGAATTTGTTGACACCACTGTTGAAGAGACTGTTGAGAATCAAAGAAAGAAATGTGCCGGAAATTTGCATCAAGGTCATTCTTCTGGCAAGCCTAATGCTCCTTTCCCTCACATGTTTGCTAATACCAAATATGATGTTAAGTTCAATAATTTGATGGACATTTTGAACAAGTTGTATGTGAATCTACCTCTAGTTGAATTCATAGATGAAATTCCCTCTTATGTTAAGTTCTTGAAAGACATCCTAACAAAAAAGGAGATCTAGACAAGCTGAGACTGCTATGTTATCTGAAAGGATAAGCTCTATCATCGAAAATCGTATGCCTAAAAAATTGGATGATCAAGGTGCTTTCACCCTCCTTTGCAAGATTGGAGACTCTACTTTTGATAAAGGCCTTGTTGATATTGGAGATAGCATCAGTTTGATTCATGTTTCTTTGTGGGAAAAGTTGGACTTACGGGACGTAAAACCAACGTCAATGATGACTCAGCTGGCTGATCTTTCGATAAAACATCCTAGAGGAGTGATTGAAGATGTCCCCATACAAATAGGGGAGTTTTTCATTCCTTGTGACTTTGTGGTCTTGGACATGCATGAGGACCCAATCAATCCAATCCTCTTTGGAAGACCTTTCCTACGTAATGCACGCTGTCTAGTTGATGTTAGAGACGGCAAACTCACTGTCAGAGTTGGAGATGAAGAACTTGTATACTCTATTTAGGATGCCATGAAGGCACCCAAATCTAAGGAGTACCGTTGTCTGGTAGATACTATTAATATGTTGCTTGAGGAAGAAAATAATTCTATTGAGACTATTCTTGATGATCTTGAAGAATAAGATACAAAAATCACTTTCAATGAGGAAATTTCTAAAATCTTGAAGACTCCACTAAGTGAGGAAGAATCAAAGAAGAATGAGGAAAGCAACACTATGACTCTAAACAAACAGGTAGAATTAAAACCCTTCCCACCAATGTTGAGGTATGCTTTCTTAGGCCCAAACACCGCCTCTCCATTTATCATAAATGATGAATTGAATGATGATCAAGAAGAAAAACTCTCAAATGAACTTAGAATGTAACACCCCAATTTTTCACAATTTAAATTTTATTTAATGATTTTATTAAAAGAAAAATATTTGAAGGACTTAATGTAAAAAGGTCATGGAATGATATTCCTTATAGAAAAAAAATAATGTAAGACAAATAAGAAAAAAACTAAAAATACACTTTCTCTTATACAAATGCCATCATGTATTGCAATTAACTTAAAATGTTGAATGAATGATTTCCCTTCTATTTTTTCTCTCTCATCCTTGACAATGTTTAAAAGAAATAAAATTGGAAAATAAAGGAGTGGAATTCAAAATGATAAACATATAGCTTGAACAAGAATTCTACTTTCTTTTATATTTTTAACATAAAAGGAATACAACATAATTCATTGTTTATCTCTCCTCTTTGGAATACTCAAAAGACATAAAGAAAAATGCACCACAATTAATGACTTAATTTTAGATGCATGGAAAAGAATATTCATCAATCACATGATGTGGATATTACTTTCTTTCCCCTATTGAATACATGTATCATTATCTTCTCTCGAGTCTCTTTCTTTAAGAAAATTTTCCATAAAGGCATAATAGACTTAAGTGTGGATAAATATTGATCATCTCATTTTTAGAGTCAAAAAAATAGTTAAGGAGAATCTTTTTACATTATCTCACCTTTTAATGCATGAAAATGAAGTAAATAACAAATGTGAACATTGTGAATAAAAGATATTTGAAAATCAAATTTTATTCACTAGGAAGGATCTAGAGTATGTAATGAATGTGTAGTAGAAATTTGATTTTGTTTCAAATTTATTTGACCTTTCAAATAAATATAAAACACATGCAATGTAAACATTAATTAATTTTTGGTCAAAATTAGTCAAATGAGACCATATATTTAAAATAGTAGAAGGGAAGCTAGAAGGAGAGCTTGATTATTTTATTTTTTAATATTCCAAAGTTTAAATAATTGAATACAATGTGATAAATATATCAATTTGAGACTACAAAAATGTGGGTTTTGACCCATCATCTTTCCAACTCAACCAGGAAGCGTGATATGAAAATAGAAATGTCATTATGGATGAGAAGTTTTTATAAAACTTATGTAATTGATATGGACAATTAGAAATTGTATATTGTTACATAGTAATAACATCATTTTAAACAACTAAGAATTATATGGGAGTAAGTAATGGCATTCAACAATTTTTAAATAACACAATGAAATCATGTTGTATATTCTTGCTACACAATTAGTGCATGTTGATGTAAGATAAATTTCTTTTTCTCTTTCCACCATTTTGTGTTTTTTATGAAATAATGTGTCTCGGCCTTGGTTACATGGAAATAAGACATTATTGTAATTATATAAGGAATGACACAGTCTCAGCCTTAGTTACTTGTAAAAAAGACATTATTGTAATTATGTAAGGAATGGTAAAACTCTCTCACATTTTCTCTCTTTCTTTGTGATTTAAAATAAAATTTATTGGTAATTTAGTTAATGTAATACTTTTGATAAACAAATAAAAGTAAATAATAATACATTCTCTTTTAAATATTTATTCAAAATATATGAAAGATAATAAAGGAATTTCATAAACAAAAGATAGTTAGTTTAACCACAAAGTTGGACTTTAGTAATTAATAAATCATATCCAGGTGTTGCCTCAAATATTATAGAGAACATCTTAGGATCAACTTCACTCCACGTAGACTAGTCTTTGTTCTTGTAAATCATATCTAGGCGTTGCCGCAAAGATTAGAGATACCATCTTAGGATCAACTTTTCTCCAAGGTAAATGGGTCATGCTGCTGAGCACAAGTATTTTTGTTTGATTGCATGCTAAGTATAACTAGACATTATGGTTTCAAGTTTAATGTTTTAATCATGCTACTATATCAAATTTCTTGATGATTATATTATGTTGTGTCCTATGGTTATAGTGTTCACTAAGGTTAGATGTTATGGTTAATGATTCATGAAAATTAATGTTTAAGTTCAAGAGGGAGAAATCCCATCATGTTAAATCCAAGGATCATGTTAACGTTAATGTTTATGTTAATGATCAAGTTAAATTGGAATTGAACTAGCCTTTATATGCTCCTGAATCATTAACCTCAAGGGTTCGTCAAGGTCTTTCCTAGCATCAATGGCTTTCATAACAATCATGTGCTCCTAAGGGGGCGTCGCAGAGGGATGCATGTGTTTACTATTAAATTCTTCATATCAATAATGATTCAAGAGTGTTATAGTTAATTCATGTCAACTTTTCTTACATGTCAAGTATACTTTATTTTTTTTCATATTATAAAGTGTCAGTACCATTTACTGATGTGTTGATTTTCCCCTTTGCATGACTGGGGATGCAATGTCTCCAGGATTTGGATCAATTAAGGACTCAAGTGGATCAATCAAGGACTAGAATACGTTCAAGAGACAACTGGTGTGGTGCCATCCATACTAGGTGATCCAATCATCTAGAAATATTTACTTTCATGATTAGTTTCCATGTTTAAAGATGACTAAAGTTTTAGACATGTATATTAGTCAGTTATAGTTTTCCTATTCAAAGAACAATGTATAAATCTTAATGGTGATTTATTTATTTATTTGCAATGATTACCTTATTGTGACATCCCCCTCAAGATGAATGCTTCTGCTCAGTTTTATTATATATTCATGAAATGTGGTGTTGCATTAATGGTATTGGAGAAGATAAATATATGGCCACCAGGAAGCAATTTGATTTATATGTTATAACCCTAGGTATATAAAAAGTAAGTGTGTGATATTAGAAATCAAAGTAGAGGTCTAGTTCAAATAAAGACTAGGGTTATATGCCTAGACGTTTTGGATTTTTGTGTCTAACTCTAGAATTGTATATAACATACTCTCCATTTTTCCCATGTGTTTGCAGTATGAGACACATGCTTATGGGATTTTGTAGAGAGAGTAGTATGTGCATAATCATATTTGTCTAGTCTTTTCAAGTGCATGTAGTATGGACATGTGTATGAGAAAGGTGCTAAGACAAGTGTGTAAATAATGTCATCTTTGAATATATGAGCAGTCGGCATGTATTAAAAGGTGACAAATAAAATAAGAGTTGGCATTAAAAGTTTGAGACTTATAGTCAACTAAACCAAATCATATTTGTGGTAGAACCAATCATGCATTCAAAGAGTAGATATTTGACATAGATAAGCAAGAATCAAAACCCCTAGAGAAGAGAGGTCATTTTCCATATTAATGATGATGTGAAATGGATTACCCACATGTTGCTTTTAATAATGAGGTCTAGACAATGTTTTACCATGATAATGAGACCTTAAGATGAAATTAGAAATTAGTGTACACAGAATATGTTAAACCCTAAGGTGGGTAGTATCCTAGAAAATTTCGAGGACAAAATTTATTTTAAGGTGGGTAGAGTTGTAACACCCCAATTTTTCACAATTTAAAAATTATAAAATGGTTTTTATTAAAATAAAAATATTGGAAGGACTTAATGTAAAAAGGTCATGGAATGATATTCCTTATAAAAAAAATAAAGACAAATAAGAAAAAAAATAAAGATACACTTTCTTATACATATGTCATCATGTATTGCAATTAACTTAAAATGTTGAATGAATGATTTCCCTTCTCTTTTTCTCTCTCATCTGTGAAAATGTTTAAAAGAAATAAAATGGGAAAATAAAAAGAGTATAATTTGAAATGATAAACATATAGATTGAACAAGAAGTCTACTTTATTTTATAGCTTTTAACATAAAAGGGAGACAACATAATTCACTATTTCTCTCTCCTCTTTGGAATACTCAAAAGACATAAAGAAAATGCAATGGAATTAATGACTTAATTTTGGATGCATGAAAAAGAATATTCATCAATCACATGATGGGGATATTACTTTCTTCCCCCTTATTGAATACATGTAATATTATCATCTCTCGAGTCTCTTTCTTCAAAAACTTTTCCATAAAGGCATAATAGACTTAAGTATGGATAAATATTGATCATCTCATTTTTAGAGTCAAAGAAATAATTAAGGAGAATCTTTTCACATTATCTCACCTTTTAATGCATGAAAATGAAATAAATAACAAATATGAACATTGTGAATAAAAGATTTTCAAAACTCGAATTTTATTGACTAGAAGGATCTAGAGTATGTAATGAATGTGTGGTTCAAATTTGGTTTTGTTTCAAATTCGTTTTACCTCTCCAATAAATATAAAACACAATGTCAATCCATTTAACACATGAAATGTAAACATTAATTAATTGTTGGTCAAAATTAGTCAACATGAGACCATATATTTAAAATAGTATAAGGGAAGCTAGAAAGAGAGTTTTATTATTTTCTTTTTTAACATTTCAAAGTTTGAATAATTGAATACAATGTGATAAATATATTAATTTGAGACTAAAAAAGTGTGAGTTTTGACCCATCACTTATCAAACACTACTAGGAAGCGTGATATGAAAACTAAAATGCCACTATGAATGAGAAAATGTCATAAAATTTATGTAATTGATATGTACAATTAAAAATGGTTTATTGTTACATAGTAGTAACATTGTTTTAAACAACTATGAATTATATGGGAGTAAGTAATGGCATTCAATAATTTTTAAATAACACAATGAAATCGCATTGTATATTCTTGCTACACAATTAGTGCATGTAGATGTAAGATAAAGTTCTTTTTCTCTTTCCACCATTTTATGTTTTTTTATGAAATAATGTGTGCCGGTCTTAGTTACATGGAAATAAGACATTATTGTAATTATATAAGGAATGGTACAATCTAGGCCTTAGTTACATGGAAATAAGACATTATTATAATTATGCAAGGAATGGTAAAACTCTCTCACATTTTTTCTATTTCTTTGTGATTTCAAATAAAATGTAATGGTAATTTAGTTTATGTAATACTTTTGATAAACAAATAAAAGTAAATGATAATACATTCTCTCTTAAACATCTCATACAAAAGATATGAAAGATAATAAAGGAAATTCACAAACAAATGATAATTAGTTTAACCACAAAGTTGGACTTTAGTAATTAACAAAGAGAATGACGTTTTTCACCTGTTCTTACCTTATAATATATTGGAGTTAAGATAATGGCCAATGTTTAATTAAAGGACAAAAGATATTAAAAATTTTAAATCCACTTGGACTAGAAATCTCTAGACCCCTAACACCTATAAAAGGGACCCCCATGATTCTACCATACCAAGAATAAGCACACTAGCCTATGTTCTTGCTAATCACATCTAGGTATTGCTCCAAAGATTAGATAGACCATCTTAGGATCAACTTCGCTCCAAGAAGACTAGCCTTTATTCTTATAAATCACATCCAAGCACTGCCTCAAATATTAGAGAGACCATCTTAGGATCAACTTTGCTCCAAGGTAAATGGGTTATGTTGTTGAGTACAAGTATTTTTTGTTTAAGTAGACATTATGATTTCAAGTTTAATGTTTTAATCATGCTCACTATATGAAATTGCTTGATGATTACATTATATTATGTCCTATGGTTATAGTGTTCACTGAGATTACATATTATGGTTAATGATTCATGAAAATTAATGTTCAAGTTCAAGAGGGAGAAATACCATCATGTTAAGTTCAAGGATCATGTTAACGTTAATGTTTATGTTAATGATCAAGTTAAATTGGAATTGAACTAGTCTTTATATGCTCCCAAATCATGGACCTCAAGGGGTCATCAAGGGATTTCCTAGCATCAAGGGCTTTCCTAGCAATCATGTCCTCCTAAGGGGGCATCATAGAGGGATGCATACGTTTACTATTCAAATTCTTCTTATAAATAATGATTCAAGAATCCTTATAGTTAATTCATGTCAACTTTTCTTACATGTCAAGTATACTTTATTTTTTTTTCATATTATCAAGTGACAGTGTTGTTTATTGATGTGTTGATTTTCTCCTTTGCATGGCTGGGGATGTGATGTCCCCATGAGTTGGAGCATTTAAGGACTCAAGAGGATCAAGTGAGGACTAGAAGACCTTCAAGAGACAAATGGTGGGGTTCCATCCATACTAGGCGATCCAATCATCTAGAAATATTTAGTTTCATGATTACTTTTCCATGTTTAAAGATGATTAAAGTTTTAGACATGTATATTAGTTAGTTATAGTTTTCCTATTAAAAGAACAATGTATGAATCTTAATGGTGATTTATTTATTTATTTGTAATGATTACCTTATTGTGACATCCCCCTCAAGATGAATAATTCTGCTCAGTTTTATTTTATATTCATGAAATGGGGTGTTACATAGAAGCTACAAAAATGTGATAGTGTATTGAATTGATGAACTCAAGGGAATTAACCCATCTATCTGTATGCATAGAATAGCTTTGGAAGAAAATGCCAAACCTTGCATGGACCCCCCAAGGAGACTCAACCAAAATTATGATGGAATTTGTAAAAAAGAAAATTTTCAACGTAAAGATGCCAAAATTATTTATCCAATAAGTGATAGTCCTTGGGTGAACCCTATACATGTCATGCCCAAAAAAGGATGGAAAAACTGTAATAAAAGGGGAAAATGATGAATTAATACAGACAAGAATCGTCATTGGATGGCAAATGTGCATTGATTATAGGAAATTAAATAAAGCCACAAGGAAAGATCATTTCCCCTTACATTTTATTAACTTGATGTTAGAAAGGCTTATCCATCACTCTTACTTTTTATATCTTGATGGGCACAGTTGGTTCTTTCAAATTTCCATCTACCTACCCGATCAAGAATAGACCGCTTTTACATGCATCTATAGAACTTATGCTTATAGGCGGATTCCCTTTGGGATTTGTAATGATCCCACCACATTTCAAAGGTTTATGATGGAAATTTTCTCTAATTACATTGACAAGATCATGGAAATATTCATGGATGACTTTAGTGTTTATGGCAATTCTTTTGATGATTGTTTATTGAAGCTAACTAAGTTTTACAGAGATGCCAACAAGTCAATCTTGTGCTTGATTGGGAGAAGTGCCACTTTATGGTGTAGACAGGTGTTGTACTAGGCCATGTTATTTCAAATAGGGGAATTGAAGTGGATAAGGACAGTGGAGGCCATGGAAAAGATGTCAACTCCAACCAGTGTGAGGAAATTCATAGATTCTTAGAACATGCGGGCTTCTATAGAAGATTCGTAAAGGACTTTTCAAAGATTGCAAATCCTTTATGCTCCTTGTTAGCCAAAGATGTTGAGTTTGTGTTTGATGATGATTGCCAAAGTTAATCTCGATTAGGTATATACCTAAAGTAGATATCTCTATCCCTTGTTTGATCTTCTGAGTTCCTTTAAGTGAAAAGGCAAATTCCTTTTACACTTACCCTTGTCCTCATCTTGACTGTAGATGACTTGGTTTTAGGTTAGCCTCAAAACTTTTCTCATCTTTGCCTTCGTCCTTGGACTTCCCTTTACTGATCACCATCATGGATTTTGGTGTCCTTCATTTGTGCTTCGACATTTATCAATATGCCAAGAAATTCAAACAACGATTTAACAGAGTTGTTCATGTAATAGTTCATGGTAAACTGTCTATATGATTTAGGAAACAATTGCATAAATAAATCCATGGCCAACTCTTGGCCTAAAGTAAATCTTCATCTCTCTGGGTCTTCCACGCCCAATCATCTTGAGCACAAGTGGCCCTACTAAAACTCTCTTTTCCATTTTACACTCAAAGAGTGCCTAAAAGACATCATACCTTATCTACTTTGCTTGATCTTGGTATATGTTCTTAAGATGTGTTACCATCTCAAGAACATCCTTATTGTCATGCTACTTCTGCAAATCATAGTTCATAGAGCATAGAATGAGACATTTGATGTCTATGGCATCATTAGCATGCTTCTAATAAGTCAACCCCAGACGCATTGGGAGTAGATTTTTTTGGCGCTGGTGTATCCAGGACATAGAGCATGCACTCATGAGTGAGAATGATTCTCAAAGTCCTGAACTAGTTATGGAAGTTTCTCCCATTCAATTTGTCCTTCTCAATGACCAATTACAATGAGAATATATTATTGTTTGCCATTTTTCTCCACAAAAGAAAATTTGCATATGTCAAAATACTTTTGATTTGATTCAAATATATTGACGATATTAGTTAGGCCTTTAATTAAATATCACCCTCATTATTTTGTTCAAATTAATGGCCCTCACCATAAATTCGGAAGATTGAAACATACAATCTTCTAGTGAGTCAAAATCCAAAAAATATTAAGTTATTATCTAACCAACGTCACCGTCCACAACCAATTATTATGGTAGGAAACATTTACTAATTGCATCCAATCCAATTCTTAGATAGATGGTATGCACAACTCCTTGTCATAGTCCATATGTATGCATTCAGAACTTAATCCTATTAATGTCACCTAGTTAAGCCTAACCCAAAAGCCAACATGATAGAAATGCACCCTACTTTGGCAGACCCATATATCTACCATCATACTTCCACGAGATACACGACACACCACACTTTGGCATGCCAACGCTTGGCCGATCAAGCTTTTTGTGGATGCTGCTTATGGAAAGCATCTAAGAATTAATATTTGATTGAGGGGTTATATATATATATAATATCACCATATACTTATAAATATGTATCATATATATACTATATCCACTAATGAAACTTGCAATCACAAACATACGAGCAATCATTATGGGCACATTAATGCAATTATTTGGAACCACAAAGAATTGTTATCCATATAAGATCTTACATCAAATGAGCAACCTATATTGAAAAAAATCTTATGTTGGGAACAGGTCGGTTGGTTGAGTGGACTCTTGCAGTCGATCAGTTGAACCTCCTATCAGCTGGCTAGTCTCCATCAGTAGATTGAATGGCTCCTGGCTCAAGTGGTTGGATGGACTCCTCCAATCGGTCGATTGGGCCTCTAGTTGACCGGTTGACTCTTGTTCCAATCGATCAGTTGGGTCTTCAGTCAGTCGATTGGCACCTCCAGTTGGATGACTCCTCGAATCCTGTAGGCAATCAAATTGACTTCAATTCGGTCGACTTGCCTGGTGAGAATGCCTTCTCTTGATAAAAATGGAAACGAATGATATTCCTATCTACCTATTACATTGTATATCATGAATATCTCAAGTTACATTCAAGGGGAGCATTAGGTTAAGTATTAATTACATTTGCAGAAGGAGGAAGGCTCAATATGAAAATCAAACTTATGTGGCATGTAATAAATAATAAAACCACAAAGCATCCAAGGGGTATTGGACATACCCATGCATCCATTCACCATTAAAACTCATTTTAGGACAAAACATGTGAGTTTCATATATATCATATCATATATAGATATAAGATCTACTGGACGTTCCCTAGAATATGTAGTACTTAATTTGGTATGCACATTAACCATTAAATGTTTGCATCATATGTGACAAATAAAAGATAAAACTAAATCTGATTGTATCACTTTAAATCTTGATACATTGTAAATTGATGTGGCTCTAATATCACTATTGGAAAATATAGATACAAAGTAGGAACATAAATATAAATTTATATCCATATTTCTTAACTAGAAGATTGCATGAAATACTATGTACAAGGAAAGAGGCTGCAAGATGTACCTTGTCTGGGAGTAAGTCCAATGACTATTCTTACATGGAGATGGACTCCCTTCAGAAGAAACACACAAACAGAGATTGATGGTGTCCTCCTGGTGTAACAACCACAGACAGAGGTTGATGGTGTCCTCCTAGCATAGCAATAAAAGCTTCCACACCTCTAAGTAGTCCATGCATACCACCATGAACTCCATGACACACTTCTTGAGCCTATGGGAAGTAGCTTCCCTTTCATATTTCAACATGCAACCGTCAACTTCCTTCTCCCCTGCCATCTCTCACTTTCTTGGGGAAGACTGTTCATGCTCTCACGTTACCACAATTGTGAGAAGAGAAGTACGTTAAGAGCTAGTCACGGTTTCTAAAACCCCTAATATAGGAGTGGATGGGATAGGGTTTCTAAAACCCCAGGAGACAAAAGGTCACGTTTTCTTGAGTACACGACGGTTGCGCACAGCTAGTCAGTTGAATGGACTATTTAGTTGGTCAACCAACACAGTTAGTCAGTTGACTGGACAATCAAGTCAGTTGATTGGTTTGTGTTCAATAGCATAATAACACTAGCTTTTAATTTGATGATTAATGGACATCATTAGACATATCATTAATTATTTAGCCAGTCTAATTGGTTATTTTGAATCTTTGTTTGATCCAGTCAAAATAGTCAATTTGAATCATTATTACCCAATCAAACTGGTTTGTTTGAACTAGTCAGTCGAATAGACTTTCCATTCAATCGATTAATGATTCTTATCATCCTTTGAGCGATACAATCTAGTTAGTCGATTGGACCCTACAGTTGGTTAATTAGGTTTTCATTTACCATCCACAAATTTTGTATCCATTTAGTCGACATGACATTTTTGTTTCTCAAATGGACACTATATCCAGTCGACTGGCCTTCAATTGATCAACTAGACATTCTAGTTGACCGACTAACAACTAGTATTATTCACATTGATTACCTTAGCACTTTAGTAACCAACTTAAGTCTTATCCATTACCTTTTTCACAGTGCATCCGATGTGTGTGACCCTATAGGTTCCAAATTACATTTGTAGTGAATGTCCATAACTGAATTATGACATCACAAGCAATGAGTGACATCTAGCAATACATTACTGCTATCCAAGTAATTGAAAAGTTGGAGAACAACTTCAACCTACATAAGAATTCAATGTTACCATGATAGAATAGTTCCTTTATCTCAGATATCCATATAGAATTCAGGGCATGAAATATGTTGACTCAAGTCTAATTGACTAAACCCTTATTATGATGATGACTAACCATTCCACTTATTTGTGTATAATTCTTCTACTTGAGTGATTTCAAATTAGGTATAAACACGCTCCAAATGACCTAAATTGCGCATCCTAACTTGAAGAAAGATAGGTCAAAATCAATGCAAGTAAACTTCAACAGAAAATGATGTATCTCTATTAGAAAATGATAAAAATCACTTGTAATGATTCTATAAATTGTAATTAATCTTAGAAAAAAATTAAGAGCACTTAAAACGAACATTTTGGCACTCTAATGATGATTTTTGAAATTTGTCACAGAGTGCATGTTTGATTGAGTTTCATCCTTGATAAACTCGACTGACACCCTTGATGGATCTTGGGAATTGCCAGGTTCGATAGAGTTTGTCCCAAATCAAACTCGAGTGACACCCTGCACAACCAAGACAAATTTAAGCCATCAGTTGAGTTTCATCCAAGATAAACTTGATTGATGCTTCAAATTTACTTTGTCACATAGTGCAATCAGTCGAGTTACCTTTATTAAAACTCAACTAACTGCAATGTACAAAGTGTGTAGAAAAAGTATTTCTAACTATTGGAGTGTTGCAAACATCATAAATAGATCCGCTGCAACACCCCAAATGACTAGAATTTGTCCTTAAGTTCTTTTACTGGCCAGGAGGCATCCCCAACTATAAATAGGACCCTTTGGTCTTCATCCCATGGTTAGACAATCACTATTAAGGTCCCTATATTATTGTTGAGTGCCTCCTCTTTGAATCACTTTTTACATTCATAAGAGTGAGAGGAGTTTTATAGGAGACCTATTCCTACATGTATATCTTGTGAGGTTCTCACTTCCACCTCCCAATCTCTCTTTATACCATGAAGATGTAGGTTCTCTATGTTGACTAAGAGAGGTGAATAAGAAGAAAAATGGAAGGATTCCCTTGGTGAAAGCTTCACCTTGGTGAATGTGAAGTCAAAGGAATAAGATCCAAGTCAAGAGTGGGTAATTCCTTGGTGAAGGAGGAAAACTCGTTGCAAAAGTGGGTAAGTCTTTGGTGAGGTTTAAGACTCTTAGTCTTGGATATGGTAGTCCTTTGGTAGGATGTTGGCTCCCTTCTCCTCATAGGGAATGTTTAGTATCCTTATTTCGGAAAAGGAAGGTCAAATATTGTATCTCTTATAATGTAATATAAGGAAGGTGCAATGGTTGGAAAATCCGAGAGCTTGGCCTCTATAGGTAGTGGATTGACCTTCTCCTAGTTTGGAGTTTGGATCCACTCTACATAGCTTGTTCTTGATCTCATTTAATCTCTCTCATCCTTGCTATGTATGTTTAGTTGAACATCAAATTCCATATTTGCAACCTTATCTCCTAAAGTAATTTGAAGTTCTAATGAATTTGGTTTAAGTTTTCATAGCTCTATTCACCCCCCTCTAGAGCCCATCACTTTAGATCCAACAAGTGGTATTAGAGTGGGTCTTCTACAAGCATACTTCCACAAGTAGGAGAAGATGGGCGATTATCAAGGTGGGAGGTACCTCATCAACATTCCAGTCTATGATGGGAGAAATTTCCTCTATTGGAAGTGAAGGCTACAATACTACATCCAAGTATTAAGTCTTGATCTATGAAAAATGGTGGATCTTCCATACAAGATATCATATACAAAGATAGAAGAATAGGATGAAGCTATTTTCAATAAAACAAATGTGAATGCAACATCAACATTCTCTACTCCTCCATCTCCCCCACTGAGTTTGATTGGATTTCCTCTTGTGAGATGACCTATGAGATATGGAGAAAGTTATGTGTCACTTATAAGGGACAAATCAAGTGAAGGCAAGAAAACTCTACATGCTCAAGGGAAACTTCAAGATGGGAAATAAGAAAAGGGTGGTAGATATGTACTCAAGGCTAAATTATATTATAAATGGTCTTGTCATCCTATGTCTATAGGAGCCTATGTCTATAGGAGAGATCAGATCAAAGATACTTAGAACTCTCCCCAATAGGTGGGAATACAAGGTGACTTTTATTGAAGAAGCAAAGTCTGTTGGTGATATTTCAATTGAAGAACTCATATAAAATCTTCAAGCCCATGAAGTTACACTTGACAAGCAAGAGGAAGAAGAAAGAGAAGAAGAGAAAGAGATCAAGAGAATGAAGAAGGATGAAATCAAAGCCCAAATTGAAGCCATTGTTAGTCAAGATTCTCCATCCTCTCAAGTTGCAGAAGATGTCATGTACTCTAAGGGTAGACTCTATAAAGCCAAGTCCTCATCCTTCACCCGGTGCTTCAAATGTGGAAAGAAGGGTCACTTCAAGGAATATTTTTCACAAGGCAAAAAGACCCATTATCACAAGATAAGAGAACATAATCACAATAAGAATGAGAATTGGCACAAAATCTCTAGTGGCTCCTCCAACTCTAGATCAAGTGAAAAATCTAAAGGAGGATCTAGCTCAAGCTCTAGTGAAGATGGAGAATGCCATTTTGCTTTCATGGCCTCGATAAGTGAAGACTAAAATAAGGTAAATCTAAACTCTTTAGATAAAGAATCTTTAAGTGCCATTATTCATTCTACTCATGCCTCTTTCAAGTCTTCTAAAAAGAAAAAGAAAAAGCTTTCTAGAATTGTTGATAATTTCCATGTCGAAAAAGATGATCTTGAAAATACTAACATTTTCTTTGTAGAAGAAGACATTTGTCATCTTAGTCAAGTAGACTCTATTAAACTTTAAAATTCTAACTTGATTGATAAGATTAGATTTCTAGAAGCTCAACCTCTTATGCCTAGTTCTAGTGAAGAACAAAGTAAAATTGTGAATTCGCTCATGTTTGATATTTATGTTCTTAAAACTAAAATTGGGGACCAAGAATTTGTTATGCAAGGGAAAGGAATATGAAAATGGTGTCTGTCTCTGTAGGATTGCTTTGCATGAAAAGACAATTCTTCCTTTCTTGTTAAAATCAATGTCTTTGAATCTTGCTCTAGTTCTACTAGTATAGAGAATAATGTTGTTTCTCTTCGTATTGAAAAGGATTCTTATATGACCAAACTCTTTGCTTAGAAACCAATTTTTTGCATGCTACTTATAATATCAATCAATTGCATTCTACACTACTTCTCTTATGCATGATAGACATAGTTTGAGATCTTCTATGCAAAGATTCTTAAACGATAAAAAGAATCTTAATCAAGTCCTAGATGATACTACCGAATGAATGGGTAGAGATGGTTTTGAACTTGATAGTAGCCAAAGGAACAATAAAGATAAAGGACCTTCAAATTTTAATGAAGAATCCTCTAGTTCCAAGGCTAGGAGATCATGTAATCATTGCAATGAAATTGTTCATTATTCTACATATTGTCCTTTTAAGAAAGCACCCAAGAGTAAGAGGACTTGGGTTGTTAAGATAACCCCTCTGGACCCACAAATATGATTGGGGGCCATTTTATCTTTCTTGTTGTAGTTCACTTGCTAATGGATTGACTTGATATATTAATTTGAAAATTTGTTTCTCGATCCATATAAAAGAAGAAAGGTGAGATGTGTATGGGGTGGCAAAAAGTGGAAAAGAAATGGTAAGAACAGAGGTAATGTTATTTTTTCTCATGTCCAATCATAGTGTGGAGTTGCCAAGTTAGTATGCACTATACATATGGTTTTTTAGTCAAGCATGTTATGTTGTGATTCTCATCACATTCTTACTCAATAACTACCCCTGATGCTTTTATAGCACATTTCTAGCTTGCTTACATATGTTTGGATATTGTCTATATTTTTTGATGCCTCTAGATGGTTTTTTATAAAATATATGTGCTTTTTGATGACATCTGTTGTCAACCAAGTTTGTCCTGAAAGAACTTGACCGACAAGCACCAAATGTGTGTTGCCAAAAAAATGTTGTCGGCCGAGAAGTTCAACCTAGAAACTCGACCAACAACACTATGTACAAATTATACATATGCCTTTTTGGATGAAAATTTCCCACTCAACTAGACTTTTTTAACCAATCACATTACTCTATGGAACTCCCCTTGGTACCTATATATTTGCACATTATCATGCTTTACTTTCCTATCTTGCATACGACTCTATCTCTTAAATTGCTCTGTTTTGATATCTCTATACAATTACTTGTCTTGAGGTTTTATGCATGTTTTGATGATAGACTCTTTGGATCTATTGGTTGTGTCTTAAATTGCTTCCATTCTGGTTTAACTTGCAACATCTATCTATTTGTATATCTTGTTTTGGTGAGTTTCTAAATGGTAATCATCTTTTGGTAATGATGCATACTTTCTAGTGAGTAATATCCTATCATGCTTCTGAAATTGCATATCTCTTTGTTTGGATATTTCTCTACATCTACTCATAGTTTTATCTTTAACTTGTGCATATTTTTCTATGATCTAGATCCTACTAGTAGCCCTAACTTTTAATATCATCTACTAGTAGTCTGTCTACATGTAGTTCTAGACTTGTTCATCAATTGGTATTCAACTATATGCTATTCTTGTATCTTGTTTAATACACACTCAAGCTTGTTCCTTGATTTGCATATCTACTATCTTGAGTAACTTGTTTGCATAGCCTTATCTTGATATTTCTAGAATTACACCTAGGGTTGTTTAAATGTATGTCTAAATTTTCTTTACATATATTGCTTGGTCAAGCCCCTAGTTTTTGCTCTTCTACTCTCCTTTATAACATGTGGTATCTCCTTTTACTAACAAGTTGTGTTTTATCTCTTCAACTCCTTCACTTTTTGAAATGACAAAGGGGGAGAATACTTTTCTCATATAAGGGGAGATGTAAAGGGGAGAAGACATGTCTTATATAAGGGGATATGTAAAGGGGAGAAGACATATATGTAGAACATATATAAGTAGAAGACATAGTTTCTATAAATGTCATGAAAGATAACCTTGTAGGAGAAATAACATCAATTGAGGGGGAGTATGATAACTCCATGAACATCAATTGAGGGGAAGTATGAGAACTCCCTAAGCATAAATTGTGGAGGAGCATATGAACTCAATTCCATTGAAACCCCTAGGTTTCTCCAAATGTATAATTTTACTTGCATGCTTTCAATACATTTATGGAATGGTTTGTCATCTTCAAAGAGGGGGAGAATGTTGACTCAAAGTCTAATTGACTAAACACTTGTTTTGATGATGACTAACCAGTCCATTTATTTGTGTCTAATGCTTCTATTTGAGTGATTTTAGATTAGGTATAGACACACTCCAAATGTCCTAAATTGCACATCCTAAATTGAGAAAGATAAGTCAAAATCAATGCAAGTGCACTTTTATGGAACATGATGTATCTCTATTAGAATCATTTTGTAAATCACTTGTAATGATTGTATGACTTGTAATTGAGCTTAGAAAAAAAATCAAGAGCACTTAAAATGAACATTTAAGCAATCAAATGATAATTTCCAAACTTCATCATAGAGTTTCTGTTCGGTCGAGTTTCATCCTTGATAAACTCAACCGACACCCTTGATGGATTTTAGGAATTTCCAGGTTCAGACTCTGCACAACCAAAAAAAAAATTAATCCATCTATCGAGTTTCATCCAGGATAAACTCGATCGATGCTTCAAATTTTCTTTCTTACATACTACAATCGGTTGATTTACCTTTATTGAAACTCATCCGAATGCACTATACAGAGTGTACATAAAAAGTGTTTCTAGCCATTGGAGTGTTGCAAAAGTCAAAAATAGATTTGTTGCAACACCCCAAATGACTAGAATTCATCTTTAAGTGCTTCTACTGGCTAGGAGGCATCCCAGACTATAAATAGGACCCCTTGGGATTCATCCCATAGTTAGCTAAGCACTATGAAGGTTCCTATATTATATTTGAGTGTCTCTAAGGTCCTCTTCTCTCTCTCTTAATATTAATCACTTGCAAATCCATTAGAGTGAGTAGGAGATTTGTAAGAGAGCTAGTCCTACATGTATTTCTTGTGAGGCTGTCACTTCCTCCACCTCTCCCAATCTCTCTTTCTATCATGAAGATGAAGGTTCTCTCTCTTGTTTAAGAGAGGTGAAGAAGGGAAGGTAACCCTTCGTGAAAGCTTCTCCTTGGCTAAGGTGAAGTTAAAGGTGGAAAATCCAACCTACTTAAGTCCTTGGTGAAGGTGGAAAACATATTGCAAAAGTGAGTAAGTCCTTGGTGAGGTTGAAGACTCTTAGTCTTGGATAGGTAAGTCCTTTAGTAGGTTGTTGGCTCCCTTCTCCTCAAAAGGAAAGTTGGGTATCCTTTTCCCAAAAAAGGAAGGTCATATATTGTATCTCTTATAATGGAATATAAGGAATGTGCAATGGTTGAAAAATCCTAGAGCTTGACCTCTGTAGGTAGTGGATTGACTTTCTCCTAATTTGGAGTTTGTAACCACTCTACATAGATTGTTCTTTATCTCATTCAATCTCTTTCAACCTAGGTATGTATGTTTAGTTGCACATCAAATTCCATGTTTGCATCCTTATCGCTTTAAGTAATTTGAAGTTCTAATGAATTTGGTTTAAGGTTTTATAGCTCTATTCACCCCCCTAGATCCCATCACTTTAGATCCAAAAATATCATCATCCTACTAATACTAAATCTATGTTTCTTGAAATAGAGTAGACTTTTGAGATGAACTTGAGCTCAATATGACATATTGACTCACATGAGCATGTTCATGCATTTCTGAGTCTTATTTATCAAGTGGCTAGGATATCAACTCTGATAAGAGGGACAAATCTTGTCTACATCACTCACAGTCAATCCCCATGTGTCACAACATACCTGAGCACCACCTTTATGGCAACCCTTATCCAAGGTCACGTTGAATGGTGCCAAAGATCATAAAATGACATGTGATCAGTGTAGCGACTTCACGTCTAAGAACCACAGTCACCACTATCAGTTTGAGAGCTAATTCTGACTACCATTCCATGGTTTCTAGGTATCACTCTCAAGGTGGGTCTATCTCGTACACTTTTCTCTAACAAGTACATATGTGTTTGACTTGATATCCAATATCATGACTAACAAAATTCTATCATCAGTTAGCACACATTCTTCTCTCTTGTATTATTGTCATTTATTTTACTTCCACAATAATATTTGACTAGGGACATAACAAGAATGTATGTACTCTTATCATACATATGATCTCATTGTTTAGGTCCTCAACTTAAAGACATATGTCATCAAGTAACATCATTCCTTATACATATATCATGTTTTTGTCATCATCTTATGATTGAGACAATAATAGAAAAAATTACCTTTATCCTCATTAAACCAAGTACATGATGCCCCAATAAAATCATATGAATGGTTCTCTAGGCATACATACTAAAAAAGAGTGTGTCTTGACTACAAATGGGTTTACAATCACTATTCTCACCCTATGGGAAGGGTTTTTATTTTGTGATCCTAACATCATTTGTATAGACCTACAATGGTATTGTTCAGTTAACACATTGCAAATGTACGTACAATGGATATTATTTCCTTTTGACAACTCTTTATGGCCAGAATGAAAACATGAGGAGAACCTATCTTGGCACTATTGCAGACTCTTCTTGTATTTCATGGAGATTTCAAATATGTTAGACTTAATTATGAAAGAGTAGGTAGAGCTAATCCGTTTACTCAATGCTTGGGTTTAATTCTTTTATCTGCGAGCGTGTGCTTTTTGAAGCTAACATGCATGTTTTGTTTTTTATTTGGGACAATGAAAAATTGGGATTAACTTTACCACTTACAAGATTGGCCGCTTTATTTTTAAAAATATCTTTCTCACAGTTGGCCTAACTATATTGGAGAAATATTCTCGACTGTACACAGTGACCATAAATTTTCCATTTAGATTTATTAATTCCTAGATGGATATGGATGACCACTCTGAGTTTGCTAAATAAGGTTGGAGTATTAAGATGGAAGGCTGGACCATGTTTGAAGTTCTTTAAAGGCTTAAAAAAGTCAAAGAAGACTTGATACCATGGAATAAGAAAGTTGTGGGATATATTGGCGATAAAAATAAAGAATTAGAAAGGATATTTCTAAGTGCTCAAGAAAAAGTGGATCATAAACTTGGTGAATTTAATTCTGAGTACTATTGCCTCCATTGCTAGATATAAAGTTCTTAAAGTCCTTGAAGTTGAGGAATCCTTAGTGTATTAAAAATCTAGAGTTCAATGGTTCTCCCTTGGTAATAAGGACAATAAGTTATTTTACTCCTCTCTTTAGATAGAAGACAAGGAAACACGATTCAATCCCTTGAGATAAATGGTGTCCAATGTAGTGACAATGACATTATCAAGGAGCATGTGGTTGACTTCTATTCTATCTTGTTCAACAAGTCCAAGTTGGGACAACTTTCCTGGGATGATAAATGGATGCTCCCTTCTCTATCTAAAGAACGACACAATAAATTTTGTAAAATTGTCACCAGAGGTGAGATTAACCAGGCTATTTTGTCATCTAATATTGATAAGGCCATAGGGCTAATGGCTTTAATGCCAGTTTTTTCAAGTCTACTTTGGATGTTATCAGATATGATGTATCTACTGCTATTTTGGACTTCTTCTCTATAGGAAAAATTGTCAAGGAAAATAACAAGCACTTCATCACCTTAATCCTTAAAAGTAATAATGCTAACAACACCACATAGTGGAGACCTACTGCTTTATGCAATTTTCTTTTCAAGTTTATTTCTAAGATCCTTGCTAATAGGCTGAAAAATGTCTTGCCTTCTTTGATTTCTAATGTCATTATGTTAGCTAATAAACTTATTAGTGACTTCAACATTGATTCTAGTGGAATCAAATTTTGCTTAAAGGTTGATATTACAAAAGCTTATGATTCCATTAATTGGAACTATTTGTTAGATACAATGTACTAGATGAACTTCCCTCCTTGATTTATTAACTAGATTTCTAAATTCTACTAGTTATCAAATTTTTTTGAATGGGAAATATACTGAGAATCTCTATCCCTATAATGGCCTTAGGCAGGTTGATCCCCTACTCTGCTACTATTTGTTTTATACATGCAAGGCTTCTCTGCTATCTTAACTTGGAATGAGGAACATGGATTTTTCAATCCATTAAAAGCTTCAAAGAGATTTAGTATTTCAAGCACTATCTTCATTGACTATGTAATGGTTTTTGGCAATGTTGATTATGCTAATGCAAGGCGCCTTAACCAAATTCTCATAAATTTCAACCATATTTTGGGATCAACATCAATAGTAACAAAATTTTATCCTATGTTATGACAAGAAGTCCTTTTTTTGATATCATAAAAATTGAGGAAGGTACTTTCTCTCAAAATACCTTAGTATTCCATTATTCATAGGTAGGATTACAGAAAGTATGTGCTACCCTCTCATTGATAAACTCAAAACTAAAATGGAAAACTACAAAACAAAGATGGTCACTTTTTAGGAAGAACTGAGCTTCAAAAATCAACTTTTTTTGCTTATAGACTCTATTGGAATTCTATCTTTACCCTTCATTAGTATAATCTAAATGAGATTGATCACATCAGTAGGGATTTTCTTTGGGGGGGGGGGAGAAGAAGGCTACTCACCTTCTTGAATGGTTAAATGTCTATAAGCCTAAAAAGGAGGGTGGTCTTGGAATTAGAGACATGGGAGAAGTAAAGAAACCTGACCTGATTAAGCAATTTTGGTCTATTAGTTATAAAAAAGATAACATGTGGGTCAAATGGATACACCAGAAGTACTTAAAGGAAGATTCTTGTTTGGAAATATTGTCTTAAACCTTACAATTCTTGGATGTGGAAGAAGATCCACAAGGTCAAAAAGGACACTTTAGCCCATGTCAAGTTCCATATGGAGGATGGGAATAACATATTTCTCTAGAGAGATATGTGGCTTATTGGCAACACCTTTCATGATGAAGTTGTTGATCCGAGACTCTATCTCTATTTAGAGAAGGGGAAGTTTGTGAAGTCTAGCTCATGTATTCAGGAGGGTACTTGAGCCATTCATACTACTAGAAGACATAAACCTCTTATATAGTTCTTAAACTTATATCCCAATCAAAATTCAAATGTTGATCATATTTTGATGGGAAGGATAAATTTAAGCAAAAAGATGTTTGGGAACGTTGTGGAGAAAAGATTCTTGAATCTAAGTGGGCCAAATGGTTATGGAAGAACATAGGACCTGAAAATTTTAATATTGTGGTCTAGAAAATAGGTTGTGTGAGTGTACCTATGATGAATAATCTGAGAAGAAGATGTTTCATGTGTCCTATTAGTATGCTCTTAAAAACTTTGAGAGTCCCTATCACATTTTCTATGAATGTCAGAATGTAAAAACTATATGGGATGATGCTAAGTCTAAAAGGTTGATTCCTTTAATACCCCTGAGGTTTGAAGATGTTGTTCTTTTCACTAATAAGACTCACTTTCGAGCTACTATTTGTATCTTATACCACATTTAGAAGCTCATAAAAAGGGTTGTCTTTAAAGACTTGATCAATGACTCTAATCTTTTTTAGATGGAGTTCAAGTTTGATATCCACTCTTCTTGCTATTGTGATTGATTTTCTATTCTTGATTGTCTGAAGTATAGAGCTCTTCCTTTTGTTATCTCTCTTTGGGCTATTGTATCTCTAATTTGGTCCTATAGATCCTAGTTGATCCATGTATGAGAGTGTTTTAGGTGTTCAATACCCTTATAACTTCCTCTTTTTCTTTTGTACATTCCCTTTTTTATTGTACAATTTCTTCTCTATATAGGTTCCCCCCTCTGTTATACTTGTACATGGACATTGTTTCCAGATGATGTGGTGTTGTCCCACCCTCTATAGTAATAAAAGAGAGCAACATGCTTAAGTGAGAAAAAAGTCTAATTGATTTAGAAAATAACATAATTTGGAATGGATGTGCAAAATCAAGTGTCACCATCATGTATTCAGTGTTGTTTACTTGATAACCTGATCTTACTTGGTGTAACCAAGTTCCATGCCAGGTTTATTTCACCAAGTAGACTTCACAACTCTACAATTCTGATTAATCTAAAAGATCCCCTCAAAATTATTTCATTAATCATTGTCTCCATATATTTTCAATGACATATTTCTAAATTTTTTGTAAAAATTTCAATCATTTCAAACCACCACTGGAAAACCAATTCTCATAATATAATTACTTTTCTCATCTATATTTATGGAATCCAGGAGGAAGCCACATTCATTTTTGTCTCCCCTGAAGAACAACTAAACAATATGCAAAAGATAGGAGCTACAATAGAATTCCCATATATGAAAATACAATACAACATGAAGCATATGACATATAAAATACACAAGTGAAACCACAAATACATTCATAGACATTTCAAATATGACTAAATTCAACACATAAACCTTCCATGTATGATTTCAACAGACCAACAACTTTGTTCACTCAGGATGATCCATTTACTTGCCTTTAGGAATCCTAGCTCACTTGACCTTACCCCATATCAAAATTCTTTTTTCAATTTCAATTGTTATTTGTAGTAAAAATGGTTTAAATATAAAAATGCAATTTTCAATTTTTTTAATATTTGATAACTAATAATCTCTTTTACAAATTTCAAAACTTTTTTAAAATGGAACTTTTTTTCAAAAATAAAAATTCCTTTATGAACTTCAAATGCTACAAAAATATGAACACCAATTGAAAACAAAAAATCTTGTTACCAATTTGATATTTTTTTGGAAATCCAAACAATTACAGAAAATCTTGGATATGCTCAGCCATACTCAATTATGTAAGTTAGTCAGCTTGTCACTAGAAATTCCTACATACTTCAAATGTATGAAAGGAAAAGGAAATTTTAAATGTATAGAGTGAGTTGTGGAATCTAAGAGAGGGAAGGACACAATAGAAAAATGTCTAAATGAAGGAAACAAACGATATCCATAATTTGGCATCATGATGCTAATTTCAATCTTTATTGAATATAAATGTATTACATAACATTGTCTCTCATATTCCAAGGAGTAAATTTTGGAACTAAGGTAGGTTGTTGATCAAACAAAGAGAAAATAAATTTAAAGGTTAATGTATATAGAGTTGCATTATTTTTTCTACACATAACTATTGGTATGTATGCTCAGAGAGCCAATCATATGATGATTGTGATGGCATAGAGGGGTACGGGGGGCTTCTCAAACACATCAATTGTCTTTAAAAACTATTTGTCCTCCCTAGTTGTGAGAACTAATAGAGAGCCTGAGCAAGTCCTACATGATAAAAGGAGAAAAATGGTAGGGGAGCAAGTTGGTGACTAGTACACCAACGGGAGGGACAACTCCTTCTGGACTATTTTAGTAGAATGACAAGAGTTCTAGGTGGTCCATGTGGACTACTATAGAGGTGAGGATGTTGTTGTCTGCATCTAGGAGGACAACATTAGCTTGTAGTATGTGGTGCAGCTACTGGAGACATCGTCTGAGTCTGTAGTCTATGATAGAGATCGTGAGCTGATGCATACAAGTCCCAATGCAACTAAGATTGCATGACTACTGTAATGATTTATATTCATTGGACTTGCTCCAATACCATGTATGAAATCCTTAAACCATCCTTTCCATTATATACTTGTTGACATGATCTTGTTGTTCTGAGGAATATGGATAGATAAATTTTTTATTTTGCTACCTGCTCTTTGCCCATATTTACCTACAATAACCATAAAGGTACTACTCATGTCAAGGGTGTTTTATAAAACTACAATAGGTATGCATGCCGGTAACAACTATACATGTCAATTACTCTAGTGTTTGCCTCTTTTCATTGAACTACATGAGTGTTCCATAAGTCACACATCTACATTTTAAGAAAATAAGAACTCAATTAATCCTTGACATGTTGCCCTTGTAGCTTATTCCAAAATTAGTGTAATACCTCTTTGGTAAATGTCATTCCTTATCAATGTAGCATAACATCAAAACTTTTAACATTCAAATCCTTCTACATGTTTGAAATATTTCAAGATATGTCACTACCTCCTCTTTATGCATGTGTGAAATTTACCTATTAATATTTAATTTAAATGTGTATCATAACACAATGAATGATCATAATGAAATAACTTGGTTTAATGATAATATGTGAAATTTATGTATTCATTGTCTCATCATATTCATTTTCATCTATCATCCACTGTGTATCTATCTTCCCCATGTTTATCATCCTTGAGTTTGTCTTCCCCAAGCACAGAGTCTAGATTCAACCATCCTCCTCCATGACAACAAGTGTGCCTACACTAATCAAGGTCTAGTTGCACCAAAAAGTGGAATTTCTCTCCAACATTAGCAATCCTAGGATGGTCTTATCCATTGTGTAAGTCATCTCTGCCATCTCACATTTGTCTCTACTCCACCATTCATAAATCCAAAGATCATTTGATCTTTTGTCTCCAAGGTTCGCCTCTGCCTCAAAATCCAATCATGGAGATAGGGTGGAAGTCCTCCAATGTTTATATGATGGTAATTAATAAATATGGGTCAAAACTACACTGGTGGAAGGTTATACATCATGTAAGCCACCTACATGACGTGTTACATCATCCAAAATAGGGTTCTCTATCAACATGGCATGTAAGAATCCCACATGGTGTGTCACCAAAAGTTTGCTCTAATAAACATGTCTTATTAGTGTCTAACATGGCATGCCAATTTCTCTAAAAAATGATGGCGAGCGCGGAGGACCAGAGGGCGATTCCGAAGAGCGACGACGCGAATCTGGAGGTGCCCGGAGAAGAAGCGGCGCAAGTTTCTGATCATCCGGAGGCCTCGTAGTCTGGTAATGTTGTGGATCTAACCAATGTGGCAAGGATCAAAGACCCGTGAAAGGTGGGAGGCCTCAGATTTGGTTCGATTGGAGTGTCAACGGAGACTAGTTCCTGGGCAAATCCGGTGGCTATGAAGAAGGATTTACCGTCAAAGACGTATAAGAAGGTGGAGGTCCAAGTGAAGAATGGGAAGCTGCTGTACCCAAAGACTATAGCGAATAGGAATGTACAGAAATGGAGTAGGGCGGCGGCGGGATATATCGTTGGACTGACACCACATTGGCCTTCACTGGTGAGATTCCTTGCTCATCTATGGAAGGTTAAAGGGTCTTTGGAAATAAAATCGAGGGGGAAGGGGTTCTTTGTGATTCTGTTCTCGAATGGAGAAGACCTGGCGACAGTGTTGGACGGAGGTCCTTGGTTCATTGCTGGGAAACTGCTGATTATCAAGAAGTGGGAGCATGGGGAGCCAATGGAGAAGCTGAGAATGGCTGAGATTCCGATATGGCTTAAGATACATGGTCTACCACTAGAGCTCTGGGATGATGAGATGTGCATGAATATTGGTTCCTACCTTGGGAAGCCATTACATACTGATCAGCTAACTGCCGACCTTACCCAGTTGGAGTATGCAAGGCTGTAGGTGTTAGTTGATGCTAGCTTTTCCTTTACAGATGAGCTTGAGATTCAGAGTGACGATGGCCAAATTGATAGAATCTGTTTTGAATATGAATGGAAGCTGAGCACATGTAGTTCCTGCGGAATGTTTGGGCATGAGTCAGGCTTGTCTGTTGGGAAGGAGAAGACTCCAGGGGGTATGGTAATGGGAGGTCTTCGGCCGGCTAAAAAGGTATGGGTACCGAAGAAGGTCAGTACTCATATGTCTAAAGAGGAAGCGGAAGTATTTAGTGATGCAGTGGAGGAGATGATCCTTAATGTGGATGGGGTAGGTAGTGCAACAACTGCAGTGATGGTTACTGATGGAATGCGGACGGATGAGAGTAGTAATATCATGGAAGCAGGTGGAAATGTTGGTAATGATACTAGTCTGTCAGTGTTAACCCCTATACCTATGATCTCGCCAGTGATAACCCTGGCAACATCTCCAGAGTGGGAGGTGAACAGGAGGAAGTCAAAATCCCCTCCTAGAGTTCAAGCAAAAGTGGTGTCTTCAGCAAAGCATATTCAGTTATCCCCGAATAGATTTACGCTATTGAATAGTCTGAATGATGGGAATGGTATTTTGCTTGATGGAGTCAATGTGGAAGGTAACAAGGGAAGGGAGGCCTCCTCTGTTCCTTATGGATAGACCTCTCTTAGTTTGTGCTTGGAATGTGAGAGGTATTCATAATAAACTCTCTCACATTCATAATGAAATAATTAGGCTCAAAGCTGATGTTTATATCCTTCTGGAGTCCAGGGTAAATAAGAAAGATTTGGATGACATTGTGAACTTGGTTTGGCCTGGTGCAAAGTATCTTGCTAATGAGAATTTCTACTCTTATACTCGTATTATTATCATGTGGATGGATACTGATCTGGAGGTCCATAAGGTCTTGGAAAGTGATCAATTGATCCATTGCAAACTGGTTATTGAGAACAGTAACTTGGTTTTCTTTATGTCTGCTATCTATGGCTCAAATGATGATGCTGAAAGGTCGATTATGTGGGATGATCTGAATAATATTTCATCTTCTATTCTCTCTAGCTCCTGGTGCATTCTTGGTGATTTCAATGCAGTGCGTTTTTCTAATGAAAGGTTGGGCAAACAACCCCCCTCTAGTAGGAGTATGTTGGACTTTAATAATTCTCTTGAGAGCACTAGTTTAGTAGAAATCACTACAAAGGGTCCATTTTTTACATGGGATAGCCATAGTAAGAAAGGCTTGAGTACCTTTTCTAAAATAGATAGAGCCTTCTGTAACATTAACTTCCTCAATCTTTTTCCTTCTATGTGGGGTGAGGTTGTGACGAATATGATTAGTGATCATCGGGTTTTCATTATTCATATGCTCCCTTATAGAAGAAAGTATACACCTTTTCAATTTATTAATGCTTGGATTAATCAACCTGGCTTCCTTGATATTGTGAAAAGGGCTTGGGATGGTCTGTCGCCTGAAGGAGCTCCGATGTACAGAGTCTATAGGAAGCTTGCTGCTGTGAAGGAGGCCGTTCTGGATTGGAATAGAAACCAAGTTGGAAACTTCTCTTCAAAAGTTAAAGAGATTGAAGCTAAAGCCATTGACCTTCAGGTGGAAGTTGATGCTAATCCAGGAAATACTAACTTGCAGGTTTCTTTGGTCAAAATGAGGGAAGACCTTAGCAAGGCTCTCTTATATGAAGAAAGGTTCCTAAGACAGAAATCTAGAGCCATTTGGCTGAAGGAAGGTGATAGGAGTACTGCTTTTTTCTATGCTACTCTGAAGACTAGAAGGATCCACAATAGCATTCATGTCTTGCAGGATGGTGATAATGTTATCAAAGAACCTGATGCTATTTCTAATCATGTGGTGAGATATTATAAAACTCTTTTTAATTCTTCACCTTCTTGGGAGGTGTATTGGAAGGATTCTTGGGAATTACCAAGGCTTGATTCTGTGCATGTTCAAAGTTTGAGAAAGTGGGTTACTAAAGATGAAGTTGAAGAGTCTATCAAATGCATGGATGGAGATAAGGCTCCTAGTCCTCATGGGTTTAATGAGACTTTATTCAAAATGTGTTGGCCTATCATTGGGCAGGACATTATTAAAGCTATTTTGAATTTCTTTGATTCTGGTAAGTTGTTGAAGGAATGTAATAGGTCTTTCATTACTCTCATATCGAAGATTCAAGGTGCTAACAGTCTGAAGGATTTCCGCCCTATATCTCTTTGCAATGTGATGTTTAAGATCATCACAAAGATTTTAGCTAATAGGTTGAGAGATGTTCTCCCTGTTCTGATCAGTAAAAACTAGTTTGCTTTTATTAAAGGCAGAACTATTAGCGATGCTATTCTTTTAGCTAATGAACTGCTTAGCACTTTCCCTTCTCCTAATGGTAACACTACTCTTTGTGTGAAGGTTGATCTATCGAAAGCATATGATACTGTTAGGAGAGATTATATTCTGTTCCTCATGTCAAGAATGGGCTTTCCTCCTTGCTGGCTCTCATGGATTGAGGTTTGTTTCAATACTGCTTCCTTTTTAAGTGCTTATTAACGGTTCCCCTTCTTGCTCCTTTGAGGCTTCTAATGGGGTGTGTCAAGGGGACCCACTAGCCCCCTATCTCTTCCTCATTGCCATGCAAGGGTTTTTTGCTATCTTGGATGATTCGGTTGCCAACAATTTTGTTAATCCCCCCAAAGCCTCTGATCTTTTTTTGGTCTCACATATTGTATTTGCGGATGACCTTCTCATTTTCTCGAAAGCTGATGTTGAGAATGCAAACAATATCAATATAGTGTTGGATACTTTCTGTAACGTGTCAGGCTTGAGTCTCAACAACCTGAAAAGTCAGTTTTTTCTTAGTAGAAGTTGCATTTCTGTGGAGGATATTTCTTGGTGTTTGAATATTAATAATACCGATTTACCTGTCAGATATCTTGTCTTGCCCTTATTCACAGGACAGCTGACTAAGTCCATGTGTTCTCCTATTACTGATAAAATCAAGAGAAAGCTTGATTCATGGAAAGGTAGGCTTCTATCCTATGTAGGTCGGGTTGAACTAGTGATTTCCACCTTCTCTAGCTATCACATCTTCTGGTCTTCATCTTTTCCCCTTCCTAAGGTTGTGACTCTTGAGATTGAAAAGCATATGAGGGATTTTATATGGAACGATTCATCTAATCAAAAGCATCTTCATACTATGTCTTGGGAATCCATATGTAGGCCTAAAGATGAGGGTGGCTTGGGGATTCGTCTGGTGCATGATTGGTCTAAGGCAGGCCTCCTGAAAAATTTATGGAATATTGCTTGTAAGAAGGATTCCCTATGGGTTAAATGGGTGCATGAGCGCTATATTAAGCATGATTCAATTTGGTCTGTTGGCTGTAAATCTAAATCTTCTTGGATGTGGAGGAAGTTGATTGGGATCAGAGACTTGCTCAAAGCAAATATTGATTTCAAGATTGGTAATGGTGATTGCTTCAAGTTCTGGACAGATCCGTGGTTACCGAATAAGAAGTCCTTGATTGATACTTGTGATAACCAGATGATCCTTCGCTTTGGGAAGGGTTCGTACTGTTCCATTTCTTCTTGTGTTCTGAACAAGCATTGGTTACTCCTTGAGGTCAGAGGGGTTAATTCTATTCACAGAATGATTGCTGGTTTGGAACCTCTTAATGATGAGGAGGATTCTATTATGTTCAAGCAGAGGAAAAGTTGTAAATTTGAAAGATGGATGGGAGATCATCAGAAGGAAGTACCCTAAGACTAAATGGTCTAGTTGGATTTGGAAGAGTAAACTGCCGAGAAGCTGCTCTTATTTTCTGTGGAAATGTTTTCTGTATAGAATTCCTACTTGTGATTATCTGAAGAGAGTTGGGTTTTCCTTGGCTTCAAGATGTGTGCTCTGTAAGGCTTCTGAAGAAGATGAGGACCATTTGTTTTTTAAATGCTCATACAGTGCTGAAGTTTGGAATCTGTATAAATCCAAGTTTGGAAAAAATCCTTGATGGCTTGATGGTCTTATTCTGATGCATGGAGAGGCGAAGACTGCAGCAGGCTTGATCCTTCAGAAGATTTGGATTGAGAGGAATGCTAGAATTTTTGGTGGTCCAAAGAAGAATCCGGACGAAGTCTGGGGTTCAGTGATTATAGATATCGATAGTATTCACAACAGATGATGTACAGATAGCCCTCTTTGTTTTTTCCTCTTTTCTTCTTAGCTTTGGTTCTATTTTTTCCTTGTTCCTTTGTCTTGGGACTCTCCCATAGGCACTGTACATACTCATTTTGATAGTTAATGAAAGAGGCACGCTAGGTTCACCAAAAAAAAACATGGCATGCCACTAGAAATCTACTCCAATCAATTGGTCGTGTCAGCGTCCAACACAATGTGTCACCATTAGGGTTTTCAATTTACTCACTAGTAGCACCAACTGGCATAGGGTGTCATCCAATCAACACGGCATGTCGCCTCTAGGATTTTCCATCTTCCAACAATGGATGACACACTGTGTCATATGTCAAACACATCACGTCCCAGATAAGATTTCCAGGCATCTTTAAACATACCATGTCTATCAGTCTGCATGGCATGTCAAAGGTCAGAATCTCCCCAATAAGTCATCATACGATGTGTCAGAAAGATGAGAGTTGATGAACCTCTTCATCAAACAAAAGTGCTTTATCATATATAGAAGTTTAATCTTTCTATCAGATCCATCCTAGACATCTTATCTAATTCAAAAAATACTAATGTTTATTAGCTATCAAATCGGGTATGTTATTCTACCTAGATCCCTTTTGGATCACATAAAGATTCATTTATTTATTTTCTTCAAATCTTGTAACTGGTCATATACTACATTGAATTTGGTTATCGGTTCTTCTACTGTATCTTCCTTGCCAAGTCAACCTCTCTAAAGTGCCAACATGAGTCATATCCTCACATGCATTATGTAATTTGCTCCCAGTCACGAAATCAACCTCTCTCATGCATATGTGAGGTTTTAGTACCTTTCAAGCACATAGTCAAGATTTCTCAAGAGTGAGGTTGAGTTCTCTTAAGACAATTGAGCAGTTTAACACACAACTTCCCCAACCATCCCATGTGATAAGACTTCAGTAGAAGTAGGGGGCATGGGGTGGATAGGGAAGAAATGACTAGATATGGTTTTTCTTTATATACTACATCGAATATCGGTATCAGATCTTCTACTACTTTTTCCTTGCCTAGACAACCTATCTAAAGTGCCAACATGAAGTCCTATACTCACAAGTGTGATGTAGTTTTCTCCCAAGAACAAAACCTCTCTCACGGTTAGGGTTCCTCCCTATCAATCACAAAATCAAGATTTCTTAAGCATGATGTTGAGTTCTTTCAATCCTAATGATTAGTTTAACACACAACTTCTCTAGCCATCCCATGTGAAATACGTTAATACAAGTAGGGGACATGGGGTGGAGAGGGAAGAAATGATGGGCGATTGATTTTTTTTATATACAACACTAAATTTGGTTATTGGTTCTTCAACTAGATCTTCATCGCCAAGTCAACCTCTCTAAAAGTGCCAACATAAAGTCCTATCCTCACATGTGTGGTATAGTTTTCTCCCAAGCAGAAAATCAACGTCTCTCATGTGTGAGGGTTCATCTCTATCAACCACAAAGTCAAGATTCTTAAGCATGAGGTCGAGTTCTCTTAAGCCTATTGAATAGTTAACACACAACTTCTCCATCCATCATATATGACAAGACTTCAATAGAAATAGGTGACATGGAGTTGTAAGGAAGAAACAATTAGAGATGTATTTGCTTTATATACAACATTCAATTTGGTTATTGGTTCTTGTATTGCATCTTCCTTGCCAAGAAACCTCTCTGAAGTGCCAACATGAGGTCATATCCTCACATGTGTGATGTAATGTGCTCCCATAACAAAAATCAACCTCTCTCATGTGTGAGGGTTCATCCCTTTCAAGCACAAAGTCTAGATTTGTTAAGTGTGAGGCCGAGGAGCTCTCTCAAGCGTGTTGAGTAGTTTAACACACAACTTCTCCAGTCATTCCATGTGACAAGACTTCATAGAAGTATGGGACATGAAGTGGAGAGGGAAGAAAATGACGGGAGATGGATTTGCTTGATATATACTACATTGAATTCAATTATTGGTTCTTCTACTGCATCTTCCTATCCAAGTCAAGCTCTCTAAAGCACCAACATGAAGTCCTATCCTCACGTGTGTGATGTAGTTTTCTTCCAGGAACAAAATCAACCTCTCTCATGTGTGAGGGCTCATCCCTTTCAAGCACAAAGTGAATATTTATTAAGTGTAAGATCAAGCTCTCTCAAGCCTCTTGAGTAGTTTAACATACAAATTCTCCAACAGTCTCATGTAACAAGATGTCAAAACAAGTAGGGGACATGGGTTGGAGAGAGAAGAAAATGACTGGATATGGGTTTTCTTGATATGCACTACATATAATCCGGTAATTGGTTCACCTATTGCATCTTCCTCACCAAGTTTTGCTCTCTAAAGCTCAAACATGAAGTCCTATCCTCACATGTGTGATGCAGTTTGCTCCCATGAATAAAATAAACCTCTCTCATATTTGAAGGTTCATCTCTTTCAAGCACAAAATCAAGATTTATTAAGTGTGAGGTCGAGTTCACTCAAGCCTCTTGAGAAATTCAACAAACTACTTTTCCAATCATCCCATGCGATTATACTTCAATAGAAGTAGGTAACATGGGTTGGAGAGGGAAGAATATGATTGTAGATGGATTTGTTTGATATATACTACATTGAATATGGTTATTGATTCTCGTACAATATCTTCCTCACCAAGTCAACCTCTCTAAAGCGCCAACATGAAGTCATATCCTTACATTTGTGATGTAGTTTGCTCCTAGGCACAAAATGAACCTGTCTCACGTGTGAGGGCTCATCTCTTTCAAGCATGCAATTAAGATTTCTTAAGCGTGAGGTCCAGTTTTATCAAGCTTGGTGAGTAGTTTGACACACCACTTCTCCAGCCATCCCATGTGACAAGACCTCAACAGAAGTAGGGGATATGGGGTGGAGAGGGAAGAAATGAATAGAGATGTAATTCATTTATATATTACATAAATATGTTTATCAGTTCTTCTACTGCATCTTCCTCACCAACTTAACCACTCTAAAGTGCCAACATGAAGTCCTATCCTCACCTGTGTGATGTAGTTTTCTCCCACACACAAAATCAACCTCTCTTATGTGTGAGGTTTCATCCCCATCAAGCACAAAGTCCAAATTTCTTAAGTGTGAGATCAATTTCTTTCAATCTTGTTGAGTGGTTTAACACATAAATTCTCCAACCATCCATGTGACAAGACTTCGATAGAAGTAGGGGACATGTGTTGGAGAGGGAAGAAACAATTAGAGATGAATTTGCTTTATATGCTACATCAAATCTAGTTATCGATTCTTCTACTTCACCTTCCTCACCAAGTTAACCTTTAAAGAGCACCAACACATAATCTTATCCTCACATATGTGATGTAATTTTCTCCTAGACACAAAATCAACATCTCTCTTGTGTGAGGGTTCATCCCTTTCAAGCACAATTAAAGTTAAGAGTTCTTAAGCGTGAGGTCGAGCTCTCTCAAGCCTGTTGAGTAGTTTGACACACAACGTCCAAAATCATCCCATGTGACAAGACTTCAACAGAAGTTGGGGATGAGGTATAGAGGGAAGAAATGATTGGAGATGGATTTGTTTGATATATTATGATGAATCTGGTTGTTGATTCTTCTTCTGTATTTTTCTAATTCATTGCTCTTTGCTAATATGTCCTTTTATTAACAAACAAATCGGTTGAGGCACATGCCTCAGTATGCCCCAGTGTGGCTACATCACTGAGTCAAATTAGTTGTTTGTATTGATTCAAGTTCTAAAACCACATAAAAACACTCCATCATGTGAACAATACCAGCATCCAACATCTCTTGACTAGGTCTGGAAATGGGTTGGATTTTATTGAATCTGATCCGAACAGATTCAACCCAAAATGGACCCTAACCCAGACAGACATGACTCAAAATAGATCCGGACCTAAACGGACCCGAGTGGTCTCAGACCCATCGAAGCCCATTGGACCCAAAAATCATAAAAGTACTCTACTACAAATACCAAGAAAACTTTTATTAAAAATCCAAAATTTGACCCAACCCAACCCAAATTAGACAAGACCTAACTGGAACCGACCAGAACAAAATAGACCTGACACGACCTGACTCAGAAATTATACAAACCCACAGAATAGCTAAATCTTTAGATTGGGTAGGATAGAATCAGATTGGGTTTGGTAGGGTCGAATGTATTTGCCACCCTTACTTATGACACCCTGCAGGTTAGGGAATCTGCTAATAAAGAGGTTTATCTTCAGTTGGAGCAGTCTGGTGGCCCGCCCAGATAGTAATCTAATGGAAAACATGGGTAGTCCATCCTCTTGAACACCTTTCTCTCGGTCTACTTTTTGAAAATCAACACCAAATCTAGCCATAGCCTATCCATAATAACGACTCTTCCCTTGAACCTGGAGTTGTACAGGTACCACCAAATCTCTTAGAGATGAGGAACATGCACAAACCAAAATGAGGAGACCCAAAACATCATTTGTAGTTGAGGCACCAAGTCCAAAGCCAACAACTCCTTGCTTTTCTGCCACATGTCATTGCCTACCTCACTATTTCAGAAGAGGTGCTCCATGGTCTGCAGTGAAGGATCATAGCAACACCAACATCTAGACACCAAGGGAGGAATCTGGCACTCAACAATATGATCATGTGTGGTAATCACCCTATGCATCAACTTCCATGTCAATGAATTTGCATGAGGAACCCCATCCTTGTTTTGTATCTAGAACAAGTGCCTTACTATTTAATGATAGAAATTTATCATAAGAGAAGATCGACTATACCTTCCCTTAGTATAGATACGGGGAGGGGTTCAACTTTATTGGACCAACTCATAAAAGATGTATGTTAGGGATTGATGTTAGAGTTTCGGACATAGCAGTAGCCAATGCAGTTAGTGTAAAAAGATTATTCATAATTGATCAGAAGGTCAGATAATAAACATAGTCAATGTAGGAAAATAAAGTGAAAAAAATAAAAGCTACCAATTTTTAACAAGTTTGACCTATGGTACCAAGATAGCAACATACCCATATGACCAAAGAATCAATTTCCGTAATCGATTTGTTATTTTTTATGCTCCAGTGTTGCTTTTTGCATCACATATATACTTTATATGCCAAATAGTTTGATATCACTTACTTACTGACAAACATCTATTGTTCATTTTTATAGATGAATAATTGGATTCATCTTCATTCAAGATTTTATGTGTCTTTAAGTTTTTGTTTGTATGTCTTGTTATAATTATCCTAAATTTCCCTTTACCTACATAACATCACATGTAATTATTAATATATATTTAGTCTATAACTTACAATTGGTTTTCTAATATTTACCTTTTTATGGCCAAATTTTACTGAATGTATCAAATACTTAATGTTTATGACATATGCTACTTTGTTTCAGATACTTGTTTTACATGCCACAATTATATTGGTCATTTTATTGTTCCATTCATTGTTGTATATTTTTTAACATTGCATATTGATGCTTTTTGTTTCAAAGGACTTCTTTAAAATTTTGTCAACTGATAATACCATTATATTGTGGCTCGACTAAACATCACGTGGTCATCTTCATCGTATTTAAAATTAATCCATACCAACAACATGGAGCCTTGACTTCATGAAAAGGACTCAGACGACCAGTGTCTTTGTGTTATGGGGGAGCGAGGTGTGCAATACTCTCATTCCGAGCCTGAACATGATCACGCTCAAAATGACATGCATGCATTTCAATTACACCAACTTCTACACCACCAGGGATGCACGAGCCCATGCACCTCCAAGCTTCAACATCCATTGCTCGTACACACAATTACTCCTATTTAAGTCATTGCCTTGTTAGATGTCTATAGTTTTTTTTTACTTTTGATGACAATATTAAATTTTGTGCAAGATAATTAGTTCTACTTACAGTTCAATTACTTTCTAGAATAAAATGTTTACAATTTTTTTATGAGTGTATATCCATCTTAGTTAATTGCATGTGTACAATAGGTTTGTGTCCGTTTTAAGCATCTTGTTTTTTGCTTCAGATTAACTAGAAATTTATTGCTTTTGCTTGCTTTTGGTGTATTTTGACGATAATTTTGTGTTTTATTGTAGGAAATATACAAGAACAAGATAGAGGCTCCAAAACACCCTTCTAAGCGTGATAAAAGTTGCTTGGAATCATTCTCCCCTATCTTCAATCAATTTGGAATGATTGCTATACCACACCAGTAAAACGATTAGTAGGCATATCCACTTGATTGTATGGACCTTCTAGTCTATTGAATGGATCGTGCCTCAAGTGCTATCAAGACACCCAATGAACTGATCATCTCACCTCATAAGTCGGTTGACTTGTTGGAACAAGTAGTTTACAGTGAGTCCACCCTTTAGTAGTCGACTCGACTTGCTTGTCTAGTCGGCCACCTTGCCAATTGCAAAGAAAATCACATATGATCATGATTATCTCATTTATCAAATAGACACCTAGTCGACGAGGCAAATATTCTCTGTCTGACAAGACAATAATATGGTAAAAGTCCTTAGAAGGAGAGAACACCACTACATGGAAGTATTGTTGAACAAATTTGTGGAGAAATTCTACCCACCTTCCCCCACATACAAGATCAAGGCTAGATCACACATTTTGTAATGGTCCCATGCGAGTTCATTGGATGAAGCTTGAAAAAGATACAAGGAACTTCTCCTCCGATGCACCCACCATGGCATCTCATAGGTTTTACAGATATAAATTTTCTATAGAGGTGTCAATGATGATACAAAAAAAATCTAAATTCCTCATCTAATAGAAATTTGTGCAACAGAGATATGTTAGTGCATGGACCATTGTGAGTTGTGGAGCTACAAATTAGGCTAATTCAGTGAAATTTGGATATGTATGTGATCTCAAGGTATCCAATGTAGAAGAAAATATTAATTGAAGTCCATCATTGAGTCCTTAAAGAATATTCTGTTAAAAAATTGAGCCTAGAGACATCTTGAAATGCTTATGGAAGAAGATGTCAAGGTCCACAATAAGTTAAGGTAGCTAACCAAGTCTGTGAAGTTTGCAAAACTACTGATCACTCCACACGGGAAGTACGCTCCTCTATCATACCACAATTAATCTCACACAACATCAATGTTTAGTCAAGTGGAGGACCTAAATAATTCACACAATTCTTGGACATGAGTATGATAATCCAAATCAAAATAGGAATCACCCTTGGTTTCATTATGGAAATCTTATAGGAGTAGGGAATTTCCAAAACTCATGTATGGGCTAGACCTAAACCAAGATTTGGGTGCTCCAGGCTTTCAACCGAACAACTAGTAAAACTTCATATATTAAAGAAGTTACCATCAAGGCCAATGCAAAACAAACTTGAACTGGACCCGATTTTACAATCAAGATTAAAATTTCCATAATCATAATCAAGGTCCATAGGGACAACAGAAAATTATGTATTGTGGTTCATCTTACAAAGAGAAAGATAACTTTGATACTATTGAGAGGATGCTTCAAGGTCAACTGCCTATAATGAATCAATGGAAACACATATTACATAGCTCATGCTTCATTTCATCCTCTAGAGGGTTCTTTTCTAGGGTAGTCCAAAAATATCCAAAGCATCTAGAAAAATTGAAAGAAGTGGATCCATGTTCAACATAGATCTGTGTAGATACAGTCTATGCACCTACAGGGATGACAACGATTGACGTCGAAGATGATATTATGTGATCATACTTCATACAATGACTCACGACATAGTAATGCAGGAAATGATAGTAATCAGCTATACGTGGAGGGACAAGGCATGTGATACTACAAAAATACAACATGTAATAGTGATACCATCCGTCCTAGAGCATATCCCATACCCTTCTTTATAAAATACACCTATAATAAACAAGGTTTGATCCCAAGTGCACAAAGTTTAAACACACAATGAAAAAGTTGTAAGTTGACATTCTATTTTTAGATGCCTTAGCCAAGATACTATCATGGTACAAGTATCTAAAGGAACCCCTCATAAGAAATTACACAATGAAGGAGTATGTGAAAATTAAGATAGACATGAGATCTTCTAATATTAGTTCTAAATAAAATCTCAAAGAAGCAAAATATTCTTTTGGGTTTTCTTACTATGTTGGGGATTCTACATGTAAAAAGGTACTGGACATTCTTGGGGCTAGCATTTCCATCATGCCCCACAAATTGTATGGAAGACTAGTTTTCACATACTTTTTTCCCATAGGGATGATTATTCAACTTACAGATTCTTGAATGACCACTCAATTAGGGTAGGAGAGGATCACTACGGTCCTTTGATTTTCTCATCATGAATGCTAAGGAGAATCTCAAATATCTTCTCATTTTTGGACGCCTACTTTTAGTCACAAAAAGAACATCGATGAATGTTGAGCATGAACTTTGTTTTTGATATTTGGAAATAAATCACTCAAATCAAGGTGTTTTGCATCTTAAAGGGGACAAGTATACATAAGGAGGTAGTTTCAATGGATTGCATAGAACAAATGTCACATTTGTGATAGGAAACTCCATTCTTAGATGACCCTTTAGAGACAACCCTTGTTAATCCATGCCCTTCTGAGTCCACTGGTCAATATGTAGATTAGTTCTTACCCCATCTTGACACCTGTGAAGAAGTCATGTATGAAGAATTAGAAGAACCAAAAACCATTTCTGATGTTGAGTAGTTAAAATCTCCTACGGAACTTGCAGCGAAACCCTTTTTAGAAGTATTGAAGCATTAATAATATTTTTATGAGATGAAGGTTTATCCTATGATAATCAATGTAGGCCTTAAAAGTGAGAAAGAGGATAAGCTCCTGACTAATTTAAGGAAATAGAAAAAGGCTCTAGAATATAAACTAACTTATTTGAAAGGAGTGAGACAGGAACTATGAATGCACAAGATTTTTGTGATGGAGGATTACTTATATACAAGGATATTTCTACCATATATAATTACAACATGCAAAAATAACCATGGCTTGCACGCCAAAAAATTAATTTGTAGATAAGAATCAATTCAACCACCCTTCTTGGACCTGAGAGCACAAGGATGACTAAGACACAACACTAAGAGAGAACCACTAGCCTATTCTAGTACTGATAACCAAAAATGACTCCATAAATTGGATTTTGTAACCTACTACCCTTGGGTTACTTTCCTTAATCCCGGAAGTTCATGTGCTTCCTTCTGGCCTACCACTGCTTGTTTCCTACAAATTTTTTTCAAAGCAAATCTTCTCACCAGATGGGAACTAAACCTTCCAAGTGCATCCAGTAGGAATTGAACTCTCTAGTCAAGCCCTGATAAAATATAGTTTTCTTATTTCTTACATGTTGAATATGTTCATACTATTTGAAACATATTAATTATCATATAAATACCTCTACCCATGATATATTCAAGAGGTTTTTTTATTCATCTCACCCTCCTCTTACAAGAAAACTCATCAAATCATTATAGTCTACATTATAGAGATTGATACTACACCTGGTATAACTACTACCATTATCAATTATTTGAACATATGGCCTCTAAGATTTCTTGAAGTGGGGTTCTATAAGCCTTCACTCCATGTTTTTCTTCATGGTTCTTAGCAAGAGTGTCAATGGTCTGATTGCATCCACATGTGGCGTAGACGAGCTCCTGACTTTCTTGCATTTTTTGCTGAATCTTCAACATCCAACCTGCCATCTTAGGGTTTTCTTCAAGTTTGTGATTTACTACCTTCTTTTCCATATGAGAATCCGTTCAATGGTCAAATTGTCGTAGCCCTTTGTATTAGCTTCTTTAACAGATAGATTGATGCCTCTCACCTCTCCTTCAAGGACACATTCTGCATGCATTGTACTCCTAAATCTGTCAATGTAGCTTCCCTACTCATGCCTAGTAACTGCCAGTGTGGCAACATTGTTCTTTTTATTTGTGTCATATGATATTCATACACCCTTTTGGCGGTTTGTACCAACAGTTAGGCTACACAATAGTTTTGCTCTGATTGTCCTTTTTCCAACCTGTAAGGAGATTGTAGATTCTTTTCTAATGTAATTGACTTGATAGGTCATTGTTCTTCTTTTGTTGTCAAAATTTTTAATGTTCCACGTGTTCCAGACATAACGACATGCGTACATGAAGATCAAGACATGTCTAAGATCCTTGTAAAGGTTGTCTTTCAACCATCTCCAAATAGTGGGTGTTGCAAAGAAGTTGGAGTGTTCTTGATTAGTCAGGAGGTTGTCCTAAACTTCTTTTGTCCCAAACTAATAGGTGTTTCTATCTTACGGACCCTTATCAGAATATCTGTCAGGATCCAGTTCAGGAGGAAGGATGTGTCCCATTGTCCCTATAAATCCACAAGACTTGAAACCTATAGGTATTCAAGCTCTATAGGAATTGGTCGCATAGTCATATCATCTAATGTAGCATCAATGCTCCACCATTTATCATTCCATGCATTTATGTTCTCTCTATTGATTTGAATCATGATACCATTATGAGATATGAAGTTTTTTCTATTTAGAACATCATTGGCAAGTGGGGATTAACTTGTTGACTTGCCATTAAAATAAAATCCAAATTTATTTTGCAGCCCCTCACACCATAGAGATTTCCTTCTTGAGCTTAAATAGAAAACATGGTTATTGATAAGAACCATATTCCACTCTTCCATTGATTTGAGCCCCATGTCACTGTACTTCTTTCCACTAGTAGCCTTGTTCCAAGATACTAGGGACAAGGGATGAGCCTTGTGGTTTTTCCCCCCAGGCTAGTGCAAAAATATTGGACAAGTTTTTACAAGGGAATCTCAATGTAAGGGCCTCTCTCAACATCTTATGGAACCTTTCTATAGAATCATGCAACCTCTAACTATCCATTTTGCTGAAATATATTATGGAGATCCACATTTGTGTTAACCTTTTAATAGAGTAGAAACTTTTGAAGAAATCATTTATCATGTCCACCAAATTCATTATATTTTTTTTCAAGAGTGCCAATCATTATAATTTTCCTTTTGAGAAAAGGATAACATATTCAAACGATGGGTATCATCAATTGCATTTGGGGTTCAAAAAGTTGGCATGTCAGTATAAAGGCATTCACATTCTTATAAGTATTTTTAGGATCTAAGTCATAGAAGACTGTAAGAATATGCACATGATCTAGATGTATAAAGAAGTATTGATCGAGCATAGATTTGATTCCTATTGCAATAGGAGACAAGTAAGATCTGGGAAGAAAGTAGTCTTGGAGAGGCCTTGGGGGATATCCACTATGAGGCGGTGGTCTTCCATTAGTATTAGCCATCTCTTCTTTCTCTAACGTGTGATGTCACATGCATGTTTCACAATCAAGAAGAGTTAGTAATCCTAAAAGCAAGAGAAACACAAATAATAAATAGTGGCACTGGTGATGGAAACATGAAAAGTTAAAGTGAAATAAACTAGCTAGGGACGAAAGACACTCTCCCTGACAAGGAAGCCAAAAATCTTGATGGGTGTGGGCATACTTGTGCTAACAAAATTTGTAGACCATAATCAACACGCTCTATTACATAAAACTGTCTGTAAGGCAAGAGCTTGGAATATAGTATAAAGCAAGCAAGTCAGGGGTCTATCCATATGGATAGAAGGGGGAATTAGCTAGGCTCCTTTTACTAGGTCCTATTGTAGAGTATAGGGTTTTTAAAGCTTGGCCTTGGAGTTTGAATTACACTCAGTGAATAAATGATGAAGAAAGGAAAGAATAAAACCTAAGTTATCTCTACACAATTAATGTTATTTAAATAATCAAGAAAGGTAGATACACTAAGTTAGGCTAGCAAGCAACATCACACTGACAAAATCAATCCTAAGTATCCTAAACAAGACATTTAGTTAAGTAGGGCAAGAAAAAGAATCATTAACAACACTAGATTAACAATTACACTACGAAGGCAAACAAAGACATCACTAAGCAATTGACTAACTAAATCTAGTACAAGTAACTAAGCAAGAATTAATTGTTCCAAGAAAGTTTAAGAAACATGCACATAGAAATTAAATAATCAAGCAAGAAAGAAAGCCATCCAAGCTAATACTAGATGAATAAATGAGTAGTTAGGGTTTCGAGCAATTAAGTAGGGAAGTGGGCCTTCAGGGAGGGGGTATATGCAACTTTTAACTTATTTAGGGCTATATTATGCAACAAATTCAATCAAAACCATGTTATCAAACCAAACAACGAAGTGGGATGATAGTTACTTATTGTAATGAACCACCTCCCCCTGTTATCCCCAATTATGGTAAACCGAGAGGGAAAGGGCCATTATCATATTTACAAGATTGAGGTTTAGCAATTTACCAAAAGTAATTATAAATTTCACTAAATGGAAAAAAAGTTGATAACATGATAAAGATAGAATATCCACTAAGGAGTTACGTGAAAAGGATACTTTGTTGTTTGCAACATGAAATAAAAACTATCTATCTAAATCCTCCAAAGTAACTTTGAGCATCTTCCTTGGTGCCTTCTTCTCAGGATGTCCATTTTGCAGACTAATATTAGTTTAACCTAAAGTCGTGAAACAAAAACATGATTAGTATATAGAGATAGACTAGTATGTGAGGAAATAAAATATTCACATTTAAGTGTAACAAAATATTCAACCATATAAGCAAATATTGTTAGAGAATCAAAATATGCATTTTTGCTATATAACTTCTCAACCTGCACTTATTCAATCTCTATGTATACCCACTCTCTGGGGGTATTCATTATATCATACTCACTCTCTGTGAGTATTATAATGATGTACCCACTCACTTGGGGTAATCACTATCATCATCCACTCATTGGGGTGATTATCACATCATACTCACTCTATGGGAGTAATTTATTGGACAACCCACTCTCTAGAGGTAATTTCTATATTTTCCATGAATTCATTCATTTAGAGATATACATGGGCTTGATCAAGTTATAATTATAATATGTGATACTTATATTGGCATTATAGATTGCAGGAATTAAATAAACAACCAACAATTTAATTGCAATCTACTCGACAAACCTCAAAAAACCATGGAATTCATTTAAGTCCAGTGGTCATAGGCATAACCACATACCTTTCTCAGAAGTTACTTAAAGTCCAAGAAAATAGGTGCAGTTGAGATCAAGCAAGTAATCACCTTGAAATTAATTCATAACACCCAAGTATTACTATTTTGTTCATAATTTAACATTAAGACTTACTTGGGTTCTAAGTTAGAGTTTTGGGGTCAAATTAGGGTTTCATTAGGGTTTTGGCTTCCCAAACCCTAATCATCACTTTTAATGCATTTTTAACTAACAAATCCTAATTTTCATAATTTTGAATTCTTAATCTCAAATTAAGTCAAAGATGTCCTTTTTATCCAAATAAACTAAACTTTATCCATCAAAGTCATTTAAGCATGTTATGATCAATATGACTAAGAAATTAGGATTTCCATGCTTTTATAATTGGTCTACATGTTTGTTTCTTGTTGTTTCTATTTTAAGAAAACCCAATTAAAGAGTAAAATTAGATACTAATCCTAATAATAAGTTAAGCAAACATGGAAGTTTAAGTAATCATCTTGGAGTGAAAGTGATTATGTGTTCATAATGGTCCATTCATCTATACATATTTGGATTAGGATGGCATGTAAACCCCTGTATTAATATTTCAAAAATTTTGAATACACTAATATTTATATTCTCAATATACTATAACTCCAAACCTAGTAAATTTTTATATTAATCTCTTGACTAATAGTTTAGACTATTATCAAGATACCTAAAGTTGAGTTAAATTAGATTGATTAATAATTCACAACTATTGACTTCATCATCATATCTACACACATAAATAGATAGCTAATTCTACAAGTTTTGAATTTAGAAAACATGTTAACAAGGATATATTAAGTTTGCAAGAGAATCATATCACCAAATGCATTCATACATACATGTTAAGTTATTTGGTCCCTATATCTATTTATATAGTTGCATGCTACATACATTGATGTGGTTAAATAAAAGAATATTCTTGTAAGGATACATACATACTAATGCATCATTTTTCATTGAGAATTAGAAGCCTAGACATATTATGTCTATATGGTATCTAGAATACAACATGGGTCTAAGAAATACATTTATCTAGATCATTCAAATGGGAATAAGATGTTATATGATTGTTTCTAGTACAAAAATGTTTTAGCATGAAGTATACATACTGAATTGCACATGATAAGAGGTATTTATTTATTTAGATATAAGTATACGTGAGACTTAAACCCTAAATTCTTTAAATAAGAGCATCTAGAAAAACATACCTAATGTGGAGTATATACTTGACACCCTAGATAACTAAACATGAGTCAGACAAAATATATAGAGAGTAAAACTACAAGACCTAAATCAAAGGAATGCATATTATTACCAACACATATTTGCAATCTAGAAACATATAAACTTGTGTGATTAGAGATGGACCTTAGAAGTAGAATTAGGTATATTCTTTACTTAAGAATTAAAAAAACCTAATATGTCATTTGGTAATCAATACTAGGATAAGAAAAATGTGAAAACCTATAGTAGGAATGTATACACATGCCCAGTATGGTTTGACTAACATATCTAATGTGTTTCTAGGATGAAAACTTGACTTTTTTGACCAAAGTATACCAATCGAGTTAACCTTTAGCTGCAAAGATCAGGTATTTGCATACCCTATTTTATTTTGGGAATTATTCTGACTGTGATCTAAATTCTTATATTTATTATTTTCTTAACAAAGATCCCTTTTTTGGAAATCCAAAGTTGAATATCAATATTTTCTTACTTGAAATCTCATGAACTTTTGTGGACATTGAGTTATTCTACTAAATCGGCCCTTTGATCCCTCTTACTATGATTTTAACACCTGATGTGAATTATGACTGGACTGCTAGTCTTTCCACTCTATTTGTCTATGCTAAATGTTTGACTAGAATATCTGGAATAGTGGTTCTTATGCACAACCATACATATTTAGGGTGTGCATATTCCTCTCAGGGTGTGTGTTTCACACTTAATTTTTAGACCACGATCCTATGATATTATGGACATATTTGTGTATATTTAGTCTACATTGTTAATGCATGTAAATGTATTATTTGTTGTTTGTTTTGAATTTTTAATGGAAATATATTTATTTTATCTCAATTATTAGTCTCCCAAGTATGCCTCAGTCTCTTGATTTGACTCTTGTTGAACTTACCTACTTTTGTATGGCCTCTCTTTCACAGGACATCCTTTTTATACTTGTAACCCAATATAGTACCCAAATATTATTTATATGCACATACTCAGTGTTTGCTGATGCATGCCTTTGTTTCCTATTTTATGGGTGATATTCGCTTTCCACCGAGGTGTAGGTGCATTATATGATGATGACTCAGGAAGATCACTGGAAAGAGTTGGTCTTAATGATAGCTTGGAATGACTGATTTTCCCTTTAAAATTGGCCATGCATGTTATTAGATGTAAACCTTTTTTTTCATGCAACCTTTCATGGCAAGGAACGATTGTGTTATGATACAATTTGTACTTTTTTGATAGTTTTGTTTTCACTACTTATAAACTTTCATGCTCTGTCATATACATATACCATCTGGGACATAATGAAAAATCCTTCTCTCCTTTGTTTTCAGGATAGAATGGTTTTCTTTATCTATTAAGAAAAAAGTGGATCCCCACTCAGGTGCACTCTTTACAAAATGGTATTAGAGCCTAAGCAGTCTATGACTTGACTACTTCAAGTTAAGCCTTGTTTTTCCTTAGTTAGATAGCTAAGTAACCCTATATGGGTTATTGAAATGCTTACAGATGAGTGGTGAAATACCAACTAGTTTTTTAGTCTCCAACTAAGTTGGTCACTTTTGCTCCCCTAACTATCTATGTGGTTGGAATCCAGTCTTTAGTAGTCTTAATCACTCCTATCCTCTTTATGGAGTTGAAAATGTCACCACATAGGAATTGACTTTTGTAGTACTTGATTCCAATCTCTTTTTATCCAGGATATTAGCTTGATCACTATGAGTGTAGGTTGATTTGAACACTTATCGCTAGGCTTAACCCTAGTTCTTACCTTAAACACTTTCCTTGCATATCTCGCATACACCCACATTGGGTGTTGAGTATGCAAGGATGACAAATGCAAAACCCTGGTGTAAGCTATAGAATGGTGATGTTTATTTGTACTAAGCGATAATCTGAAGTAGTTCCATTTTAGTATGGCATGATTTTCCCTCAATGTGGATATCTCAACATAGCTATGCCCCAAGGTTGTCTATCTAAAAGTTGGATACCATCCTGACTGAGCTTGTTGTGCCTCATACATGAGAATTGGTTATTGAAAACTATAAGTTCCCATATATATCATTAAGTGTTCACTCTCTCATCTCAAAGAGTGTACTTGTTTTATTTAATGAATGGCTATCTTGACTATATAGGTTACCTTATCTTGTGAAGGAACTATGGTTGCAAACCAACTAGTGATGGGAAAATCCTAAATCTCTTTATATACATTGGACAATCTTATGAATCCCTTAGGTAACGAGATGAAGCAGTGTAAATAGTTATTAGAGCAACATGGGGAATGATGTATGTCGTGCCTTATTCATAGAAGTTGAGCATGCATAATAGAAAATCCTTCCCCCTCCTATGAATACGGATAAGAGATGCAGCCATATGCCATTTTAGGTGTTTGAAGAAATAGACCCTTCTAGTGGAATGAAGTGACGATAGAATCATAGTATATGTGTTGTGGTGTAGAACGTGACTAACTTGGTTCTCACATCGATTTTAAAGCCAGTTTTGGATTTTCATTACAAAGATTTTATTGCTAAACTTATTTTTAGTATTAGTTTATATGTATAAATGACAATATTTTAGATTTTTATCAATGGTTTTTGGAACCAAGTCTCTGCAACAAAAAAGTTTGAGTTGTACTATCCCCTCGGCTAGAATGTTCAATCATGAGACCCTAAGCCTATGCATGAAGTAGAGGATAAGGAGTTATAAATATATATTTAGTAGATCTACCCAAGTTGCCTCTCTAGATGGTTAGCCAGGTTATACAATAATCATTTTAAGGGGTGGAGTCTTGTATGCCTTAATCATTAAGAGTGTAATTTAATTTAAGAACTAACTGGACTACATAGAGTTTGATCAAGTGATACTTAGGTAACAAATTTAGCTACCACCCAACCAGAGTAAGTGGATAAACATTTCCAATCTGAGTACCATGAATGTTATTTGGATAACTAAAATGAGACTTAAAAATTTAGCTTCACATATTTAAAATGGTATACTTTAGTGAGGTAAGTTACTAAGTAAAATAAAAGGGATGATGGACTCTTGTAAGTTGGAACTTAATGCAGCCATACTCCTAGATTTTTTTAAATAAATGGTATGGATAACACCACCCTAGAAATGAAGTTGAACATACAAAGGATGTAAAAGTTAATGAACGTGCATATTGCATGACAAACTTAAGTAAAAAGGATTCAAGTATACCCTAATATATTATTTACTTAAATTGTATACTTAAGACCATGGTAGACTAGGTCACTAAGTTTCTTATAATGCACTAAAATTCTTGAATGTGGATGGTAATACATATTTTCTAAGAAAACCCTGATCTTACACCTTAACCGTAATATGCCTAATAGTATATGAGAGTGCTAGGTTATGAGATATATTGTCACGGACTAAAACACGAGGTAATATGGATATCTCTTAATTAATTTTAGACTGTAAACAAATATAAACTTTATTTCTTTAATTATTCTAGGAGTTGTGCAAAACAAAACAAATATGTTCCATCATATAATAAGATTTGATATTTAGTGGTTTTATAGTTGGCGTCATGGTGAAATTACACAAAAGATTCAACATGTTGTTACATCAGGATTCATACATGTAGAAGCCTAAGCTCTTGTTTGGTTTCAAGACTGAGATTATGAAGTTTGGGTTGGGTTAATCGATATATCTGGATTAGTTACCTGTGTTCGGTCCTATTTCTGTTTGACAGTTCATCCTATTACAAGCACTGATTAGATTGGTTGGCCTCGTAATTTATATTTTTCAGTCTGACATATAAAATAAAATAATAAAAAAGACAGAGTCAATTTTGGACTGGAATTTGAAATCATGTTGAGAGCAGGACTGACTTAGTCTGAACTAGAAGATTACGGAATCCAAAATTGTCCCCGTCAGTCTAGTTTCTGCCAAGTAAAATAAGACTAGAACTGGATTGGGCTATAATCATGATTAGCGCCTACGTCAAATAAAAAGACAGCACATATTCCAAATTCTGAACCAAACCTCAACAAAATGTGACAAAAAATGATAGTTTCTGGCTTGTTTCAGCAACATATTGTGCTATCTATGGGCCTAGAGACCAGGCATTCATAGTTTTTGTGCATCGCCCATAGAAAAGCGGTAATTTTCTCCGACAGAATGACAATCACGGTCATCTTGTGTCATTAACGACGGCACCGCATCCGGCAACCAATACTCGTCTTCTACTTAATCTGACGCCATGCGACTTGGTCGGCGGTTGATTAGCCAAGACATTTTCTCGCCTAGACGGCTTTGTCTGCCTTACCCGGGCAAGTTTTCTCATGCTTCCAACTCTTCGTCCTTCCTCGAGCCCCTATCTCCTCTTCCTCCATGGTCTCCCTTGTAAGTGCCTTTTTCAACCACGTTTAATTTGCTCGTACGCCTGCCCCCAACCGTTGCTCGTCAGAATCTCAGAGGCACTACAGAATCGCGTACCCGTATTTACCTCTCCTCCATGTTCCAATAATACGCGGTAATCTGAGATCGCATTCTTGCGAGCGAGAGAGAGGGGGTAGACTATCGATAATAACAACAAATGAGGGTCATTTCCCTACGTTTTGAGAAGACACGTTTTGCAAGAAAAATGTGAACTAATAACATATTTATGCCCGCAATACGAACGTAGTTGGAAGGAAGAATATAAAACAATTAGCTAATGTAATGGGTAGCGTCAATATAGTGGTGAATTAAAGTATTTATCTACGGATAGGCATCCGGTCGGGTTACTCGTTTTAGTTTTTGCTTAGTCAAAATGTAAACCGAGCTGTAATTTTTAAAATGAGATCGTGTATACTTACGAAATGGAGAATGGGAGACAGTACGGTAATCTAAATGACGATCCTTTGAAACTTAGAAGCAAAATTTGATGCCATAATACATATTTTTCTGAAATAATAGGAGTGTCACATGCCCAATAGGATCGTTGCTCAACTTCATTCCACTTGGAATAATATAAGGAGTGACGTGATAATGGTCCCCATAAGAGTAAAATACATTCATCAAATAATCAAATTGACCTCCAAAGGACAATTTTGCCAAACAGCAAAACGTAGTCAAATTTTAAGGTTAAACTCTAAGCATGTAACACCAAGATATACATGTAAAATTTTAACAATAGGGCTACCTAATGGTGGATGTCTCTACCCTCTTTTCTCCATATAATGCATATGAAAAAGTAAACCTAGACCTACAACAATTAAGAGATAATGAATTTGAGTAAATATTACAACATAAACCAGGTGATAAGGATATGGATGTGTCCAATAAAAATATAAATAAGATTAAGGAATCAATGTAAAACTATATGTGCTTAATAATTGGGTTGAAATAACTCGGGAGATCGGTCTAAACTCGAGGGTCATCTTTATAATAAAACTTTGTCATATAGACTAAATTTGTTTTTCATATATTCTAGGAAAATTCAATGGGTTTTGAAGCAAAATATCTACATCAGTGACTTCTTTCAGACTAAGCAACTCTTGTAAAGGTATTTTGCCCTTCTATTGGGTGAGTAAGCATGGCCTTATCCCCTTATTGATGTATCACCTTTAACATTATCCCAACTCATATTATGAACTTGTGAAATTACCAAGTGGAAGATTGGCTCCTACATATTGTTGAATTTCTTCTTAACGCTTGTCTTCATTGAAATACATGTATATCTAACATATGTTATTTGAGAGAACCCTAGTGGAGGGAGTGGTGCCCATAAATCTCCCGGCTGTCTATGTAGATTGAGGATTTTCCTCCCAGTGCGCACTCGTATGGCATGTGTTACAACCCCAATTTTTGGGTTCATTTGATGAGAAATGGAATTTCTCATATTAAAGATATTTAAACAAATAATGATACAATTTGTTTTGAATAAATGGATTTCGTTTACAATAGTCTCGATGATTGTGTTGTGGGCTTTATATTGGCTATTGGGCCCAATAAAGGAAAAGACAAAAGAAACCCCATTATGGAGTAAATAAGAAGATAACAAGAAAATTCAATTAGTGAATGAATAATTGAATATTTGAGGGAAAAAATGTGGAAACCTCTAGAAGGAAAATCCAAAGAGGGATTTCGTGCCTCTTGGGTTCCTTGGGTACCAAGGAGTCCAAAGTTGCATAAAGAGTGCAATAAGAAAAGAAAAGATCAATTAAATATTTCTTTATTAAGAAAGAAATTGAAAATAATGGTAAAATGTGGAAAATAAGTAAAAAGAGGTACAATTGAGTTATACTTAGTGGATTTCGTATCCCAAGGATTCCTAACGATAAAAGGAATACCAATGAGGAAATAAAAGAAAAATAAGATAAATCCTCAAAAAGAGCTATTTTAATAAGAAATAAACAAGATAATGAGAAATAATAAAGAATAATGTAATTAGATGCATCTAGAAGGATAATGAGTATCCAATAAAAAGGATTTCGAAATAATAGAGTTATCCAAGGAGTCCCAATAAAGAGGAAAGAAAGAGAAAATACCAAAATTGCAAAATAAAAGGATAATGGGAATACATAATTAATGGATTATGTAATATGGATAAAAAGGAAGTATTTCCTACTTAAGGAGATATATAATTTTAAGACCAATGAATTAAAACCTAAGAGCAAGGATATTAAAAGAGATAATTCTCGAATTTCTTAATAACCAAAGCATATGGATAAATAAGGAAATAAGTAAGAGAAAGAAGATTACTTCTCATGGAAGTAATAGGTTTCCTTATGAGAGAGAACTTGATTCCTCTTGGATGAGCATCCTAGGGCATTGAGACCCTCCCCTATAAAAGGGGTAGACCCCCTGGATCGAGTTCCAGAGAATCCAAGCATCCTTCTCTCTCTCCCATCTTCTTCTTTACAATCAAACCCTAGGGTGGAGAAGTAGCACGTCTATGAAGGAACGTGGAACCAATGGACAATCTTTTTGGATGTTGGATGTCCCCACAACCTCAGAGAATGATGCGGCCATCGTCCCCATGCTCCTACACTCCCACACGACACCTCAAGCCAGCTGCAGCACGACCGCGGTTGCAGCTCTGCTGGGCGCGATCCCGGCTGACCGACTGTGTGCCAAAGGCCCCCTCACCTGTGAGAGGGCACGACGGAGGTAATGGAAGAGCCTCCTGGGCTGGAGGGGATCCGGAGTTGAGAGCCATAGCCGCACAAGGGGTGGCTAGGGCGACAGCAACACGCTGTCACAAGGTTGAAGATGAGGGAGCGGTCATTGGACCATTTTGCCCTCCGAAGTGCAAAGAAACGAGTAGCCGCGCTGGGGGTAATTGCGCAATTCGATTATAAACTCAAAGGTGGGCTGTGTTGCATGCATGAGGTGACATGGCGGCTTCTGGTTGGTCCAAAAAGGTAACTTTTGCAAAATTCATAAAGATTGGTAACTCCGATTAGGACATATAATATATGAATTTTGATCAGGAGAACGAGAGGAATACAATAAAAATGATATTAAAGGTTGATTCCATTCCTAATTACGAAAGTACAATAAGTTGATGAAAAATGCATTAAAGTTAATTTAAAAACCCTATTTGTGATTAAGGTTGAATCTAGTATGCTTAATGGGTTAATTGAAGTATTAATAACCTGTTGAATGATAATGTTAGATTCGAACCTGATCTAGATGAAATTTGCAGGATTTAGGGTTTTTACCCTATATGAGAATGATTAAGTATTTAGAAACCCTAATTTAGGGTAAAAGAGGATAAGATCATATATAATTTGAAAATTGTGAAATTACGTTGTTAAATGATGGTTCTAATCAATTTCGAGCATTAAAGTTCCTAATTATGGATAAAAACCCTAAATGCAGTAATTAGGGTTTTCTCATGAATAAAAGGTAGAATTATGGCAAATCGAGTTCATATGTGATTAAATCGTAATGAACTTTGAATTGATGATGGATGTGCATAATGATCTTATCATGGATTAAAATGATAAAAATAGTAGCTTTGATGTAAAAGAAGCTTAATGAAATTAATTAATGGTTAATGGTACCTTTAAATATGAAAATAGGATTATGTATTGTTAAGATAACCTTAATATTGAAGAATATATGAGATAATTAGGTTTTATGAGTAATGGTATACAATTAGGGTTTAATATGGTAAAAGATGAAGGGAAATCCTAATTGCAAAACAAAACCCTAAAATGGATACAGAAACCCTAGAAAGTGAATCCAAATCAATAAAGTAGATTCTTGATAAAGTGTGTAATAAACAGAGTACATATTCTTTTCAGGAATTATGTGATTGTTGAATTGCTTGCTTGGATTGCTTTCTTGGTTGGATTTGCTTAATGCTTGTGAAATCATCAAATTAGGTATGTGGTTACGCTTATGAGTAATTGCTTTAGTTTCACGGCGATTTCTGAACGTGTTTATCAGTTGCTTGAAATTAACTGTTGGATGCCTTTTATTTCATGCAACTATATAGAGTGATTATGACTATCACTATGAACATATATATATATAACTGGCTAGATCTGAGTCTACCTCTATGGCTTGTAAAGGCTAAAAAGGGGTAACCTAGAGTAATGTCTAGGTTATCGTGGGTTAGAAATTGGGCTACCAAGTGTAGTGCCATGAGACCCTTTAGCATGCCGTGAGTTAAGGAGTGGGGTACTTACGGGTAGTGCCATGTGACTCAACCCTAGAAACTAGTTCACCTATAGGTGGGATCATGAGGGGTTTAATGAGGAGCTACTATAGGGAAAGTAGTATCCGCAGCATAGAGGATAGGGAGTGCATGGATCGCACATTAATATTTAAAACGTAAAATTGTTTGTTAAATGGTAATTGGCTGCAATACATTGTTATCATAGTTGCTTGATTATTGTTTCCCCCACATACCAGCTTTGACTGACTGACGTTTTATTTGTCGACGTTTTAGGTACAAGCCAAAAAGGACAAACAGTAAATCGTCATATTGTGAAATACATGAAGTAAAATGCAAGGAGGATTAGTTAGAGTAGAATCCATAAGTGGATAGAAGGTTCGAGATCCAAGTTTTTGAAAAGGTATGCAAAAGTTTATTTTCTTACAACTTTTCAGTTTAGTCAGTTAAAATTTAATAATTGTTCTTGGTTAATTGTCAAACCTTTGATCTGGAAAATTATGGGTGCGGCTTCGACCTCTCGGTCTCCCTTAATTGGGGGTTACCGTAAGGTGGGGTCGTAACATTTGGTATCAGAGCATAGGTTCCTCACTTAACCATTAATAATTATTAAATTTTACAAACTCCATAGAGCCCAAGAGAGTTATTAGAGGATTATCCAAAAGACGGAGGTGTCTAGAAAAGGATCACGACTGGGGGTTGGCAATATTTTTCCTCCGCACCGCTAGTCAGAATACGAGGACTCCCAGATCCATGTGACTGACTGGCCAAAGTCTTAGGGTATGAATCGAAATAAGATACCTTTAGGACTTTTTCATCTTATTCATCCCTTCTCATCACAAATTCTGTTAAGGACCTTAAGGATTAGGGTTTTCCCTCTTCTCCTCACCCTCTTGAGGTATGGGTAGGGTTAATAAGGTCTAAGAAATCCTCCACCAAATTAATGAAAAGTATGTAAATAAGATGTCATGGATATAAGCTTAATATATTAAGTGCAAACTAAAGGATAGGTACATGCTTAGGTCGTATGACATAAGTTGTCATGCCCTTAGGAGAGACCTGAGGCTAGACCTTCTTGTCAGGAGGATAAGGAAAGAAAGTTAGTCTTGGAGATAAAGATCTCCATTACAAGTAGAGACCTGGCACATCCTCTGAGGATGATGTTAACCCTAACCCTAAGTGAAGGTTATAGAGAGAGATGGCATGACGAGTTAGACCAGGTGTTCGAATGGACATGCCTTGGATGATGTATGAGCCATGAGAGGTGAGATGACCTAGTATCTCTGGCAACCCAACCATGGGAAGGGTCGCGCATGTTAGAGTGAAGGATAGCTACTTCATTGATGAGGTTAGAGAAGAACCTATGGAAACCCCATGAGCTTATATGGGCCTAATAGGCACCCAGAATGTATATGTAGTGCGAACAACATGTTGAAACCCTGGCCGGGAGAGTTTGATGGATAGCTTATGTGATAAGCATAAGGGGCTATGGATAATCTTTAGCAAACATAAGCTGAGCATAGGCTCCACTCAGGTAGGGGCATGCTTATGAGCTTGATCCTTCATGAAGAGAGGACCTCTAATGGTGAGGTTGGATGTAGGGTTAGATCTAAAGAGAGAAGGAAACCCAGCAAGAAGGTTGGAAGCCTAAAACCCCGAGATATGAGGAACAGTGGATGATAGTGGTTGCCTCATGATCGATCCCTGGAAGTTGATGATATCTTGGTTGCCTTTAGAGGAACCAAACCCTAGAGAGAGAAGATGAAGCTTCTGTTACCTATGTGCCTACAGTATAGGTGTTTACCTTCTGAGGTAGGAAGAAGAGTTCCTTAGACCTAGAGAGGTTTAGTAACAGGTTGTGAGGCCTTGTACCTTGTTGGTTGTCCTTGAAGAGGACTCAACTCTGAGGTGTTGCTTGAGTAAAAGGATGACATGAAGGGCATGTCATGCCTTATACATGCTTGATTTGTGGTTAAGAGGTTGAGCATGTAGTTGGATACCCAAAAGTGAACCTAGGGTTCCTGGCCTAAGAGGGGAAGTGGTGTACCTAATGCTCATGATAAGAGTTGAGTTTCTATAGACGTGGACATGGTACTCCTCATGTTTAGAGGAAAGAGAAACCCCTTGTGTTTAAGGTATGTTTGATGAATCCCTCACAACTAAGTTGATGACACATGAAAGTATGATCTTGATCCAATATTGAGGATAAGAATAAGAGTGACCTGACATGGTTTAGTAGGTGGTCTTCTTGTGCCTTATTAGCTTGCTAGGGTTAAGCATGCTCATGTGGATGTAAACCCTAAACATAGGGATGTTTGTGACCTTTGTTATCGAGGTGAAGTTTTCCTCCCATCCTGGAGAGGGACCCTTTAGTAGAGTGTATACCAGTTTTGTTTGGTTTAAGTTAACCTAAAGAGGTCTCATAGGATCTTGAGAAGCTAAGTGAAAAGAACATGGTATGAGAATGAACCTGTAGACCCATAGATATCCATCTCTAAGTGCATGAGGATGTGTTACCATGGAAGTAACCGGTATGGGGCTTGGCCAAGGTAGGCAGGTCACCCTGACCCCTATGAGAGGATGAAAGACAGTCCTCAAAAATGTAGAAAGAGAGATGATGAAGGCTTGGGTAAGGTTCTAGGTTGGACATGTACTATGCTAGAATCCTTAGTCTATCCTAGGGTCAGGTAGGGATAAGACCGATGGAAGTAGGGGTTGCCTAATTCCCTAGTTGCACATGACCATAGGGTCGCGAGGTAACAACTATCATTGTCTGAGGGCCATGGGTTAGGAGATTGATCACCTTCATGAACTCATGGGACCCAAAGGGCTGATGAGTAGGGCACTCTCTGAATGCATAAGGGAAGAGGGATGACCCCAAAAGTGTCGGCACCCTATAGACCTAGAGGAAATGGCCAAGGATTGTGTGGTGACCCAAGTAGGTTCGAGACCAGTTTCCATGGAAGTAACTCTGATATCAAGATGATTGTAATATAGAGGTATAAACGACACGTTTCAACTTAGATTTAAAGGTGTACGGGCAAGGTGGGATGTACCATCTCTACTCTTGGAACAGGAAGAACTCTGTATTTGGACTGCAGCCAAATGCTTATTTCCTCTTATTATGGGAGTGAGAGATAGGACAGTACGCATGCCATACACCAAGGATAAAGATGATGTGGGTTGGAACGTTGCCACAAGATATGAGGATAGAGAGGATAACATACCCTGGTAAAGTGAATGATCCATAGATGGTTTGAAAACACTAAAAGGAATGAGGTAGTCACCTCATAAGGATGTTTTGAGATATGAGTCATACAAGGTTGAGTTGATCACCAAGAAGATGAGCTCGAAAGTGTTCTAAAAAAGATAGACTTAGAGTTCGAGTTTGAGATGATAAGTGAAATACATGGAAGTGTATGTCTTCATTGTTACCTTATACCTAAGGATGTGAAGTGGTAATGGACGCCCTGGTTGAGATATATCTTCCTAGTTTGTCTAGAAGAGGTTGTTAAACTAACCCTAAGTTTGGAAAAGAAGATATGTTTGGCTAACACTCTGATGTTACGAGATCAGTTAATGGTCGTTTGGTTAGCCAGTCTAGTCCTTGATGCAATGAAAGGATGGTAGTAGAACCTCACATACATTTATTTGGATAGGAAGGTAATGAAACCCTGATGAGAGTGGTTTAGGGTTTCGAGGAATCGATCTTGAGGAATCATGACATATAGGAAATCACGATTTTAAGATCACCATACACCATAGTACTACTTAGATAATGGGTGGTAGCAGTACTGTGGATGTTGGAGATGAGGCTGCATGTGGTATGTTGCCATGCATGATAGAAGGTGAAGGATGAACATCAGTGTCCCATTGCATTGATATAGAGGATAAAGAGTTCTCGAGTGGGAATGGGAGTTCATCACTATGGATGTGGTGATAAGTCTCCCCTAGACCAAGGAAGGTCAAGATGCAATGTGGGTTATGGTAGATCGCATTACCTAGATGATATAAGAAAGAAAGAGTTCTGTCAAGGGATAGATTTGGTTGAACTACCCATGAGAGAGATGGTTCAGTTACACCATGATGCGAGTTCAAAGGTTCTTGAGTTTGACCTAAAGGTTCCCTTCCAAAAGGTGGAAGTAGGTACATGAAGAACTCAATGTTAGTACAGCTTATCACCCCTAACTAGTGGTTAGTATGATCCAGACTAAAGGGTCTGATGAGGGAATATGCGCTCGTTCAGGGTGATGGCTAGGGACAGTTATTGTCCTAGGAAAGATGTAATGAAGACCACCATAGCCAGTATCGGGATTTAAAGAAGATATGTAAGGGAGGTTGTGTCGGTCACCACTTCAGTAAGGTAATTTTGGTGAAAGTACCATGTGATGGCTAGAAAAGGACCACAGTGCATGTAGATGAAGTCGCTTTGATCGTGCAATGGCTAAAAGGAGCCTAGAGACGATGAGAGTCCTGAGCAGATGCAAAGTAGACTGACATGTAATTCACTGTGGGAGAATATGTGACATGAAAATCCGATCCCTCTAAGTTATAGCTAAGAGAGTTGAGTCCCCGATGCATGGGTCCTTTTGACATGGTTTGGTGGAGAAGGTTACTTTTGACCTTACCCCTCAGGATAAAGCAATGTGTGATGAGTTCCATGTGTCCAATTTAGAGCACTATGTGAGGTACCCTGACCATGTGCTAAGCAATGAACCTAGTGAGACCCAAGGGAGGCTGAAATGGCCCGGGTCACCTGTAACATCCCTAACCTGGGTTATACTTAATGTGGCAACACATCCCACTATCACACAGAGAATGAGGTGTTACGCTAAAATGTACGGAAATCACCATAACCACAGATTACCAAAAATAAGGGTTAATTAAAACCCATTGCGAAAAGCAGGTAAACTAAGAAAACTATTACATTTAAGTCCACATCCTGTGAGGAAACTGGTTATATAAACATTTACAAGCCTTGATATGTGTCCACAGCTTAGAGCAACAACTGTCTTGTCATCACATGAGTTCATCACCTATTTATATGTACATAAAGGCCCACATCCGGCCAACAACAGGATAAAAAAAGGATCAATAGTTATACATCGTGAAACAACGTCAAAACGCTCCAAGGACCTGAGAGTACATGGATGACTCTAGAATCTACTCCAAAACATCCAAAACAGCAGCATATCCATCGCTTACCTTCTACTGCTCGTCTTGTTGCTCGGCCGCAACTCCGCGACCACCACCGCGCCTAGCTCGACCACCTAAAAAGGGTGTAAACCAGCGGGGTGAGACACACAGTCCCAGTGAGAAACATAACTCCCCGCCGAAACTACCAAAACCTTAGAAAGATAAAGCAACAACGGAAGATAACTGATAAGAAGTATAACAAGAGCAATTATAAGGAAAAGTTGTTCATACTAACAAGCTTACCAGATGTATAGAAGATGTATACTCAAGTATTTCTTTATGGAACATGATTAACAAGATGTGATCCATAATATCTTACCACATATCACAAGGAAAGTATAAGTAATTGCAGGTATATCAAGATTAACTACACAAGCAAGGCCTCAATCAATGTTTCGTGTTTTGCCTTAAGCAGTAAATACTATACGGCTAGATTACGTATTATTATGCCCTGAGGAAGTGAGCCATACCGCTCAAATCCAACCTTCGGTTGCGAAACCCAAGCCGGTGCCATACAAGGTCAATGGAAGAGCCAGACTCGACGACCTCTCCACCTCATGGTCAGTGCACGAGTACAACACAAGCAGGACCGCAGTCTCTTGCTTAAGTGGCCTCAGCCATAGGGTCAGCTCCCGCATGCTACCCTCTGCCTAGCCCGCCTTGGTACAGGTCCCGACGCTAGTATATCTGAGCCACGGGCCTGTTCACCGTGCTCTGAGCCATGAACGCATTCATGCTCTATCACTCTGAGCCATGAGCCTGTTCACCATGCTCTAGATACATACATAAATCCAAGTCTGCAACCGTAGTTGCACTTGATTCCCTCTTTATTTAAGGCTAGGAGAAACCACACATATTCAATAATATACGCTTCCAGGTTAACACGCAGGAGAACCTGTTTCACCATCACCAACTACTGACGATGATGGATCTATGGCCAGGGAAAACTACGTACATATTTTGTTCCACTATGATTAGTTAGTGCATTTTAAGTGGATTGCAAGATTCAACCAAGTTGTATAACATGAAAACTATAACAAGAATAAACAACATGAGACTTAATATATGCTTCTATTGTAATCAACATCATCATGATCCATCACAAGGATTCAACCTTATATGTTACCACTTGGCCTCTTGCCAATCATCTAGATCCATCTCAAGGATCATCACATTGTCATGGGATCTCAATCCCTCATCACCTAATGCCACTGCCTCTCAAGGCTTACATCATCAACATGGGATAGCAATCCCAAGCACTTTAGTCAAACATATCATACATATTATCTCATTATCAAGAGTAATTATTCAAGCAGTGTTATTCAATTACATATACCTCATAGCCCTTGACCTGGCTATGCAACTGCATGGAACACCTGCATGGTTAGTATGCACAATCATCATAGAAAGATCATATTATCAACATAGGGTGACCTTGATGTTCTATCAATCATGCCTCAACTTGTGACCATAGACATTGATCATATTATCAAGCAAAGCATCTTACATGCTTACCATTCCTTAGCATTATACATAACGTCAAGATGATCACATACATATGTAAAGTCATGTTAAGATACATAGATAAACTCTACCATAACGATTATCATCAAGCATATCAAGGGTCACCATCATGACTAAACGTGATGGCAAGAACAACATTTAACATATCGTTTCCCATAAGGAACAAGACCCTCACTAAAAGCACCCACTACCCTCACCACAAGTGATGGGTAGGGCACCCTCATCTATCAAACAACCCATAACGGTCAGCACATATCGGCCAGGCACACCGGTGCCTATCGGCCAGCACAAGGGTCCACCATGCAACACTGCGTCAGGCATATCGTGCACTCACCAGTGCCGTGCACTGTGGTATCGTGCAACGCTGTGTCAGGCATATCGTGCAACAGGGTGTCGTGCTTCATGGCAATGGCCACAAGGCTACCCCCTTAGGTCAGGTGTATCGGGCAACAAGGTGTTGTGCAATGCCCAACCAGTGTCGTGTTGTTGGCCGACACACATAAAGCTAAGGCCAAGGGTGATGCTCGTAACAGAATTGGCCAGAAACGTCCATACCTTAAAGCACAACGACACCAAGCTACATCTAAGTCATGTGTGTCGGGCAGGGCACTCCACAAGAGGCAACGCCTAAGGGTGCAACTAAATCATCCAACATGGAACCTGTCGTCCAGCCAACCTATCCATGGCCTATTGGCCGTCACAAACAAGGACTGGTAGTGTGACGCCCGTCACAAGGTCAGGGACCAAGAGTATCGTCCATCACAGCCACCCCAACATGTCGTCCCAGGCTAGACCAAGGAAAAGATATCGGGCAACACCACCGACAACACCTTATCGGGCAAGATGCACCCCGATAGGGTCACCGCCAACTTCAAGCTCTAGGGCACCAAAACCCTAATGGGTCAAGAAGATGACTCACCTCTCAAGACTATCAAGAGAGAGGGGAATTGCCAAGCTTCATATCACCAATCGGGAAACACAAGGAACAACCCTAAACGAGGTCCACAACTACCACCAAGCTCACCCTTCAAGTCCATGGTGAGAGGAGGGTGTTGCTCAAGCTACTAGAATACAAGCTCACCTCTCAACTTAAACGAGAGAGGAGTGTTGCTCATGATACTAGAACTCAAGCTCACTCCTCAAGAACTAGGAGAGAAAGGAGTATTTCTCACCAAGAAACCCTAGAACACATGGTTCAGTCAACAAGAACAACTTAAGCAAGGAACTAACTAGCAACTCATATAGCTGACATGAACATAGCAACATATAAGAACATAGAAAGAAGGTAAAGTAGTTAGGGTTAGGAGTTATGTAACCCGCCTTAAGCAAGCTCCAAGCTCCTAGCTCCTAGCTCCAAGCTCCAAGCACCACCACGAGAAGGAGAGCAAGGCACTCTAGGGTTCGGCCACCACTAGAGGAAGAAGATGACTCCAAGAAGGATCGGCCACCAAGCTAGCTCCTCCAAGGGTATCGGCCACCAAGCTTGCAAGAGAAGAGAGTGTGTCGTGCACCAAGGAGAGGAAGACTAAGGACCTAAAGGGATCCTTAGCAAGGGAAAGGAAACACATATATAGAAGGGAATGGAGGAGAAACCAAGGTAGAGAAAATCAAGGTGTCGCCCACCTAGGGACACTTGTCCATGGGCAATGCCACCACTCTAACATGCCCTAAACATATGTCCACGACCATTTCCACATGCAAACACCAAGCACCAAGTGTCCACTAGTGGTGACACAAACAAGGTCAAAGAAGTTCAAAGATCCATGGGCGACACACCTGGACGACACACCACCATCATGGGAAACACAACCCTGGGCGACACAGCCTCCTCTTGCCCGACACAAGGTTCAACCAAGCAAGGGCAAGGCACCACAAGGCCCAACAAGCTCAACCAAGCCCAAAGGAACTCAAGCAACGGGCCCAAACCATACTCTCAACACAAGAGGAAGCAAAGAGAGGGAGGAACACCACATAAGGTGACAAAATTGCCCACAAACCCTAGACTTGGGTTAATTGCAAGTAGCCCCTTCAACTCTCAACAAAGCACCAACAAACCCTAATCACCACTAAAGGTGATTAACAAGCATCAAAGCACCAAGGTTAAGCAAAGCAAACAGGGTAAACCCTAAATGGAGGTCAGGGTCCTTACAAACTAACCCCCTACAAAGGGATTTCATCCCCAAAATCTGAAGAGAAAAGTGAGGGATACTTCCTCCTCATCTCTTCCTCAAGCTCCCACATGGCTTCCTCAATGCCATGATGATGCCAAAGAACCTTCACAAGAACCAGGTCCTTCCTCTTCAGCTTCTTAACCCTTCTATCAAGGATCATCACTGGACCTTCCTCGTAGGTCACATCTTCATCAAGCTCAAATTCGTCTAGCTGTATCACTATTCCTGAATCCAGATGGCTTTTCTTCAGCATACTGACATGGAACACCGGATGTAACTTGTGCAACTCTGGCGGCAACTCTAACTCGTATTCTACCTTGCCAACATGTGCTATGACCGGGTATGGCCCCATATACCTGGGTGCTAGCTTACCCTTCTGGCCAAACCTTAGCACACATTTCCACGACGAGACTTTAAGATACACTTTGTCTCCTACATGGAACTCCAAAGGTCGTCGGCGATTGTCTACGTAAGACTTCTGCCTGTCCTGTACCGCTTTCAACTGTTGCTGTATCACCTTAATCTTTTCTATCATCTGCTGTACTAACTCCAGACCCAAAAGCTAATATTCACCAGACTCATACCAGCACAAAGGAGATATGCACTTCCTTCCATACAAGGCCTCATAGGGAGCCATATCAATGCTCCTCTGATAACTGTTGTTGTAGGCAAACTCTATCAGACTGAGATGTACATCCCAACCGCCTAGGAGCTGCAAGACACAAGCTCGAAGGAGATCCTCCAGAATATGAATTGTCCTCTCAGACTGTGCATCTGTCTATGGGTGAAAGGTGGTACTGAACCTCAACTGCGTTCCCAACACTTTGTGCAACTGTTTCCAGAAACGACTCGTGAACTGAGGACCTTTGTCAGAAACTATCATCGCTGGAACACCGTGCAAACGCACTATCTCATCCACATATACTCGAGCGAGCTTCTCGGCTGTATATGTCATCTTCACAGGTATGAAATGGGCAGACTTCGTCAATCTTTCTACTATAACCCAAATGGAATCATGATTCCTAGTTGTCCTGGGTAGACCAACTACAAAATCCATGTTTATATGATCCCATTTCCACTACGGTATTGGCAAGGGTTGCAACGTACCTGCCAGCTTCTGATGTTCAGCCTTGACTTGATGACATACCGTACACTTAGCCACGAACTTGGCTACATCTCTCTTCAAACCAGGCCACCAGTACAAGTCCTTCAGACTATGATACATCTTGGTGACACCTGGATGCATAGCATACATTGACATGTGTGCTTCCTCGAGCATTAACTTCCTCAGATCATCAGCATCGGGGACCACCATTCTATCGCGATATCAAACTAGCCCATCCTCGAACTCATGGAACCCATCACGTTTTTCGCTGTCGAACTCTGATCTGGTCAACTGTACCGTATCTTCTGTCTGCTGTGCATCCTTGATCTGTTGTCTCAGCGTAGGCTTGACTTGCATATGTGTTAAGAGTCCAGTAACAAGGAGACTTCCATCTGCACATTCATCTGCCACAAGGAAACAAACATATCTCGTCTATGGAATACCATGGAACTCAACTGTGCCTTCTTTGAAGAGAAAGAAGAAGACTTTCGGCTAAGCGCATCAGCCACCACATTCGCCTTACCAAGATGATACTCGATGGTGCAATCGTAATCATTGATTAACTCCATCCATCGACACTGTCGCATGTTTAACTCATGTTGTGAAAAGATGTACTTCAGATTCTTATGATCCGTAAAGATTTGACACACTTCCCCATAAAGATAGTGTCTATAAACCTTTAACACATGACTACCGCTGCTAACTCCAAATCATGAGTCAGATAGTTCTCCTCATGTTTCTTAAGCTGTCGTGAAGCAAAAGAAACCACATGATCTTCCTGCATTAGCACACAACCTAAATCTTTCTTGGAAGCATCGTAGAAAACAACATAGCCCTTTCCAGGCTCTGGCAGGATTAACACTGGAGCACTGGTCAGCTTCTCCTTCAAACTTTGAAAAGCTTGCTGGCAATGATCATTCCAGACAAAAGGTACATCCTTCCTAGTCAACTTTGTCATTGGCAACTCAATCGCACTGAAGTCCTTGATAAACCTCCGGTAGTATCCTGCTAAACCCAGAAAACTACAAACTTCTGTCAGCGTCTTCGGCTGTTCTCATTCTGCAATGGACTCCACCTTCTTTGGGTCTACTTTGACTCCTTCTGCAGATATCACATGACCCAAGAAAGTTACTTCTTCTAACCATAACTCACACTTACTGAACTTGGCATATAGCTGATGTAGGCGAAGAAGAGTCAACGCTCATCGAAGATGTTGCTCATGCTCTTGCCTGTCCCGACTGTAGATCAAGATGTCATCTATAAAGACTACAACAAACTAATCTAGGAACGGATAGAACACTCTGTTCATCAAGTCCATGAAAGCAGCAAGTGCATTGGTTAGCCCAAACGGCATAACCACAAACTCAAAGTAACCATACCTCATCCTAAAAGCTGACTTTGGTATGTCATCCGTCTTAATCCTCAACTGATGATATCCGGACCGTAGGTCGATATTCAAAAACACTATAGCACCACACAACTGATCGAACAGATCATCTATCCTCAACAACGGGTACTTGTTCTTGATCGTAACCTTATTCAACTGCCGGTAATCTATACACAACCTCATCGATCCGTCCTTCTTCTTGATGAACAACACTGGAGCACCCCAAGGTGACGTACTTGGTCGGATGAAACCTTTGTCCAACAACTCTTGCAATTGCTTATTAAGCTCTACCAAGCCATCCTATATGGTGTCTGTGCAACTGGTTGTGTTCCTGGAACCAGATTGATCTCAAAATCAATCTCTCGGGGTGGAGGAACACCAGGGAACTCATCGGGAAACACATCGGCAAACTCTCAGAAAACTGTCACCTCTTCAAGGCTAGGACCCTTCGCCTTGGTATCCACAACGGTATCCACAACGTGAGCTAAGAACGCCTCACATCCTTGTCGTAACAACTTATCTGCCACCATAGCGGATACTAGACACGTCGGGAGAATCTTCCTATCTCCTTGGAAGATCCACTTCTCTCCATCAACATCAAACACATCTTTCTTGGAACCACAGTCCAAAACAACCTTATACTTCTCTAAGGTATCCATCCCAAGGATAACATCGAAACCATGCATATTAAGTGGTATAAGATCCACTTGTATGCTGTGTCCCGAGAAAGATAAGACACAAGATGGACACTCTTCTCGAAGTATCGAGGAACCAACAAGAGGGGTTTCTAACAACAAACTATCTTTCTTATAGCTAACAGGTAAACGACAGTTCTCAAGCATACTATAGGCGATAAAAGAGTGTGTAGCACCCGGGTCAACCAGAACAGATATAAAGCAAGATGAAAACATATCAGAATGAAAAAACTCCATCTGACCTGTCACCACTCGCGGGTTGACTATCACCTCCAGCTGACTCATAACATAGAATCGAGTCGTTGCTTGCTGTCCACGTCCTCTGCTTACTTGAGCAGATGATCCCGCTTGCGATGCTTGCCCACGTCCTCGCACTCTGCTACCACTGAGCTGCTGTCTATCTGACCTTTGTTGATTTTGCCTCGGCTGCTGTGTCACTTTGACATCTCCACTCGGGCAATTGAACCTGTAATGCCCGATCTGCCCACACCGATGGCATGCCCTATTGTCAAACCGTGGTCGAGATGGCCCTGTCACTGCCACAGAAGTTGTACTATGTGCCCTTGATGGTGAAGAAACATAACCTCTTCCCTTACTCGGAGAGCACTGCGACGGTGCACTGGAACCTCTCATCACTGACGGTGCTGAAAACCTGGGCTTCTTGAAGCCACCAAACCTCTGTCCCTGGAACTGAGAAGGCCTCTTCTTAGACATGGATTCTCTTTTCTCCCTGACTGATCGTTCGATCCTCCAGAAAGATTCCACAAATGTAGCAAACCGCTCTCTGCTCTCCAACGCAGATACATGTGTTGTCAGCTCAGACCTCAGGCCTTTCTCGAAATGTCTAATCCGCTCCTCATCTGTCGCCGCCATGTGAGGACAAAACCTCAACAGATCCATGAACTTGGCCTCGTACTCGGTGATGTTCATCATTCCTTATCGCATGCTCTCAAACTGACTAATATTCTCATCCAGATACATCTTCGGGAAGTATCTGCTAACGAACTCGCGCCGAAAAACCTCCCAATAGATCACCTCACCAGGTCACTTCTCCTCCTCGATGGTCCACCAGTGACCAGCACTACCCTTCAGAAGGTAGACAGCGTGCTTTACTTTGTCTGCTTTGGGGATGTCGAGGATCCGGAAAGCCTTCTCAAGACTTGTCAGCCACAGGTCTGCATCTGCTGGATCAACCGTTCCAGCATAATCTGAAGCTCCGACTCGGTGAAGCCGCTCAAAGGTCTTCCCAATACCCGATGTTTCACCATGGGGAGCCTGTACTCTCGGCGGAGGCACTAGCAATCTCTCTACCATGAGATTCATCGTAGCCATTATCTGCCCCATCAGCTGTTGATAAGCAAGATGTTCGAGAATGACTGGGTCAGGTTGGGGGACCTCAGGCACCCGATCTTCATGTGCCTGTCCTATAGCTCCATCAACTGATGCAACATCGTTGTGCTCAGTAGCATGTTCTTCATGGTTTCCAGACATCTTGGCTTTTCTTCCGCTGAGGGCAGAAGATGATTGTGAGAAAATCTGGAAAACTCACAAGAACAGACACAACCTAGTCCTAAATCCCTGTAGACTCAACGAACCTAGGGCTCTGATACCAAAACTTGTGGCAACACATCCCACTATCACACAGACAACGAGGTATTACACAAAAACGTGTGGAAATCACCATAACCACAATTACCAAAAACACGGGTTAATTAAAACCGATTGCAAAAAGCAGGTAAACTAAGAAAACTATTACATTTAAGTCCACATCCTGCGAGGAAACATGTTATATAAACATTTACAAGCCTTGATATGTGTCCACAGCTTAGAGCAACAACTGTCTTGTCATCACATGAGTTCATCACCTGTTTATATGTACATAAAGGCCCACATTCAGCCAGTAGTAGGATAAATAAAGGATCAATAGTTATACATCGTGAAACAACGTCAAAACGCTCCAAGGACCTGAGAGTACAGGGATGACTCTAGACTCTACTCCAAAACATCCAAAACAGCAGCATATCCACCACTTGCCTTCTATTGCTCGTCTTGTTGCTCGGCCGCAACTCCGCGGCCACCACCACGCCTAGCTCAACCATCTAAAAAGGGTGTAAATAGTCCCAACGAGAAACATAACTCCCCTCCGAAACTACCAAACCTCAGAAAGATAAAGCAACAACGGCAGATAACTGATAAGAAGTATAACAAGAGCAGTTATAAGGAAAAACTGTTCATACTAGCAAGCTTACCAAATGTATAGAAGATGTATACTCAAGTATTTCTTTATGGAACATGATTAACAAGATGTGATCCATAAAATCTTACCACATATCACAAGGAAAGTATAAGTAACTGTAGGTATATCAAGATTAACTACACAAGAAAAGCCTCAATCAATGTTTCGTGTTTTGCCTTAAGAAGTAAATACTATACGGATGGATTACATATTATTATGCCCTGAGGAAGTGAGCCGTACCGCTCAAATCCAACATTCGATTGCGAAACCCAAGCCGGTGCCATACAAGGTCAATGGAAGAGCCGGACTCGACGACCTCTCCGCCTCGTGGTCAGTGCACGAATACAACACAAGCATGACCACAATCTCTTGCTTAAGTGGCCTTAGCCACAGGGTCAACTCCCGCAGGCTACCCTCTGCTTAGCCCACCTTGGTACAGGTCCCGACGCTAGTATATCTGAGCCACGGGCCTGTTCACTGTGCTCTGAGCCATGAACGCATTCATGCTCTATCACTCTGAGCCATGGGCCTGTTCACCATGCTCTAGATATATACATATATCCGAGTCTACAACCGTAGCTGCACTCGATTCCCTCTCTATTTAAGGCTAGGAGAAACCACACATATTCAACAATATACGCTTCCAAGTTAACCCGCAGGAGAACCTGTTTCACCATCACCATCTACTGACGATGATGGATCTATGGCCAGGGAAAACTACATATTTTGTTCCACTGTGATTAGTTAGTGTATTTTAAGTGGATTGCAAGATTCAACCAAGTTGTATAACATGCAAACTATAACAAGAATAAACAACATGAGACTTAATATATGCTTTTATTGTAATCAACATCATCCTGATCCATCACAAGGATTCAACCTTACATGTTACGACTTGGCCTCTTGCTAATCATCTAGATCCATCTAAGGATCATCACATTGTCATGGAATCTCAATCCTTCATCACCTAATGCCACTTCCTCTCAAGGCTTACATCATCAACATGGGATAGCAATCCCAAGCACTTTAGTCAAACATATCATACATATTATCTCATTATCAAGAGTAATTATTCAAGAAGTGTTATTCAATTACATATACCTCATAGCCCTTGAACTGGCTATGCAACTGCATGGAACACCTGCATGGTTAGTATGCACAATCATCATAGAAAGATCATATTATTAACATAGGGTGACCTTGATGTTCTATCAATCATGCCTCAACTTGTGACCATAGACATTGATCATATTATCAAGCAAAGCATCTTACATGCTTACCATTCCTTAGCGTTATACATAACGTCAAGATGATCACATACATATGTAAAGTCATGTTAAGATACATAGATAAACTCTACCATAACGATTATCATCAAGCATATCAAGGGTCACCATCATGACTAAACGTGATGGCAAGAACAAGATTTAACATATTGTTTCCCATAAGGAATAGGACCCTCACTAAAAGCACCCACTACCCTCACCACAGGTGATATCGGGCAGGGCACCCTCATCTATCGTCCAACCCATAACGGTCAGCACATATCGGCTAGGCACACCGGTGCCTATCAGCCAGAGACAAGGGTGCACCATACAACGCTGCGTCAGGCATATCGTGCACTCACTAGTGTCGTGCACTATGGTATCGTGCAACGTTGTGTCAGGAACATCGTGCAACGGGGTGTCGTGCTTCATGGCAATGGCCACAAGGCTACCCCCGTAGGTCAGGTGTATCGGGCAACAAGGTGTCGTGCAACGCCCAACTCGTGTCATGTTGTTGGCTGACACACACAGAGCTAAGGCCAAGGGTGACTCTCATAACAGAACTGGCCAACAACGCCCATACCTTAAAGCACAATGACACCAAGCTACATCTAAGTCATGCGTGTCGGGCAGGGCACTCCACAAGAGGCAATGCCTAAGGGTGCAACTCAAGCAGTCAGCAGGGAACCTGTCGTTCAGCCAACCTATCCATGGCCTATCGGCCGTCACAAACAAGGACTGGTAGTGTGACACCCGTCACAAGGTCAGGGACCAAGGGTATCATCCATCACAGCCACCCCAACATGTCATCCCAGGTTAGACTAAGGAAAAGATATCGGGCAACACCACCAACAACACCTTATCGGGCAAGATGCACCCCAACAGGGTCACCACCAACCTCAACCTCAAGGGCACCAAAACCCTAATGGGTCAAGAAGATGACTCACCTCTCAACTATCAAGAGAGAGGGGTATTGCCAAGCTTCATATCACCAATAGGGAAACACAAGGAACAACCCTAAACGAGGTCCACAACTACCACCAAGCTCACTCTTCAAGTCCATGGTGAGAGGAGGGTGTTGCTCAAGCTACTAGAACACAAGCTCACCTCTCAACTTAAACGAGAGAGGAGTGTTGCTCATGATACTAGAACTCAAGCTCACTCCTCAAGACCTAGGAGAGAAAGGAGTATTGCTCACCAAGAAACCCTAGAACACATGGTTCAGACAACAAGAACAACTTAAGCAAGGAACTAACTAGCAACTCATATAGCTGACATGATCATGGCAACATATAAGAACATAGAAAGAAGGTAAAGTAGTTAGGGTTAGGAGTTATGTAACCCGCCTTAAGCAAGCTCCAAGCTCCTAGCTCCAAGCTCCAAGAACCACCACGAGAAGGAGAGAAAGGCACTCTAGGGTTTGGACACTACTAGAGGAAGAAGAAGACTCCAAGAAGGATCGACCACCAAGCTAGCTCCTCCAAGGGTATCGACCACCAAGCTTGCAAGAGAAGAGAATGTGTCGTGCACCAAGGAGAGGAAGACTAAGGAACTAAAGGGATCCTTAGCAAGGGAAAGGAAACACATATATAGAAGGGAATGGAGGAGAAACCAAGGTAGAGCAAAGCAAGGTGTCGCCCACCTAGGGACACTTGTCCATGTGCAATGCCACCACTCTAACATGCCCTAAACATATGTCCACGGCCATTTCCACATGCAAGCACCAAGCACCAAGTGTCCACTAGTGGTGACACAAACAAGGTCAAAGAAGGTCAAAGATCCATGGGCGACACACCTGGACGAAACACCACCATCATGGGCGACACAACCCTGGGTGACACAACCTCCTCTTGCCCGACACAAGGTTCAACCAAGCAAGGGCAAGGCACCACAAGGCCCAACAAGCTCAACCGAGCCCAAAGGAACTCAAGCAACGGGCCCAAACCATCCTCTCAACACAAGAGGAAGCAAAGAGAGGGAGGAACACCACACAAGGTGACAAACTTGCCCACAAACCCTAGACTTGGGTTAATTGCAAGTAGACCCTCCAACTCTCAACAAAGCACCAACAAACCCTAATCACCACTAAAGGTGATTAACAAGCATCAAAGCACCAAGGTTAAGCAAAGCAAACAGGGTAAACCCTAAACGGAGGTCAGGGTCCTTACACTTAACCCCAGGTGTTTTGATTAAGAAAGATGATTATATGCTTAATATTATCCTGTGAAAAGTAATTAGGGCTCTTGAGAAACTTATGTTTCAATTTTGGTCCTGTTTAAAAAATGTTAAAGCAATGTTTGCTTATTTTGGACTAAAGTGCAAATTACCCAAGTTGAGGGGTTAAATTGCAAATGTTGCATGATAAGATGTTTCTCATGTGTTGAAGCATCATGAGAATGAAGATTATGCAAAGGTATGGCTTGTGGTAGCCTGAGTACCAAGGAAGAGCTGATAAAGCAACATTTATGCATTAAAAACTAGTTTTGGTGTAAAGTGCAATTTACCCAAAACCTAGGGTTCAATATGAAAATTATCACTTCAATAAGGTCCCGAATGTTTAGTTGCACCATGTAGAGCAGATAAAATGAGAGGGGCGCCTCATTTGAATTATGTTGGAGGAGAGAGAATCTTGATATTAAAATAATCAAGATTTAATCCTAATTGAAACCCTAATTCGATTTAGGGCAAAAATAAATGTATTAATTAAAGGGACTTCAACCAAAATTAAAATGGTTGGATTCATATGTGCGTGGACATCCTTTAGCCTTGCAAGGACCACGAAAATATCCAAGGGAATGGATAACTCACTCACAATTTTATAAGAAAAAGAAATATCCACTCACATATGGATATTAATATTATATGATTTAAGGTGCTTAATTTGCTTTTCTTTAATTCATGGATAATTGATAGGAATAATAGGAAAACAAGATGGATTCGTGGCCAAGGAGTTGAGGGGGAAGAGGCGGCACCATTTTTGGGATTAAATGAATTTTTATAAGGCACTTTCTCTCTCCTTGAATTTCTTATAAATAGACCCTTTACAAGCCAAATGAAAGGATTTTTCGTTTGCACTTCTTCTCCTTGCTTGGAAACCGACCAAGGGAGATAGGGAGGACCTTGAGGACGACCCCCAACCTGTTGGTAAGGTTCTTGATCCATTTCACCTTGATTCCACGGTGGAAATCGAAAATAAATTATGGATTTCTTCTTATTTCGATCTCCTCTTCAACCCTAGCCAATCTTTTCAACCAAAAGCTTGAGGACGAGCCTAGGGGGAGTTGCAAGAGCTTAATCCACCATTGTTTCCGTGAGCTTTGAGCTTTGGAGCCCAATTGGTGGCCGGTTTTATAACTTGAAACCCTAACTTTGTTATTGCATTCAATTCCCCATTAAATAATGATCATTTCTCTAGTTACAATTAATGATTTGGTTGATTGATGCAATTTCCATGGAAATCACAGCAGGTTTCGTGGGTCTAGAGCTTGATGATGATGACATCATCATAAGAACACACCTCTCCAAATATCTAGACCAAACGGTTTCAATCAAATGTCCAAACGGTTTGTGTTTTGGGAGCAAACGGTTTCAAACCGTTTAGTAGCAAACGGTTTCACCAAACCGCATGAGACCAAATGGTTTCAGACCATTTGGTGATGTTGACTAGGGTTGACTGTTTGGGGACTTGTTCATAATGATCTAGGTTAATGACCCATCAATTATTATTGATTAACTCCAATCGGTTCATGAGTTGAAGGTCCATCAATCACCTAAACCCTAATCGGGATGAGTGCTGATTTCATAAGTGATTGAGTTTGAAACTTGGGTGGATTGACCCAAACGGTTTCAAAACCGTTTGGGGATCACCCAAACGGTCTCAAGACCGTTTGGGGGTCACCCAAGACCGTTTGGAGGTCTAGGGTTGGATATGTTTAAGTGTTTGAAGATCCAAAGATATGGTATTAACCCCAATCGGCTAAGTGCTGAATTTGCAATGGAATGGGTTTATGTTTTGGGTTGATTGACCCAAACAGTCTCAAGACCGTTTGGGGGTCACCCAATACCGTTTGGAGGTCTAGGGTTGAGTATGGTCAAGTGTTTGAAGATCCAAAGATATGGTATGAACCCTAATCGACTAAGTGCTGATTTTGCAAGTGATTGAGATGATGTTTTGGGTTGATTGACCCAAACGGTTTCAAAACCGTTTGGGGATCACCCAAACGGTCTCAAGACCGTTTGGGGGTCACCCAAGACCGTTTGGAGGCCTAGGGATAAGTATGTGCAAGTGTTTGAAGGTCCAAAGATACCAAATTGAAATGCAATCAAATGCTGATTTGGTGACCAATCCTAGGATCCCAACCCTAATTGAATGACATGGTTAATGATGTTATGATGGGAAAACGATCTCAAGACCATTTGGAGGTCATCCAAATGATCCCAAGACCGTTTGGGGGTCACCCAAGACCGTTTGGAGGTCTAGGGTTGACTATGGTTAGAGGTTTGAAGATCTAAAGATACTAAGTTGATTTGCAATCAAATGCTGATTTGATGATCAATCTAGTGATCCAAACCCTAATTGGATGACATGGATTTGAGTGATGAGATGGGAAAACGGTCTCAAGACCGTTTGGAGGTCATCCAAATGACCTCAAGACCGTTTGGGGTCAGGTCATGTTCAATTTGGATGATGGTTCAATGGTTTCAAAGTAACTAATCTTACATTGATTAATGTTGAAGGATCATCGATTCCAAACCCTAATCCATTTGATTCAAACCCTAATTGATGATCAATTGAGGGTCAATTGAGGGTCAAATCAGTTGAAGGTTGACCAATTTAACTCAATTGGAGTATGATGATAGGTCCAGTTGATGATTGGCTACATAAATTCAATGATTGAAGGAATCAACATTGGAAACCCTATTTCAATTTGATTGGTTGAGACCATATTTGGTCCATGCGGTTTTGAGGTGGTTTGGACCAACGGTCTCAATACCGTTTGAGTCCAAACGGTCTCAATACCGTTTGAGTCCAAACGGTCTCAAGACCATTTGGGACCAAACGATCCCAAACTGGTTGAGTCCATGCAGTTTCAAAAAGGTACTTTAGCAAACGATTTCAAGTACTTGCTTTAGCAAACGGTCTCAAGCACCACCCTTACCAAACAGTTTCAAACCGTTTGAACTTTTAAAGACTAAGACCATTTGGGTCTCAAGTAGTCAAGATTGATTGAGGATTCAATTGGTTAATCCACTTGGACACCTATTGTAATTGAAGATCCACTTGGTCAATTCAATTGGATACCTTATGTATTGGAGGTCCAATGTAATTGAATCTCTTGAGAGTCAAGATGATGAATGATCCATTGATCCAATGATGATTAGTAATGACAATCAATGAAGGTACAAGGTTGAAACTCTAATAGTACCTAAGTGATTAGTGACAATTAAGGGATGAACCCTAATTGCTTATAGGAACAATGAGGTGGTACTCTATGTTAATCATAGTTGTATGTACTTGATTGAAGGGTTGATATGAACTAATCAAGTTGAGAAGACAATAGCATGAGGTTCATACATGAATATGATTCATGAGGTGATTAAGGGTATGATTCTTAAGCAAAGAAATCATGAAACCCTAATCATGAACATAAACCCTAATTGACAGGGCTATTGAACTCTAACCCTAATTGAGGGCAATTCTGAATGAAACCCTAATCCAGGGTGAGGATGTAACCCTAATATAGGGTAATGATATATGAAACTCCAATTTAGGGAAATGAGATGTAAAACCCTGATTGGAGATGAATAGTAGACCCAAGTTGTGGGTAACCATAGTGGAAACCTTAATTGAGGTTGATTCCATGTGAATCCCTAATTGAGGTTGATTCAATGTGAATCCCTAATTGAAGTTGATTCCATGAGAAACCCTAATTGAGGGTGATGCCATGAGAAATCCCTAGTTGGGACGAATAGTAAACATTAAGTATAGGCAATGAGATGTGGAAGCCTAATGAAGGGTGATGCTATATGCAATCCTAACTCTAATGAAGCATGATAGCATGTGAAATCCCAAAGCCCTAATAAAGGGTAAAGGTATGTGAAACCCTGATTGAAGTTATAATACATGAAGCCTTAATCTTGAACAACATGATGACAACCCAGAACCCTAATAATAAAATAGTGGGTAAAACCTTATAAGGGTGAAATATCATAAATGGTTGATTATTGGCAAGCTTATTGTAAGCAATGCCTTAACCTGAGATGAGTTCATATCATTAAAGATAATTGGACCATTCTTATGTGTAACCTATGCACTTCATGGTAAGAGTGATAGGTTAGTGGATGAAAGGATTAAGATGGGAAATACCTTAATCCAATATAAGCTGATAACTTTAGAAAGTTGGAAGTAATGAGGTAAGTGATACATCAAGATATGAAAGACTTCACAGTTAGCATCTCAAAGTTGATATACTTTGATAACTATGAAATCCTAATGTGAGATGGGAAATCTTAACCCTAAATTGGGTAGTGGGACATGAGAGATCATAATATGATATGAATAGTAAGACCTAACCCTATTGAGGGAATAGAGGTGTTACTATTGTATTACATGAAGTAATATGTTGTCGCTGCCTAGGGAGAGGTGACAAGATGTTTAATGGCCTTGTGAGCCATATGGTTAAATGTTACCTAGTGAGAGGTGACATGATGCTTTATGGGCCTTATGAGCCATGAGAGCAATTATGGCATAGTGAGAGGTACCAAAATGATTATAAAAGTTTATTATAAGAAAGGATAATGTTTTAATAAACTTAATAAGAGGAACAATTGTATTCAATAAAGAATGTGTAAAGCTATGTAGGCTAACCTCAGGGTTCAGAGCCTAAAGTAGTATGTGATAATCAATGACGAGTTAAAGGAATTAAATTCCATGAACTATGTAATCAAGATTGGTTAAAGTCCAATGCCTGGCTGTGTAATCAGGGTTGGTTAAAGTCCAATACCCGGCATGGGTGTAATGCCTGAAATCAGGATTGGTTAGAGTCCAATGCCTGGCTGTGAAATTAGGATTCGTTAGAGTCCAATGTCTGGCTGTGAAATCAGGATTGGTTAGAGTCCAATGCCTGGCTGTGAAATCAGGATTGGTTAGAGTCCAATGTCTGGCTGTGTAATCAGGGTTGGTTAAAGTCCAATGCCTGGCTGTATAATCAGGTTTGGCTAAAGTCCAATACCTGGCAGAGGCGTAATGCCTGTAATCAGGGTTGGCTAAAGTCCAATGCCTGGCGGTGTAATCAGGTTTGGAAGAGTCCAATACCTGGCAGAGGCTAAATGCATGTAGTGATACCACATGATTGGTAATAACCCAATGCCTGTAATGATGATATAGGATTGGTATTAATCCAATTCATGTATTAATGATAAATAAGTACATGGTAGATATATCTCTTTATTTGTTTAATAGGTTGGCTAAGGCCAACAGAATGAAACAAGAATGTTTCATGGGTGACATAACAAGATGTTGAGTGCCACAAGAAAAGTTAGATATGATGGTATAACATGTTGGATAAATGATATACATGTCATTCCTATTCCTTATTAAAACAATAGATGATATATTGCTCTATCATAAATAGTTGCAATGCATACAAAGTTAAGAATTCTTTAAACTGCTTAACCTCTGCTCAGTTTCATATCTTTAAATTGCAATACAATGTTTTGGAGGAGAGTTATGATAACCTCCTATTTTGGACGATTATCTTAGTATTTTTCTTTAGTTTTCCATACTCTTTCTAAATTAAAACTATACATAATCCCAAATTTATCCTTTTTTGTAAATATACCATCAGACTAACTTTTCGCTTTTATATATGAAGAAAAACACAAAAAAATCATAAAAGATTAACTCAGCCTCAAGACCGCATGGATTCAAACGGTCCCAAGACCGCATGAAGCCAACCGGTCCCAAGACCGCATGGAGTCACACAGTCCCAAGACCACATGAAGCCAACCGGCCCCGAGACCGCATGGAGTCACACGGTCCCAAGACCGCATGAAGCCAACATGTCCCGAGAACGCAAGGAGTTCAAACGGTCTCAAGACCGCATGAAGCCAACCGGTCTCGAGACCGCATGGAGTCAAACGGTCTCAAGACCGCATGAAGCCAACCGGTCCCGAGACCGCATGGAGTCAAATGGTCTCAAGACCGCATGAAGCCAACCGGTCCCGAGACCGCATGGAGTCAAACGGTCTCAAGACCGCATGAAGCCAAACGGTCTCAAGGTCCAAACGGTCTTGAGGTCCAAATGGTCTTGAGGTCCAAACGATCTTGAGGTCCAAACGGTCTCAAGGTCCAAACGGTCTTGAGGTCCAAACGGTCTCAAGGTCTAAACGGTCTTGAGGTCCAAACGGTCTTGAGGTCCAAACGGTCTCAAGGTCTAAACGATCTTGAGGTCCAAACGGTCTTGAGGTCCAAACGGTCTCAAGGTCTAAACGGTCTTGAGGTCCAAACTGTCTCCAAACCGTTTGGACTTCACTTAAGGCCTATAAATAAGACCCCAAGGGTCCTTGACCAGATATCAAGTTTCAGATGCCCAAAGGCTGCCTCAATCACTCCAGAGCTCTTGCTACTTCCATACTCCGCCCTGGGGCTGCCGGTCTGAGACCCATACTCCATCCTGAAGTTGCTTTCTCCTTCTTCGCCAAAGAAGGTGGGAAGAGGAGATCTCATCATCGTGCAACCTTTGAAGACTGGTGGATCGTTGCTCTCTCTCCAAGGGGTTGACTTTCCTCTCTCCTTTATGGGGATGATGTTCTCTCTCTCTCTTCTTGGCTCCTTCTTTGTCCTAGTCATGAGCGAGTAGTTTCTTTCACTAGGGTGCGGGGAGTAGCCCCGCTACCCATGTTTTCATATCATGTAAATGTAATCCTTAGCTTGTAATATGGAGTTCTTATCTTCTTCAGTTCGACATCAGACGATTAATGAATGCATGTTGCTTGATGTCCAACTTGTGTTATCCTTTATCTTTTAGTATGAATTGTCTACGTTTGTACTATTAGATTCGAAACTCGTTTGTATGCTGGTTCTTGGTGCATATATCCACCATGCACCTGTTTCGGTATCTAGAAGTGTATCTCAAGAAGTGGAGTAAACTCACTATCATTCATTACACTTTCATACTATGAAATGGAATCAGTTGACGTATGGAAGTGCAACCTTGGTAAGTCGAGGAACACACTTTGCGAGGGGAATGGCTGGAATTGCGACATTCCCACACTTCTCGTAGTTAGTTCTCTGAAAGGAAGCTAAGTCTACAAGGATACTAACTGACTAGACTCTTTTTGCAGGTTGTGTTTTGCTTTGTATGTGTTGATCCATGTGTAGTGGCGGTGAAAAACCGATCACACCCTAGTGACTTTTATCATAGTTTAACTCATTAGATTTACTTGCTTTCTTTACTTTATATGTTCTTAGTTTAAACAACAAAATCCAACTTTCGATCTAAGTGCCTACTAGTAAGTGATTAAGTGAGATTCAAACGTTTTCCATCTTGTTGCTTGCAACTAGACCGTTTTCCTTTGGGTTCGATCCTAAATCTGTACTATGATAAGGCTTTCATACTCTTGTGGGGTTGGAGCATTTATCTAGCACCAGTTGTAGGTAAACCTAGAGAAGACATCAACTTTCTAGGGTTTTTGGTGCAATTTAGGACTCCCACTGGAAGAGTAATCTTTTGGTGTAAGTTCTAGCTCCATCAAAAAATGGCGCCGTTTTCACTATTATCTAAAGGTGTTTTCTTTTCTCTACTCAGGTAGAAAATGTGCATGAGATCATTGCATAATCGCTGATTCTCCCCTGATCCGGAGTTCGACTCCGAGGTAGAGAGAAGTTTCCATCGTCGCATCCGTCTCAATCGTCAACGAGCAAGACAAATGGCTGACGAACAACGCCAGGCTACTTTGGTGATGGAGAGGGTAAATGCCGCTATCGCCGCTCAACGGGCACAACTCATTGCAGACACTCATGCCCAAATCCAAGCAGAGATTCGTGCAGAAGAGCAAGCCCACATAAGAGCTGAAACTGAGGCAGCAACCCAAGATGCTCAATTGGAGCTAAGGAACAAACAACTAAGGGACTACGCTTTCCTGAAGAACTATGAGGATAACCACCCGGTCCGACCTCCAATTATCAATATCCCCAACTTTGAGATTCAGACCTAGTGGATCCAGATTATGCAAGGCATCTCTTTCTCCGGAGGTTCTGGAGATGATTGCATGGATCACCTGAAAAGGTTTAAGGCACTGTGCCGCCTAGTTCCGCAAGCTGGTGTCGCTTTTGACGCTATAATGCTTCACCTGTTCCATTTTACCCTGTCTGGGATGGCCCTGAGTTGGTATAACTCACTTGACAGAGAACCAATAATAACCACCTGGGCCCCTGTAGAGGAAAAGTTCTTAGAGAAGTTCTTTCCACCCTCACTAACTTATGAGATCCGAGGGCAGATCAATCACTTCTCTTAGTTACCTGGGGAATCCCTTGCTGAAGCATGGGAAAGATTTAAAGAACTTTTGTGCAAATGCCCCCATCATGGAATCTCCCAGAATCAGCTGATAGAAACCTTCTATCGGGGAGTGAGCGACGATATTAAACAGTTTTTAGATTCCTCATCTGGAGGAAATTTCATGAGAAAGAATTATGAGGACGCCTGGAAGATTGTTACTCTCGGAGATGAAAACCAGTCCAACTGGGGACGGTCAGCCGGTAAAGGTGTCCTCAAGGTTTTCAAAGCTGAAGAATCTATAGAAATGAAGGCAATAGCTGAAGCCTTGAAAACTATAGTTCACAAACAACAAGCTCTCGAGACTTCTCTCAAAGAGATTGATAAAAAGAAAGCTCCTTTAGTACAACAAGTTAAGGCCGTCACAGGATCCTGTGAGGCTTGTCATGCTACTGACCATCCGACCCTTTCCTACTGTATGCTATATAATGTGATGATGGATCTGCATCCACCACCACAACAATATGAATCCATTACTGATCAATCAGAACATCAAGTTCCAGAACAAGTCAACTCCATCCACACTATCCCTGGACAAGTCTACTACAATCCCAATCAACCGAGGAATCACCCTGGATTCCAATATGGGAACCCTTCTGGAACTGCGAATCCACATCATCAGACGCAGGGGGGATCTGATAGTAGGCTACCACCTGGGTTCTCAAACAATTTCAACCAAAATCAAGGGAACTCCAGGAATAACTTCCCTAGGGCTAACTACCCCAGGAACCAATCGGCCTACTACCAGTACACTCATCCTCTACTCCACCCACAGCTGCATACTCAACAACCTCAACTGGCACTACCACTTCAACAATCTCAACAAACCCAATAACAAAGTCTTCTGAAAAACACTCCTTCCCAACCAGAAGATGAAATATCCTTAATAAGGCAGATGCTGCAATCTCAAAAGACCATGCTCGCTAATCAGCAAGCACAACAAAAAGCAGTAGAAGCCCAGCTTGCCCAAATTGTTGCACAATTGAAACCTCCGGCAGGCACATTTGCAGGGCAACCCGAATCAAATCCTAAACATGGACAGAACAGACATGAACAATCGAATACTATGCCAACAACATAACAACGCCGCAGCTTCGTCGAGCCAGCGACGTAAAACCAAGGCGCTACTTGGGAGGCAACCCAAGATTTCAACTTTTTCCTTTATGTCCTGTTCTTTTATTTTTCCTAGTTTAAACTTATGAAAATACAAAAAAAAATTCACATAACCAAAACAACCAAAAAAATAAACAAAAAAATAACATAAAAATATAAATATCAAAAACAAACATAAAAATATAAAATCTTTTCTGCCTTTGCCCCTCCAAACAGTCTTCAAACCGTTTGGAGCGAAACGGTCTTCAAACTGTTTGGAGCCAAACGGTCCTGAAACCGTTTGGATTCCAAACGGTCTTGAAACTGTTTGGAGCCAAACGGTCTTGAAACCGTTTGGAATGCAAACGGTCGCTAACCGGTTCCTATAAATATAAACCCTACCCCTCCTTCTCTTTCCTTCGACTCTCAAGTTTTCTAGCTTCCACGTAGAGCTGTTCCATTGCCTTTGCACCCTCCTGCTCCCGCGCATTTCGCCTCCGATGACCTGGTTTCCGTGCTCCTACACAGTAACCTCACCCTCGTTCCACCATCCTTAGCTCCCTCGCCGTCGACGTTACCACCTGCTGCAAGGTAGTCAGCAACCGCGGCAGCACGGCCGACCCTTCCTCTCTTCCGCTACCTTCCTCACCGACATCATCGCTTTCGGCGCCGCCGCGGTGCTTCCGCTTCTCCGACGACGAAGCTGCCTCGCCGTCTTCACTGCCGTATTCATCACCGTATTCACCGTCATTTTTATCGTCTTTTTCACCATCGCTTTTATCGCTGATGTTCACCGCCGCTTTCGCCGTCGTCGCCGACGCATCCGCCGTCTCCACGACGTTTCACCTTCATTTTCGCCTTCGTCGGTGGCTGCACGGTGCTTTGTTTTCCAAACGGTCTTGAAACCGTTTGGGACCAAACGGTCTTGAAACCGTTTGGGACCAAACAGTCTTGATGAGCATTTGGAACCAAACGGTCTTCAAACCGTTTGGCCTCCCACATTTGTTTAATTTCCATAAAATTACAAAAACATATAAATATTAAATAAAATCAAATCTTTCTAAACATGTTATTCTAACTCTTGATTTCTCATTCTACAGTTATGGCATCACCAACAAAGAACGTCATCAGATTCGAAGACGAGGCAATCTGGACAAGAGAGCAACTGCTGGAAAAACAAGCTAAGCTCCAGAAGATAAGAGCTGACTTCAACTGGACCGGGAAGGCACCACCGAATGTCAAAATAATGGACCTCCTGTGCGACCTTGATCGCCTAGAAAAATGCCTAGCTGAGGCACCTGAGGAAGAAACTATCATCTCTTCTTCTAATGATGAAGGCTTGGAGTACAATCCTAACTCCGAGGAGGAATCCCCTGCCAAAGAACAAAAGGGGAAACACAAGGTCCTGGAGACCGCAACTGGGCAGCCCTCCAGGAAACGGGCAAGAAAACAAGTTCGACCTACCTCGGCCATGGATCTACCCTTTGCAAAACCTACCACCACCATCCTTGCTACTACCACCACCGTCCCTGTTACTACCACCATCTTCACTCCCATCACCACCACAACACCGTCACTAGAAAATCTTTTCATCCAAACCAACCTCTCCACTGACAAAACACTAAAACCAACCAAGTATGTTTGCTCCAGCATTTTGCTTAAGATGGGGATATACGACCGCATCTTCAACGTGCTAGAAAAAGCCAACCTCACCAGGTTGTGTCTAGTACCTGAAGTATCCTACTCCGAACCCACTACAGAATTCTTCACTTATCTGACCAAAGAACCCGTCGACATCATGGATAGGTCATGAGACAAAGGTGATAGAAGGCTTGTCACCCAAATCTTCGGCAGCAAGGTTGTCCTAACGGAAAATATGCTGAACACAGTCTTTATTGACAACCAGGAACAGCTGCGGAAAGCCATGGCAGTGGGAACCGATCATCCAGAGTTCAACAGACACACATTCTGGAAATCTCTAACCGGGATCCCCACCTATGATGCGAAGACGTGTAAAGAATCAAACATACACTCTGGATTTGTGCGCACCCTGCACAAAATTCTTGCTGGCGCACTCTTCCCCAGGATAGAAGGGGGAAACGTTATAATGTCGGATCTTTTCATTCTCTGGTCTATTCTCAATGAAAGGCCAGTCAATATCGAACGACATATGATCCAGAAATTATCAGCTTCTGGCCTGGGGAAGGAAATCTGCATGGGGGGCCATGTCACATCTATTATTAAATACCTCAAGATGGACAAACCCCTACCTCGCTGCACGCAACTAAAGGGCGACATCCTTACCAATGAAAAAACTCTGAAGAACTCCTTCATCATCAAGGAAAAGGATGGGAAACTACACTATGTCTTCTGCCCTATGATCAACTCATCCAGAACACTCCTCCCGCTTCCAGAGCTAGCAAACTACGACACAAAATAGCTCCTCTTCTCTGACGAGGAGCTTACACAACTCCTAGCTTCGGTTAAAACAATAAAAAAGAAAGCTACAGCGGGACAGACGGAGCTGAGCATCACAGCCCCAACAGCTCGACCAACAAAAATACCTGTCAAACGACCTTCCAGAAGGCAGTTGCAGGCCCAACAGCTGTCGGGGACACCAACATCTAGGCCAAATCCAGAGACCGAGACCCTCCATGAAGAAAACTTAACCACCTCCTCAATCAACTCTTTCATTCAGAGTCTACATGAGCAGCTAACCGCTGCCACCACTCCACCTTCCACCATTCCAACATCTACCACTCCTCTCTTCCCCATCACATCCACACAACCATTCATATCCTCTTCATCACCCCTATTCCCTTCGGGGTCTCCCTTCTCCATCCCTATGCCCGACTTTACCACTTTCCCTTTCACCTCCGCAATTTCCACCCCATCACTATCGCTACCACCGCTTTCACCTCAAATCCTGTCACTTTTCACATCCACCACCACCCCGACACCGCTGGTGACTACATCCACAGTCACTATGCAGCTCGGGGCATCATCAGTGTCTCCTCCACAGACACTAACACCACCCCACGCAGACCCCAGCCATCCCACCCTTCCGCTCCTGGGGTCCCATTTGCAAATATCGGTGAGGAATTCGGCCGTCAATTCGACGCTGTCCGAAACCTCCTCACCGATCCTTCTAATATCTTACATTCTATTTTTTCTTGTGTGCAGGGTTTATCACGACAGGTGGCCACGATCGACGAACAACACCGAGCCTTGCCCACCATCCTCCAAGGCTTCCAGCAATGACAAGATGAGGTGGCTAAGCAAGCTGAGCACATCAACAACCACTACAACACCTTGTCGGACCTGGTCCTTGGAGCGAAGCGTCAGCAAGAAGCAACGGCGAAGCAAGTCGATGAGATCTCCACGCAAACTCAACCTCTGCCAAATACTCTCCACGAGCTCCAGCAACAACAAGAAGTTCTGAGCACGCGCTTGGACACCATCAACAACACACTCGCACAGCTACAACATCGCCAAGAGGAGTCCAATAATGATGAAATCTAGCAGTTACGTGCTCAAGTTACAAATCTTACAACACGTCTCCTCTCCACCGAGGGTAGATATACCGACCTCAAAGAATCCCATGATGCACTGCTCGAAAAACATGAGCATCTGCAAGTGGCTTTCGATGAGTTACAAGCCACTCATCGGCGGTGCAAAACGTCCGCAAGTAAAAAGCAAGAAGACAAGGCAGTGGACGAAAAGGATGGCGATGATGACGAAGAAGACGACTCCGATTCATCTGCTGACTCAAACAAAGACACCACCTCTGGTGATAAACATGATGACGGAGAGGACCCAGGCAATGCAGCAGAACCTTCTCACAAAGGTTTTGACAAAAGTCACCATGACAGTGACAATCACCCCAAGTCCCCACACAACGATAATGTCAACATGTCTTACGGGGACCAATTCTTTGATTATTCCACGATGGGATCCATCGGGGAAGCGGCTAAAGACGTGGCTTTCGCTGAGTTCCACCATTGTATACTAGGAACCAGCACCAGCCCACCAAAAACAACTGCTCCACCTCTCTCCTTACCTTCCCCCTTTGACGAGGGCGAGGCAGAACGAGTAAGTTTAGACACCGATGAAGACCTCGATTCTGCCTCCGACTCGGACGATGATCTACCAGGCCATGAACAGACCTTAGAACAACCTGCTTCTCCCCCTCCACAAGAACTTCCCCCGCCACCACCTCTGCCGAACAAAATGCATGACCTGGATATGGCGGCCATCTCCACATTAGATGCTCAAGACATTTTTATACTGAACACTATAGTGGATGATGCAAAGGCGGGGGAAGACATAATTTATCACAATAAAAAAACTAGGCAAAAGATGACACGTGAAGACTTCCGCAGCATCCTCTGACCTCGGTCCACGATGCCAATGGCAATCTTTCGCGTCCTTCTCGCCAATTGTATAGAAATGTATAGAAGTTCTAAGAGGTAGCAACCCATTTTCAACGCCTCGCCTGCTCTGTCTATTGGCCTTTTATACAAAGACATAAGAGCAAAGTCGATTGAGCGGCTGCGTGCTGGTTTAGCACGTCGGGCACGTTATCTTACCGTGCCCTTCCAAAGTTTCGGACCATTGGCTTTTTATGATCGTGGATACCGAGGCTCAGGATGCCAAGGTGTATAATTTATGCGGCGCCGAGCTACCAGCCGACACAATAAACTTTGTTGGTGAGGCAACAGGAGAAGCAAGGTGTATACCCTTCCGGCTGCTCAAGTTAATTTGGGCTGCACACCCATCTCTCCACCAAGATTGGAGCCAACCTTGGTTCAAAATCATAAACCCTCAAGTTCAAGCCACCGAGGGATCTGGGGATTGCGCTTTCTGCACCATACGTCACATCCAAGCGCTGAACCAGGAAATCCCATTTACTGATCTGGTTGCTGATGATTTTCATTCCTTGCGCGGGCGTTATGCCATGGAGCTCATCTGTGATAGACGGTTCTTTAAGGACCCAACTATGGCACCAGATGACGTTCCTCGCTATCTCTTCTCAACTATCCAGCAACCGCAACGACGACCCTTCCGACAAACTCTGAAGGAGTCAGAAAAGACCAAAGTGCCAGTCGCCGATACAGAGCAAGCTAAAAGCAATATCGATCCTCTGTGTGCCATTGAACCAACCTTTCCTGATTTTGATCGCGATGCTTGCAAAGGTCTCTCTGACCTCGAGTTGCATCTCATTATGGCGTGGCTCTCAGCCGACAAAGATGGACTGGTATTCATTTCTCGGGACATTCTCGTAATGGCAGACACACTACGAGAGACTTTACAGGTTAAAGGATCACTCTCTGTAAGCCTTATGGCCGCCTATCAGTTTCTACTTGGCCAAAATAACCCAACAACATACATGGCGTCCCCATATATGAAGGATGATCTTCTAAAGCTCAAGAACTTTGGCACAATTGACGTGCTAATCTCCTATCTCCAGCACACAACGCCGACGTTCATCATGTTACCCTTCCTCTATCATGAGCACTGGATGCTCCTGGCCACAAATCTCCCAGAAGGAACAACTACAATATATAACAATTCTGATAGCCAGTACAATGCACGATAGAAGAACTATGTCGTGACACCGAAGACGCCAACAGAGGTAGTGGCAAAGGAGTGTGCCGAGAAGTTAATCGATTTTCTGAGTCAGCATACAAGGGCGTATGACAAAGAGCATTTTCACCGCCCTTCCTTCTGCCACAAATGCCCCCAGCAAATTCGACAATCAAATGACTGCGGCTTCCACGTCCTCTACTGGATGTAGACCATCATCGTTCTCCAAAGACTAGTAGAAGAGATGACTGACGTGGATTACCACGCTCTACGAGGACAATTCACATCCAATCTACTTCATTCCCCGGGGGAAAATGTAGATTTACCTTAGCCTGCAGCCCTTGTCCTAATTACTTCTCAACCTATCACTTTGACACTCTGAGGACAGAGTGAGTGATAAGTTAGGGGGGGGGGGTACATTAGACAAGGGTGAGGTATCATTTTTTTCATCCCTCTTCCTTCTTTTCTTTTCTCTATTTATACATTTTCCCTTTTTAACTTTCTTTTTAATTAACCCTTTTTGAGTAGAATCACCCTCATTTAACTCTAGAATCATGTTAGTCCCCAAAAGTAAATAGCACTTAGACATTTAATGGTGATTTAATAATGTCACTCCACTTTTGATTTTCATGCTTTTGCTTCAATTCTTTATCTGACTCTCCACAGGGCAAAATCAAGGTAGAAATAAGCCAAGCTCTCAAGGATGAGAGGGGCATCAGGCAACTTCCAAATCAAGAAGTTCTGCAAGTGGACCACAAACTAAATAAGTGCATGTTGAAAAACTCTAAGAACAACTTTCCTCTCTTCAAAACAAAAGAGGCTTGGCCGCCCAAAATAATTTCCCAAACAAAAACCCAAATCCCAAGCCTGCGAGTCATCGAATAAAAGCCAGAGAGTCGAATAAAATTATGAGAGTTGTGCCATGAATAAGGATCTATATAAAGAACCAATGAAGGTCTCACCCGACCGGCACATTCAGCTGCCCTCACAAAGGCAGATGTGTCGTGCCCGGTAGTGAAACCCTAAGGTATCTAAATATATAAAAGGCTTATAAAGGACTCACCCGGCCGGTACATTCAGTTGCCCTCACAAAGGCAGATGTATCGTGCCCGGTAGTGAGATCCTAAAAGCATAGACAACCCCTCCCCCACTTGAAGGGGGAGTTACACTTCAAGCCTTTAGCCAACCCTCATACCCTCTCTAGCTTCCAGTAGGTCTTTCAGAGAGGTATAAAGCTGATTAGAGTCAACAACATGCACAGAATAAAGGTGGTCCCGATGCGAGCTACGAGATACGGAAAGAACCTGAGGCCCAAGCAACTCTCGAAATCTGAAAGAGTCAAGGCAAGCAATAAGACTTGATATGACCTTAGGAGAACTCAGGTTAAGAATTGAAGCAGAAGTATGGAAATCCTAACGAAATAAGATCGCCTTGCCATTACATGCCTCAGCTCTATCTAACTTGAGGACAAGCTAGACTCTAAGTTAGGGGGGGTGATAACCTCCTATTTTGGGCGATTATCTTAGTCTTTTTCTTTAGTTTTCCATACTCTTTCTAAATTAAAACTATACATAATCCCAAATTTACCCTTTTTTGTAAATATACCATCAGACTAAATTTTCCCTTTTATATATGCAGAAAAACACAAAAAAATCATAAAAGATTAACTCAGCCTCAAGACCGCATGGATTCAAACGGTCCCAAGACTGCATGAAGCCAACCGGTCCAAAGACCGCATGGAGTCACACGGTCCCAAGACCGCATGAAGCCAACCGGCCCCAAGACCGCATGGAGTCACACGGTCCGAAGACCGCATGAAGCCAACCAGTCCCGAGACCGCATGGAGTTCAAACAGTCTCAAGACTGCATGAAGCCAACCGGTCTCGAGACCGCATGGAGTCAAACGGTCTCAAGACCGCATGAAGCCAACCGGTCCCGAGACCGCATGGAGTCAAACGGTCTCAAGACCGCATGAAGCCAACCGGTCCTAAGACCGCATGGAGTCAAACAGTCTCAAGACCGCATGAAGCCAAACGGTCTCAAGGTCCAAACGGTCTTGAGGTCCAAACGGTCTCAAGGTCCAAACAGTCTTGAGGTCCAAACGGTCTCAAGGTCTAAACGGTCTTGAGGTCCAAACGGTCTTCAGGTCCAAACGGTCTCAAGGTCTAAACGGTCTTGAGGTCCAAACGGTCTTGAGGTCCAAACGGTCTCAAGGTCTAAACGGTCTTAAGGTCCAAACGGTCTTGAGGTCCAAACGGTCTCCAAACCGTTTGGACTTCACTTAAGGCCTATAAATAAGACCCCAAGGGTCCTCGACCAGATATCAAGTTTTAGACGCCCAAAGGCTGCCTCAATCACTCCAGAGCTCTTGCTACTTCCATCCTCTGCCCTGGGGCTGCCGGTCTGAGACCCATACTCCATCCTGAAGCTGCTTTCTCCTTCTTCACCAAAGAAGGTGGAAAGAGGAGATCTCATCATCGTGCAACCTTTGAAGACTGGTGGATCGTTGCTCTCTCTCCAAGGGGTTGACTTTCCTCTCTCCTTTATGGGGATGATGTTCTCTCTCTCTCTTCTTGCCTCCTTCTTTGTCCTAGTCATGAGTGAGTAGTTTCTTTCACTAGGGTGCGGGGAGTAGCCCCGCTACCCATGTTTTCATATCATGTAAATGTAATCCTTAGCTTGTAATATAGAGTTCTTATCTTCTTCAGTTCGACATCAGACGATTAATGAATGCATGTTGCTTGATGTCCAACTTGTGTTATCCTTTATCTTTTAGTATGAATTGTCTACATTTGTACTATTAGATTCGAAACTCGTTTGTATGTTGGTTCTTGGTGCATGTATCCACCATGCACCTGTTTCGGTATCTAGAAGTGTATCTCAAGAAGTGGAGTAAACTCACTATCATTCATTACACTTTCATACTATGAAATGGAATCAGTTGACGTATGGAAGTGCAACCTTGGTAAGTCGAGGAACACACTTTGTGAGGGGAATGATGCAAAGTAGGTGACCATTTGTTCGGGAATGGCTGGCATTACAACATTCCCGCACTTCTCGTAGTTAGTTATCGAAAAGGAAGCTAAGTCTACAAAGATCCTAACGGACTAGACTCTTTTTGCAGGTTGTGTTTTGCTTTGCATGTGTTGATCCATGTGTAGTGGCGGTGAAAAACCGATCACACCCTAGTGACTTTTATCATAGTTTCACTCATTAGATTTACTTGCTTTCTTTACTTTATATGTTCTTAGTTTAAACAACAAAATCCAACTTTTGATCTAAGTGCCTACTAGTAAGTGATTAAGTGAGATTCAAATGTTTTCCATCTTGTTGCTTGCAACAAGACCGTTGTCCTTTGGGTTCGATCCTAAATATATACTACGATAAGGCTTCCATACTCTTGTGGGGTTGGAGCATTTATCTAGCACCAGTTGTAGGTAAACCTAGAGAAGACATCAACTCTCTAGGGTTTTTGGTGCAATTTAGGACTCCCACTGGAAGAGTAATCTTTTGGTGTAAGTTCTAGCTCCATCAAGTTATATCTCCCGCTGGGGAAATTTACAATTGTCTCACCCCCGTGGGATCCAATGTTTTAGGTGGACGCAGACAAAGAGGCAGGAAACCTTTAGCAGAGAAGGAACAACAACAACATCGAGGACAACAGTAATATCTCAGGTGGAGATAATGCTTGTCCAGTTGTATAGATAGTAGTCCTATGTGTCGTCTCTGTACTCTCAAGTCCTCGAGATTTATAGATAGTGCTTTCATCATCGACTCGAGATTTTGGCTTGATGCCTCGAGGTTTTATGTTGTCTGTACATAATGTTGAATAGGACAGTTGATGTTGTAATCCTCGAGAAGAGATAGTACATGTTGAGTACTTATGGAACATAATGTAAATATTATATTTTGGTTCTTGATGAAAAGGATTTCCTATGTGTGGATCTCTTAGAAAAAAAAATTAATTTTTACTGATTTTCAGTAATCCGCTGTAAATGATTCGCTTCCGCTTAGTAATCTTGTGTTTTATAAGTTGGATGCCACATCACCTGTGCAGTTTATAGATGCCAGGATGAAAGAACTGAGAGAAAAGAATATGTGATGATAAAGGTTCTTTGGAAGCGCCATGAGTACGGTAAAGCCACATAGGGCCAATGATGGACATAGAAAAATCTTATCCTGAATTGTTTGTTTGCTTGATGGAATTTTGAGGGCAAAATTCTTATAAGAGGGGAAGGATGTTACAACCCCAATTTTTGGGTTCATTTGGAGAGAAATGTAATTTCTCATATTAAAGATATTTAAACAAATAATGATACAATTTGTTTTGAATAAATGGATTTCGTTTACAATAGTCTTGATGATTGTGTTGTGGGCTTTATATTGTCTATTGGGCCCAATAAAGAAAAAGACAAAAGAAACCCCATTATGGAGTAAATAAGAAAATAACAAGAAAATTCAATTAGTGAATGAATAATTGAATACTTGAGGAAAGAAAATGTGGAAACCTCTAGAAGGCAAATCCAAAGAGGGATTTCGTGCCTCTTGGGTTCCTTGGGTACCAAGGAGTCCAAAGTTGCATAAGGAGTGCAATAAGAAAAGAAAAGATCAATTAAATATTTCTTTATTAAGAAAGAAATTGAAAACAATGGTAAAATGTGGAAAATAAGTAAAAATAAGTACAATTGAGTTATCCTTAGTAGAATTTCGTATCCCAATGATTCCTAATGATAAAAGGAATACCAATGAGGAAAATAAAAGAAAAATAAAGAGAAATCCTAAAAAAGAGCTATTTTAATAAGAAATAAACAAGATAATGAGAAATAATAAAGAATAATGCAATTAGATGCTTCTAGAAGGATAATGAGTATCCAATAAAAAGGATTTGGAAATAATAGAGTTTCTTGGGATCCAAGGAGTCCCAATAAAGAGGAAAGAAAGAGAAAATACCAAAATTGCAAAATAAAAGGATAATGGGAATACATAATTAATGGATTATGTAATATGGATAAAAAGGAAGTATTTCCTACTTGAGGAGATATATAATTTCGAGACCAATGAATTAAAACCCAAGAGCAAGGATATTTAAAGAGATAATTCTCGAATTTCCTAATAACCAAAGCATATGGATAAACAAGGAAATAAGTAAGAGAAAGAAGATTACTTCTCATGGAAGTAATAGGTTTCCTTATGAGAGAGAACTTGATTCCTCTTGGATGAGCGTCCTAGGGCATTGAGACCCTCCCCTATAAAAGGGGTAGACCCCCTGGATTGAGTTCCAGAGAATCCAAGCATCCTTCTCTCTCTCCCATCTTCTTATTTACAAGCAAACCCTAGGGTGGAGGAGTAGCACGTCTATGAAGGAACGTGGAACCAATGGACAATCTTGTTGGATGTTGGATGTCCCCACGACCTCAGAGAATGATGCGGCCATCGTCCTCGTGCTCCTACACTCCCACACGACGCCTCAAGCCAGCTGCAGCATGGCCGCAGTTGCATCTCTGTTGGGCACGATCCCGACCGACTGAATGTGTGCCAAAGGACCCCTCACCTGCGAGAGGGCACGACGGAGGTAATGGAAGAGAATCCTAGGCTCGGGGGGATCCGGAGTTGAGAGCCATAGCCGCGCAAGGGGCGGCTAGGGCGGAAGCAACACGATGTCGCAAAGTTGAAGATGAGGGAGCGGTCATTGGATCGTTTTGCCCTCCGAAGTGCAAAGAAACGAGTAGCCGTGCCGGGGGTATTTGCGTAATTTGGTTATAAACTCAAAGGTGGGCCATGTTGCATGCGTGAGGTGACGTGGCAGCTTCTGGTTGGTCCAAAAAGGTAAGTTTTGCAAAAATCGTAACTAAAGATTGGTAACTCCGATTAGGACATATAATATATGAATTTTGATCAGGAGAATGAGAGGAATACAATAAAAATGATATTAAAGGTTGATTCCATTCCTAATTACAAAAGTATAATAAGTTGATGAAAAATGCATTAAAGTTAATTTAAAAACCCTATTTGTGATTAAAGGTTGAATCTAGTATGCTTAATGGGTTAATTGAAGTATTAATAACCTGTTGAATGATAATGTTAGATTCAAACCTGATCTAGATGAAATTTACATGATTTAGGGTTTTTACCCTATATGAGAATGATTAAGTATTTAGAAACCCTAATTTAGGGTAAAAAAGGATAAGATCATATATAATTTGAAAATTGTGAAAATATGTTGTTAAATGATGGTTCTAATCTATTTTGAGCATTAAAGTTCCTAATTATGGATAAAAACCCTAAATGTAGTAATTAGGGTTTCCTCATGAATAAAAGGTAGAATTATGGCAAATCGAGTTCATATGTGATTAAATCGTAATGAACTTTGAATTGATGATGGATGCGCATAATGATCTTGTCATGGATTAAAAGGATAAAAATAGTAGCTTTGATGTAAAAGAAGCTTAATGAAATTAATTAATGGTTAATGGTACCTTTAAATCCGAAAATAGGATTATGTGTTGTTAAGATAACCTTAATATTGAAGAATAGATAAGATAATTAGGATTTATGAGTAATGGTATACAATTAGGGTTTAATATGGTAAAAGATGAAGCGAAACCCTAATTGCAAAAAAAACCCTAAATGGATACAGAAACCCTAGAAAGTGAATCCAAATCAATAAAGTAGATTCTTGATAAAGTGTGTAATAAATAGAGTACATATTCTTTTCAGGAATTATGTGATTGTTGAATTGCTTGTTTGGATTTCTTTCTTGGTTGGATTTGCTTAATGCTTGTGAAATCATCAAATCAGGTATGTGGTTATGCTTATGAGTAATCACTTTAGTTTCACGGCGATTTTGAACGTGTTTATCAGTTTTTGAAATTAACTGTTGGATGTCTTTTATTTCATGAAACTATATAGAGTGACTATGACTATCACTATGAAGATATATATAACTAGCTAGATCCGAGTCCACCTTTGTGGCTTGTAAAGGATAAAAAGGGGTAACCTAGAGTAATGTCTAGGTTATCGTGGGTTAGAAATTAGGCTACCAAGTGTAGTGCCATGAGACCCTTTAGCATGCCATGAGTTAAGGAGTGGGCTACTTACGGGTAGTGCCATGTGACTCAACCCTAGAAATTGGTTCACCTATAGGTGGGACCATAAGGGGTTTAATGGGGAGATACTATAAGGAAAGTAGTATCCACGACACAAAGGATAGGGAGTGCATGGATCACGCAGTTATATCTAAAATGTAAAATTGTTTGTTAAATGGTAATTGGCTGCAATACATTGTTATCATAGTTGCACGATTATTGTTTCCCCCACAAACCAACTTCGACTGACCGACGTTTTGTTTGTCGGCATTTTAGGTACAAGCCAAAAAGGACAAACAATAAATCGTCATATTGTGAAATACATGAAGTAAAATGCAAGGAGGGTTAGTTAGAGTAGAATCCATAAGTGGATAGAAGGTTAGAGATCCAAGTTGTTGAAAAGGTATGCAAAAGTTTGTTTTCTTACATCTTTTCAGTTTAGTCAGTTAAAATTTAATAATTGTTCTTGGTTAATTGTCGAACCTTTGATCCGGAAAATTATGGGTGCGGCTTCGACCTCTCGGTCTCCCTTAATTGGAGGTTATCGGAAGGTGGGGTCGTAACAACATGCGGGCCCAGAGGAAGGAGAAATTGCTTAGCCTCAGTGGACTTGGTATATGTGTGTTGAGACACATTGATGGGTTAGCCTCAGTAACACTGCCAGATGTCTAGCAAAATATTTTTATATACATGTTGCTTGATTTTTTTCTTGAAATATTTCTGTAAATCATACATACATTAATGTTTGAGGAGAACATTTCATTCGTGTGTGTTTTCTTTATCTATTGTTATGTTCTTACTCCTACTGCTCAAATGGGGTACATACCAGCTTTTGTTGAATCCTAACTTTCTCTATTTTCATGTATAAATCACATAACTTCAAGCAAGGAAGTGGACTACTCAAGTGAAACAACAACTTACAGAGCATACTGCCAAAAGTCTTCATCATAGACATGGATAGGTGCTCCTCTATGCTACAATATATTATTAGGCATAGATATCATATATAGGGTATATGTGCAACTCTTTGTAAAACCCTATACTATTTTGGTTTGTAAGAGTATATGAAGGATCAACTTTGTTGGGCTTCACTTGTAGTTAAAAATATACCTTTTTATTTATGATAAATACTGTTTTCTTATACAGTGATCCTTAAGGCCATAGACTCATGTTTTTTTCTTGTGAATATATGAGTCTATTTAACTTCAATTAAGGATCACTAGATATTGGTCCCACATGACTACAAGATCCTTCTGATCTGGGCATCACATGAAAAGTGACATCAGAGCCAACCACAATCGACGCCTATACTTGTCTATGTAAATGTAGGCTTTATAAAATTTTCAACATATCTCTTTCAAATTCATGGATAGGTCTTTTACTCGCAGCCTCTCCTTCAACTTGGAGTCACCCTTACCTACGGGAGTAAATGTGACATCAGAGGTTGGAACAACTCCAACGACCCCTTCGACTTTCCAACTCTTTGGGTCACCTATTGTGCAACCAACCCCAACAACTCCTGAGAAGACAATGGCTCATAACACTCAACAGTCTGGTGTTGAGCTTTCTTTGTTTAGGAAACTTCTTGGGGATGTAGTATTACATGATACCCAAAGGTCAGATACAACCATTAGATCAAGAGAACTCACTTTAGTCGACTTCATAAAGATGAGGCATGATGAATTTTCTGGAGACAATACACCTGATGTGGTGGATCAGGTTGATTTCTAGATACGCTCAATGGAGCTCATGTTTGCGGGCATAGAGATCCCACAACGCCAATGGGTACGCTCTGCCACTTATGTATTCACTAGATCTTCAAGGATCTGGTGGGAAAATCATCAACACGGTTGTGGTATTGATGCTCCTCTACCTACATGGATGGAATTCTTGAAGGACTTTTGCAATAGATCTATCTCAAAGATAGAGCTAACAAAGAAGGAGAAAGAATTTCTTAGCTTGAGACAAGGATCAAACACTATTGAGGTATATGCTTGTCACTTTTGTTTTCTAGAGAGATTCACCACACACCTTGACGAGGAAAGGAAGATTAGAAATTTCATTGAGAGATTAGATCATGAACTTGGGAAGGCTCTCCTTCCCCTTGATCTCCCAACATTCCAAGACAATTTGAACAAGGCTCTAGCCCTGGAGTCTTTTCTAGGATGGCGTTGTGGCTCTTCATCCTCTTACACAGCTATTTGATCCAGGGTACATTCTCAGAACACCCACATAAGACAACATCAAGGGAAACAATCTAAGTTTGGCACAAAGAGCCAGAAGGTTGGTTGCAATAACTGTGGGAGGATTCATGAGGGCACATGTCATTTTCTAAGACTTGTTTGCTTTCTTTGGTTTCACCCTGGGAATAGAAAGTTTGAGTGTCCACAACAACAAAGACATAACATCCAAGGAGAAAGGGTTATTACTCCTGGGAACAATGCTACTGGACAACAAACACGACCTCCACGAAAAAGTGTCCCGCCAGATCAAGATCAATATAGGAGCGGTAAAAGTGGACAAGGAGGACATATACCATCTAGATAATGCCGAGTGGGTAGAGTCTTTGTTGTAAGTTCTAAAGAAGCTAGTGCAGCAAGAGGAAAAGTGATTGAAGGTATAATTTACATAAAAGATCAAGCAGTTAAAGCCCTCATTGATTCTGGTTCAACACATACTCTTATATTCGTTGCATTAGCAGAATTCCTTGATCTTCCAATTTTGTATATGGGATATACTTTAGAGGTACATACTACAAGTGGATGAGTTGTGACTACTCTTCAAAAAAATCCCTCAAATCCCTATTCTTCTCGAGGGAAGAGAAATGTAGTAGACCTCATCCTTTTTGATATGGTGGATTTTGATGTTATCCTAGGGATGGACTGGTTAGAAAGGTACAATGCCTTTTTAGATTGTGTAGGAAAAAAGATTCACCTTGATCACCCTGGCGGAGATCCTTTAGTAATTGTTAGGAAGAAATCATATGAGAAAATGATAAAATATGCCATGTGCACCCAAAAAATGATCTCTCAGGGATTTCAAGCCATTATTACCTCACTAATAGTTGATGAGCCCCAATTGAAAGCACGAGAAGAGATTGATGTGGTGTGTGAATATGTAGATGTCTTCCCTGAGGAAATTCTAGGAATCCCACCTAAAATAGAGATAGTTCTCCATTGATTTGGTACAAGGAACCACACCAATTTCAAAAACCCCTTCCCGTATGGAACCTATAGAGTTAGCTGAATTTAAGAAGCAACTCCAAGAATTGTTTGATCTAGGATTTATCTGCCTAAGTGCGTCCTCCTAGGGAGAACCTGTATTGTTTGTAAAAAAAGAAGGATGGTTCACTTTGCTTGTGTATAGAATATCAAATGAGTACCCTCTCCTAAGGATTGATGATTTCTTCGATCAATTGAGAGAAACAACTACATTTTTCAAGATTGACATAAGGAGTGGGTACCACCAATTGAGGGTGAAAGAGTTTGATGTTCCTAAGATAGTCTTCAAGTCTAGATTTGGTCATTATGACTTTCTGGTCATGCCCTTTGGGCTAACGAATGCCCCTGTAGATTTTATGGATCTAATGAATAGGGTTTTTCAACCATACCTAGATATTTTTGTAATTGTATTCATAGATGATGTATTGGTATACTCATCTTCTTTAGATAGCATCGCAAGCACCTGAGAAGTGTATTAGACACTTTGAGGATACATCAATTTTATGCAAAATTCTCAATGTGTGATTTTTGGCTTTCTTAAGTGATGTTTTTGGGGCATGTGATCTCTTCCCGGAAGGTCTATTTGGACCCCCACAAAAGTGGAAGTTGTACTCAACTAGAAAGCCCCACATGCGGCCACACAAATATGTAGTTTTCTGGGTCTGGATGGATACTATAGAAGATTTATAAAGGACTTCTAAAAAATCTTGCTTCCTTCCAAAAAATAATACAGAAGAATGTCAAGTTTTTCTGGTCAATGGAGTGTGAGGAGAGTTTCCAAGAATTGAAAAGGATATTGACTTCAGCACCAGTTCTAGTCCTCCCAATAGAAGGAAAATTTTTTGTAATATATAGTGATGCCTCCCTTCAAGGATTAGGGTGTATGCTAATGCAAGAAGGTCATGTAGTGTCATATGCTTCAAGGCAGTTGAAGCCACATGAGAAGAATTACCCCACCTATGACCTCAAGCTAGTAGCCATAGTGTTTACTTTAAAGATATAGAGATACTACCTATATGGAGTGCAATTTGAAACTTATATTGACCATAAGAGCCTAAAATATCTTCTTTCAAAAAAGGATCTAAACCCGAGGCAACGAAGATGGGTCAAATATATGAAAAATTATGACTTTGAGATCCTCTACCACCCAAGTAAGGCCAACATGGTTGTTTATGTTTTAAGACGCAAAAGGGATCTAGTATGTGCTTCTTTCTGTTCGTCTGAATGGAGACTACATGAAGATTTGTTTCATAGCCTATATTTTATGATGTCCAGCTTATGTATCACTCCTGACTGGGTGACTGAAGTCATAAGTGCACAAAAACCGAGTCCTGAACTTGATGACATGAAAGCAATGTTGGAAAAGTCACAAACTGAGTTACAAACTCAATTTGGTGGGGCCATTCGATTCAGGCATCACTTGTGGATACCTAACATTGGGGATCTAAGGTCTTGCATTCTTCAAGAGGATCATGGAACTCGATACACCATACATCTGGGCTCAACTAAAATGTATAAGGATCTTCAAAGGTCTTTTTGGTGGAGAAATGTGAAGCATGATGTATCCGAGTTTGTATCTCAATGCATGACTTGCCAACAAGTTAAAGCTGGATATCAACGACCGGGTGGCCTTTTGTAGCTTCTGGAAATACCTGAATGGAAGTCAGATAAGTTCACCATGGACTCTATCATTGGTCTACTAAAGAGTAAGAAGGGTCGTGATTCGGTATGGGTTGTGGTCGATTGACTCACCAAGTCATCTCACTTCCTACCCTTTAAAACAACAACTATAGTTCCCGAAATGGCGACATTGTATGTTAAGGAGATAGTTCACTTACACAGTGTTCCCAAAGCTATCGTTCTGATAGAGGCCCAAAGTTCACATCTTAGTTATGGAGATAGGTACAAGAAGAGTTGGGGAATTGACTTTTGATGAGCACTGCCTATCATCCTCAAACTGATGGACAATCTGAATGCACAATCCAGATTCTTGAAGACCTATTAAAGTCATGTCACATGGATTGGGGAGGATCTTGGCAACAATGCCTCCCTCTAACAGAGTTTGCATACAACAATAGTTATCAATATAGTATTGGTATGCCACCTATGAAGCCCTTTTACGGTCACCCTTGTAGGTCTCCTCTGCACTAGGAAGAAGTAGGAGAGAGAGATCTAATGTAATATGAGGATCTTCAACCATACAAAGATCTGGTTGAGATGATTCAAAGACGAATGAAGGTTTCACTAGATAGACAAAAATCATATGTTGATAAACATCGTACTGATCTTCACTTTAGGGTTGGAGATTTTATGTTCTTAAAGGTTAAGCCTATCAAGGCAATAGCTCAATCCAAGGCTAAAGGCAAGTTGAGCCCTAGATATGTGGGTCCATTTCAGATCCTACAAAGAGTGGGGGAGTGTGCTTATCGAATAGATTTACCTCCCTCCTATAGTTGTATGCATGATGTCTTTCATATCTCCCTACTTAAAAAGTACGTAAAGGATCCTATGTTTGTCTTAACACTAGAGCCCCTAGAGTTCAGGGATGACTTAACCTATGAAGAGTACCCAGTGAGAGTTCTTGACATCCAAACAAAAAGGTTGAAAACAAAGATATACATTTGGTGAAGATTCTTTGGAAGCACCATGGTATAGAAGAAGCTACATGGGAACTCAAAGAGAAAATAGTGAAACTTCACCCAAACTTATTCTCTTAACAAAGATTTCAAGGACAAAATCCCTTTTAAGGGTGGGAGAGTTGTCAGAGACTGAATCACAAGGTAATATGAGTATGTCTTAATTAATTTTATAATTTTTTGGTGTAAAATTAATTGTAGACTTTAAACAATATAAACTTTATCTCTTGAATTATTCTAGGAGTTGTGTAAAAAAAAGCAAATATGTTTCATCATATAATAAGATTTGCTATTTAGTTGTTTTATAGTTGGCTTCAAGGTGCAATTACACAAAAGATTCAACATATTGTCACATCAAGATTCATACATGTAGAAACCTAAGCCATGGTTTGATTTTGAGACAGAGATTATGAAGTCTGGGGTGGGTTAGTCGATATTCCGGATTAGTTATCCGGTTTCGGTCCTATTTGCGTTTGAAAACTCATCCCATTACAAGCACTGATTAGATTGACTGGGCTTGTAACTTGTGTTTTTTAGTCTGGCATATAAAAAAATAACACAAAATACATAGTCAATTTCAGACTAGAATTTCAAATCATGTTGAGAGTAGGACTGACTTGGTCTGGATTAGAAGATTATGGGATCCAAAACGGTCTCCGTCAGTCCAGTTTTTGCCAAATAAAACAAGACTAGAACTGGATTGGGTTAATCAGGATTAGCGCCTACGTCAAACAAAAAGACAGCACACGTTCCAAATCTCAAACCAAACCTCAACCAAAATGTGACACAAAATGATAGTTTTTGACTTGTTTCAGCAACATATTGTGCTATCTATGGGCCTAGAGACTGGTGTTCATAGTTTTTGTGCATCACCCATACAAGAGCAGTAAATTTTCCTGACGCTCACTCGCGTGACGTATAGTTTGACATGCTGGGAAAACCGCCCCACTACCCACCTGCCAGCCACCTGACACCATGTGCCTGCCACCTACCAACGTGTCAGTTTGTTTTTGCTTTTTGTTTGTTTTGCTCATAACTTTGAAACCAGAATGAATTTTTTGATGAAATAAAGTGCATTAGAATCCTTATAAAATATACATTCCAATAAGATCAAAATTACATACTTTTAAAGAAGAAAAGAAGAATAGAAAATATAGAGGGAATAAATAAACCCAAAAGAATTAAAAAAAGAGATAAAATAGACGAACATGAAAAGGAAAAAGGGAAATAAGGAAGAACATAAATGAGAAGAAGAGGGAAGTAATGAATTTTTCTTAAATGTACATATTATAGACCCCAATGTGCACATTTTTATTGAATGCACCCATTATTGTATGAATGTACCCACCATTGCTTCAATGCACCCACTTTTGTTTGAATGTGATCACTATTTCTTGAATGCACCCACTATTGCTTTAATGCACCTCCTTTTGCTTGAATGTTCCCACTATTTTCTGAATGCACCCACTATTACTTCAATGCGTCCACTTTTACATGAATGTGTGCACTATTATCCTGAAGGCACCCACTTTTACTTGAATGCGCCCTCTACAGCCCTAAATGCGCCCAATTTTACATTAATATGCCAAATATTGTCCTGAATGTGCCTACTTTGATTAAATACGCCCATTACAACCCTCAATGCGTCCAGTTTTGCGTGAATGCACCCACTATTTCTTCAATGCACCCACTATTTCTTCAGTGCACCACTTTTACATGATTGTGTTCACTATTGTCCTAAATGCGCCCATTTTTTCTTGAATGTTCCCACTGTAGCCCTCAATGCGTCCACTTTTATGTGAATGCGCCCATTATTATCCTGAATGCGACTACTTTTACTTGAATGCGTCCACTAAAACCACCAAGGCACCCAATTTTTCTTGAATGTGTGCACTATTGCTTTAGTGTACCCACTTTTACATGATTGCACTCACTATTGTGCAGAATGTGATTATTTATAAAGGCAATCTTCTAATTTATTACGTTTTATTCGATTATGAGATTATGATGTAGCATAATAAATATCTAAAAAATGATATTACTCAAGGACATATGTTTTTGGGTTGAGGACCTGAACAATGAGTCATACAAGTGTCAATAGTATATGCAATCTTGTTATGCCCCTAATCAGATGTTATTGTGGAATGCTAATACACAAAAAATAACACCTAAGTCTAGAGTGTGTGTTGGTTGATGACATAATATTGTTAGTCATGATATGTGATATCAAACCAAGCACATATATACTAGTTAGAGAACAATGTTTGGACAGACCCACCTTGATATTGTCACATGGAAACCATGATTGGTAGTCAGATTCGTCTATCGTAGTGATGGTGGTGATTGTGAATCTTAGACCTAAAATCACTACATTTATCACGTTGTTCGGTGTAGTTTGACATCATCCACTGTGATCCTGAATAAGGGTTGCGATAAAGGTTGTTCCCAGGTGCATTGTGACACATGGGGATGACTGTGACTGATGTACATGGGATGTGTCCCTCCTACAGGAGTTTGAGAACCTAGCCACTTGATAACCAAGACTAACAAATGCATCATGCTGGTGTGATTAAATATGTGATATTAAGATTACATATATCTCAGGCAGTCTGTTCTAGTTCAAGGAACATGGATTGAAGGTTGAAGAGGATGAGGATTTCATGCCTCTAGTTCAATCTTGATATCAGAGACAAAGGAACTATACAATTACTATAACACCAATTGTAGATTGTAGGTTAAGATGTTCTCCAACTTCTCTAATTACTTGAGTAGTAGTGAAGTCTTTCTAGATACCAAACACTGCTAGTGAAATCATAATATGACTACGAATACAACTACCAACGTAATTTGGAGCCTATCAGGTCACACACATAGGATGCATTGGAATAGGAGTATAATTATGGATGTGATTAGAAATGTTCTAAATCAAATTGATTAATAAAATGTTTAGGTAATCTACTATAACAATATTGGAATATAATTTGAGTTAATTGGTTAAAATGTTTAAGACAATTAATTAGATATAGATTGTTAAGCTGGTTGTCTAATCCTAAGTGATTGACAAGAGTTGGGATGAAAATTAGTTAATCAATTAATATGATTAACTGGTTAATTAATTGATTCCAAAATACTCTTTTAATAGTCCACCAACGGCTCATTTTAAACTTAATTGCAACCTTTTTTTCAGGGTTTTAAGAAATCCTACTTTCTTTCCTCTGCTATGTATAGGGGCATGATGACTGGATTTGATAATAACGCTCTTGTATGTGAACCCTAGCCATCATCGTCTCCATGTGAGAGAGAAGGAGAGTAATTGCAATGCTAGCACATCATCAAAATAGAAGACTACTCCTTTCCTCTATCTTACAAAGCACAACTTGGAGTTCTAGCCAATCCGTGTGGATGAAGTAGAGATGCAGATGTCGAAGTGTTTGCATTTAGAGGATTTCGATGATGACCATCTATGCACATGAGAAGTAGTGCACATCAGTGTGTGAAGGGACATCAACAGACTTTCCCTACCATGAGGTATACAACACACACTCGTTGAGAATATGTTGTTATCGATGAGATCTGCTAGTGGGGTATGTGGAGAAAATTTATTATTACCATTGCACTTATCGCCTCCACAAAACCAAACAATGGTATTAAAGACACATCAATCTACAGTGTATTTGGATTTATTTTGATATGATCATATTTCTATATATCATTTTTTGTGGTTACATGTGATGTGAGCTTAAAACTATTAATGTGCATATCTAACCTAAATCCACATACATCATAGACATATTACTTTGACTTGACAGTAGGGGTAGACTATTGAAAATTTCAATTTTTCTTAGGGCATGAAAGTGAAATTTTGTAGACCTTTCAGGGGCGCTACCCCTGAGACTGCACAGGGGTGTTGCCCCTATGTACCCCGCTTAGTCTGTGTGAGAGTAAAAAGGTGTTTAATAGGAAATGTCACGTATCAAAAGGACTACAATCTTAGAGAGAGAGAGAGAGTGTGTGTGTATATATACCTAAAAAACATAGGCGTCACCCTTAAAAAATTATGTGGTGAATACATGTCGGTTATGGCCTAGAACCCCTTTTGTGAATGATGTGGATGGTTGTATATCTTGTCCTTGGAAGTAAACAGTTGTGCATGGATCCTTTATATAAGTATTCATCTTGCATATCAAGCCTCATCTATTATCTCCAAGTGTAATTAATTATATTCCCTCTAAACTCCCCTCGAATGTAACTTGAGTTTCTCCTTTTATACATAATGTAACATATATAAGAATAGATTTAGTTTTGGAAGACTTGTTGTGATGAGGAAACTTGAAGATCCATCTCTAAGGAGTGTCCATGGAGAGGCAACTAGAAGGTCCAACACCAAGGAGCATCCATGAAGCTATTCATCTTAATGTTGATCAGATGCAGGTTCACATGATATTCACATGTTGATGTTGCATGAGATGCAAAAGATCATAGGTGGATAGTAGTTTTTTGTGTCTCCAAAGGATTACAGTGGTATGGTCATAACCAATGCTTATGTGTTTGCAGATTGCATGCTTGTGGTTTGTGGTATGTGGATATAGTATGTATATGATACATATTATAAGTATGTGGTGTTTGGATATGTATGTGTATATATATAAAACCCCCCAAATAAATATTAACTCTCAGATTCTTTCCATAATCAGAACGCATGAAAAGATTGATCGACTAAGCATAGGTTACACCAAAGTGTGGTGCTCTATCCATCTCGTGGAAATGTGATTCTATATATGTAGATCTGCCAAAGCAGGGTGCATATTCTATCATGTTGGCTTTTGGGTCATGATTAACTAGGTGATCTTAATGAGATTAATTATCTAGAAGCATAGAGATGGAGTATGTCAATGAGTTGTTCATACCATATATCACGAGTTGCATATGATGCAATTAGAATGTTGCCTACCGAAATAGTTAGGTGGTGGGTGATCAGCCAAAGTTGACCCATTATTTGATGAAATATGGATCTTGGCTCACTAAAAGATTTTACGTCGCAATATTCTAAATAGATAAGTGAGGATAATTAATTTGAAAAAATAGCCAGAGCAATAATTAATTAAAGGCCTAATTAAATATCGTTAAATTTTATTTTAATCAAATCAAATCCAAAGATAGACTCATGAAAATATTTCTTATAGAATCAAATGACGAAAAATATACCTTGAAACAGTTCATATACTTAACGGGATATTCTTAAAAATAGAATTGTGAATATCTTTAAAAATAATAATATCTCATAGATAGGTCCTTTCATATTAAAATAAATGCACATATAGATATACCTATAAAATCATACACATTGCCCTTAAAAATGTTTTGTGGTGAATACATTACATGCATGGTCATGGTCTGGAACCCCTTTTGTGAATGTTGTGGATGGTTGTATATCTTGGCCTTGGATGTAAATGATTGTCATGGATCCTTTGTATAAGTATTCATCTTGCATGTCAAGCCTCGTCTATTATCTCCAAGTGTAATTAATTATATTCCATCTAAACTCCCCTTGAATGTAATTTGAGGTTCTCCTTTTATGCATAATGTAATAGAGATAGGAATACATTTAGTTTTGGAAGAATTGTTGTGAAGAGGAAACTTGAATATACATCTCTATGGGGCGTCCATGGAGAGGCAACCAGAAGGTCCAACACCAAGGAGAATCCATGAAGATATTCATTTTGATGTTGATCAGATGTAATTTCACATGATATTCACAGGTTGACGTTGCGTGAGATGCAAAAGACCATAGGTGGATAGTAGTCCTTTGTGGCTCTAAAGGGTTATAGTAGTATGGCCATAACCAATTCTTATATGTTTGTGGATTGCATGTATGTGGTTTGTGGTATGTGGATATAATATGCATTTGATACATATTATAAGTATGTATGTATATGATACATATTATAAGTATGTGGTGCTTGGATATGTATGTGTATATATATAAAGCCTCTTGAATTAAATATTCTCTCAGATTATTTCCATAAAAAACACACATAAAAAACTTGATCAACTAAGTGTAGGTTATGCCAAAAGCATGGTGCGTTATCCATCTCGTGGAAGTGTGATGGTATATATGTAGATCTTCCAATCATGGTGCATATTCTATCATGTTGGCTATTGGGTCATGCTTAACTAGGTGATCTTAATCAGAGTTAAATTCCTAGAAACATAGATATGGAATACGATAATGAGTAGTGCACACCATCTATCAAAAGTATCATATGATGCAATTGGAAAATGTTGCCTACCTAAATAGTCAAGTGGTGGACGATTAGCCAAAGCTGACTTGTGATTTGATGAAATATGGATCTTAGCTCACTAGAATATTGTACGATGCAATCTTATAAATTGATAAGTGAGGATTATTAATTTGAACAAAATAGAGGCAGTGATAATTAATTAAAGGCCTGATTAAATATCGTTAAATTTTATTTAATCAAATTAAATCAAAATATTGACTCATGCAAATATTTTCTTGTAGAATCAAATGACGATAAGTAACACATTTTCCTTGCGACCGGTCCTTCAGAAGGACAAGTTGAATGGGAATAATTTCCATGACTTGTTCATGACACTAAGAATTGTTCTCACATAAGAGCGCAAGCTCTATGTCCTGGAAACATTAGAGCCAGATGAACCTACTTCCATTGCGCCTAAGGCTGACAGGACTTCTTACAGCACTTTGAAGATGGCGTGGATGTCAAGTGCTTGATGTTGTGCTCAATGAACTATGAGTTGCAGCGACAACATGAAAACATGGATGTAATTTAGATGGTAACACATCTTCAAAATATGTACCAAGATCAGGCAGGGTAGGAGAGAGATGATCTCTCTAAGGTGTTGTTGAAGTGCAACATGGTAGAAGGAGATCCTATAGGTCCCCATGTGCTCATGCTTATTGGGTGTGTAGAGAACCTTAAAAGACTGGCCTTGGGCTAGGATTTGCCACAAATGTTATTCTACAGTAACAACCAGAGTCATGTAGCTAGTTTTTCATGAACTACAACACGAACAATTTTGACAAGTCGTTATCAGAATTTCTTGGCATGTTGAGGATTGTTGAAGCACAAATAAAGAAAGACAAGCCCAAGTATGTGATGATTATCAATAGAAAAGGGAGGTCAAAGGGAAAGGTCAAGGCTAATAAGAGTTCTAAATATGGATATAAGCCCAAGTCATGCACTCAAAGCAAAGGGAGGGGTGAACAAGGGAGGCAAATGTCATTATTGTTACCGGCCTAGACATTGGAAAAATGAATTACCCTCTCTACTAGGAGAAATTGAGGAATAAGAAGGAGGGGATAGAGATCTCCACTTTAGGTATATACGTTATTGAGATAAATTTGTCTACATATTCATCTTGGGTACTAGATGTCAAATGTGGATCTCACATATGCTCAAATATGTAGGATCTGAAAAGAAGTAAGCCTTTATGAAAGGGCGAGGTTGAACTACGTGTTGCAAATGGAGCTAGAGTTTTTGCCACTGTAGTTGGAACATGTAATTTATCTCTTCCTATGGGGCTTGTGATAGAGTTAAAGTACTACTTTTCGTACCTGCCACAAATAGAAACATTTTTTGTACCTTGTATGGACAAGGATGGATATGAATTTCATATAAATAATGGTCAATTTTCTATTACAAAAGATGAGGCCTTTTATGACAGTGCCCTGATGTCCTATGGCCTTTATTAATGACATCTATAGACAAATGTATATAACATAAATACCAAAAGGTTAAAACTCGATAACTCAAACAAAACATATCTTGGGCATTGTCATCTAGGGCAAATCAATAAGAAACACATTTCTAGACTCAATAAAGATGGATATCTAGACTCTTTTGATTTCAAATCAATAGATACGTCTGAATCTTTCTTGTTGAGTATAATGATCAAAACTTCCTTCATTGACAATATTGAGAGAGCTAGTGATCTATTATGAATCATGCATACTGATGCATGTAACCCTTTTAGAACAAATTCTAGAGGTGGTTATCAGTACTTCATTACCTTTAATGATGACTTTCATAGGTATGGCTATGTTTACTTGATAAAACATAAGCTAGAAACTCTTGAAAGATTCAAGGATTTCATAAAGCAAGTACAAAACCAACTTGGTAAAAGTATTAAGCACTTCATTCTGATTGAGGTGGAGAATACTTAAGCTAAGAGTTTGAGGACCTTTTGTGAGCCTGTGGTATTGTATCACAATGTACTCCACCTAGAACACCAGAACACAATGGTGTATCAGAAAGAAGGAATCGCACATTGATAGATATGGTGCGATCACTGATGAGTTTTGCTAATCTTCCAACTTCCTTTTGGGGTTATGCTCTTGAAACCACAATTTTTACACTTAATTGTGTACCATCTAAACTGGTTCAAATGAAACTATATGAGATATGGACCGGGAAGCATCCCAAAATATCTTTTATGAGGGATTGGGTATGTGAAGCTTATGTCAAGAAAATATTTCCTGAAAAGCTTGGCCCTAGATCAAATAAATTTCATTTTTTTGGTTATCTCAAAGAAACCAAGGGATACGACTTATATAACCCAACTGTCAACAAAGTATTTGTTGCCAGGGATGTTGCATTCCTAGAAATGGAAATCATTTCTAAAGGAATCAATTGGAGGAAAGTAGAAATTGAAGAGGTTTGAGACCTACAAGAAAGCAATGAACTAGTAGAGGTACAAGATGAACACAGAGAGTCACAAACCATTATGGAATCCCAAATTCCTCGTGTGACATAGGAACCTCGTAGATCTAGTGGGACATGCCTTGAGCTAGATAGATTTGGTTATCTACTGACTCAAGAAGGTAGTGAATTGGTCATTGATGATGAGCCAAGTACCTATCTAGAAGTTGTTGAGGGATCAGAGTTTGGGAAATGGCTTGAGGCCATGAGATCTGAGATGGTATCCATGTACACCAACAAGGTATGACCTTGGTGGATCCACCTAAAGGGGTAAAACCCATAGGGTGTAAGTATGTCTTCAAGAAGAAGACTTACATGGATGGTTATATACAAACTTACAAAGGTCTATTGGTTGCAAAGGGTTTCAAACAAGTTCAAGGTGTTGACTATGATGAAACCTTTCTTCAAATTGCCATGGTTAAGTCCATCAGGATCATGTTTTCCATTGCAACTTATCATGACTATGAGATTTGGAAGGTGGATATTAAAATTTCATTCCTTAATGGGAATCTTCTTGAGGATGTGTACATGACACAACCTTGGGGTTTTATTAATCCAAAGGATGCAAATAAAGTTTGTAAGCTACAATGGTCAATATATGGATTGAACAAGCATCTCAGAGCTAGACCAGGTAGTTAAAGAGTTTGGCTTTACTCAAAATGAAGATGAACCATGTCTTTACAAGAAGGTTAGTAGGGCCATGATTGTATTCCTAGTATTGTATATGGATGACATACTATTGATGGGGAATGACATCCCTACTTTACAAATGGTAAAGACCTGACTAGGAAATCCATTATCTATAAAAGACTTAGGAGAAGAAGTCTATATCCTAGGAATCAAGATCTATAGAGATAGATCTAGAAGGCTTCTTGGACTAAGTCAGAGCACATACATTGACCAACTGTTGAATAGGTTCAGTGCGGAGAACTCAAAGAGAGGCAACCTACCCGGGTCTCATGGAATTACCATCTCTAGAGCTTAATGTCCTAATTCTTGTGAAGAAAGGGAGCACATGAATAAGATTTTGTATGCTTCTACAATTAGATCTATCATGTACGCAATGTTATGCACTCGTCCTAATGTCTCATATGCCTTAAACATGACAAGCATATATTAGTTATATCTTGGTGAGAGTCATTGTACTTCCATGAATAACATCCTTAGGTACTTGAGAATAACTAAGGAGCAGTTCCTTACCTGTGATGGAGAGGAAGAGTTGGTGATAAAAGGTTACACCAATGCAAGCTTTCAAACTGATAAAGATGATTATCAATCACAATCAAGATTTGTGTTTTGCCTTAACAATGGTTCTATGAGCTGAAAGAGTTCCAAGCAAGAGACAGTTGTAGATTCTATACAAGAGGTCGAGTATATTGCCGCATCTAATGCATCAAAGGAGGTTTTTTGGATCAAGAAGTTCATCTCAGAACTTGGGGTGGTTCCAAGCATCAACGATGCAATTGAGCTATACTGTGACAACAATAGAGCCATTTCACAAGTTGAGGAACCACTATCACATCAATATCCCAAGCATATATAAAGGTGATTCCATATCATATGAGAAATTGTACAACGAGGAGATGTGAATATTTGTAGAGTACCAACCGAGAGCAATGTGGCTGACCCCTTGATAAAAGCACTTTCTCAATAGAAGCATGAAGGTCGTGTTAGATTACTAGGGGTTAAGTTAATGAGTGATTGGCTCTAAGTGCAAGTGGGATTCCATTGGTATGTATGCCTAGAGATCCAATTATATGATGATTGTAATGGCATGTCTTGTAAATGATTTGATTAATAATAAAGGCAAACTTTCCATTTATTCTATTTTATTCACCTATGAGATAATGATGTACTGTAATAAATGTCTGAAGAATGATGTTACTCAATGACGTATGTCGTAGGGTTAAGGACCTAAACAATGAGATCATACGTATGTCAAAAGTATATGCATTCGATCATGTCCCTAGTCGGATTTTGTTGTGGAAGGCTAATAAATAGCAATAACACCTAAGACTAGAGTGTGTGTGTTGGTTGATGACAAAATCTCCTTAGTCGTTATATGTGATATCAAACCAAGTGTGACAACCCACTGCCACATTAGCGAGATTACTCAAAACAATGTGTGGAACTAATACTAACATCCAGGATTACCATAAAACTGGGTAAAATAAAATTGAATTCCATATAACCACAAAATTAGAAACATATTACACCTGAGTCCACATGAAGCCACATGTTTACATATCATGCCACAAGATGATACATATCATTGTTCACTTGGCCAACTTGCTACAACCTGTTATGTATGATATCATGTTCACATATACAAGCCATATCTATACAACCATGGCCTACTTCCAAAAACTCATGTCGATATACGTCTACAAAACACCCCCAAGGACCTGAGAGTACCAGGACGACACATAGGACTCTACTAAGAAACAGTAACAGTGTATGCAATCTTTAACAACTACTGCTCCTCTTACTTCTCAGCCTTAACCGCACGATCTCTAACTCGTCATGCACAACCACCTAAAAGATGTGGAAACCCACAGAGTGAGACCAAAGTCCCAACGAGAGATATAACTCTCTACCAAAAAGTATTATTAACATAGATAAGCTAAAGCAGGAAGATAACATTATTATCAGGTCGAGCAAATTCATCTAAATGATACGAGTAAAGCAATTAACATTGTCTAAGCAACTTAGGCATCTACAACTGACCAGTAGAACATCTTATACTTTTAGAAGAAATATGTAGAACATGTATAACAGTTGATTTATCTTACCACATTATAAATCAACTAACCAGTACAACAGATAAGGCAAAGGGTCATCCAATGTGAGTTGTGTTTAACCTTAAGCAAATACACTACACAGATGTCTTACCTCTTTTACTATGCCTTGAGGAGATGAGGTATACCACTCATGCTCAAGCTGACTGCCGCTAAGTCAAAATTAGTTCTATACAAGATCTAGGAGGAGCCAGACTCCTATGATCTCCCACACCCTAGGAGGAGCCAGACTCCTATGATCAGTCTGAGCCTGCCGTAGTGATGTATAAAGTCCAACTGCAAAATATCCTAGTCTGCCATGGTATATAGGCACAACACTAGTGAAAACTGAGTTACAGCCTCAGCCAGACTCCCTTCGAAGTATGATTGCAGCCATCCTAAAAACATATCATATATATACTGAATCACATCACTATGATATGTACTTGATCATTCTCTTGTCAAGGTATGACTGCAGCCAATCCTGTGAAATGTGTATACTCAACAATATACAACTCCGAGCTCCACTGAGCAAGAACCTGTTTCACCATCCAACAAATACTGACATTGAATATAGATCTATGGCACAAGGAAATTACATGATTAGGTATTCACATTAGTTAAGACAATCGAGTATCTTTTAGCATCAATCAAGTTACAATGTAAAAAGCCTAAACAAATTCTACAAAGATAAGGGTATATTGCAATGTCAAAAGATATAAAATGTATGAGGTATACTTGTCACATCATCTCATAATACTATTGACATTCAAGGCAATCAACATTATCACATCACTAGGGAATAACAATCCCTCATCACATTACAAGAGGATATCACCTCACATTAGGCATTGAGCCTCTTCCAAGTCACAAGACCCAATCACATAGTTCGTGCATAATATCATTACCCCGTCATGCCTTGTAAAGACTCATAATCATCACCCTATGTCATATCAAACCCACCATATCATTCACTAGCTATGATATTCATTCCACCTACAAGGTTAGGGTTACACAAGTAGGAGAGAGAAAACATCAACTCATGTTATTCATTCAAGAAAGCTCATCAAGTACATCATACACTTGAAATTAGGGTTTGGGTTTCTCAAATGACCGATTAGAGTTACCATTTCAATACTTGTCATTAAATCCTAGGTACGTCATTTTCCATATTCTTGAAACACATTAGGGTTAAGAATAATTATTATCATGATTAGTCAACCATCCCAAGCAACATTATGTTTTAACCATTCAAGAGAACAAAGTGTAGCAAATAACCTTCATAACACATGTGTAGCTACCACTCAAAGCTCAAAGTGTAGAGACCAACCAAAGCACAAGGGGTAGCAACTATAGGTGATTAACACATTGTTGCGACCAGACCTAGACATGTGTTGCAAACAACCAACCAAATCATGTGTTGTGATAGCAAGAAGACCATATGTAGCGACCAAACCAAGTTCAAGCATTGTAGCAACCACCCATTAGGGTTAGGGTTTGTTGTTCCTACAACACCCCATCAATATGTAGAGACCTCAAGCACAAAAGTGAGTGTAGAGACCCCAAGGTGAAGCCAATTCCCACAACACATAACCAAATCCAGAATAAAGTAAAACCATGGTAAAAATAGATAACAACATCAAGAAAACTAAGTGTCATCAAGAGAGAAGCTCCATGAAGATGATAAACATCAAAACACTAGGAGTGATTGTCACCAAAACCAACAAGGGAACCAAACTTAGAGAAGAGAAAACCATCATCTCACACATGCACATAACAACCAAAACCTTCATCTACTACATGATAACCAAACCATAAGAGTGGTTATAAAACCATCAATTGATCATGCATGCAAGAAGCAACTAATCCACCATCACTAGGTTTTTGGGTGCAAGAAGTAGGGTTTAGGAAAAAGAGTAATCCATGCAAGATTACTTCGAAATCTTAAACCCTAGATCATGATAACATCATATATAATCTTAGGATCAAATTTTAGAGATAAAATCAGCAACATACAAGCAAGAATATGGTGCCATAATAGAAGAGGGGAAAGTTATATAATTCGCCTTAGGATGAAGATCAAACTTCCAAAATCACGATCTCCAAGAGAGAGAAGAAGAAGGTCCAACTAGGATAAACTCCATGGCCAACAAGGACATCTCGGGAAGAAGAAAAACATACCAAGGTCAAAGGAAAGCTCAAGATGAAGGAAAGTGAAACCCTAGGCCGAACTAGAGGAAAGAAAGAATAAAGAAGAAAGCTTCATCTGACATAGGTACTACCATGGTCAAACCACAGTATCCGACCTATATGGAGGGAATCTTCCTCAAGATAGTCACCATGGTGATCCATACTCTCACAGCCAATAAAGGAGAAGAAGGTAAGGTTCAAAGGAAATGAGATAAAGGTAGATAACCGCTTACCAAGAGGGAAGATCACCAAGGATCACCACAAAGAAGATGATCAAGCTCAAGATTAGCACATGCAAGGATGATTGGACACCAAGATCCAAGATCACCACCTCTTAAAGCTCTAGCAACCTCAATTCTGAACACAAGGAAGAATATAAGAAAAAGAGCTAAAGGATATACTTTCAAGTGAAGGAGAGAGCATATATACTCAAGGGGTAGGAGGGAGGTAAGGATATGAGGTGTCAAGGTATGAGAGCACCAAAAGGACACTTGTCTCACAAAGACATGACCATGCAACTACTCTAGACATGCATGTAACAAAGGGTGATAAAATAAAGGTAGTGTAGCGACCACTTCGGTCCACTACACACCAAGGTCGCAAAAAAACCAAGGGAAACTCCATGTTACGGCTGCTACAAGATATCATACAACAAAATAGGTCGCAACACCTCACAAGAGCACAAACCCTAGAGACCAAAACACATGCCCAAGGTACTAGGTCGCAAAAAAAATAAACCAAGAGAGTGTTGCGCTCGCAACACCTCAAAAACCATCTCACAAGGTCAATACATCCATCAAACTCAAGCATCCATGCAACCCTAATATCATACATGATGCGACCTCATCATCTAAGGTCCATCAAGGTGCCCCTAAGCATAATTCTCTCTATTATGATGCCAAGGGAATAAAAAGGTACAACCTACATGTGACAAATTTCAAGATATATCCTCATCATGGGTAAATTGCAACTTGGTCCAAAACAAGCATAACTAGATAAAACATCAACCAAATAGGACTAAACTAAAAACATAAACTTGTCACATGTTATTAAGACATCTAAAGAGATTTGATTAATGTTTAATCATTTTATTTAAGAAAAGAAAACACAATCAAGCAATAAGCCAGGCTAGGGACCTTACACCAAGCACGTAGATACTTGTTAGAGAATAGTGTATCGGATAGACCCACCTTGAGAGTGACACATGGAAACCATGATTGGTAGTCATAGTCATATCTCATGACAATGGTGGTGATTGTGGTTTTGATACTTGAAATCACTACACTCATCACATGTCGTTTGGTGTACTTTGACATCATCCATCGTGATTTTGAATAAGGGTTGCCATAAAGGTGGTTCTCGGGTGCGCTGTGACACATGGGGATGATTGTGAGTGATATAGATGGGATTTGTCCCTCCTACAAGGGTTTGATATCCTAGACACTTGATAAGCAAGATTGAGAAATGCATGGCCATGTTGGTGTGAATCAATATGTGATTTTGAGCTTACACATATCTCATACAGTCTTCTCTAGTTTAAGGAACATGGATTGGAATTTCAAGAGGATGACGATTCCATGCCTCAAGTTCAATCTTGATATCAGAGACAAATGAACTATACAATCACTATAACACCAAGCACAATTTGTAGGTTAAGTTGTTCTCTGACTTATCTAATTACTTGGGTAGAAATGAAGTCTTGCTAGATACCAATCATTACTTGTAAAATCATAATATGATTATGAATATCACTACCAATGTAATTTATAGCCTATTGGGTCACACACATAGGATGTATTGAAATAAGAGTATAATTGTGGATGTGATTGGAAATGCTCCAAATAAAATTGATTATTAAAAATTTAGATGATTTAATATAATAATATTGGAATATAATCTGAGTTAATTGGTTAAAATATTTAAGACATTAATTAGATATAAATTGTTAAGTCCGCTGGCTAATCCCGAGCGGTTAGCTAGAGCCGGTTGATAAAAATTAGTTAATCAATTAATTGATTCCAAAATATTCTTTTAATATTCCACGAGCGGCTTGTATTAAACACAACCACAACCTTTTTGTTTTTCTAGGGGTTTTGATAAATCTTGCTTCCTTCCCTCTACTATTTATAGGGGCATGATGGCTAGATTTGATAATAATGCTCATGTATGTGAACCCTAGTCATCATCATCCCCAAGCAAGAGAGAAGGAGAGTAACTGCAACACTAGAACGTCATCAAAATAAAAGGCTTCTCACCAGCTTACGAAGCACTACATGGAGTTCCATTCCACCCATATAGATGAAGTAGAGACGCAGACGTTGAAGTGCCTACATTCATAGGATGTTGACAATTACCATTTGTGCATGCAAGGAGAGACACACATCACCATGCAAAGGGACATTTCCAGACTTGCTCTATAATGAGGTATATCCCACACACCCTATGATGCCCAACGCCACAACAAAATGAGATTACTCAAATAACCAATGATCAACAACTAAACACCAGATTACCATAAAGTAGGGTAAATTAAAACTGATTTAGACATGACTAACAGAAGTAGAAATATTTACATAAAGGTCCATACATGATAACCTCCCATTTTGCGATGTTATCTTACTAGTTTTCCTCAGTTTTACATACTCTTTCTTAGTTAAATTAGATAGAATCTTTAACTTTCTACCTTTTTGTAAATATACCATTAGATTAACTTCTCCTTTTCACTTCTTAGAGAAAAGCACACAAAAAATTACAAAACCCACAAACGGTCCCAAGACCGAATGGAAGACAAACGGTCCCAAGACCGAATGGAAGTCGAACGGTCCCAGGACCGAATAAATATCAAACGGTCCCAAGACCATGTGAAGCCAAACGGTCCCGAGACCGTATGAAGACAAATGGTCCCAAGACTGAATGGAGATCAATCGGTTCTAAAACTGTATGAAGCCTCACGGTCCCAAGACAGAATAAAGGTCAAACGGTCCCAAGACCGTGTGAAGCCAAACGGTCCCGAGACCGTATGAAGCCACACGGTCCCAAAACCAAATAAAGGTCGAACGGTCCCGAGACTGTGTGAAGCCAAATGGTCCCGAGACCGTATGAAGCCAAACGGTCCCAAGACCAAATGGAGATCAACCGGTCCCAAGACCGTATGAAGCCACTCAACCCCAAGATCAAATGAAAGCAAACAGTTTCCGACCGAGAGAGTCCAAACGGTCTCCAAACCGTGTGAAAATCCAAACGGTCTCCAAGACCGTTTGGACCCACATACCCCAAATCATTTAAGGATCACTCAAAATCCTATAAATAGAACCCAAAGGGGTCCTCACAAATCATCAAGTCTTAGACGTCCAAAGGTTGCCTCTATTGTTCTAGAGCCATTCCATCCTTCACCCACTACCCCGAGGCTGCCGGTCTGAGATCCATATTCCATCTCCAAGCTACTCTCTCTCATCGACAAAGAAGGTGAGAATGGGAGGATTCATCATCAAGCAAGCTATGAAGTGTGAAGATTGTTGCTCTCTCTCTCCAAGGGGTCAACCTTCCTCCCACCTTCGTGGAGATGACACACACTCTCTCTCTTCTTGCCCCCTTCTTTGTTCTTGCCATGAACGAGTAGTCTCATACACTAGGATGTGGGGAGTATCACTAATACAGAACCTACCTTTAGTGTCGGTTATTTAAGGCCTTTAGTGTCGGTTTATAAGCGACACCTATGTGGGAGACACTAAAAGCTCACCCATTACGCGTCGGTTCCAAAACTGACGCCCAAACTCTTCGCGCGCCACCGAAAACGCGCCATCATGGGACTATAGGCGTCGGTTATTAGGTAAGAAACCGACGCCCAAACCCTTCACGCCACAGAAAGGGCGCCATCTTGGGCACTATCAGTGTCAGCTATAAGTAAGAAACTGACGCTATATATCTTCGTGCCACAGGAAATAGACGCTGGTTAATTATATAAAACCGACACTATAACTTTGTGTGTCGGTTTTACACAAATAACCGACGCCTATTGTTTTTTTTTGTCAGTCTATAGACCTGCTGTGGCTGGTCGTAGGATGAGAAACCTGCAATTCAGTTATGAACTGCAGGTTTTACGACATCCATTGATATCAGCCAACAACAGGCCACAAACCTGCAAAATTCACAACAAAAATATATATATTCACACATGCATTTAGCAATGCAACCTAGAGTTCCATTTTATATCACACATTTAGAAACATTCATGTAGCTAGCAATCTGTAGTTCCATTCATTTCACATTCACACATGTGGAAACATTCATATAGCAACCAACACTTTCATTCATTTTCACTCGGACACATGTAGAAACATCCAGACATGTAGAAACATTCACATATATATTATAATTCAGAAATTCATTTACAAAATATCATTGTTTAATCATTATTCGCTATCAGCATCCCAATTATATTTTAAAACCCCCACTATTTGTATGGCTGTTGCCCATTCTTCTCTTACTTCATTTAATTCTCCCATCGTATAGGGAGCATGCACATCTGGTAAGTCCTTTCCTGTAATGGGGTCAGCTTTAAACACCTGTAAAGAGAATGATGTATATATATAATTAATGAGCTATAAATAATATTGATATATTTCGATCATATTATCTAATGAGACTATAATACCTGAGCAATACACTTGATATCCAGTGCGGCATGTTTGATAATCATGTGCATATATCGCATGACATAGTATCCACATGCCCATCCGTTGTCTTGTGTAGCACACTATAAATTCAAACATACAAAATATTAAAAAATACAACTAATTAAGCATTGTTCACATAAATAATATATACATATATTGCAGTCGGGAACTTACTTTCACGTTCTTCCAAATTATTGGCTGGTTCTTTTTCGTGGGGACCTTTCCTCCAACCTTTTTGAACTCATAAAAACCCCTACATGTTAATGTAACACAGAACATTGCAATTAAATAGTAATGTAATAACATATGTTAACGGATATGAAAATGAAATATTTCTCACTGGAATAATGCCATTTTCATTATGTGTCCAAATCTTGTATTCAATTTACTCCCCTTAGGATCTAGATAATAGACAGTGAACGTCTCGGGGAGAATAACCAATAACTCCCAATGCTTACCACTAGATGTTAAAAAGTTAAACATTAATAATTCAAAATCCACAATAAAAATGTAATTTTCTTAAGTCCAAATTATAATAAGCAAAGTAAACTTACTCTACATTGAATGGAGCCATTATCACCGTCTTCTTATTTACAGCAAAATTTGTAAAAGCCTCACAGCAGTATTGTTGAACTGACGTAGGGTCTTTATCTACTAGACTAATCAAAGATGGAATAAAAAACCCTACATGTTCGAATCCAAAATCTGCACATATCTTGTCTAAGTAGCTACAAAATATGTATTAATTACACATGCATTAATAAATAAGAAACCAGATCACCAGATCATACACAAGGTATATGGATGTATAAAGAAGATGTCACCTTATCCATAGCTCTATCACAGATGTATTTAGCCAAGCATATCCAAACAACTCCAAAATATCTTGTATAAATAGTTTGGTTTCGTATGACTGACCTGTAGAATCTGAACCGGAAGAAACAGTTATAGGGCAGTTTATATCATGTTCGCCTAACCATATTGCCATACCCCTACAGTTAGGACCTAACGGGACAGGTAGGTCCTGTGGAACCCAACTAGGTAATGTAGGAGGTGGAAGTGGAGGCCTAGATGATGTGGGTGTCTTCTTTTTAACCTGTACATATATATATATATATATAATTTTAGATCAACTGACATCATATACACACACTAACAATTTAACATAATGTAAATTTATCATACAGTTCCAGTAAAGACGACATCCTCTTTTTGCCACAATATCACTCCACCTTCTGCCTCACCAAGCATTTCACAATATGGGTGGGCATATGGCAATTGAAGATTCGCCCATCCTTGCAATACATGTACCGGGCTCACACGAAGCCAACCAACTGGTAATGGAGACCCGTGAAACTGATCCCCGGGTAGGGATGGGTAAGCCGACGCCTCTGCAACGACATATTCATTACTTTTTAGACGGCATTGCTTCAACCCCTACAAATTTTTGTGTAAAGAATGTTATATACATATATACATATCATCTTTTTTTGAAATGACTACAATTTCATATATACATATCATCTTGAATTAAAAAACTAGTTACTATGTCATAAAAATACTTACAGCGGATGTGCTAGGTGGTGGTTCTATATGATTACTCCCAACCTCTGCAGTAGGAGTAGGAGTAGAGCCTGCAGTAGGTATTGTCTGGTAAGTGGCACTCGCCTCAGCCTGCCACTTTTTCATTGCTTCTTCGAGTTTCCTATCAAATAACTTATCTACCTATACATGGATAAAAGAAACGTCAAATTCTAATTATTGAATTCTCTTTTACAGTAACATTATAAAGAAAGAATATGTTACCTCATCTTGTGAAAGTCCCGCTTTTGGGACATGTTTGCGTTGGGATGGCCCAAAAAAAGCTTTGATGCCCACACCAGCGCCTGCAGCCCTAACTCGTCCAGGATGCTCTGGGTTACCCAGAGCAAATGTCAATTCATCCCTTGTTCCCTCAGGGATGAACTAGCCTTGTTTCCTCAGCTCGTGCAGCTCCCGCTAATCACCAAAACAAAAATTTGTAATTAAGTAAACAACACAAATAATCAATATTCGAATGATTGTTGTAAGAGTTGTATTTTACCATTTTTGCAGCCGCCTCAGCAGTTGCGACCTTTATTATTTCTCCCTTCTTATTTTGCCTCCCAGCTATCTAGACATCATGGCAAGGCAGAGGTGTGCTACCTATGGTAGATGACTCCTGAGTAGCAGTAGACTGAGCAGTAGCCTCAGACTATAGTCTTTGGCGAACGCCTACATATCCTCTTGGACCCATTGTGTGGTCGTGCACATTCAGTGCACGCCTTGATCTTTGTGCGTCACTGAGGGCCTAGTTAGTATGCACATTAATGATTTGGTTAGTAACACTAAATGTTAATCTTGAATAGGTGAGTACAACATATATTAATAATGAGATTGAGACTATCTAATACCTTGAATTCATCAGTTTGTCTTGAAGCGAAAAACACGTCCCATTCTTCTTTGTCCAGGAAGTTCCACTGTTCAGTGGCTGTCTTCTTCCTCTTGTCAGCTTCTTTTATGTATTCTCGGGTGAGATTTGTCCTATAGTTCCTGAGGACTCTCCCACAGCGTTGCATCACGCATTTACGATGCAGTTTTTCATCCAATTCAAATATACTCTGCAAAATAGAATTGCTATTAACTAGTATCCAAAAATTTAGTAATCTACAAAATAGAATTGCAAATTAATAATAACTCACGCATAAATCCCTCCATATTAAGTCTTTCTTCTCCTTAGAAATGTGATGCCAAGAATCTAAGCGAAAACCGCAATGGCTACGATTAACAAACCCAAGATTGAAACAAATGAATTGCGATTCACACCACATGCATTTCCTGCATTATCAAAATCCACAACAAGTTTGGGTCCATTGCCCTTTTGTGCAATTAACTTCTTCATCATAGTGATGCCCCTTCTCTTGTCAACTTTTTGGTGTTTCTGATCAAGTGCATCAAGTGCTTCAGGTGGTACATGTGCATCATCAACCTAAAATTTGACAAAATAAACACATTTACAAGATATAACTATAAATGGACATATAGATATAAATATATGATATTTAAAAACTTACATTGTGAGGCGGCGCATTGACCCTCACGGTAATCATCAGCACGGTCATAAGGAGAATGGTCAACCATCTGCAAATTCACATTCAAATTGTAAAGTTCACATTGTAAAGTAATTCACATTATAAAGTAATTCACATTCAAATTGTAAAGCTCACATTTTAAAGTAATTCACATTCAAATTGTAAAGCTCACATTATAAAGTAATTCACATTAAATTTTCAGTATTTTTGTAATTCAAAAGTTCACATATTCAGAAAAATAAAAACGTATAAAACAAAACATACCTCTAATATTGCGATTTTTTATCAATTAACAATCCTTCATTGTGATCTCCGTGCACATACAAGTCATCATTAGCTTCAATATTTGTTGGTGTTGGCAACCCAACTGAGAATGGACTGGATTCATCATACTTATCATAGTACTGTTCTTCATCTATAGGATCTTCAATGATTTGTCTTTTACCATGAAGAACAACCGACCATTTATCATTTGCAGGATCATCGATATAAAATACTTGTTTCGCCTGTGATACCAATATGAATGGTTCAGCCTTCTCGCCAATCTTTTCAAAGTTCACTAAAGTGAAACCCAATTCATCCACTATAACTCCTTTGGTGTTATCAACCCAATTACATTTGAAGAGCGGAATTCTGAAATCTATGTAGTCAAATTTCCATATCTCTTCAATGACACCGTAATATGACATTTTAGCTTCACGTGGACTCTTATCCTTTGCACTTGCAAAAAACATAGTCGATGCTTGAAGGGTGACCCCACTGTTTTGGACGACACTCTTATCATCTTGGCGCTTTGTGTAATATGTGAATCCATTAATGCCATACCCTTCATAAGACATAACAGTCAACTTTGGTTTAAAGGCGAGGCATTTGATAGTTTCAGTAATATCATCTGGTGTTTGAGATAGTTGATGTAAGACTTTATCTTCAAACCACTTAATAAAAGTCTTGTTATGCTCTCTAGCAAGCCACATTGTATTGGCTCGAGGATATTGTCTTTTGATGAAATTGGTATGTTCCTCGATATAAACGTTCACTTCGTCCATGTTGTGTAAAATATACAAATGACCTTGTTCCAACTGCTCACGACTGATTACTTTCACACGTGATCCCAAAATTCCTTTGCCAAATAGCTCGTCAATATTCTTGTCATTATCAGGAGTGTCATTACCACTGAGAAAGTCATTGCAGAAATCCATAACATCTCTCGCCACATAACCTTTAATAACACTCCCTTCAGGCCGATAATGGTTTCGAACATCACCTTTAAAAAAGCTCATGTATCGTTCAAAGGGATACATCCAATGCAAGAAAACCGGTCCCAAGATTTTCACTTCCCTAGTCAAGTGGACAACAAGATGTACCATGATATCAAAGAACGAAGGAGGGAAATACATCTCAAGCTAACATAGGGTAACAACCACTTCTCTTTGCAAATTATCGAGAGTCTCAGGGTCAATAACTTTGCTGCAGAGACTGTTGAAAAAGAAACAAAGTCTGGTGATTGCAAACCTTACATGCTTCGGCAATATAGATCGAATTGCCACGGGCAATATTTGTTGCATTAGAGTGTGACAATCATGAGATTTAAGACCTATCAACTTCAGATATTTCATTGATACCAATCTACAGATGTTGGATGAGTAACCATGTGGCACCTTAACATTTACCAAGCATTCACAAAAAGCTTTCTTCTCCTTTCTAGACAACGTGTAACAAGCGGGAGGTAAGTATGTTCTTTTATTACCCATTTCACGTAATTCTGTTAATTCTGACCTTATTCCCATTTCACGTAGGTCCAGTCTAGATTTTATCCCATCTTTAGTCTTACCTGGTATATTTAATAGAGTACCAATGATGTTATCACAAACATTTTTCTCAACGTGCATTACATCGATACAATGTCTGACTGTCAAAGAACTCCAATAAGGAAGATCCCAAAATATTGACTTCTTCTTGAATGAAGAATTGTCACTCCGTGTAGTACATTGTGATCTCTTACCAAATTCATTGACAAAGTCTTTTACTCTTTCATAAACAACCTCCCCTGGTATAGGTTTAGGTGCACTCCGTTCCTCATTCATACCATTGAATGCTTTGTGCTTCCTACGATACGGATGGAATTTTGGAAGAAACCTTCGATGACCGAGATATACATTCTTACCGCCATGTTTTAGTCTTGTTGAATCAGTGTTCTCTTCACATATAGGACACACTTTAGCTCCTTTGACACTATATCTAGACAAATTCCCATATGCTGGAAAGTCATTAACAGTGCAAAACAACATAGCATGCAAACGAAATGTCTCTCTTTGTGAAGCATCATAGGTCATCACACCTTCACCCCAGAGTTTCTTTAAGTCATCAATCAGAGGTTCAAGATAAACATCGATGTCATTTCCAGGTTGTTTAGGGCCCGATATCAACAACGACAACATTACATACTTATTTTTCATACACAACCAGGGAGGAAGATTGTATATAACAAGCATGACTGGCCAAGTGCTATGTTGGCTGCTCAATGTCCCGTACGGATTCATCCCGTCTGTACAAAGCCCAAGTCTTAGATTCCTGACTTCTTCACCAAATTCAGGGTACAATACATCAATCTTCTTCCACTGTGGGGAATCAGATGCATGTCGTAGGATCCCATCATTATTTTTCGTAACATCTGCATGCCACCTCAAATTCTTCGCATCTATCGGATTGGCAAACAAGCGTTGAAACTGTGATATTATAGGTAGATACCACATCACCTTGGCAGGAGAACCAGTTTTGGACTCCCCCGAAGTCGTCAATTTATACCGTGACGCACCACATTTTGGACAATCTTTCAAATCCGCATAGTCCTTTTGAAATAATACACAATCATTCGGGCATGCGTGTATCTTCTTGGCATCCATTCCCATTGGGCACAACAATTTCTTTACCTGGTATGTTGAGATTGGCAGCTCGTTTCCTTCAGGAAGCATTTCTTTCAACAAAGACAGCAATGACATGAAGCTTTTGTCGCTCCATCTATTATTAGCTTTCAACTTATAAAATCTCAACACAGGGCTAAGCTTCGTAAACTTAGTACAACCTGTGTATAACGACATCTCAGCATCATGCACAATGTTTCTAAAAATGGGAGGTGGATCGGTGTGCTCTACCCCACAACTATCCAGCATCGCATAAACGATGTCTACTAGAACTGGTTCATTCACATCTACGTCATCGTAGGCAATTTCGTCTTCCACACAACAACTGCTATCGACATCCACTGGTTTCGGGTTTGAAATCTCTCCATGCCAGTGACATTCTGTAAAGCCTTGTATAATCCCGTTGCACATGACATGAGTTTTGATTTCATCACCAGTGTTGACTTTCAAGTTGTTACCGCAATGCCTACATGGACAATAGAACCTATCTCTAGGTTGTTTCCTATGTTCCTCGGCAAATCTAATGAACTGGTCAAGACCATAAATAAACTCTGGGGTGCAGCGATTGCGAATGGACATCCATGATCTATCCATTCTATGATCAAAGAGAAAACAAGTATATATTAGGACAAGATTAGGGTCTAGGGTTAGCAAATACATGTGATGTCATTATTATATATAATAAATGTGTACTACCTATCCATTCTTGAACACCTAATCTCACTAGTAAGTGTATAATGTGTATTGGGTTTTCAAGAAAATTTCGACAGCATTTCCCCGCTGTTCTCCAAGTACATATGTACTTAGAGAACAAACGGGGAAATGCTGCCGAAATTTTCTTGAAAACCCAATACACATTATACACTTACATCCTAAGCGAGATTAGGTGTTCAAGAATAGTCCCAAATAGGGGACTATCCAAGATTTACTCCTAATGAGTAAATCTTGGATGGGTTTCTAGGCCAACAAATAATGTGTTGTCATTCTTATACCTAAAATCCTAGTTCTTCAAGTTAGGGTGATTATTGATGTCTTTAAAAGCATGATTGGCAATTTAGGGAAAAGTTCATCATTTACATTCCAAGCATGTCACATGTGTGCATTACAGTTCATCATTAAGCAAGAAGGGTGATTAGGATTCTCAATATACTCAACAATGAAACAAGTTAAACATGTGTGCATTACAGTTCATCATTTACATTCCAAGCATGTCACATGTGTGCATTATAGTTCATCATCAAGATATCTATAACTTACTTAAACATTCAATTATGAAGTAAATATACACTTAATTCAGAATAGCATGACGCACAAAGTTGTAGTCAACATCATTATGCTTTGTTCTATCATGGACTATCAGATTGGTATAGCACATATGTATCAGTACATAATTAAATAAACACAATCAGTAAATAACTTTAAAAAAAATCCACTAGCTTGGTGAAATCAGTACATAAATAAACACAATTAAAATATTTTTCATGGCTTTTGGGGTGACTTGGTTAAATCAGTGCATGTTTTGGGCATCCAGTAGATGAATCCAAACCCCAGCAGCAGCCTAGACGTGCCCTGGTGCCGCCCAAGCATCCGCCCAGAGGCCTAGCTAGGCAGGGCACCTCGGCTTGGGACCCTAGGTGTGCCCTGGAACCTGCTTAGGCACCTCCTGGGTGAGTTCCAGGTCGGCGGCAGAAGAGAAAAGCAAGGCGGAGGAGAAAAGGTGGTGAAGCTTTTGTGGGTTACCTTGCAGGAAGCTGGCGGAGGAGAAAAGTTGCTTCTACCGGTGGGGGCGGCGGTGACGAGGAGAGCACCGTAGCTGCTTCTACCGGTGGCGGCGACGAGAGGACAGTCAACGACTGGCAGTGGCGACGAGCGGCGACGAGAGGATAGAAGCAACGCGGCGAAAGAACCGAACGGCGATGAGCAATAATCGCCGGACCCTAACTGAAATCGGAAATGAAACAGAGAAAGGGGAAGAGTCGCTCGCGCTGGTGCTATTAAGTTGGCCATAAGCGTCAGTTATTCAAAAAAACCGACAACTAAACCAACAGTGTCGGTTCTTTTCCAAAAACTGACACCTATACTAGATTATAGTTGTCGGTTTTTAACTAAAAGACAACCGACAACTATTCTTGTACCCTTTAGTCATCGGTTATTTACTTATGAACCGATAACATATGTCAAATTTTGGAGGTAATTGTTTTGCTGGAATTTTGGTTTTGGCGGTTGATTTTAGGTGTCGGTTTTTTATTAATTAACCGACACTTAATAAAAGCGGTACCCATGTCTGGTCGACCTTCACAGATTGGATGTCAGTTTATGTTAAAAATGGACACTGTAGGGTTTAGGTTTCGGTTTATGTATACAACTGACACCTTGAAAAGTGACTTTATAAGCCATTTCTGTAGTAGTGATATCCCCGCTACCCATGTTTTCATTTCATGCAATGTAATTTATGAGTTTGCAATAGAGATATACTTTCTTTTCAGTTCAACATCAATCGTTTAATGAATGCTTGTTGCTTGATCACCAACTTGTGTTACTTATTATCTTTTAGTATGAATTGTCTACGTTTGTACTATTAGATTTGAATCTCGATTGAACGTTGTTTCTTGATGTATGTAGTCACCATGCATATGTTTTGGTATCTAAGAGTGTTTTTCAAGGAGTGGAGTAAACTCACTTCCATCATTGTACTTTCATATTATGAAATGGAATCAGTTGACGTATAAAAGTACAACCTTGATAAGTCAAGGAACACACTTTGCGAAGGGAATGATGCAAAGTAAGTGACCATTCATTTGGGGATGGCTGTCTTTTCAACATTCAGACACTTCTCGTAGTTAGTTCTCCACAAGGAAACTAAATCTACAAAGATACTAACTGTTTGGACTCTTATTGCAGGCTATGTTACTATGTTGCATGTTTTGATCCATGTGTAGTGGTGGTGAAATCCGATCACATCCTAGTGGTTTCTTAACATTGTTTACAACCTTAAATTTACTCTCTTTTACTTTACTTACACTTTGTTTAAACAACCAAACCAACTCTTTGATCTACATACCAACTGTTAAGGAGTTAAATGAAATTTTAATGTTTTCTATCTTATTGATCTTAACAAGACCGTTGTCATGTGGCTTCAACCCTTAACTATACTACGATAAGACTTCCACATATCCTAGCATATGTGGGTGGAGTTTTTAATCTAGTATAAGAAAGGATAAACCTAAAGACTTATTATATTTAGGATTTTTAGTGGTGCACGCAACTCCACGTAACTGGAAGCTCCATCAAAAATTGGCATTGTTGTCGGGGACAACGAAATGTTTTAATTTAATTTATCATCTTGCTAGTTGGTTAGGGTTTTACACTTTTTCTTTAAACATTACCCCATATTCTCTTGATTTCATCATATCTCCTGCATCATCTAAAAAGTGTGTTTCTTCCTCTACTCAGGTAGAAGACGTGTATGCAACCATCGCATAATCCCAGATTCTCCCCTGATCCAAAGTATGACTCTGAGGTAGAGAGAAGCTTCCACTTCCACATTAGACTTAATCATCAAAGAGCCAGACAAATGGCCGAAGATCAAAGCCAAGCTACACTAGTGATGGAAAGGGTCAACGCTACCATAGCAGCCCAGCGAGCGCAACTCATTGCAGACACGCGCGCCCAAGTTCAGGCTGAAGTACAGGCTGAAGAGCAAGCCCGCATCCGTGCTGAGAATGAAGCAGCCACAGCTGCTGCTCAACTGTTGGTAAGAAGCAAGAAATTACGGGATTATGATGTTCCCAAGAACTACAAAGACAACCATCCAGTCCAACCACCACTCATCAACACTCCTAATTTTGAGATTAGGACACAATGGATCCAAATAATGCAAGGCATCTCATTCCCTGGAAGTACCGGAGATGACTGTATGGACCATTTGAAGAGGTTCAAAGCTCTTTGCAGGTTGGTGCCACAAGCTGGAACAACCATGGACGCAGTCATGCTCAGACTCTTCAACTTCACCTTGTTTGGAAGAGCACTAAGTTGGTACAATTCTTTGCATGGGGAGCCAATCACCACCTGGGCTCCCTTGGAAGAGAAGTTCTTGGAGAAATTCTTTCCCCCTTCACTAACCTACCAAATCAGAGGACAAATCAACCAATTCCTTCAACTACCGTGAGAGTCACTGGCCGACTCATGGGAAAGGTTCAAGGAACTCTTGAGGAAATGCCCTCACCATGGAATCTCGCAAAATCAGCTCATAGAAACTTTTTATAGGGGAGTAAGTGATGAAATTAAGAAGTTCTTAGATTCCTCATCCGGAGGAAACTTTATGAGATAGAATTACGAAGACGCCTGGAGGATCATCACTCACGGAGCCGAAAATCAATCCAATTGGGGGAGGGTGACCACAGGAGGAGTTCTAAAGGTTTGTAAAGCTGAAGAATCTATGGAAATGAAAGCCATAGCCGAAGCTTCGAAAACCATAGCCAACAAACAACAAGCCCTCTAAGCATCATTTGGGGAGTATGACAGAAAGAAGAACCCCCAACAAGCTAAAGCAGCTACAGGAACTTGCGAGGCTTGTCATGCATCTGATCATCCCACATTATCATGTGGTCTCCTATACAATGTAATGATGGATTTGCAACCACCTCAACCACAGTATGAGCCGATCATTAAACACCCTGAGGATCAGATGTTAGAACAAGTAAATTCCATCCATTCCATACTAGGACAAGCTTACTACAATACAAATCAACCGAGAAACCATCCCGAGTTTTAATATGGAAATCATGTGAGGACTGCTAACCTGCAACATCAAACACAAGGTGGATCTTCCAACAGACTACCACCTGGATTTCAAAGCAACTACAACCAAAATCAAGGGAATTTTAGAAACAATTTCCATATATCCAACTACCCAAGAAATCCCTTTGCATACTACCAATATACTCACCCTCCTCTGCACCCGCAATTACAACAAACTCATCTGCAACAGCCGCAGCAACCTCAGTTGCCAGCACCTCAACAACAACCACATCAAGGGCAGCAACAACTCACTCAATTTGAACAGAAGAATGCCCCACCACAGCATACCGATGAACTATCCTTGATAAGGCAGATGTTGTAATCACATCAAACCATGTTGGCTAACCAGAAAGCCCAACAAAAAGCTGTGGAAACCCAGTTAGCGCAAATAGCAGCTCAGCTAAAACCTCCAGTGGGCACTTTCGCTGGCCAGCCAGAAGCAAATCCAAGACACGATCAACATAGACCAGAATAATTAAATGTTGTTACAACAAGGTCTGGTCGTGCTCTCACTGAAGCCATCTCGGTTAATCAAGAAGACATGGATGTAACTGAAATCATCCCAACAAAAGAATCAAGTCAAGAAGCTGAAGAAAGGAAAGAAAAGGAATAAGGTCCCAAAGAACCAGAGGTTCCACAATATAATCCAAGGATACCCTATCCTGGAAGGTTAAAGGAAACCAGACTAGACTCTAGATTCCAGAAATTCAAAGAGGCAATGAAGAAACTTTATGCTGATATTCCCTTTCTCGACACCTTATATGAAATCCCATCCTGGTCCAAATATCTGAAGACCTTGCTGTCAAAGAAATATATGACAGAGGAGCATGTAACTATTAAGCTAGCCCAAACCACTTCTGATATCATTTTGAATAAAATGCCGAAAAAACTGAAGGACCCTGGCTCCTTTGGCATACAATGCTCTATTGGGAACACTTCTTGTAAAAAGGGATTGGCCGACTTGGGAGCCAGCATATCAATTACGCCATTTTCCATGTGCAAAAGATTGGGGTTAACTGACTTGTTGCCTACAGCAATGACCATCCAACTCACTGATTCCACCATTACTGCACCCCTGGGAATCATTGAAGATATTCCAGTAAGAGTGGGGAGGGACTCTTATCTCCCTTGTGATTTCATCATTATGGATATAAAAGAAGACCTAAGGTACCCGATAATATTTGGTAGACCCTTCCTCGCCACAGCTAGAGCAGTAATTGATGTCGAGGCTGGCACAATTAGCTTGAGGTTGGGTAAAGAAACCGTTCAATTTAGGTTTTTCAACAACATGAAGAGCCCTAGTATCCATGAAGAGGTTTTTCTACTTGAAGCAATTGATAAAATGTCTCAACTCAAGCAAGCAAATCCAGAACCAGCAGATGCCCTAGAGGATGCTCTAATAAATTCGGAAGCTAAATTTTCAACCAATGAGTTATTTCAGCAATGCTTGCAATACTTGGAGCAGGCTAAAAAAGCACCAAAAGCTACTTTTGAAGAACTAAAATTTGTCACCATATTAGAGAAAATAGAAGTACCCAAAGCCCCAAAAATGAAAACTCTACCAACTGGGATCAAACATGTCTTCCTAGATGAAGAAAAATTATGTCCAGTTATCATTAGCTCCTCTCTGGTTGACGATCAGGAAGAAAGGCTTCTCACTGAACTAAGGAAGAACAAGAAAGCAATCGGGTACAAAATGACTGACCTAACAGGCATAAACCCATCTCTATGCATGCATAAACTACCTATGATAGAAGAGTTCAAACCCTCGAGGGAGCACCAGAGAAAACTAAACCTAAATCTGAAAGAGGTAGTTCACCTGGAGGTTCTTAAACTCTTGAAAGCGGGTATTATCTATCCAATTTCTGACTCTCAGTGGGTTAGTCATGTCCAAGTGGTCCCTAAAAAGGTGGGAACCACTGTTGTCTTAAATGATAAGAATGAACTAGTACCTACAAGGACCATTACAGGTTGGAGAATGTGCATTGATTATAGAAAACTAAACAAATCAACAAGGAAAGACCATTTTCCCTTACCCTTCCTTGATAAAGTCCTTGAGCGGCTAGCCCACCAAAAAAAGTTTCTGCTACCTCAACGGATATTCTGGGTTTTACCAAATCCCAATTCACCCTAAAGACCAAGAAAAAATGACATTTACTTGTACTTTTAGAACATACACCTTCACAAGGATGCCCTTCGGGCTATGCAACGCACCCGCAACCTTCCAAAGGTGCATGACTGCTATCTTCGCGGGATTAAATGAAACCACTATGGAGGTGTTCATGGACGATTTTTCAGTATATGGAGACTCTTTTGACAACTGTCTACTCAATCTAAGTAAAGTCTTACAGAGATGCGAGGAAACAACCCTTATCCTAAACTGGGAAAAATGTCACTTTATGGTGACCAAAGCTGTTGTCCTCGGACATCGAGTGAGAGAAAGAGGAATTGAAGTAGACAAGGCAAAAATCGATGTCATCTCAAAGTTGTCACCACCCAAAGACATAAGGGGAGTGCAAGCTTTCTTGGGTCATGCCGGGTTCTACCGGAGATTTATCAAAGACTTCTCAACAATAGCAAAACCTATGACTTACATATTGACCAAGGATGCTGATTTCAACTTTGACCATGAATGCCTGCATAACTTTACAACCTTGAAGAATTCTCTAATCTCTGCACCCATTCTTCCCCTCATCTTATGGATTATCTTGCATATTGGTCATTGTTGATTATGTTTCGAAATGGGTAGAAGTTATACCCACCGTATCCTGCGATTCCAAGCCAGTCATCAAGATGTTCAAAGATATCATCTTCCCCAGATTTGGAGTCCCCCGAACTATCATATCAGACGGAGGAACCCATTTTCTAGAAAGAAGCTTCCAAGCCCTCCTGAGAAAATATGGGGTCAACCATAAGGTCGCCACACCTTACCATCCACAAACAAGTAGCCAAGTTGAAGTTTCAAATAGACAATTGAAAGCTATCTTAGAAAAAACAGTCAATAGACATCGTAGTGATTGGTCTACCAAGCTCCCCGATGCCCTTTGGGAATACCTCACAGCTTACAAAACACTGATAGGAACAACCTCGTTCTGTCTGGTGTATGGAAAGTCGTGTCATCTACCAGTTGAACTAGAACATAAAGCTTGGCGGGCCATCAAACAACTGAATTTTGATCTCAAAAGTGTTGGTGAATATAGACAACTTCAACTACAAGAACTTGAGGAGCTTAGAATGACATCTTACCAAAGTGCCAGAATCTATAAAGAACAAACAAAGATGTGGCATGATGGCGACCTCAAAAGAAAAGACATCGTTGTTGGAGATAAGGTCCTCCTCTTCAATTCCAGACTTAAGATGTTTCCTGGAAAGCTCGACACGAAATGGTCTAGACCTTTCACAATTCAACACATCTACCCCATCAGAGCAATCATCATCCTTAATAATAATAGGGAAGAACAGACTGTTATGGCCATAGATTGAAGAGATATTACACACCAGAAGACAAAATACCAAGATAAACTATCGAGATCCATGATCCCTCAGCATCGACATAACCAAATCGGATTTTCGTCGAGCCAGCGACATAAAACCTAGGCACTACTTGGGAGGCAACCCAAGATCTGAGTACCACCGTTTTATTTTGCCTAGTTTTGCTAATTTTCTAATCTCTTCGTTTGATTTAGACTTACCATCTTTAATCTGAAAATATAAAAGTTCACATAAATAACCAAAACAAACATAAAAATATAAAATCCAAAAACCTAACTAAATCTTAACCTAACAATTTTGAAACCGTTTGGACTCAAATGGTCTCAAAATCGATTGGTCCTTTCGATCTCGAAACTGTTTAGTCCTTTCGGTTCTAAAACTGTTTGGAACCCAAACGGACTCGAAACCGTTTGGAACCGTCTTGAAACCATTTGGAACCCAAACAGTCCCAAAACCATTTGGAACCCAAACGGTCTCAAGATCGTTTGCCCTTGTGAATTTGTAGCGACACCCAACGTTTTCTATAAATATAACCCCCCTCATTTTCCCCCTAGATTCTCGATTTCTCTAAACCCTCGCGTGAACCCTGTTCCATTCCATTTCTCTACTCCTGACTCCTGTTCGTTCTTCGACCATCGCCGACGTCACTGCTGATGCCACCATATCTATGTGCCCCTTCATGACTTCATCTTCATCGGTATCGCCATTCGTCACTTCGTCATCGTCGTCACCTTCACCCTCAACACCGTCATCTTCTTCGTTCGCAGTAGCAAGGTTGAACCAGCTAAATCTTTGGATTCTAACACTAACGATGAGTTATTCTTTCATCGGTACCATCTTCGCCGCCGTCTTCCGCTGCTTCCGCCCATTTTCAACCATCCAGACGCTTCACCTTCCTAACGATCTCGGCTCAAACGGTCCTGAAACTGTTTGAGCTCGGGACTGTTTGGACCCAATGGTGCCAAACATTCCTGAAATTGTTTGAGCTCGGGACCGTTTGGACCCAAACGGTCTTAAAACCGTTTGGTGCCAAATGGTCCTGAAATCGTTTGAGCTCGGGACCGTTTGGTGCCAAACGGTCCTGAAACTGTTTGAGCTCAGGACCGTTTGGACCCAAACGGTCCTGAAACCGTTTGAGCTCGGGACCGTTTGGACCCAAATGGTCCTAAAACCATTTGGACCCAAACAGTCTTCAAACCATTTAAACCCAAATGGTTTTTACTTTCACAATTTCTTCTATTAAGCAAACCAAACATTTTTTAATTTCAAGATTCCTTGTCAACTTTTAGAATGGCATCACCTACAAAGGAAATCACCACCTGGACTACAGAACAGTTGATGGCGCACAGAATTAAGCTCCAGCGCATCATCGACTCATGTGAAAAGACTGGAAAAACTCCGGCTGACCTATCCATGGTCATCCAAGACCTCGAACAAATCAACCAACTCTTAGCAGTCAATCCTGAGGAAGAGGCCCAAGATATCTCCTCATCCGGTGACGCCTCAGAATACGAGCCAACTCCTGAGGAGGAATCCCTATCCACAAAGACAAATGGGAAATGGAAGACTCATGAAGCTGCAAAAGAACAACCAACAAAGAAACGAGCAAGGAAGCAGGTACATCCCACCACTGCAAGGGAACAAACCCTGGCGGGATACGTTCCATCAACCACTTCCAATCCCGCCACCACTGCTGCCCCTACTTTCACCACCATCACCACCACAGCACCACCACCAACAAATCTTTTCATCCACACCCTGTCGTCTATTGACAAGACCCTGAAGCCAACAAAGTATGTTTTCTCCATCATACTATTAAAGATGGGGATATATGACATAATCCTCACTCTGCTCGATAATGCCAACCTTTCAAGACTCTGCTTTGTCCCTGAGATTTCTTATGTTGAGCCCACAACTAAATTCTTCACACATCTCAACAAAGAAGTTGTGGACATTATGGATAGAGCAAGGGACGGAGGTGACCGTAGGCTGGTCACCAAACTCTTTGGCAACAAGGTTGTCATAACGAAAAACCTACTGAATGAAATATTTATAGACAACTAGGAGCAGTTCAAGAAGGCCAAAGTTGTAGGCGTAGAAAGCTTCGAGTTCAACAAGCATATCTTCTGGAAATCCCTGACAGGGATCCCGACCTACGAGGCAAAAACCTACAAGGCCTCCAATATTCAATCTGGCCTGGTGCGCACATTGCACAAAATTCTTACAGGTGCACTTTCCCCAGGACAGAGGGTGGAAATGTTAGCATTTCTGATCTTTTCATCCTCTGGTCCATTCTAAAAGGGCAGCCGGTCAACATCAGATGACAATTGATACACAAGCACACAGCTTACGCCCTCGGGAAAGAAATATGTATGGGAGGTCAATAACATCCATCCTAAAATATCTCAAGATGGACAGACTACTCCCCAGGTGCACAAAGATCAAGGGCGACATCCTTACCAATGAGCAGACCTTAAAAAACTCATACATCATCAAAGAAAAGGATGCAAAGCTGCACTATGTCTTTTTCCCTACAGTAAAATCCTCAAGGACTCTGCTGCCGCTTCCAGAGCTTGCATACTACGACAAGGAAAATCTTCTCTTCACCGAAGAGGAGCTTGCAAACCTCTTAGCTTCGATCAAAATACAAGAAAAGAAATCCAAAGCGGGGCAGACAGAGCACAGCATCACCGCCCCGGCAGCAAGAATAACAAAAATACCAGTGAAACGACCATCCAAAGGGCATTTGCAGACACAACATCTGTCAGGAACGCCGACATCAAAACCAAATCCAGAGGCAGAACCCCCCCTCCCCGAAGAAAATATCATCACCTCATCACTAGACTCCTTCATCATGAGTCTAAATGTTGAACTTACCTCCACCACCACCCCCACCACACTACCATCCTCCACTATTCCACAATCCACAACTCTCCCATCATTCTCCACAATGATGTCCACCACTTTTCCTTTCTCTGCAACCACACCACCACCCGCATCTTCTGCTCCACCCTTTTTCTCTTCGGGCATCCCATTCCCCACTTCAACACCCGACTTCACCTCCTTCGCCTCCACCTCCACCGCTTTTCCCTCAACATTCTCGTTTCCACCCTTCTCTCCCGGAATGTCACCACCCTTCCCATCTGCCACCCCGACACCACTGGTGACTCCATCTACAGTCACCACCCAGTTCGAGGGACCATCCATAGCGTCTTTTTCACAAGGCACTACCGCCCTTCCACCCCGACCCCAACCACCACACCCATCCATAACTGGGGTCCCTTTTACAAATGTTGGTGAGGAATTCGTACGTCAATTTGACGCCATCCGAAACCTCCTCACCAACCCTTCTAACATAATGCAATCTATTTTCTCTTATGTGCAGGGCCTTAGTAAACAGGTCACCTAGATCGACGAGCAAAACCGCTCCTTACCAGGCATCCTCACAAGTATCCACCAATGGCAGGAAGCAGCGGTCACGCAAGTCGAACACATCGACGACCGCCTACAACAACTGCCACAGTTGGTGCTTGAGGTGAAAAGCCAGTAAGCAGTGTTGGCACGGCAAGTTGACAGGATCTCTACGCAGACTCAACCTCTGCCTAAGACCCTGTGTGAGCTTAAGCAGCAATAAATTGCTTTTAGCACATGCTTGGATGACATCACCAACACCCTTGCACAACTCCATAGCCGCCAAGAGGAGTCGTTAAATAATGAAATCAACCAATTACGAGCTCAGGTGACAGATGTTACTGCACGACTCCACTCTACCGAGGCTAGATATTCGTATCTTACATAAACCCACAACACACTGCTAGAAACACATGAGCATGTGCAAGTGGCTTTCGACGAACTACAAGCCCTTCACCGGTAGTGCAAGAAGACTACAATGATGAAAACAAAAGATAAAGCGATAGACGATGATGAAGAAGAAGAAGATGAAGATGAAGAAGATTCTGACTCCTCTGCTGACTCCAATGATGATACTTCCTCTTCAGATGACAAACTTGATGACCCAGGACATACTGGGGAGGGAACCAGCCAAGGAGCAGAACCTTCAAAGAAAGTAGATGACAAAGACCACCACGAAGGTGGAAACGATCCCAAATCCCATGATCACAATGACAACGTTAACATGTCATATGGGGATCAATTCCTTGACTACTCAGCCATGGGATCTCTGGGGGAAACCGTCAAAGAAGCAGCCTTTGTTGAGTTCCAACAATGTACATTGGGAACTAGCATAAGTCAACCAACAACAAACCTTCCACAACACTCCACCCCGGAGCAATCTTCACCTTTCCCCCAGACCACAAAGAGGAAGACAGAGTGAGTCTAGACACGAATATTGGACTCGACTCTGATTCTGAATCAGAAAAAGATGAAGATCTACAACACTATATGGACGACTTAGTGCAGACTTTTCTTCCACCTCCGCAAGAGCTTCCCCCTCCGCCATATCTACCTAAGATAATGCACGACCTAGACATGGTGGCTATCTCTACCCTAGATGTCCAGGATATCTTCATCCTGAACACTATCATAGACGATGCCAAAGAGGGGGGCATCATCTACATGAATACAAAAACTAAGCGTAAGTTGACACGCAAAGATTTCCACACCATCCTTTGACCGCAATCAACAGTGATGATGGCAATCTTCCGTGTCCTTCTTGTCAACTCTATCGAAATATACAGAAGCTCAAAGTGACCGCATCCCATTTTCAACGCTTCACCAGCTCTGGATATGAGCCTATTATATAAAAACTTACGCAATAAGTCTATAGAGCGACTGCATGTTGGGATCGCTCGAAAGGTGCAATATCTCACGGTCCCCTTTCAAGTTTTCGGCCACTGGCTACTCATGATCGTTGACACTGTGGCCCGCGATGCCAAGGTGTACAACTTTTGTGCCAGTGAACTAAAGGCCGAACCAATCAACTTTGCTGGAGAAGAAGCCGGAGAAGCAAGATGCATCCCCTTTCGGCTTCTCAAACTAATTTGGGCTGCCTGCCCTTCTCTCAAGAATGGTTGGAACCAACCTTGGTTCCAAATCATCACTCCACCAATCCAAACTACTGTCGGATTCGGGGATTGCACTTTCTACACTATACGCCACATACAAGCGCTTAATCAACAAACCCCCTTCATCGAGCTGGCAACAGAAGATTTTCACTCGCTACGAGGGTGTTATGCCATGGAGCTCATATGTGACAGAAGGTTATTCAAGGACCCAACTATGGCGCCAGATGACGTCCCTCACTATCTTTTTATGGCCATCCAACGTCCACAAAGGCGACCTTTCCAACAAACATTAACGGAGTTGGAGAAAGAACAACAACCCGCCACGGTCCCTAAAAAAAGACAATGGGGCCCTTACACTTTTGATTTGGCGGAAGAAACAGGGGACATCGACTTGATATCAGGGCCCACCATCAACAGACCTTCCACACAAATGGTGCCCCTACCTTCCATAGACCCGACGCTTCCTAACTTCAACCTTAGAGCTTGCAAGAGTCTTTCTAATAATGAACTCTGACTCATCATGTCTAGGCTATATGCCGAGAAAGATGAGCTCATTTTTCTAGCCGGAGATATTCTAGTCATGGCAGATACCCTCCGTGAAACCATACAATTACAAGGATTTCTATCTGTGAGCCTGATGACTGCTTATCAATATCTCCTCGGACGGAACCATCCTATTACATGGTGTCTGCTTACATGAAGGACGACCTACTAAAGTTAAAGAACTTCAGAACCACAGAGGCACTTATCTCTTGCCTCCAACATACAACTCTGAAGTTCATTATGCTTCCTTTCCTTCACTCAGAGCACTGGATGTTACTTGCGACAAACCTTCCTAAAGGAACAACAATCATCTATAACAGTTCCGACAGCCAATTTGATCCTAACCAGAACCAGTATGCTGTAACAGCTAACACGCCCACGGAGGAGGTGTCAAAGGAATGTGCTGACAAACTACATGATCTTTTAAGCAAGCACACAAGGGTGTACGATAAAGAACACTTTCATTGCCCAACCTTCATCCATAGATGCCCCCAGCAGCTCTGAGAATCAATGACTGCGGTTTCCACATCCTCTACTGGATGTACACCCTTGATGTTCTTGAAAGACCAGTAGAGGACATGACAGACATAGATTACCACGCTCTACATGGAAAGTTCGCAGCTAATCTTCTCTGAACGCATGGAGCTAACAAAGGACTAACAGAAGCCTAATGCCCTTGTCCATGTACTTCTCAACCTATCACTTTGACACTCTGAGGACAGAGTGAGTGATAAGTTAGGGGGGAGGTACACTGGACAAGGGCGAGGTATCATTTTTCAACCATTCTCCCTCTACTCTTTTTATTCACTCCTATTTTTCTATGCATTGTTTTTCTTAGCTTTCTTTTCACATATAGACTTTTTCAGTAATTTCTTTGATAGAATAATTCTTGTACATAAGTATAACATCACTCTTGGAAAAGGTCACCCCAGCTAAATTTAGAATCAAAGTAGTCCTCAAAAAATCAATAACAGAAAAAACATTTAGGCATGTAATGGTGAATTAATAAATTATTTTCACACTCGATTTCCATGTTTTTGCTTCAACTCTGCTCCAGACTCTCCACAAGCTAACATCATAGCCGAAGCCAGCCAAAACTCTCTCAAGGACGGGAGGGAACCAGGTGAAATCCAAATCAAGGAACCTCGCAAGTGGACCACCAAGTACGAAACTGAAATAAGTGCATGTCAGGAGACTCCAAGAACAGTTTTCTTCTTTTCAAAAAAAAAAAGAGGCCTGGTAGCCCAAACAAAATCCCTAAATATCCAACTCCTAAGCCTATGAGTATAAGAATAAAAGCTAGAGTGTTGAATAAAAACATGAGAGTCGTGCCACGCCTAAGGACCTATATGAAGGACCAATAAAGGTCTCACTCGGCCGATACATTCAGCTGCCCTCACAAAGGTAGATGTGTCCCGCATGGTAATGAGATCCTAAGGTCTCTGAATATATGAAAAAGCTGAGGAAGGATTCGTCCGGCCGGTACATTTAGCTGCCCTCACAAAGGCAAATGTGTCGCGTCCGGTAGTGAGATCCTAAAAGTTTAGATAAACCCTCCCCCACTAAAAGGGGGAGTTACACATCATCCTTTAGCCAACCCTCATGTCTATCTTAGTTTCCAGTAGGTTTTTCAAAGAAGTATAAAACTGATTAGAGTTGAAAACATGCACAGAATGCGATCGAGGAAAAGGTGGTCCCAATGCAAGCTACACAATACGGAAGAAATCTGGGATCCATGCAACTCCAAATACCTGAAAGAGTTAGTGCGAATAGAAGCCCGATAAAACTCTAAGAGATCTCTGGTTTAGAATTGAAGCAAGAGTATGGAAATCTTCACTAAATAAAATTGCCTTGTCACTACATGCCTTATCTCTATCTAGCTTGAGGACAAGCTAGAACTCTAAGTTAGGGGGGTGATAACCTCCCATTTTGTGATGTTATCTTACTAGTTTTCCTCAGTTTTACATACTCTTTCTTAGTTAACTTAGATAGAATCTTTAACTTTCCACCTTTTTGTAAATATACCATTAGATTAACTTCTCCTTTTCACTTCTTACAAAAAAGCGCAAAAAAAGTTACAAAACCCCCAAATGGTCCCAAGACCAAATGGAAGCCAAACGGTCCCAAGACCAAACAGAGACCAAATGGTCCCAAGACCGAATGGAATCTGAACGGTCCCAGGACCGAATAAAGATCAAACGGTCCCAAGACCGTGTGAAGCCAAATAGTCCCGAGACCGTATGAAGGCAAACAATCCCAAGAACGAATGGAGATCAACCGGTTCCGATACCGTATGAAGCCTCACAGTCCCAAGACCGAATAAAGGTCAAACGGTCCCAAGACCATGTGAAGCCAAACGGTCCCGAGACCGTATGAAGCTAAATGGTCCCGAGACCGTATGAAGCCACACGGTCCCAAGACCGAATAAAGGTCGAACGGTCCTGAGACCATGTGAAGCCAAACGGTCCCAAGACCGTATGAAGCCAAACGGTCCCAAGACCGAATGGAGATCAACCGGTCCCGAGACCGTATGAAGCCACTCGACCCCAAGATCAAATGAAAGCAAACGATTTCAGACCGAGTGGACTCAAACGGTCTCTAAACCATGTGAAAATCCAAACGGTCTCCAAGATCCTTTAGACCCACATACCCTAAACGGTTTAAGGCTCACTCAAAAACCTATAAATAGAACCCAAAGGGGTCCTCACAAATCATCAAGTCTTAGACGTCCAAAGGCTGCCTCTATTGTTCCAGTGCCATTCCATCTTTCACCCACTGCCTCGAGGCTGCCGGTTTGAGATCCATATTCCATCTCCAAGCTACTCTCTCTCATCGACAAAGAAGGTAGGAATGGGAGGATTCATCATCAAGCAAGCTATGAAGTGTGAAGATCATTTCTCTCTCTGTCTCTAAGGGGTCAACCTTCCTCCCACCTTCGTGGAGATGATGCACTCTCTCTCTTCTCACCCCCTTCTTTGTTCTTTCCATGAGCGAGTAGTCTCATACACTAGGGTGCGGGGAATAGCCCTGCTACCCATGTTTTCATTTCATGCAATGTAATTCATGAGTTTGCAATAGAGATATACTTTCTTTTCAGTTTAACATCAATCGTTTAATGAATACTTGTTGCTTGATCACCAACTTGTGTTACTTATTATCTTTTAGTATGAATTGTCTACATTTGTACTATTAGATTTGAATCTCGATTGAATGTTGGTTCTTGATGTATGTATTCACCATGCATCTGTTTCGGTATCTAAGAGTGTTTTTCAAGGAGTGGAGTAAACTCACTTTCATTGTTGTACTTTCATACTATGAAATGGAATCAGTTGATGTATAAAAGTACAACCTTGATAAGTCAAGGAACACACTTTGTGAAGGGAATGATGCAAAGTAAGTGACCATTCGTTTGGGGATGGCTGGCTTTGCAACATTCCCACACTTCTCGTAGTTAGTTCTCTAAAAGGAAACTAAATCTACAAAGATACTAACTGTTTAGACTCTTATTGCAGGCTATGTTACTATGTTGCATGTTTTGATCCATGTGTAGTGGTGGTGAAATCGGATCACATCCTAGTGGTTTCTTAACATTGTTTACAACCTTAAATTTACTCTCTTTTACTTTACTTACACTTTGTTTAAACAACCAAACCAACTCTTTGATCTGCATACCAACTGTTAAGGAGTTAAATGAAATTATAATGTTTTCTATCTTGTTGATCTTAACAAGACTGTTGTCCTGTGGATTTGACCCTTAACTATACTACGATAAGACTTCCATGTATCCTAGCATACATGGGTGGAGTTTTTAATCTAGTATAAGCAAGGATAAACCTAAAGACTTACTATCTTTAGGATTTTTAGTGGTGCACGCAACTCCACGTAAGTGGAAGCTCCATCAATACACTTTGCATAGCAATATATATCATATCAGGTATTTACATCTTTGTCCAGTGGACTTGGTCACACCCTAAAAACAAAAGTTTTCTCCCATATTTACATGCCATATACAACATCCACATATGCCAAAAACTAGAGTCATATTACATATCATCTACAAAGCATCCCCTGCCCAAACCTGAGTACAGGGATGACTCTAGGACTCTACAACAACTAGATCAACTAACCCACCTTCAACAACTACTGCTCTCCAAGCTACTCCTCCTCAACTCCTCGAGCTTGTCCACATTATTGACGACCACCTAAAAAGATGTGGTGAACCACGAGGGTGAGAGACTCATGTCCCAACGAGAGATATAACTCTCAACAATGATTATTGATTACAACAAGTTATATTATTAAACAAGATAAGCAGGTTTAGGTAGTTTAAGCATATATTCAGATTAAGCTAATAGAACAGGTTAAGCAGATAAAGTATCAGCATGCTTGATTAACAAGCTATTCAAGAAATAAATAAGACTATCATTATCTAAGAAGTTGTATAATATAATAGCAAAGAGGCATAAGAAACAAAACAAGGTAAGCAACCAATGTGAGTCATGTTTAACCCTAAGAAGATATTCTACATGGCTGGATTACATCTTTTATTAAGCCCTAAGGGATTTGAGCTATCCCAACTGACCACTACTTGGTCACAATTAGTTCCGTACAAGATCTAGGACTATCAGCATCCTAAGATCTCTTCCCATCGGTCAATATAAGTGAAAAGACAGTGATATTTTAGTCAAATTGTATGTAGTGACATATAGTCAAACTGTTAGAGGTTAGCTCGTCCTTGGTATAAAGGTCACGATGCCCAAAACTAGAGGTACAACCACAATTTTCCTCAATCACATTACATATTGATCAATCTTTTTTGTGGGCCAAAAGTGTAAACATGATTGTCCTAGTCAAAGAAATCAGACTTTAAATTTATAGTCGACTAGTAGAGATGTCCGCAACTCAATACGGAGTCTTTGTAGTAGTGTGGGGTCGAACATAGGGACAAGGAGAATAATAGAGTAAGAACGAGAAATCTTGGCTTAGTCTAGCCTAACCAAAGAACAAATTTGATGGTGTTCCGATTAAGGAACAGAATTAATCTAATGAAGAAGTAACCTAAGTTATGAAAGATCAAAGGAATGACAAAGATAAATCAAGAAATCAAGATAAAGGGGAATTGGATTGGGTTTCACCAATCAAGCCAACCACAACCATGTAGAACCTTCACTCCTATTTTATATATATTCTCTACTTGTTTTACAAATAGCCATAAGAAAATATATGTTCCTTCCTTCTCTCGAGATCCAAGAAGATTTTTATCAAATGGTGTTATCTCTCTCAAGGTAATAACTGAAAGATCAAGGGAAAAAAAATGAATTTTGTTATAGAAACTCCTCACTCTTGTGTATTGTTATTATCATATACTCCAAATCTCATTGAAACAATTCTCTCAAATAGTATTCATATCAAATGTCGGAAGAGGGTATCTAATCATCAAATGACGCAATAAAACAAGAGTATAAGAACAAAACTTTAAGGAATATATGTCATAAAATAGAAAGATGAACAACTACATGGTTGGGAGGGCTTGAAGGCTACTCCCAACCCAAGTTATGGGGTTTAGCCATGCATGGCTAAAGAAACAAAAAAAGTAGAACTAGAATAAGTCATGATAAAGAAAGGAAAAGGATGAGATCGATACAATGGTAGATCAAATGATCGATCTACCAACCTCTCGGCTGACATTACGGCGACCGAAAGAGGTCGACAAGCTTCCTCCTCCCTTCTGATCTTGGATTAAAGGAAGAAGGTCCTTTGGGCCAATGATGATGGTGGAACGGAGCCACCAAGGAGCAAAGGTTGACGGGCTGAATCGATAGATCTAGATAGGTTGATAGTCTCATCCTTTGGTTCTGGAACTTGAGAGGACTTGGTGGCAGCCTCTCGGTTCTTTGACTCCAAGGATCCCAGATGCGTTGAAGTGATGCCTTGGGGGGTCTACTTATAGTCTTTGACCAGAGGTCTGTCAAGGTGACTTGTCCATCTGGAATCAATACAGATGTCGACAAGGACATTGACATGGGACTTCTTTGACATATCTTTGCCGATCCAAAGGTATGTCGGTCTCTTCTTATCATTGACAAAGTTCTTCTTTATTGGGAATCTGTCAGTGTGATGATGTCAACTTGGGAGGTAGAACAATTTGTTGATGTGACTCCTAGACAGGAGTCTTCTGGATGTTGATAGTGTTGTCAATGTGGCTATCATCAAAATAATCATTGGGGGTATTGAGGATCCTCTGTTCGACAAGTGTCTTGAGGTTTGGCTCGATAGATTCAGACCGACAAGAATCTACCAGTGTCGATGGAGTGGATTATCGATGTCTAATCGACAGATGTGCGACTTGTACTTTATTCCACATTCATTACTTGACAGATGGCTGTCAAGGTTCTTCAATCTGACAAGTTGGTGCTTGATTAGTCTGTCGAGCTTGAGTCGGTGATCTTTTTGTCGACATCTTGGTGAAGACTTATCTTGTCAACCAATTGGTCAATTGTTTGACGAAAGATCTTTCGGACTTCATCAATTTCACTGAATTTGCACCCAAATCCTTCAAATATCATCAACACTGAATTAGAACTTTATCATCTAAGTGAACTAGAGTACAAATGGGTAAAATTAAACATCTAAACATTATATCTCTGATCTTTATCATGAAAAAGGCTAATAAAAGTGCATTAAAACTGATGTTATCAACTCCCCCAAACTTAGAATTTATCTTGCCCTCAAGCTAGTAGAATCATTATTTCTCTGATCCGTCAAACAAAAATCTGGAAATTATTGAAAACATAGTTTCATACAATCCTCTTATCAAAACTAACTTTATCAAAGATGTCATTTTGTCAAAATTTTCTTTCTTTATTTGTTTTTGTGCCTTATTCTTGTCTCCAGTATATCTTTCACTTTGTTTAAAGTAGATTTCACTCTCACCAAGGTATTATGTGGAACAATTAGGTAGGCATAAAGGCTTATGGATGTTCCTTTCTTCTTTTGGGTCATTCAAGTATAGGTTCATTTTGATGGGTGAGTGATCCTTGCATTCCAAACCAGTTGGTTTTAGAGCAGTGATTGTACATCCTAAGCATCACTGCCCCCAAATTGCAATACCTTTAAATGAAATTCATTAGAATGAGGTAGTGTTTGTAGAGGCTAAATAAAATTGACATATCTGCATTCATGAGTGAAACACTACACTATTTTAATAGCTCTAATTTATGGCACATATCTCAAATTCTTTTTCACTCCTCACCCCTTTTTGGATTTTGATAAAATTTGGAAGAAGACACAAGCTAGCTCTTTCTTTGTTATTGTGACAACATACCTTTGACAAGATAAGACTTTATTAATTATATTTTTTTTGTAAGAATCAATTGATGACATTGTAAAGATAAATGATGCATTGCTAAGAGGAAAATATAAAAATCGTAGTAACAAAAAGATTTTTCCTTGAGATATCATGTAAAAAGGTATTGATTGGGAACAAACTAGAATCTTTGTAGAGGGAGTTTTTCCATCAACTGCAGCTTCATTACATAAGCAAGTCTGAAATTGGTGATGAAAATAAAGAAATTATGAAAAGAAATATTAAAGGAAAAGAAAGCAATCTTTGAGATACTGTAGATACCTAACTCACGAGATTACACCCCCCTCCAAACTTACAATACACATTGTCCTTAGAGTGTGAAAAAGAAAGGAAAAGAAAATGTAAACACGTGAGTTTCTCAGTGAAGATCCACTATTTCCCGTGGGGACTCAAACAACATCATAGCGTAGTTTCCTCAAAGACGATGATAGTTATCATTGTGAGTTTCTTATACGACGGCATGGAGGACTCTAATGGTGTACATCCAATGTAGAATGTAGAAACCACAATCATTGGATAGCGGATGATGTTGAGGACAATGATGCTAGAATTAGGTTACCTTCCATCTTCTTGGTTCCTAAGAATCATAGTCACTTCCAAATTCTCTGATCAGTGGAACAAGCGCCTTAGAAGATGCATCAATAATACTTTCATGTGTATTGAGAATTAGAACAAAATATTTAGTGCCTTCAGGGTCAAAATAAGAATCAAAATTGTTGTAAAGCATGACCTCCCTTTCACGAGTGAAGATAGTAAGCAAGGTCCAATGAGAATTGTGAAGAATAGGTATAAAAATATAGTGAGGAATAGATTCTTGTAGCTGACAAAGAAGAAGATCCTTTTCACCCGAATCAGAGCCCTAGTATAGATCGATGACAAGATCAGGTTCGGCCATATATACATCATCTACATCCTGGAATATAAGATACTGATAAGCCATCATGAGGCTATGAAATAAACATCCTCGTGGTTGAAGAGCCTCTAGGAGGTCATATTTCATAGCTAGAAGGTCATCTCAACTAAAAACTACATGATTTCCTCCAAGTTTAAAGTGTTGCATCAACATCATCAGCTGAGAGAGAGAAAGTTCGTGACATGAACTGTGATCAAAGTTATCAAAAATTGGTTCTATAGTGGATGTTGGGCCATATACTAGAAACAACACAGGCTCATTTAAGAATTTGAGTATATCTACAACTTCTTTGACTTTTGTAGTGTTGTAATAGTAGTAGGAGGTTCAGTGACAACAGGTGATGGTGTAACATGTCCTTCTTCTGCTTCTTCTCTTTGCAGGATATCTCATAATGCCTCCTTCTCAGGTCAAGGAATAAGTGGGTAAAGATCCCTTAGATTCTTCGGCAGTTCAATATCCTTAAAGAAGTGCCTATTGTGGATGACCTCCATAGCGTAGTGTCCATGAAGAAGTTTGAATCCATTGAGATCCAGACTAGAAATAGGAGTTTCACAATTGAGAGCTTCCATAACTTAGAGAACAATGAAAGCACTATCATTGTGCTCAGGATTTTGCTAGAAAGTTAACAATGCAATCACACAACTTGTCCAGTTATGTTGATAATACTGAACCTCACGAACAACTCTTTGAAGTCAAATCGGGATATGAGGAAGTTTTTCGGTAGAGTGATCCTTAAATTGTATTTTAGATATTTTCAGTGCTTCGACGCAGGTGTTGAACAGAGTAATTTGGTGTTTGCTTAAATTAGCAACACAAAGTATCCACAATCCTCTAAAATGGAAATGTAACAAGATGACTCATTTTTTCTTAAATTCAAGCTTTTCCTACAAGGTTAAAACTGCTTGAACCTTCAAATGCTTCTTGAATAAGCAACTAGATAAGGAAGGAGTTGCATTATAAAATGGACAATCCTTATTGCTAGGCATGAAGTCCTCTAGGATAGTTGATGTGAGGATGGTGACCATTTTTCTAGTAACTTTTGTAGGATTGCGAAAAAGATTCTAGAAATCTTCTCATGACAGGGTGATGGAGCCATTGTTATAGACAATATGGACACCATATGTTGGTCATCAAGAATTTTTTGTAAGACAAAAATGTCATGAACCGGTATTCCCTTAAAATAATCTGGATCAAGTCCACTCATTTTCAGAGGAAGTTGAGGTGGGAGTGGCAGTAGAGGTTCCAGGAAGATTGGTTCAAATAGACAGGGAGGTCCAACTGATAGAATAATAGAGAGATCACCATTGTCGTCATCAAAAGAAATGTCTTCATTGTCAAAAGAACTAATAGAATCATCTTTGAGATCCATGTGAGTGGTATACACCCCAACAGATATGTCCTCTTCTGTAGGTAGACTAAGGAAAGAACGTATTGGGCTCAAATTAAGCATTGCTTCTTATAGTTTTTGCTTCATGTCCTTTTCAACAGTATCTTGGGACGACAGTGGAGTCAAAGGGGGAATATTCTTGGATGGACGATCCTCAGATGGGCTGATGATAGGTGAAGTATCAAAAAGAGGAAGTCCATCTGCTAGAGGTTGTGGAATATGAGGAATGTGGTCCATTGACAAAGGTTTGGCAGTAGAGTTAGATACATGGGACACAGATTCCCAAAATGACCCTACTATCAGATTAGGAGAGTAGTGATGAGCATCTTCACTCATAGTATTGACAGTATAAGAATTTCCTTCTGAAGACTAAGAAGATGGTGATGATGATGCTTTGACATAATTGCAAAGGCGCTCTTGTCAGTGTTTTCGTTGAAGAGCACTTTGTTCTTCTCGACACTACCTAACTTTTTCCTAGTGGGTCGTATGGAGCAGGAGGTGGTGTTGGACCTTCAATATTATGTTAAGCTTATGTTGAAGGGTCACCATTTGTATGGTAATGTTGCTCAACTCGCTGACCTGTGTGTCTAGGGGCCTTTTTAAGTTTAGAAAAAACAGTCATAGCTGCACAGGTTATCCTATGAATAATGTCAAATTCACGACCAAAAGTGCCATCAAGGTATCTAGATCCAAGCAGGACAAAGAATGATTCTCAGAAGTGGGTACTTGATGAGAAGAATAAGGGTGATCAGAATGATGATGACGTTTTGGTGTACTAAGAGGAACATCATGCACCTTCTGTTGTGGCAAAGATACATGTTCGCTGATGGAAACAACTGGAACTGGGATGGTGGCAGGACGCTTTGTGGTGGGTTGAGGTTGTGGCTTGTTGCTTGTAATGGACAATGGAGTAATTGGAGGGCGTTCTTCTTTTTAAATCAGTGGGGAATCCAGGCCATGCTTTGGTGACACTCGCAGATCTTCCAAATCATACCCGACTATTCTTCCTTTCTCACTTTCCTCTAATATATTAGATAGAGACTGCTTCAATTTCTTTGTAACAATGGGCTTTGGTCGAACCCTACCATATGACTTGCCCGTCTATGCTAAACTTATCTTCTGGAAATTTTGATGAGCTCAATAATTTTTTCCTCAGAATATAGCAACTTGTCTTTATCATAATTTTCTAGTCCAATTAAAGGAATGAAAATCTTGGTTGTCGTGAACATGTAGTGGCTAGTATTGTCATGCCATACTAAGATACCAGTAGACATTAGATACCTAATGGTGATAAAGATTTTTCTTGGCATTTCCTTGAAAGATACACAAGGTGAGTGTCCATATGCTTGAAATATGAGTTTAATGAGACCACACATATAGTATTCTATTTGCAGAGCTAAGCAGATGAGCAGTCATTTGTCAATCAGAAGGCAGCCAATGTTGACAAGGTGTCCTTCCATTATACATGATAGTGCATAGAGTTCCTCAAGATAAATGCTTCCAATCTCTGCCTTAGTGAAGAGAACATTGGACATTATCTTGTGCATAATTCTCCAGAATCCAGAATGCACCACTGATGCCTTGGAATGCCCAAATTGATACTTCTTTTGGCTAGTTAATCGATCCCAATATTTGGAAGCATTCAAGCTCGGATCTTCTTTTTCTAGAAATCCTAAAGAAGCTTTGGCAGCCTCTTCTTCTGAACTACAAATTATTTTGTTAAAGATTTGATCGGTAAGAACATGATCAACATTGTTGATGTCGACTTGTAGCATTCTAAATGAGACCTCTTTAATAGATGATATGAATTCCATTGTCTCTTCTACATAAGCTTGTGGTTTCGTGAAGCAGAGGTGGTCTAGATTAGATTTATCCAACATCTCCTCTACTCTTACCCTAACACCGATTTCCTCAAGAGCAATGGAAGAGATGAAGCGAGTGGGTTTGCAACTTGCTCTTTTCATAACCTTGAATGCCTCTAGATTATCTTTTCTCTATGGCCTGAAGGTTCCAAAATAAGGAAGATCCAACTGTGAGCCTTGATGAACATCCAATTCTGGTTCATTACCCTTGTCTCTCTTTTCTCCCTCTGATGTAGGTTGCTCAGAGAGAGGTCTCTTCTCCTCCTTTTTTGATGGGATGGTGCTACCTTGCTGAGCCATCATTGTAAAAGAAAAATAATGAGCACAATATTAGGTATGATTTAACTCTATCAATTAGTATTATCAATGCAAGTGTCAACAAAATAGTGTTAAGAAAAGTGGTGTCAACATGTAAAAGGAAATAAAGTTGATTTGGATGTCGATTGATCATAATCAAAAGTAAGTAAGTAGACAATGCTATCAACCATGACAATTGACAAAATGTGAATCAGTCACCAGAATATGAAATAGGTTGACAGTCGTATCGTGGAAAATGTCTGATAGGATCATCGTGTCAACAACATTGTTGCAAGGTTCAACAAGGGTGTCGATCGGTACGAACATGTACCTGTCGATGAGGTGAGAGAATAGATGTAGAGAGGAACTCAAAAGTAAGGTTGTCGATCGAGAGTGTTGATAGAAAGGTTGTCAATCGGAGCTCGACAATCGAGTAAACGGAGAGACAGTGCTTCTCTCTGATTAGAAGGTGGTAAGAAAATTCTTAACCTTGGGTATGGTATTTATAGTTGCGGTTAAGGTCAGTGGAATTTTAATCGGTGATCTGGATAGCAAATCCATATCCGGTAAAGAGTTGTCAATCGACAAATTCTGTGAGATGGTCGACATATGTGTCAACCAATAGGGTCGATAGTTCAACGTTGGAATCATACTGATCCTCTCGTTGCAACCTGTCAATAAGGAATTTGACATGAAAGTCCAAAAGACTGTCGATCAAGAGTGTCGATAGAAAGATTGTCAATTGACACTTATTAATAGGTTTATAGTTGTCTGAAGGAATAGACTAGCATTGTTAGTCGACATGAAGTGACGTCGATAAGGTAATAAGGAAAACTTTGAAGTAAAAAAATCAATAAGTCAGATCAAAATTTAGGTCGATAGGTCATGGCAAAATGATTGCCTTCTCATCATCAGTTAGAAGGAAAACACTTGTCCACCGTGATGTAGATGTGACAATTTCTATAAAGTTTTTGTGCAAGCAAAACAAAATCATCAAAAAGTGAGAGAAAAGATAAATGCTTGGGTTGCCTCCCAAGTAGCGCTTTGTTTATAGTCATGTAGCTTGACTTCTTGATCATCTCATGCTACTTATAGGGCATCTGGAAGCTCCAAGTCTGCCCTTCTAGTGATGGCTTCGTCTTCATAGTACCTCTTTAGTCAGTGACCATTAACTGAAAACATCCCTGATTTCTCGCTATGAATGTCCATCATTCCAAAGGGATAGATGGTAACCATAGTGAATGGTCCAGAACAAGAACAAAAATTCTTGGGAAGAGACAAAGAGTAGAATTGCATAGAAGAACCTTGTCTCCTTCTAAAATATCCTTTCTCCTGATATGAGAGTCATGTGAAATCTTGGTGTACTCTTTGTAGATTTTTGTATTCTCATAAGCGTGCAGACATAGTTCTTCCAACTCTTGTAGTCATAAAATGTGTTTCTCTTTGGCAAGTCCTACATCCATGTTTAGGGCTTTAATATCCCAATAGGCTGTGTTCCAGTTCCAACGGGAGATGACAAGATTTACCATAGATTAGCTGATAAGGGGTAGTTCCTATGGGTGTATTATAAGCAGTTTGATATGCCCAAAGAGCATCATTGAGTTTAGATGACCAATCTTCTCTTAACTTGCTCATTGTTTTATAAAGAATTTGCATGATGTAAAGAAGTGAAATCAATCACCTCTCTTCTAATAACAATGGTAAATAAAATCCAATTGGATAGCAGCGGAAGTAAAAATTTTGACTATATTCAATTTCATAAAGAGTACATAAATTTTCCCAATAAAGGTGTACATGCTTTATACAAAATGATGATCTAAGTACAGGGAAATTCAACTACGTCAATATGTCTCCAAAAATAATTAACTTAACAAGAAATTCCATGATGGAAGGATGAACTCCTATCCTAGTCTTAGGCTGGTTCACCATGCTCTTGTTGTGCACTCTGATACAAAACATGGGTGGTTGGGATCACCCATCAAGAGGAGATAAAAGTATGTGTCAAATAAAGGAATAAGGGCAATTATAACTAAAGAAGGAAATAATAAAGATTCACTTTGCTAAGAGGGTCAAGAATATGAGGCAAGTAAATAAATAAGAATTTTTCCAAGTCAAATAATAGTAAATTTTGCATGCATGATTTAATATGACTACATTAAGCTAATATAGGGCTAAGGCACCTACATAACCTCAACCAAAACAAATAGGTGAGGGACAGTGGTCACATTCCCAAACACCTACTATGTATATATATATATATATATATATATATATATATATATATATATATATATATATATATATGTGTGTGTGTGTGTGTGTGTGTGTGTGTGTGTGTGTGTGTGTGGAGAGTGGTCACATTCCCCAAGGCTCATGCCCAAACTATGGGTGGCTTGTACTCATGTACACTAATTTAGTTAATTATTCATTTACATCATCGTGCAAAAATAGTTCAATGGCATATTTAAGTAATTGTTAACTTTTGCAAGTGGGGTCCAAGACCCTTGTTATGACCCCACCTTCCAGTAACCCCCAATTAAGGGAGAGCGAGAGGTCAGAGCCGCACCCATAATTTCCGGATCAAGGTTCAACAATTAATTGATAACAATTATTAAATTCTACTAGACTATACTGAAAGTTGAAATAAATAAAAAAATTTGCATACCTTTGAAAAAATTGGATTTCTAAACTTCTATCCAGAACGGGGACTAATCTAACTAATCCTCCTTGAACTTTAATTCATGTATTTCACAATATGATGAATATTGTTTGTCCTTTTGGTTTTTAACTTAAAACGCCGACAAACAAAACGTCAGTCAGCCAAAGCTGGTATGTGGGGGAACACTAAATGTGCAATTACCCATAATAATGTATTGCAATCAATTACAGTTTAAGAAACAATTTTACAGTTTAAATATAACTATGCGATCCATGTATATCCTATCCCCATTATACCCCTCATGATCCCACCTAACAGGTGAATAAATTTCTAGGATTGAGTCACATGCCACTACCTGTAAGTAGCCCACTCCTTAACTCATGGCATACTAAGAGTCTCATGGCACTACACAAGAGTATCCCAGTTTCTAACTCATGATAGCCTAGACCTTTCTCTAGGTTATCCTTTTTAGCCTTTGCATAGCCACAGGGGTGGACTCGGATCTAAGTCAGTTATATACATATATTTAAAGTGATAGTCATAGTCACTATATAGTTGCATGAAATAAAAGCATCCAACAGTTAATTTCAAGCAACCGATAAAACCTCGACAAACTCTTGAAAAACTAACTCCGAATATTCATAAGCGTAACCGCATACCTGTATTTGTAGATTTGGATACAGATTCAACTAAGTAGAGAGAGAAAATCCAAAGTGCACAAAAACCCTGAAATAAAAGTACAAGTTTCCTTTTATTAATATTTACCCAATTTCATAATATTCCTTAGGGTTTCTATTCCAATTTTAGGGTTTGCTTGGAAATTAGGGTTTTGCCTCCATACTTAATTATTAAGAACCCTAATTCATCAAGTCTACTAAAAACCTTTAAATCTTCTTATGTTAGTACTCCCAACAGTATTAGGATCATTATTTAGCAATTTACTTTTTTTAATCCGAAAAAATGTGGTTTTCCTCTTCTTTTACCCTAAATTAGGGTTTCCATATACATTACCTTTCATTCATGGACATAAACCCTAAATTAACCAATTTTTTTATTCAAAATGGATGAAAACTCCATCTTAGGTATCAACGGGTTATTACCTTTCTAATTAAACCATTAATTTACAAAGATTCATCCTTTTATATATAATTAGGGTTTCTAATTACTTTTAATACACTTTTATACCAAATTACAGTACTTTTGCAAAATAGATAGAACTAGTCTCTCAAAGTATTTTTATCATGTTCATCGTATTTTTCTATACAACATTCATATACAAAGTTTCTTCATTGGATATTCCTAGCGTTCTCTATTAATTTTGCAATGAAAAGCTATTTTCTTGATTATTTGAGTAGAGAGAGATGTATACCTAATTTTCGTGGGCGTTCGATTGGTGCGCCTTTGGTCCCGGCTTGTTCTGATGCTCCACGTCAAATTCCTCCACTAACTGAGTTGCGCGCCCCACTCCTTCTTCTGACCTGTTGGATCCTACTTGAGTCCACCGTGTTCCACGATCTGACGACTCCTGCTCGTCGTCCTCCTCTTCTTTTTGTCTTGAACTGGCGGCGGTGCCGCGGCTGAGGCTCGTCGGAGCAATGGCAATCGCACGAGGGTGAGGGTGTCGAGACCTAAGGACCTGCCTCCAGGGTTCGTGAGGGCGAGGGGAACTAGGAGAGGTCCTATTTATAGGGCTTGGGAGCCTCCTTTAGGGTTTTCTCAACCCTGCCGCCAACTGCCTTTTAGCCCAATTAGGTGTTTCGTATATAGGCGATGAAAGTTGGAAGTTCTTGGGTCTAGATCCTTCGTAATGATCTCCCGAACCAAATGGAACAAAAATCACAAGTGCACATGCATTGGATTGATCGGAAAGCAAAGGGGAAAGTTCCCCATGTGATCGTGCTACAGTCCCTGATCAATTGGGACTCGTGGATGTGTGGCGCCTGTTGGATCGAGATCCAACGGCCGACATTCCACGCGATTTATCCAAAGGAAAGTATTTTTCCTAGATTCAAGAAAATTTCAATTTTGATGATAACTTGAAAAAACAATAACGCCCAAAATAGAACTCCTTTTTAATTCAAAATTTAAAGGAACCTCGTTTATGCTTTTATCTTTCATCCTGCAAAAATTGGGATCATTATCTTAAGGAAACAGTTCCTTTTCTTTAGTTGCAAGAAAACACCTATTTATTCATATTTTCCACATATTTCCTATTTCTTTTGCCCTTATGTAATTATCCTGAGTTCCTTGAACCCCAAGGAACCTTTATATTACGAAATTCTATTTTGGAAAAAATATGAAAACTACTAGAGGGGGGGTGAATAGAGTTTTATATATAATTTAACAATTATTGAACTTCAAACAACCACAATGAAAATATTGGACAAGGAGACAAGGATTTAGAGTGGTTCCAACCTTAGCAAATACTAAGGCCGTCAGTCCACTACCCGGTTGCTTACCCAACCGGGATTTGAAAAGAAATTTATTTTATTACCTCGCAAGGACTTTACATAAAATACAATTTCTTTTCCCAAACCCTTCAAGCAGCCTTCACCTAGAAGTAATCGCCCAACCTTGAAGCAGCCTTCCCTTGAAGTAGATGCACCAACTCCCGTTGCACCAGCCTTCTGAAGTAGCTTCCCGTGCGATAGCCTTCTTGAAGTAGCTTGAAGTCCCCTTCTCCACCTGAGAAGTCAACCCTCTCCAATCCGCAGCCTCCAACCCTAGGAGTAGCAAGGAGAGTACAAAAGATAAAAAGGAACAAGAAAGAAAAAGGAAATTACAACTTATCCTTTAAGCCCAAGGCTTGATCTGCCTATATCAAGCGTGTAGATCTCCTAACCAATGTGTATGACAATGTGATTGTAGTGGATAGGAGATACTAGCCTATAGGACACGAAATGGGAGCAATAGGAATGAATGGCAAGTGTAGAATTTGCTCTATTGCTCTAAAACAGATTGCAAGTGAGTATACAAGCTCAAGTATAGCACAAGTATAGCTTAGGTGTCTTTTGGTGTCCTAAGGCATGTCCTATTTATAGGAATGGCCTATAGATGCTTAAGGACGTTCTAGACAACTTCTAGGGGTTTCTAAGTGCTTAACTAGCCGTTAGATATAAGTTAGGTGCATTAGTAACGGCTAGTTACTTTATTCTGCAGTTGCTGTCAGAGACCATCTCGGTCGACAATTTGTCGACCGAGATACCTTCTCAGTCGAAGTTTTGTCGACCGACAGGCTCTCTGGATCAACGTTCATTTGCAACTGCCAACTACTTTGTCAGCTGTGTCTAACGGCTACTTGGGTCATTCTCGGTCGAGAAGTTTGTCGACCGAGAGTGTCTCGGTCGATGAGTGTGGTCGACCGAGAGTGACCCTATTTTCAATATTTTAATTAAACCACTAAGTATGTGTATGAGTGTGCATATGTGATCCTATTTGAAGGAGATGACTTAACTAAGTGTGGTGTTTAGCTAGGAAGATCCAACGCTTGATTTACATGCAATCTAAGTACTTGTACATTATATATTTGTACAAGGTTTTACAACAGTGATTACATTGCATGGAAATATAAATATGTAAGATCTTGGATTTCCCTAGTTGCTTTGTCATCCACTTTAATCCTACACACTCAAGTAGCACGTTAGATCAACAAGAATGAAATGTTTGTCATCATCGAAACAAAGGGATTATCATAATGTCCAATTTATCCAACAAAATATCCTTTAACCTTTTAATCATTTTTATTTATTTTCTTATGTATTCCTTTATCCAAATGAATTCCTTTTTCATTTCTTTTTCTTTTTCTTTCAATTGGGCTTAATGGCCAATAAGGCCCATCAAGAAAGCATACAAGGCTATTATACACGAAATTCATTCAAATCAACTTATCAAATCAATAATTGCTTTCATTTATATTTTAAAAAGAGATTTACAAATCTCATTATATGTTTTAGAAAATGGGGTTATAACATCCTCCCCTCCTTGTAGGAATTTTTCCCTCAAAATTCAACAATCAAACAAACAAATTAGGATATACTTTTTCCATATCCGTCTTCAGCTCCCATGTTGCCTCATCCTCTCCATGGTGCTTTCAAAGAACCTTTATCATCTCTATATTCTTATTTCTAAGTTCTTTTACCTTGGTATCTAGAATCTGCAAAGGCAAATCAGGGTAAGTTAGCTTTCCTTGAAGCTCAATGGGTTCAATGCTCAGCACATGGCTCGGATCTTGCACATATCGCTTCAGATTGGACACGTGAAACACATCATGCATCATACTTTATTGAGGGGGCAACGCCAAATGATATGCGGCTTCACCAATTCGTTCTAACACTTCAAACAGACCCACGTATCGGGGGCTCAACTTTCCTCTGTTCTTAGCTATAGCTCGGAGCAGTCGTATTTTCAGAAAAACATGTTCTCCCATAGTGAAATGCACATCAGTCCGCTTCGCATCAGCATACGAATTCTGTCGATCTTGGGCTCTCTTTAGCCTTTGCCTGACCAAAGCGACTTTATCAGCATACACTTGGAGTTCATCTGACCTCAATAAGGTCCTTTCACCAACATCATCCCAGTGAAGTGGTGACCGACACAGTCTCCCATAAAGAGCTTCATATGGAGGCATCCTGATACTAGCTTGGTAACTTTTGTTGTAAGCAAACTCAGATAAAGGTAGGTACTGCTCCCATGATCCACCCCAATCGAGCACACAAGCTCTCAGGAGATCCTCTAAGGTCTGGATTGTCCTTTCTGACTGACCATCTTTCTGGGGGTGATAAGCACAACTGAACTTCATTCTTGTACCTAGTTCCTCTTGAACCTGCTTCCACAACTTGGAAGTAAACTGTGGGTCTCTATTGGAGATGATGGAATTTGGTATGCCATGTAAATGTACTATCTCTCTGATATACAACTCAGCTAAGTCTGACACTTTGGTAGTGGTTTTCAGGGAAAGGAAGTGTGCTGACTTGGTGAGGCGATCTACCACAACCCATATTGCATCATGACCTCTCTTGGTTCGGGGTAGACCCACCATGAAATCCATGGTGATCAGCTCCCATTTCCACTCTGGAATCTCTATAAACTGTAAAATTTCGCCGGGTTGTTGGTGTTCAGCCTTCACCATTTAGCACGTTAGACAACTGGCCACATAAGCTACAATGTCTCTCTTCATTCCTGGCCACCAGAAAAACCTCTACATGTCCTTAAACATCTTAGTAGTTATTGGGTGTACTGTGTACTAAGAACCATGAGCCTCTTGTAGGATACGTTCCTTTAACTGTGAATCTTCAGGAACCCATATACGATCCTCCGTCTATTCCCAAAGAAAGACGGGTCTGAGGCTTCTTCATCAAGTCCTTGATCTTATCAAGCTCCCCACTGGCCAACTGTGCTGCTAAAATTTCACTCAACAATTCAGACTGTATATGGATGTTGGCCAATCGAACTCGATCATCTAACGGATGACAAGACCATTCTACCATCTCTTCTAAGATCTTCCAGTGAGTGGACAAAACAGTGGCACACCTGAGCTTTTTCTGACTCAAAGCATCGGCTACGACGTTCGCCTTTCCTGGATGATAAGCGATGGTGAAGTCATAATCCTTCATGTACTCCATCCATCGTCGTTGTCGTAGGTTTAAGTCTTTCTGTGTCAGGAGGTATTTGAGGCTCTTATGGTTGGTGAATATCTCAAAAGTGGCGCCATACAGGTAATGTCGCCAAATCTTCAAGGCATGGATGATAGCAGCTAACTCTAGGTCGTGTGTCGGGTAATTCACCTCGTTAGGCTTGAGTTGTCGGGAGGCATATGCAACCACATGCTGATTCTGTTCCAACACACAGCCAAGTCCCATCTTTGATGCATCAGTGAAAATCATAAAACCCTAATTGCCTGATGGTAGAGTCAAAACTGGTGCAATGGTCAGCTTCTCTTTCAGCTCCTAGAAACGAGCCTCACAAACATCAGACCACACAAACTTCACATCTTTCCAAGTCAACATGGTCAGAGGCAAGGCGGTCTTTGAGAAATCTGCAATGAAGCACTGGTAGTATCTTTCTAACCCCAAGAAGCTTCGAATATCGGAGGGATTCTTTGGTGCTGGCCAGTTGCAAACTGCCGACACTTTAGCTGGATCTACCACGATCGTTCCTCCTGAGATGATGTTTCCAAGGCACATGGCTCGGTCTATCTAAAACTCGCATTTAGAGAATTTCCCATAGAAATTCTGCTTTCTCAAGATATCAAGGACTTTACTTAGGTGGTCTCGGTGTTGATCTAAGTCATCTTAATAAACCAGTATGTCATCTATGAATACTATGACAAACGAGTCAAGGAAGGGTTGAAACACACTATTCTACAATCAGATATGTTGGACATGTAAGAATAGACATAAACCTAAGTCCTTTATCCCCGTAGACTCAACAAACCTAGAGCTCCAATACCAACCTAACTTGTGACGGCCAACGCCACAACAAAATGAGATTACTCAAACAATCAATGATCAACAACTAAACACCATATTACTAGAAAATAAGGTAAATTAAATCAGATTTAAACAATACTAAAAAAAGTAGAAATATTTACATAAAGGTCCATACACTTTGCATAGAAACATATACCATATCAGGTATTTACATCTTTGTCCAGTGTCCTCGGCCACACCCTGTAAACATAAGTTATGTCCCATATTTACATGCCATACACAACATCCACATATGCCACAAACTCTAGGCATATTACATATCGTCTACAAAGCATCCCCTACCCAGACCTAAGAGTACATGTATGACTCTAGGAATCTACAACCACTAGAGAAACTAACCCACCTTCAATAACTAATGCTCTCAAAGCTACTGCTCCTCAACTCCTCGAGCCTGCCCACACCACTGATGACTGCCTAAAAAGATGTGGCGAACCATGAGGGTGAGACCCATGTCCCAATAGAGATATAACTCTCGACAACGATTATTGATTGCAACATGTTATCGTATTAAGCAAGATTAATAGGTTTAGACAGTTTAATAAGATAATCAGATTAAGCTATTATAACAGGTTAAGCAGATAAAGTATTAGCATGCTTGATTAACAAGATATTTAAGAGATGGATAAGATCATCATTATCGAAGCAGTTGTATAATATAATAGCTAAGAGGCATAAGAAACAAAACAAGGGTAATCAACCAATGTGAGTCATGTTTAACCCTAAGCAGACATGCTACATGGCTTGATTACGTCTTTTATTAAGCCCTAGGTAATTTGAGGTATACCACTCAAATCCCAACTGACCACCTCTTGGTCGCAATCAGTTTCGTACAAGATCTAGGAGTACTGACATCCTAAGATCTCTTCCCCTCAGCCAGTACAACTGAAAAGACAATGACATTTCAGTCAAACTGTCTGGAATGACATATAGTCAAACTGCTAAACATTGTCTCATCCTTGGTATAAAGGTCACAAATCCCAAAACCAGAGGTACAACTGCACCTATCCTCAATCACATCACATATTTACAAGTATCAACGGTTCTCAAACTGTGACATGACCACATCCATCCTCCATAACATTGGGATTAGGATATCAAGGATGTACACTCCCTGTACCAGCACATACTCAACATGTTATGTATGCGTCTTTGAGTTTTCCTTAGGAATACTCATTTCCCCTTCCAACAAGTCCTGACATTAGAATGGATCTATGACACAAGGCACTACATGATTAAGGTTTCCCCTGATTAGTTATTGCCAATTGGGTGAATTAAGGCTGCATAAAACAAGTGGTCATACAACCCTAATTCATTTCTAGCAATCATTTATACATAACAATTCTAGAAGATATAAAACATATGAGCTATAAATCTTGTCACATCACCACGTGATACCATTCCATGTCTTATATGCAAGAGGATCACATCCCCAATAGGGCTCAACCATAACCAAGGGTCATTACGACCATAATATCATAATCACCTACAACAACATCATTATCTTTCCACGCCTTATGAAAGCTTGACAAACCATCACCACACTTGTGATACTCATGTTTAGCATAACATTGTATTGGAATGTTCACATATCAGGAGATTAGGGTTACACCCACATTAGCCATAAAAGAGCTAAGTATGATCAACCATCACCACTTTATTGTTTTAGGGTTGGTGTATCAAGGTAATCTAGATTAGTATTACACATCATCTAATTATAGTGATCATAAGTTTATATCCATGTGAGGGTAATGGTAAAATTACATGATTAAGGCAAATCACAATCAGATTCTACATCATTAAAACCAACCCTTCAAACCATGAGTTGTAGTTTTATATAAGTTACCACATAACCTAGTCAAGTCATCATTTGATCACATAGAAAGCACCATAGATTGAAATCATAATGAGTGCCATCGATGGTGGGAATGTAAACCACCATTGGTTGTGGACACCATCAAAGACATCAGATGTACTAGTAAAACCTTGAACCACATGCTTAGTAAAACCATCGAGTTATGACACTATGAAAGAAGGAAAACCATTGGTTGTTGAACCATTGACCCAGTCCAACCATTGATTGATGAACCATTGACCCAGTCCAACCATTGGTTGATGAACCATTGACCCAGTCCAACCATTGGTTTGATGAACCATTGAGTTAGGGAAGCCATTAGTTGATGACTCATCGACCTAGTCTAACCATTGGTTGATGAACCATCAGCCCAGTCCAACCATTGGTTGACACCACCGACCCATTCAATCCATCAAATCACACCACCAACCCAGTGAGGCCATTGGTTGATGAACTAGTGGAACCATCAAGTGTTGAACCCTGAAAATCCATCAGTGTTTCCAACATGAAGTGAAACAAGCTTCAACCATCAGATTTAGAAGGGGAGGAAAACCATTGAATTTACCATTAAATGAGCACAAAAACCATCATTTGTTGAGCATAAAAGAGTCCAAACATAATCTAATTTAGAACCATCATTTGGTATAAGAAAGATAAGCAAAACAACACCAAGAGGAAAACCAACAGTTGCAAAACAAGAAGGAAATCATCTCCAAAAACCCTAAGGAGTGATCATCGTTTGGTGAACAAAAACCATCGTTTCTCATATAGATGCAAGGCATAAAGCTTCCTCTACTAAGGAAGGTTCATTAACAAGGTTTTAGGGTTCAACCAAGAAGATAACTACCCAAGAACTACCATCTAAGCATAACCCTAGGCAAAGATGCTACTTTGTTACTTAGAACTTTGTTTTAGAGCAAGAACATGTGCATGTAAGCTAGTAGTAAGCAACAAACATGAAGAAAGTTATATAACTCGACTCTAGGATGAAGAACAAGGTCCAAACAGTAAGGTAGCTCGATCACAAGAAGGAGGAACCCCTAGCTTAGCACTTCTCACGGCCAAGCAAGTTTCTTCTCCAAGAAAGAGAGCAAAGCCTAGGTCAAGGAAGCAAGAAAGAAGGGTTCTTTATGTTCTAGAGAAAGATATACCATGGGACATCATGGACAAGACTAAGAATAAGGAATATGTAGGTAGGACATCAAGAGAAACGAAGGGAAGAGGAGAGAACTTACTTTCTTAGGCCAAGAACAAGCAAAGGAAGCTCCACAAGCTCAAAAGGAGGGTAGATTCGAACCCTAGCTGCACATGCAAGGCATTCAACCACCTTATTCTACCTTGGGCACCTTGTTCTCCACTAGAGAAAGGAGGATGAAGCTTAAGATAGAAAGGAAGTCCAAAGGGTTCGTTTGCATGCAAGAAAGTATACAAAGCTATAGGTGAAAGGGGAGAGAAGGTTAAGGTGTCCTACTAGGCTTGCCATGTGTCCATGGCCTAAAGCCATCATATCCATGCAAGAAGAAGATCCATCATTTGTGAGAGTCTTCTATGCCACCGAATGATGACCTCTCAGAGTGGACATCGGTTTCCATCACCTGGTGACCATCGGTTCTTGAAACCCTAGGTCACTAGGTGGTAAACCATCGTTTGACACCCTTCCAACCAAACCATCAATTCCAAGCCACTATTGTCACTTCACCTTTAGATGGAGATGAGGACTATGATCCTAGAGCTGATGATGATGTCGTGGACATAGATAGTCTAGATGTCTAGATTGTTTCTTAGTTTTTAGTCTAGCTTGCTGATCATATACATCTTTCTATGCTATTTTGTATTAGAAACACTTGGGCACATTATCTGAGATGTCCTATTTTTATCTTTAGTTTTTCATTGCTTCTTGCTTGTAGCTACTTTTATGGGAACATGCTTTTGAGTTGTAATCTAACTAATGTGCACTCTTTCTCTTTCATCATTTTATATATTATGCGTTGGTGCCTTTTTCACCATATTTTGATTATGACTGAGATTGTATGTTTCTTTCATCTCTGGTTGACATATGATGTGAGATTGCATGTATGAATATCTGCTTGATTGTGTTTGGAGAAGACCTAGTTGTATGCTCTTCTGCCCCCCTCCCTTGATGGAGCTTCCACTTACGTGGAATTGCGTGCACCAACTAAAAATCCTAAAGATGATAAGTCTTTAGGTTTAGCCTTGCATATACTAGATAAAGAACTCCACCCACGTATGCTAAGATACATGGAAGTCTTATCGTAGTATAGTTAAGGGTCGAATCCTCAGGACAACGGTCTTGTTGCAAGCAAGAAGATGGAAAATGTTAGAATTTCACTTAGTCACTTAATAATAGGCACTTAAATCAAAAGGTTGGTTTTTGTTGTTTTAAACTAAGAACATGTAAAGTAAAGTAAGAAAGTAAATCTAAGGAGTTAAACAATGATAAAAGTCACTAGGGTGTGATCGGTTTTTCGCCGCCACTACACATGGATCAACACATGCAAAGCAAAACATAACCTGCAAAAAGAGTTTAGTCAGTTAGTATCTTTGTAGACTTAGTTTCCTTTCGGAGAACTAACTACGAGAAGTGCGGGAATGTTGCAATGCCAGCCATTCCCGAACAAATGGTCACCTACTTTGCATCAATCCCTTCGCAAAGTGTGTTCCTCGACTTAACAAGGTTGCACTTTCATACGTCAACTTATTCCATTTCATAGTATGAAAGTGCAACGAATGATAGTGAGTTTACTCCACTTCTTGAGAGACACTTCTAGATACTGAAACAGATGCATGGTGGATACATGCACCAAGAACCAACATACAAATGAGTGTCGAATCTAATAGTACCAACGTAGACAATTCATACTAAAAGATAAAGGATAACACAAGTTGGAGATCAAGCAACATCCATTCATTAACCGTTTCATGTTGAACTGAAAAGATAAGAACTCTATATTACAAATTATGGATTACATTTACATGATATGAAAACATGGGTAGCGGGGCTACTCCCCGCACCCTAGTGAAAGAGACTACTCGCTCATGACTAGGACAAAGAAGGAGGCAAGAAGAGAGAGAGAGCATCATCCCCATAAAGGAGAGAGGAAAGTCAACCCCTTGGAGAGAGAGAAACGATCCACCAGCTTCACAGGTTGTGCGATGATGAGATCTCCCTCTTCCCACCTTCTTTGGCGGAGAGAGAGAAAGTAGCTTCGAGATGGAGTATGGGTCTCAGACCGGCAGCCCCAGGGCGGAGGATGTAAGTCGTATGAGCTCTGGAGTGATTGAGGCAGCCTTTGGACGTATGAAACTTGATATCTGGTGGAGGACCCTTGGGGTCTTATTTATAGGCCTTAAGTGAAGTCCAAACGGTTTGGAGACCATTTGGACCTCAAGACCGTTTGGGCCTCAAGAGCGTTTGGACCTTGAGACCGTTTGGACCTCAAGACCGTTTGGACCTTGAGACCGTTTGGACCTCAAGACCGTTTGGACCTTGAGACTGTTTGGACCTCAAGACCGTTTGGACCTTGAGACCGTTCGGACCTCAAGACCGTTTGGCTTCATGCGGTCTCGGGACCGTGTGACTCCATGCGGTCTCGGGACCGGTTGGCTTCATGCGGTCTCAGGACCGGTTGGCTTCATGCGGTCTCGGGACCGTGTGACTCCATGCGGTCTCAGGACCGGTTGGCTTCATGCGGTCTTGAGACCGTGTGACTCCATGCGATCTCGGTTCCAAATGGCTTCATGCGGTCTTGGGACCGTTTGACTCCATGCGGTCTCGGGACCGATTGGCTTCATGCGGTCTTGAGACCGTTTGACTCCATGCGGTCTCGGGATCGATTGGCTTCATACGGTCTTGAGACCGTTTGACTCCATGCGGTCTCGGGACCGATTGGTTTCATGCGGTCTGGGGACCGTTTGAGTCCATGCGGTCTTGAGGCTGAGTTAGTCTTTTATGATCTTTTTTTGTGTTTTTCTGCATATATAAAAGGGAAAAGTTAGTCTGATAGTATATTTACAATAAGAGGGAAAATTTAGGGATTATGTATAATTTTAATTTAGAAAGAGTATGGAAAACTAAAGAAAAAGACTAAGATAATCATCCAAAATTGGAGGTTATCACCCCCCCAACTTAGAGTCTAGCTTGTCCTCAAGTTAGATAGAGTTGAGGCATGTAATGGCGAGGCAATTTTATTTAGTTAGGATTTCCATACTCTTTCTTCAATTCTTAACCTGAGTTCTCCTAAGGTCATATCAGGTCTTATTGCTTGCCTTGACTCTTTCAGGTTTCGAGAGTTGCTTGGGTCTCAAGTTCTTTCCGTATCTCGTAGCTCACATCGGGACTACCTTTATTCTGTGCATGTTGTTGACTCTAATAAGATTTATACCTCTCTGAAGGACCTACTGGAAGCTAGAGAGGGTATGAGGGTTGGCTAAAGGCTTGAAGTGTAACTCCCCCTTCAAGTGGGGGAGGGGTTGTCTATGCTTTTAGGATCTCACTACCGGGCACGACACATCTACCTTTGTGAGGGCAGCTGAATGTGCCGGCCGGGTGAGACCTTCATCGATTCTTTTCATAGATCCTTATTTATGGCACAACTCTCATAATTTTATTCGACTCTCTAGCTTTTATTTGAAGACTCGTAGGCTTGGGTTTTGGGGTTTTGTTTGGGAAATTATTTTGGGCGGCCAAGCCTCTTTTATTTTGAAGAGAGGAAAGTTGTTCTTAGTGTTTTTCAACATGCACTTATTTGGTTTGTGGTCCACTTGAAGAACTTCTTGATTTGGAAGTTGTCTGATGCCCCTCTCATCCTTGAGAGCCTGGCTTATTTCTGCCTTGATATTGACCTGTGGAGAGTCAGATAAAGAAGTGAAGCAAAAGCATGAAAATCAATAGTGGAGGGACATTATTAAATCACCATTAAATGTCTAAGTGCTATTTACTTTTGGGGACTAATGTGATTCTAAAGTTAACTGAGGGTGATTCTATTCAAAAAGGGTTATTTAAAAGGAAAGTTGAAGAAAAAAAGAAAAAAAATATGTACAAATAGAGAAAGGAGAAAATGGAGAAAGAGGGATTTAGAAATGATACCTCACCCTTGTCTAATGTACCCCCCCTAACTTATCACTCACTCTGTCCTCAGAGTGTCAAAGTGATAGGTTGAGAAGTATGATGACAAGGGCTGTAGGCTAAGTTAATTCTAAATTTTCCCCTGGTGATTGAAGTATATTTGTTACGAACTGTCCTCGTAGAGCGTGGTAATCCACGTCAGTCATATCTTCTACTGGTCTTTGAAGAACGATGATGGTGTACATCCAATAGAGGACGTGGAAGCTGCAGTCGTTTGATTCTCAGATATGTTGGGGACATTTGTGGCTGAAGGAAGGGCGATGAAAATGCTCTTTGTCGTAAGCCCTTGTATGTTGACTTAGAAAGGCGATTAATTTGTCAGCGCATTCCTTCGCCACTACCTCTGTTGGCGTCCTTGGTGTCACGACATAGTTCTTCTATTGTGGATTGTACTGGCTATCGGAACTATTGTAAATTGTAGTTATTCCTTCTGGTAGGTTTGTTGCCAGGAGCATCCAGTGATCATGATAAAGGAAGGGTAACATGATGAACTTCGGCGTTGTGTTCCATATAAAGGAGATCAGCGCTTCAGTTGTGTCGAAGTTCTTGAGCTTTAAAAGATCATCCTTCATGTATGGGGACGCCATATATGTAGTGGGGTTATTTTGGCCGAGTAGAAACTGATAAGCGGCCATTAAGCTTACGGAGAGGGATCCTTTAATCTGTAAAGTCTCTCGAAGCGTGTCTGTCATAACTAGAATGTCCCTAGACATGAATATGAGCTCATCCTTCTCGGCTGAAAGCCGCCCCATAATGAGACGTAGTTCGATGTCGGAGAGACCTTTGCAAGCACTGTGATCGAAGTCAGAAAAGGTTGGTTCTATGGCAGACAAAGGATCGATGTCTCTTTTACTTTGCTCGGTAGCTAAGGCCGGCTCCTTGGGTTTCTCCAATTCTTTCAGAGTGTGGCAGAAAGGTCGCCTCTACGGGCATTGGACAGCTGAAAAAAGGTAACAAGGGACGTCATCTTGTGCCATTGTCGGGTCCTTGAAGAACCTTCTATCGCATATGAGATCCATGGCGTAATGCCCTCGCAAAGAGTGAAAATCTTCAGCAATGAGGTCACTAAATGGGATTTCTTGGTTCAGCGCTTGGATGTGACGTATGGTGCAGAAAGCGCAGTCCCCAGATCCCTCGGCAGCTTGAACTTGAGGGTTTATTATTTGGAACCAGGGCTGGCTCCAGTCTTGGCGGAGAGATGGGCGTGCATCCCAAATTAACTTAAGCAGTCGGAAGGGTATACATCTTGCTTCACCAGCTGCTTCACCAAAAACGTTTATTGTACCGGTGGGTAGCTCAGCGCCGCAAAAATTATAGACTTTGGCATCCTGAGATTCGGTGTCGACAATCATAAATAGCCAATGATCCGAGACTTGAAAGGGCACGGTAAGATAATGTGCTCGTCGTGCTAAATCGGCACGCAGCCGCTCAATTGATTTTGCTCTTATGTCTTTGTATAAAAGGTCAATAGACAGAGCAGGAGAGGTGTTGAAAATCGGTTGTTGCCTCTTAGAACTTCTGTACATTTCTATACAGTTTGCGAGAAGGACACGGAAGATTGCCATTGGCATCGTGGACCGAGGTCGCAGGATGTTGCGGAAGTCTTCTCGTGTCATCTTGCGCTTAGTTCTGGTGTTATGATAGATGATGTCTTCCACTGCCTTTGCATCGTCCACAATAGTGTTCAGTATAAAAATGTCCTGAGCATCTAATGTGGAGATGGCCGCCATATCCAGGTCATGCATTTTGTGCGGTAGAGGTGGTGGCGGGGGAAGCTCCTGCGGAGGGGGAGAAGAAGGTTGTACCAAGGCTTTTGCATGGCCTTGTAGATCATCTTCTGAGTCAGAGGTAGAATCGAGGTCTTCATCTGTGTTTAAGCTTACTCGTTCTGCCTCGTCCTGGTCATGGGGGGAAGGCACTGATGTGTCGAGCGCGGAGAAAGGTGGAGCGGTTTTTGTGGGTGGGCTGGTGTTGGTTCCTAATATACATTGGTGGAACTCAGTGAAAGCCGCGTCTTTAGCAGCCTCCCCGATGGATCCCAGAGCGGAATAATCAAGGAATTGGTCCCCATATGACATGCTAACATTATCATTGTGTGGGGACTTGGGGTGATGTTCATCGTCATGGTGACCTTTGTCGAAACCTTTTTGAGAAGGTTCTGCTGCATTGCATGGGTCCTCTCCGTCATCAGATTTATCACCTGTGGAGGTGGTATCATTGTTCGAATCAGTAGATGAGTTGGAGTTTTCTTCTTCGTCACTATCACCATCCTTGTCGGCCGCTGCCTTGTCTGATGGCTTTTTACTTGCGGTCTTTTTGCACCGCCGATGCGTGGCTTGTAATTCATTGAAAGCCACTTGCATATGCTTGTGTGTTTTGAGCAGTGCATCGTGGGTCTCTTTGAGGTCATTATATCGGCCCTCGGCGGAGAGGAGACGTGTTGTAAGATCTGAAACTTGAGCACGTAGCTGCTGGGTGTCATTATTAGTTGACTCCTCTTGGCGATTATTTAGTTGTGTGAGTGTGTTGCTGATGGTGTCCAAGCACGTGCTCAGAACTGCTTGTTGTTGCTGGAGCTCGCGGAGAGTCTCGGGCAGAGGTTGAGTCTGCATAGAGATCTCATCGACTTGCTTTGCCGTCGCTTCTTGCTGGCGCTTCGCTCCAAGGACCAGTTCCGGCAAGTTATTGTAGTGGTTGTTGATGTGCTCAACTTGCTTAGCCACCTCATCTTGTCGTTGCTGAAAACCTTGGAGGATGTTGGGCAAGGCTAGGTTTTGTTCGTCGATCATGGCCACCTGTCTGGATAAACCCTGCACACAAGAAAAAATAGAATGTAAAATGTTAGAAGGATCGGTGAGGAGGTTTCTGAGTGCGTCGAATTGACGGCCGAATTCCTCACCGATATTGGCAAAGGGGACCCCAGGAGCAGAAGGGTGGGATGGTTGGGGTCTGCATGGTATGGTGGTAGTGTCTTGCGGAAGAGACACTGATGATGCCCCGAGCTGCGTGGTGACTATGGATGGAGTCACCAACGGTGTCGGGGTGGTGGTGGATGTGAAAGGTGGTGGTATCTCAGGTGAAAATGGTGGTAGTGATAGTGATGGGGTAGAGACTTTGGAGGTGAATGGGAAAGTGGTAAAGTCGGGCATAGGGGTGGAGAAGGGAGAGCCCGAAGGGAAAAGGGGTGAAGAAGAGGATGTGAATGGATGCGTGGATGTGGTGAAGAAGGGAAGAGTGGTGGATGTTGGAAAGGTGGAGGGTGGAGTGGTGTTGGCGGTTAGCTGATCATTTAGACTCTTAATGAAAGAGCCGATTGATGAGGTGGTTATGTTTTCTTCTTGGAGGGTGTCGGCCTCTGGATGTGGCCTTGATGTTGGTGTCCCCGACAGCTGTTGTGCCTGCAACTGCCTTCTGGAAGGTCGTTTGACAGGTATTTTTGATGGTCGAGCTGTCGGGGCTGTGATACTTAGCTCTGTTTGTCCCGCTTTTGCTTTCTTTTCGGTTGCTTTAACCGAAGCTAAGAGTTGTGTAAGCTCCTTGTCAGAGAAGAGGAGCTTTTCTGTGTCATAGTTTGTGAGCTCCGGAAGCGGGAGGAGGGTTCTTGATGACTTGACTGTAGGGCAGAAGACATAATGTAGTTTTGCATCCTTTTCCTTAATAATGAAGGAGTTCTTCAAAGTTTGTTCATTAGTAAGGATGTTGCCCTTTATTTGCGTGCAGCGATGTAGGGGTCTGTCCATCTTGAGGTATTTTATGATGGATGTGACATGGCCCCCCATGCAGATTTCCTTCCCCAGGGCATAAGTTGATAATTTCTGGATCATTTGTCGTCCAATGTTGACTGGCCTTCCATTTAGAATGGACCAGAGAACAAAGAGATCTGAGATTATAACGTTCCCCCCTTCAGTCCTGGGGAAGAGTGTGCCAGCAAAAATTTTATGTAGGGTGCGCACAAATCCAGAATGTATGTTCGATGCTTTGCACGTCTTAGCATCATAGGTGGGGATCCCAGTTAGATATTTCCAAATTTTGTGTCTGTTGAACTCAGGGTGCTCAGTTCCCACAGCCTTGGCTTTATTTAGCTGCTGCTGGTTGTCAATAAAAACTTCATTTGGCATGTTTTCTGTTAAGACAACCTTGGTGCCGAAGATTTGGGTGACCAGCCTTCTCTCACCTCCATCGCGTGATCTATCCATGATATCTATGGGTTCTTTTGTAAGAAAGGTGAAGAATTCAGTAGTGGGTTCAGAATAAGAGATCTCAGGTACTAAAAACAGCCTGGCGAGGTTGGCTTTGTCTAGCATGTTGAAAATGTGGTCATGGATACCAAAAAAAAAATGCGGTCATGGATCCCCATCTTAAGTAGTACGTTGGAGCAGACGTACTTACTGGGTTTTAGGATTTTGTCAGTGGAAGGGGTGGTATGTATGAAGAGATTTTCTGGTGGTGGTGCTGTGGTGGTGAGAATTGAGAAGGTGGGGGTGGTAATAGGGATGGTGGTGGTAGGTGTTGCAAGGGGTTGGTCCATAGCAGAGGCAGGGCGAACTTATTTTCTTGCCTGTTTCTTGGAGGGTTGTCCGGTTGCAGTTTCCTGGACCTTGTGTTTCCCTTCGTGTTCTTCGGCTGGGGATTCCTCCTCGGAGTTAGGCTTGTATTCTGAGCCTTCATCATCATCGGAAGAAATTGCAATTTCTTCTTCAGGTGCCCCAGCTAGGCACTTGTTGAGGCGATCAAGGTCACACAAGACTTGCATCATTTTGACATTTGGTGGCGCCTTTCCAGTCCTGTTGAAGTCATCTCTGATCTTTTGTAGTCTAGCTTGTTCTTCCATCAGTCACTCCGTTGTCCAGATTGGAGCATCTTCAGATCTGATGGCCTCCTTTGCTGGTGATGCCATATATGCAAAATGGGAAAACATGAGTTAGAACAACATGTTTAGAAACAATTTAGATTTTATTTGTATTTATGTGGTTTTATGTATATATATGTTTTTTTATTTTTATTTTTATAGATTGTGGAAAGCCAAACGGTTTCAGGACAGTTTGGTCTCAAACGGTTTGAAGACCGTTTGGTTCCAAACAGTTTGAAGACTGTTTGGTCCCAATTTCAAACGGTTTGAAGACCATTTGGTCCCAAATGGTTTCAAGACCGTTTGGTCCCAAACGGTTTGGAGACCGTTTGGAAGGCAAAATGTCAGGTAATAGCCGGCGAAGGCGAAGGAGAAACGGCGAAGGGAAGGCGGAGGCACCGGCGACGAAGGCGAAGGCGGCGGCAGACAGAGTCGTCAGTGATTAAAATGAAGGTGACGACAGAAGGATCCGACGGTGATAAAGATGAAGATAAAGAGGATTGTGGCAAGGCCGGCGGCAATGAAGACGAAGGTGGCTCCGGCGTTGGAGAAGGGGAAACACCGCGGCGGCGCCGAAGTTGTTAATGATGGTATGGAGGGTTGCGAAAGTGAAAATGTCGGCCAGGTTGCCGTGGTTGTTGGACTACCTTGCAGCTGTTGGTAGAGTCGACGACGGAGAAGCAGAGAGCGGTGGTACGGAGGTGAGGTTGTCGTGTAGAAGCACGGAAACCAGGTCGTCGGAGGCAGAGGGCGGAAGTAAGGAGAGCAGAGGCAATGGAAAAGTTCTTGCGCAAAGGTCAGAGAAAACTCGAGTGTCGAAGAGAGGAGAAGGAAGGGGTAGGGTTTATATTTATAGGAAACGGTTTAGCGACCGTTTGTATTCCAAACGGTTTTGGGACCGTTTGGCTCCAAATGGTCTTAAGATCGTTTGGTTCCAAATGGTTTCAAGACTGTTTGGACTCCAAACAGTTTCAGGACCGTTTGGCTCCAAACAGTTTCAGGACTGTTTGGCTCCAAACGGTTTGAAGACCGTTTGGACTCCAAATGGTTTCAGGACCGTTTGGAAGGGTAAAGGTTGAAAGGAGTTTTTTACATTTTTATGTTTGTTTTGGTTTATATGTATTTTTTTGTTATTTGATTTTTCTTATTTTTTTGTTTGTTTTGGTTATATGAATTTTTTTTATATTTTCATAAGATAAACCTAGGGAATTAAAAGAACGGAAAAATAAAGGAAAAATCTAAAATCTTGGGTTGTCTCCCAAGTAGCGCCTGGGTTTTACGTCGCTGGCTCGACGAAGTTGTGACGTTGTTATGCTGACGGCGTGGCGTCTTTGATTTCAATGGTTTGTCTTGGCATTTTGTCTGTCGGAGTGTAGTATTTTTTCAAACGATGACCGTTGCGTCCTTTCTCCTCCGTTGTTATAAATAATTATGACATCTCCAGTTGGATAAATATGCTTTATGGTGAAGGGCCCGGACCATTTTGTTCAAAGTTTTCCGGGAAACAACTTGAGCTTGGAGTTGAAAAGGAGTACTTTGTCGCCGACGGCGATGTCTTTCCTCTTGAGATGACCGTCGTGCCACATTTTTGTCTGCTCCTTATAGATTCTGGAACTCTGATAGGCAGTCATTCGGAGCTCTTCTAGCTCCTGCAACTGGAGCTGTCTATTCTCTCCTGCACTTTTAAGATCGAAATTTAGTTGTTTGATGGCCCACCAGGATTTGTGTTCTAGCTCTAATGGAAGATGAAATGCCTTCTCATACACCAAACGGAACGGGGTTGTCCCGATTGGTGTTTTATAAGCTATTCGGTATGCCCAAAGGGCATCGCGAAGTTTGGTGGACCAATCAGTGCGGTTTCTGTTCACTGTTTTTTCAAGAATCGCCTTTAATTGTCTATTTGATACCTCAACCTGACCACTAGTTTGTGGATGGTAAGGCGTGGTGACTTTGTGGTTGACTCCGTACTTTTTCAGTAAGGCTTCAAAACTTCGTTCCAGGAAATGGGTCCCGCCATCCGATATGACAGTTATGGGGACTCCAAATCTTGGGAAAATAATATCTTTGAACAATTTAATAACTGGCTTGGAATCGCTGAACACAGTGGGTACAACTTCGACCCACTTTGAGACGTAGTCCACCACAACCAAAATGTAAGAGAATCCATAGGAGGAAGGGAAAGGACCCATATAGTCTACCCCCCACACATCAAAAAGCTCAATTTCCTGCCACATTGTGAGGGGCATTTCGTCTCTTTTTGATATGTTGCCAGAAAATTGGCATTTGTTACAAGCTTTCACAAAATCGTAGGAGTCCTTTGATATGGTGGGCCAGAAGAAACCAGATTGTAAAACTTTCATAGCGGTTTTCTTAGCACTCATGTGCCCCCCGTAGGTCCTGAATGTCAATGCTCTAGGACAGGGGTGATTTCTTCTTTCGGCAAGCAACGACGGAAAAGTCTGTCAGCATAAAGGTGAAATAGGTAGGGTTCGTCCCAATAATATTGTTTTATGTCATGAAGGAACTTCCTTTTGTCATGGTAGGAAGAAGAGGGGTGGATAATCCCTGTGGCTAGATAATTGATGATATCCGCATACTAAGGGAATCCATGGGTGGCCTTCATAAGCTGGTCGTCTGGAAGAGAATCCCGGATAGGGATTTTATCTTCTTCTTCAACCTCGATACGGCTGAGATGATCGGCTACAACGTTCTCTACTCCACTTTTATATTTAATTTCCAAGTCGAATTCCTGAAGCATCAGCGCCCAGCGGATAAGCCTGGGTTTGACATCTTGCTTCTGAATCAGGTATCGAATGGCGGAGTGGTCGGTATAAACGATGACCTTAGAACCAATCAAATACGAGTGAAATTTTTCAAATGCGTAGATGACAGCCAGAAACTCTTTCTCTGTGGTAGTATAGTTTTTCTATGCTTCATCTAGCGTTTTGGATGCATAGTAGATAACGTAAGGTTTCTTATCAATCCGTTGTCCTAAAACAGCCCCTATTGCGTAATCACTTGTGTCGCACATGATTTCAAATGGCTGCGACCAATCTGGGGCTCTCAGAATAGGTGCGGAAATTAAAGCATTCTTGAGGGTGGAGAAACTTTGCATGCATTCTTGATTGAAGATGAACTCAATATCTTTAGTCAGGAGTTGGGTCATGGGTTTTGCTATCTTCAAAAAATCTTTGATGAATCTTCTGTAGAACCCTGCATGACCCAAGAAAGCTCTTACTCCCTTTATATCTTTGGGTGGCGACAGTTTTGAGATAACATCAATTTTTACTTTATCGACCTCGATCCCCCTGTCACTCACCCTGTGCCCGAGGACGACACCTTCCGTTACCATGAAATGGCATTTCTCCCAATTCAGGATAAGGTTTGTTTCCTCGCAGCGTTGCAGAACTTGTCCAAGATTGATTAAACAGTTGACGGATTCAGTTAGACCGACGAAGATGGCAGACATACACCGTTGGAACGTAGCGGGTGCGTTACACAACCTGAATGGCATTCTTCTAAAGGCATATGTCCCAAAAGGACATGTGAAGGTAGTTTTTTCCTGGTCTTCCGGGTGTATGGGTATTTGGTAGAACCCGGAATAACCATAAAGATAGCAAAAATATTTCTAATGAGCTAGGCATTCCAGGACTTCATCGAGGAAGGGTAGAGGGTAGTGATCTTTTCTCGTGGCTTTGTTCAGCTTCCTATAGTCAATACACATCCTCCACCCTGTTACAGTCCTGGTGGGCACTAACTCATTTTTGTCGTTAAGCACGACAGTAGTGCCTCCTTTTTTAGGAACAACTTGGACAGGGCTGACCCACTGGGAGTCAGAGATAGGGTAGATTATACCAGCTTTAAGTAATTTGAGGACCTCCAGGCGAACCACCTCTTCGAGATTAGGATTCAATTTTCTCTGATGTTCGCGAGATGGTTTAAATTCTTCAACCATTAGAAGTCTATGCATACACAGGGCTGGATTTATGCCCGTCAGGTCGGTTATCTTATATCCAATGACCTTTTTGTGCTTCTTCAGCTCATCCAGAAGCCTTTCTTCCTGATCTTCTGTAAGGGTAGAGATGATGATGATCGGGCATAATTTTTCCTCATCTAAGAAAACATGTTTAAGCCTTGTGGGTAAAGTCTTCATTTCAGGGAATTTCGGTGGCTCAGTTGCTTCTATAATGGTAACAACATTAAGTTCTTCAAACGTGGCCGTTGGTGCTTATTCAGCCTTTTCTAAATGTTGCAGACACTGTTGAACTAGTTCATTCGTAGAGAATTTGACATCCGGATTGATTAGAACATTCTCTAGTTCGTCAGCTGGCTTGGATATTTCTAATTGCGACATTTGTTGTATTGCGTCTAAAAGAAAGACCTCCTCTTGGATACTAGGGCCTTTCATGCTATTAAGGACTCTGAATTGAATTACTTCTTTTCCGAGCCTAAGAATGATGGTGCCAGCTTCAACGTCGATAAGTTCCCTGGCAGTAGCGAGGAAAGGTCTGCCAAAAATAATTGGTTATCTCAGATCTTCTGTAATATCCATGATAACGAAGTCGCACGGAACGTTGGCATCCTTGCCTATCCTTACTGGAATATCTTCAATGATCCCCAGAGGTGCGGTTATGGTGGAGTCAGCTAATTGAATTGTCATTGTTGTAGGCAGCAATTCGGTGAAACTCAGACGTTTGCACATAGAATAAGGCATAATGGATATGTTGGCCCCTAGGTCAGCTAATCCCTTTTTAGTAGATGCATTTCCAATGCAACATTGAATTCCGAAGGAACCTGGGTCCTTCTTCTTCTTTGGCATTTTGTTTAGGATGATGTCAGAGGTGGTCTGGGCAATCTTGACATTTTCTTGCTCCTCGGTAATGTACTTCCTTGATAACAAGGTTTTGAGGTATTTTGCCCAGGCCGGCACCTCGGAAAGAGCATCAAGGAGCGGGATATCGATGTACAGTTTCTTCATCGCCTCCTTGAATTTTTGAAACCTGGTGTCCATCTTTGTTTCTTGCAGTCTACCCGGATATGGAATCCTTGGTTTAAATTACAAGACTTCGGGCTCTGCGGACGTGTGTTCTTTATCTTTGCCCTTTGTGCCCTCTGTGGGCTTCTCCATTATTTGTTGCGGGCTCTCATTCGTCATAAAAGCAGGTGTATCATCATTATCAAGAGTGATCTTGGTAGTTATATGAAGAGTGCGTCCAGATCTCGTGGTGACAGCATTCAACTGGTCATGCCTATTCTGTCTATGCTTAGGATTTAATTCGGGCTTCCCTGCAAATGTGCCTCCTGGAGGCTTCAATTGTGCAGCAATCTGGGCAAGCTGAGCTTCTACTGCTTTTTGCTGCGCTTGTTGATTAGCGAGCATAGTCTGTTGGGATTGCAGCATCTGCCTTATCAAGGACATTTCATCTTCCGGCTGAGGAGGAGTGTTTTTCTGAGGAATTTTTTGTTGGGCTTGTTGAGATTGTTGTGGTGGCATCGCTAGTTGAGGTTGCTGCAACTGAGGATGCAGTTGTGGGTGTAGCGGAGGATGAGTATACTGATAGTAGGTAGATTGGTTCATGGGGTAGTTAGCCCTAGGGAAGTTATTCTTGGAGTTCCCTTGAGTTTGATTGAAATTGTTTGGGAATCCAGGTGGTAACCTACTAGAGGATCCTCCCTGTGTCTGGTGTTGTGGATTAGCGGTCCCAGCAGGGTTTCCATACTGAAATCCTGGATGGTTCCTCGGCTAATTAGGATTGTAATAGACTTGTCCAGGGATAGAGTGGATAGAGTTGACTTGTTCTGGTAGTTGTTCTTCAGACTGGTCAGTGATAGGTTCATATGGTTGTGGTGGTGGATGCAGATCCATCATCACATTATAAAGCATACCGCAAGAAAGGGTCGGATGGTCAGAAGCATGACAGGCCTCACAGGTTCCTGTGGCGGCCTTGACTTGTTGAACCAGAGGATTTTTCTTCTTATCAAACTCTCCAAGAGAAGTCTCGAGAGCTTTTTGTTTGTGAACTATGGTTTTCAAGGCTTCGGCTATTGCCTTCATCTCTATTGATTCTTCAGCTTTGTAGACCTTGAGGACACCTTTACCGGCTGATCGTCCCCAGTTGGACTGATTTTCAGCTCCGAGTGTAACAATTTTCCAGGCGTCCTCATAATTCTTTCTCATAAAGTTTCCTCCAGATGAGGAATCCAAAAACTGTTTGATATCATCACTTACTCCCCGATAGAAGGTTTCTATCAATTGGTTCTGGGAGATTCCATGATGAGGGCACTTTCACAAAAGTTCTTTAAACCTTTCCCATGCTTCAGTAAGGGATTCTCTGGGTAGTTGAGAGAAGTGATTGATCTGCCCCCTGATCTCATAAGTCAGTGAAGGGGGAAAGAACTTCTCCAAGAACTTTTCCTCTAGGGGAGCCCAGGTGGTTATTATGGGTTCCCTGTCAAGTGAGTTATACCAACTCAGGGCCCTCCCAGACAGAGTGAAATGAAACAGATGAAGCATTATTGCATCAAAAGCGACTCCGGCTTGCGGAACCAGGCGGCACAGTGCCTTAAACCTTTTCATATGATCCATGCAATCATCTCCAGAACCTCCAGAGAAAGAGATGCCTTGCATGATATGGATCCACTGGGTCCGAATCTCAAAGTTGGGAATATTGATAATCGGAGGTCGGACCGGGTGGTTATCTTCATAGTTCTTTGGGATAGCGTAATCCCTCAGCTGCTTGTTCCTTAACTCCAACTGAGCAGCTTGGGTTGCTGCCTCATTTTCAGCTCTGATGCGGGCTTGTTCTTCCGCACGAATCTCCGCTTGGATCTGGGCACGAGTATCAACGATGAGTTGTGCTCGTTGAGCGGAGATGGCGGCGTTGACCCTCTCCATCACCAATGCATCCTGGCGTTGATCGTCAGCCATTTTCTTGGCTCGTTGGTGATTGAGTCGAATGCGGCGATGGAAACTTCTCTCTACCTCAGAGTCAAACTCCGGATCAGGGGAGAATCCGTGGTTATGCGATGATCGCATACACATTTTCTACCTGAGTAGAGAAAAGAAAACACCTTTAGATAATGGTAAAGATATAATGGTTTCAAGAAGATATAGGCTGATGATTAAAAAGAAAGTGTAAAACCCTAACCAACTAGGAAGGTACTAAATGAAATTAAAACGTTCCGTTGTCCCCGACAACGGCGCCAATTTTTGATGGAGCTTCCACTTACGTGGAATTGCGTGCACCAACTAAAAATCCTAAAGATGATAAGTCTTTAGGTTTAGCCTTGCATATACTAGATAAAGAACTCCACCCACGTATGCTAAGATACGTGGAAGTCTTATCGTTGTAGAGTTAAGGGTCGAATCCTCAGGACAACGGTCTTGTTGCAAGCAACAAGATGGAAAATGTTAGAATTTCACTTAGTCACTTAATAGTAGGCACTTAAATCGAAAGGTTGGTTTTTGTTGTTTTAAACTAAGAACATGTAAAGTAAAGTAAGCAAGTAAATCTAAGGAGTTAAACAATAATAAAAGTCACTAGGGTGTGATCGGTTTTTCACCACCACTACACATGGATCAACACATGCAAAGCAAAACATAACCTGCAAAAAGAGTTTAGTCAGTTAGTATCTTTGTAGACTTAGTTTCCTTTCGGAGAACTAACTACGAGAAGTGTGGGAATGTTGCAATGCCAGCCGTTCCCAAACAAATGGTCACCTACTTTGCATCATTCCCTTCGCAAAGTGTGTTCCTCGACTTACCAAGGTTGCACTTTCATACATCAATTGATTCCATTTCATAGTATGAAAGTGCAATGAATGATAGTGAGTTTACTCCACTTCTTGAGAGACACTTCTAGATATCGAAACGGATGCATGGTGGATACATGCACCAAGAACCAACATACAAACGAGTTTCGAATCTAATAGTACCAACATAAACAATTCATACTAAAAGATAAAGGATAACACAAGTTGGAGATCAAGCAACATGCATTCATTAAACATTTGATGTTGAACTGAAAAGATAAGAACTCTATATTACAAATTATGGATTACATTGACATGATATGAAAACATGGGTAGCGGGGCTACTCCCTGCACCCTAGTGAAAGAGACTACTCGCTCATGACTAGGACAAAGAAGGAGGCAAGAAGAGAGAGAGAGAGAGAGAGAGCATCATCCCCATAAAGGAGAGAGGAAAGTCAACCCCTTGGAGAGAGAAATGATCCACCAGCTTCACAAGTTGCGCGATGACGAGATCTCCCTCTTCCCACCTTCTTTGGCGAAGAGAGAGAAAGTAGCTTCGAGATGGACTATGGGTCTCAGACCGATAGCCCCAGGGCGGAGGATGTAAGTCGTATGAGCTCTGGAGTGATTGAGGCAGCCTTTGGACGTCTGAAACTTGATATCTGGTGGAGGACCCTTGGGGTCTTATTTATAGGCCTTAAGTGAAGTCCAAACGGTTTGGAGACCGTTTGGACCTCAAGACCGTTTGGGCCTCAAGACCATTTGGACCTTGAGACTGTTTGGACCTCAAGACCATTTGGACCTTGAGACTGTTTGGACCTCAAGACCGTTTGGACCTTGAGACCATTTGGACCTCAAGACCATTTGGACCTTGAGACCGTTTGGACCTCAAGACCGTTTGGCTTCATGCGGTCTTGGGACCGTGTGACTCCATGCGGTCTCGGGACCGGTTGGATTCATGCGGTCTAGGGACCGGTTGGCTTCATGCGGTCTCGGGAACATGTGACTCCATGCGGTCTCGGGACCGGTTGGCTTCATGCGGTCTTGAGACCATGTGACTCCATGCGATCTCGGGACCGATTGGCTTCATGCGGTCTTGGGACCGTTTGACTCCATGCGGTCTCGGGACCGATTGGATTCATGCGGTCTTGAGACTGTTTGACTCCATGCGGTCTCGGGACCGATTGGCTTCATGCGGTCTTGAGACCGTTTGACTCCATGCGGTCTCGGGACCGATTGGCTTCATGCGGTCTTGAGACCGTTTGACTCCATGCGGTCTCGGGACTGATTGGCTTCATGCGGTCTTGAGACCGTGGAGGTTATCACCCCTCTTTTTGAAAATGTCAAAAGGGGGAGAGAACTTCAATGTCTTGAAACTCAATCATATTGCTATTCTTTGTCATACTGCTGTCTATTGCTTATGAGATCCTTTTCTTATTCATTCAATGTTTTATCAAGTGACTTGCAAAGGACCATATAGTAAATGCATGCTATAATTACTTTGTGTAGATAGACTAGCTATGTAAGTTAAAGTAAGCCTTGATTGAGGGGGAGCAATTCACATTGTTCACATCTTGAACCCCCCCTAATTCACAAGTCAAATGTATAATTTCTATATCCTTTTCAATATGTTTGAGGAATGGTTTGTCATTGTCAAAAAGGGGGAGAATGTTGACCTAGAGGTTATACATTATCCATATTTTGATAATGACTTAACCATTCCATTCATATGTATCTAATATGTGTATTCAAGATTGATTTCAGGTGTTAGGTATATGAAAAGGATCAAATTGCTCAAGCCCTAGTTTGCTACAATTCAAGTCAAAAGCTATACAAGTGTGTAATTTGGGAGATCTATGTAAAGGACCTTAGAATATTTTTGTAATCACTTGTATTGATGATATGGATTATAACTAAGATGAGAAAATTGATTGGGACACTTTGTACCAAGTTTAAATCACTTTTGATGCACTTTAGAAAATTGATCATAGGCAGTCAATCGGTCGAGTTTCAATCTCGACCGATCCACTAGGATCAATTCTTTGAAGTGTGCATTGGTCGAGTTGTGCATTCGCAGAACTTGACCGATGGGGTTACTGACCAAACACAACTTTCATTGGTCGATCGAGTTTCCTCAGTACAAACTCGACCGATGGTTTTAAATTTGGGTTTGTCTTTTACCCAATCGATCGAGTTACCTTTATTGAAACTCGATCGAACTGTACGGAAATTATAGAAAAAGTGATTGTGACCATTGGTGACTTATTTGAACGAAAATAGATCTCTTGCCTTGGGAAAAAAGGGCTATTTTTCGACCCTAAGTGTTCCCCAACTCAAAGGGGCACCCTCATCTATAAATAGGACCACTTGGAGTTCATTCCAAGGTTGCTCATTCCATATATGCTTGGTTCTTTCTTAGTTGAGAGAGTTGCACACCTTTGAGCCCCTTTCTCTCTCTACCTTCAAGTCAAATCCATGAGTATGAGTGAGTTAGGATCTATTGTAAGATAGTTACCCCTTATATTCATGTAAAGCTCTCCACCTCCATCTTCCTACCCCCTTTCCTATTGAAGAAAAGGTTGAAGATCTTCTTTGAGTGAAGGAGAAGGAGTTGCTATTCTTCAAGGTTGAAGAAAGCATGGTGTTCTAGATCTCCAAGTGAAGGAGATAGGAAAGGCAGACGTTCAAGAAGGATAGGTAATTCCTTAAAGGCCAAAGACTTGAAGAAGGAGTGGGTAAGTCCTTGTTGAAGGTTGAAGACTCCATGGTTCAAGTGGGTAAGTTCCTTCGGTAGGTTGAAGATCCTTGCTTGAGGTATTAAGTCTTTGGATGAATGTGGTTGTTATCTTGTAATCTTATGAATGAATATAAGAGCATCAAGATTGCAAAGTCCTAGAGCCTAACCACCTCTAGGTAGTGGATTGACTCACTTCTAGTTTGAAGTGTGGAACCACTCTAAACTACTTTGTCCAAGTGTATGTTCTTCCTTGTCTCTCACCCTTGTTATGCATGTTAGTTAGGATCTCAAATTGGCTGAATGTTTAAGTTTCTGCACTTAATATAATTTGGTGGTCCAATTCATCTTGTGAGATTTGTGAAGCTCTATTCACCCCCCTAGAGCCCTTTGATCCAACACACCATCCCTATCACTGTGCACATGTTATCAAACAACACATTTTAATAATTTTAAAAGGAATGTCACCATCACCATCTCCATCACCATCAATTTTATCACCACGTACCAAACACAACCTAAAGGGCAAAAGTAATGAAAGTTAGGTGATCTACGTGTCTACGAATAGAGGAGCAACATAACCATTCGGGCTGACTATAGATGTTAGTGGGTAGTTACAGGACTGCTAAGCAACTAATTTAAAATATGTAACTTGTTAGGAAAAAAATCAATTTAGCACACTTTCACAAAAATATTTACCAACATAGCACCTTTCGCAAAATATTTCCCAAAATAATACACTTTAATAAAAAAAACATCACATTGCATGGAGCTTTTTGTATCTAGGACTGAAAAGCGCCACATATTGATAATTTTATTTTAAAATGTTTTTTTTGAAAAAAATAAAGAAGTCAAAAACATGACTCTAAGTGGCATTTTCAACTTGCCATTTAAATGGTGTGTCAAGTTAAAAGCGCTATTTTGAGTGGTGTTTTTGACATTTTTTTCCAAAATTTTTTATTTTAAAATAAACATGTCAATATTTGTGACGCTTTTCATTTTCGGATACAGAAAATACCATTTTGAGTGACAGATTTTGCACAAAGTGTATTGTTTTGAGAAATATATTACAAAATTGTGCTATATTGGTAAATATTTTCTTAAAAGTGTGCTAAATTGGTTTTTTTTCTACTTGTTATATCTCAAAAAAACAAGTGAAAAGAGCCCACTGGAAGCGAACACACCTTTAAGCTATAAGAACACCTGTCAGTTGGTCCAACTCACATGTTATGTGTCCGAATAGCTAGAGCACTAGTGAGAATGAACAAATAATGGACTTCTTCATATGTTAGTGATAAGATTGGAACCCCTCCTTAATAAAAAAAACACTTTAACTAAAGAGTACTCATCAAGAAAATCTATGTAGCGGTTACACATGAGGTAAATTCTCAAACATAGAAGTTGCAAGATTAGATCCTGCAAAAAAATGTTGAAAGACACTCTCATAGAAAACCACTTTTAGACTACAATGTATTATCTCATTCACAGCTTCGATGGTTGTGCTCATATAATATTCTTTCAAAAGGTGTGAGAATGATTTTTAATAGTAATATGTAATGGGGCATGCAAATATATGGTCCCTATTTAGAATCCAATTTTATTTTTTGTGTGCCTTTGTCTCATGTTTTATCCAACAAACTTTCACCAACATATGGTTGCAAATTAATTTATCAATAGATAATCATATGACATCTAGAATGAATATCAATTATTATTAATAAAAAAGAATGAATGTCAACTGAAACACATACACTTCTAACAAATTGACTATGTCACAAAAATTTAAGACTGAAACAAAAACATAAAATTCTAGCATACACTTTAATATAACATTATCTCTCATATACAACTTTCAAAGAGGATTCGTCAATCCAACATAGTCAGTGAGAGGGCGTGATTCTTTTGAAAAGATGTTGTTATAGAAAGGCAAATTTATTTGCTGTCAATCATATCAATTAAACCTATAAGATCCTAGAGTCACGAACGCTCATGTAGAATCAGGAAACGACCCAACAAGTTGGGAGTCAGACTCTTGTAGGGAGAGAGATATTATTGAACACAAACATGGAAACCCAAAACAAATTCGAGAAAGCTCAAATCATCTATCTGAGAAGTTATAAGAGATGAAGAAGACCAAGCTTAGATGAACTCGAGAACATGGTGCATGTGCACTCTCCCTCTTAACAAGGTAGTGTCTAACTCTAGAGAATTCATTGAGCCTTTTACTACAACTTGAATAGGACATGTGATGTACGATTTTATCGCACAATATTACTTTTTACATAACCCAAATGTATGTCAATACCACTTGTAAGATGATGGAACTTAAAACAATTTAGTTTAGGATCGAACCCCAAATGAAAATATTTTAAAGAAGTAACTAGTTGACTTTACCAAATGAGGAAGAACATTTATCATAAATGTTCAGTTTGTCTTATAACACTAAATTATTAAATAAAAAGACAAAATAAAGATCAAAATTAACAAATGGATAGTGAGTCAAATCATCATCACTTACATCAACTCTCTCACAACATCATAAACAAGTATGAATGAATGACACTGAGTTTTAATAAATACACCATTAGTTTAGAGATTACTCAAGGTTTGTTGTTGTGTTAGTACCCAGAGATCACATGCCCATTGCCTTGGAAAATAGAATAATGAAGATCTCATCAAGGATTCAACAAGAAACAGTTGACATCTTAGACCTTAGGTTAAAAGCTTTCTACACCCAGGATTTGACAAACATGTGAAATTGCTAACAAGACAAGATTGCAATCATTAAATGAATGAATTAAAATGTAACATGGTTCATAAAACTTGGATGCAGTAAAAAGAACAAAATCGGGTAGCAGGGTTACTCCCATCGCCCTACCGAAGGTATTACTCTTTTCTCATGGCAGAATGAAATGAATAAGGCAAAAGAAAGAGATATACACCATCTCTATGCATATGTGAGGTGCAATCTTGGTGTGTGTGATAGCAGTATCCATGCCTAACATTGGGGCTTATCCAATGTAGTGGTTGAATACACCCTAGATGTTCATTAGCCGACCCTTTTTCTTTGTCTTTCCTTTTCCCTTTGTGATAACTTGTGAAAGAAGTAAGGGGTGGATGAAGACGAATGTCGATGGTGAAGAGGTGTCATCTGTCTTCGTTCTTTCTAGGTCAGTCTATAAATCCTTCGTGGAGGTGGTAGATGGTGGTGTCAATCATCTTCTTCAATGTTGGTCATGGAGCATAGAAACCTACTGGCATAGTCACAAGATCTCCTAGGAGAGTGTACATATAGGCATGTTGAGTGATTATGGTTTCAATCCCTCAACATACTATAATAATGGTGTCGTCTGACATTATGCATGGGCAACACACATGAAGAGATCACACTCCCGATCGGTCATGGTTGTGTTGGGTGGCTACTTTATCAAGGATAGAAACCTTGTCGATGTGTGGAAGAGTAGTCAGTATGTGAAGTCAGTGTTGGACAAGTGCACCAATGGAGTGTGGGGCATCCTCTTCGAGCAAAAAATTCACTGGAAGACACACATGGATGGGAGCCGCATTGGGTTGTAGCTCCCTGTCAGATAGTTTTTACCCCATAGGGCACTTGGCGCATTAGTGTGAGTATTGTGTCCCATAGGCTTGTTAGGCAGTTTCCCTCATGGAGTGGGTTCCCTTGCCGAGCACTTAGCCTCATCATCTAGTTGGATTTGACCTACATTAGATAATGAGGTTGTTTATGGGAGGATCTGTGAGGACAAATCACTGATCAAAGGCATTAATGCTGCCACCATGGCCGACTTGGACCATTAAACATAGATTTGGGTCCAAAATGGTGGATTTCCCCTCTTGAGCTTAATGGAAATTCATTTCAAGCTTGAGAGATGCCTAACACACCTGTGAAAGGTGGCGTCCTTTTGACATCACCCACTAAAGAGAAGCATGATCCCCTATGATGCACTATATGAAGAAATCATGCTCAAACTTGACGTAGAAGTTGAGAAATTACACCAAAATCCTAATAAATTAATCTAAAACTAAATCAATAGAAAGGAAGAAAAATAGAAAGTAATGTTGTAAATGTAAATGTCAAACTAATCTGGGAATGTGACTAAAACTAGGATGAATTAGAATTCATCATGTAAACACCACTATGTTCTCGTCAATCCACTGAAGTTAAAAAGAAAAGAGAGACATTTGCAAATAAATATGAATATATGTTACACTTTAAGAAATCTGATACATATACAAGTAGATATAGAATAGACATAAAGTATATAGAAACTATGGAGAACATTCATTTTTTTGTCATTAACTCCATCCTCTTTTAATCTATTTCCATCCCATAGCAAAATCATGTATTTCTATTCACACAATAAATAAGAAGTAGTTGATTTGGTATTGTGAGGTGGAAATGATCGTGTCCTTCTCATTTGTATAGAAGCATTTGATTTATATGAATACAATAAATTATGAAAATTATAATGAAATTGATTTACTTTTTTAGAGAAGTAACTATCGAGAACAACAATGAAACCATGCTATAGACAAGTACATTAGACACATAGAGAAATGATGGGAAGGAAAGGGAGGTGAATGATGAGGTAGGGAATGGAGGGGAAGGTAGGTAAATGATGGGAAAGAAATGAAATTGCAATTTCTTATGGATAGAGCATCTAGATAGCATGGATAGGGTAAAACGAATGCATAGTTGTTTCCTGTATTCCTCTTAATAACGGAAGTCAATAAATATAGTAGATATTTTTATTCCATTCCTCTCCTTCACTCAAATTATGTAGGAGAGCATAAAAGGGAATGCATAAACATCATTCCCCTTCTTCCCATTATTTTACACTATCAAACACAAGAAACTTTTATCTTCCCCTCCCCTCCTTTCCTACATCCTAAACATGCCATATGCATCCACATTTTCTAACCTTTATAAGTAAAAATGGAAATGGTATATAGGTTAGAGTTTTTTACAACAACCATGTCCTTCATTCATAAATTGAGAAATGATATCCTATATATATGTTTCAGGTCTCTACTCAATACTTTACCAGCGTCGTGATATATCTATCGCTTGGAAAATAGAGGGAGGGCGTTTTTTATAATAGTCTCTTCTTTAGTGCTAAACAGAGGGTTTTGACTATCCTAATAGATCCATCATTCTTAATCTTCTTACATTACCAAAATTTACTTAGTGAACTCACATGTAACATCAACATTGCACTTGTTTTAACATATTGTAGAGTACAACTATCAAAATAACATATCATCACTAAAGTAGAACCATATCTTGATGGTTGTTGTAAGGATAGGTGTGAACATGTTCACTGTGGGAGCTACTCGAGGCAATGGGGCTAGGGTTCTGATGGCGGAGAAGATCTCTGGTGGGGAATTATGACAACATTTTGTTGATAGTCTAGGCCTCCCTACTCTTCAACCTCCTCCATCGTCTTTCTCATGGTCGAGTCTCTTCAAAGGACCAAAGGAGGGGGAGGATAAGAAACTCCATCATATTCCATTTGAGCCTATTGAAGGGAAATTACTCTATCCACAAGCAGGGTTGTTGATAATGTACAGAAATGGGAAAACATTATCTCTGGATAAGTTATTGAATTCAAGTCCCATCTTCCTACTCTCGTGAATCGTCTGGCATGGCTTTGAAAGGTAACATGAAAAATTGAGACATTCACCAAATCTCATGGTTTCTTCATCATCATGTTCTCAGAGAAGAAAGATCTGGTAAATGCTCTTAGAAATGGACACTAGTTTGTTAAAGATAAACCCATAATCCTAAAGGTGTGGAAAACTAGATGTCATCTAGAGAAATCGATGCTTACCGTTGTCCCTATCTACATTTGTCTATACAATCATATACTTAAGTTTTTTTTTTGGGGGGGGATATGTTTTGTTTCAATTGTATTTTTATGGGGGTGGCCGATTGATACTGATAGAGTGACTAAGTCATTATATAGAATCAAATTTGGTAGAATTAATGTTATGATGTTTGTGGATTCTTTATTCCTAGAGACTTTAGAAATGATTAGTGATTCTAGAATTCAACATACAAGTACTTTCAAATATGAATGGCTACCGAGAAAGAATTAGGATTGTGGTCTATTTGGGCATGATCTTGATTCTTGCTCATTAGAAGTGAAGAAAAACAAATAGGTGGAGACTAGGCAGATATGGGTGAAAAAGACTAAGTCTACTATTGATACTACCTCCTCGCTCAATCCTCATACAACAGTTTTAAAAGCTTATGTGCCTACTACTGAAAAGCAAAATCAGGTTCCTGGAAATATCTCTACTGGTTCCATTTTTATTAATGAAGATGTTGATAAAATGAAGCCTTCTAGTCCTCTGAGTTGCCATTGCTCATCCTGTGAGAATTGGAATATCCCTAATCTTTTTCATCAACATTCTAAGGAGTTGAAAGTTGAATCCCTTTCTAGACTCTATGAGTACTTCCCTAAGGACTCCTGTCTAATCTTTTAAGTATGATGCAGTCCCGTTGAAAATTCTTTACCAATACAAACAAAGGAAAGGATGGATAGTTTTGTAGAGCGATATCATATTCCAAACAAATTCCAAGAGTTGAATGATCTGGAGTATGAAACTATTGATGTTATTATTTCTAGCTGGTCCCTAGCCCACCTTTTTTTCCAATGAATGGCATTATTCTCATTTCTTCCTAGAATGTTTGTGGTTTAGGTAAACTTGACCACCAACATAGAGTCCAAGAAGAACTTAGGTGGGTTTAATATTATGTAAATATTATCCTTGAAACTAATATTATGAGAAACGAATTTGTAAAACTCTTCAAAGTGTTGGGGAAAATGGAGACAAAGTAGGAATTGGAAGGAAAGATTTCTTTTCAAATATCCTAACTAGTAGATCACATCAACAACGATGTATTTAAAAAAGAGGGTGCAACATGTACCTTGTCCTGGAGCAAGTCCAACAACTATTCATGAACACAGATGTGCTCCCTTCACAAGCAACACATGAATGGTGATCGACGATGTCCTCCTGGTGTAACAACCATAGCTGGAGGTTTATGTTGTCCTCCTAGAATAGCAGCAAAAGCTTACACACCTTTACGTAGTCCACGTGGACTACCGATAACCCCACATCGTGCTTCTTGAGCTAGAGAGAAGGAGCAACCCTTTTGTTTGTCAATGTGCTAGCATCCACTTCCTTCTCCCTTTTTGTCTCTCCCCTTCTGGGGTAAGACTATTCTGGCTCTCATGCTACCACAATTATGAGAAGAGAAGTTTGTTGAGATCCTTAAGCACACCATCCTTATATAGGAGTGGGTGGGCTAGGGTTCCCAAAACCTTGGGATATAGAAGGTCACATTTTCTTGATTGGATGATGATTGCATGCATCTAGTCAGTTAATTGGCTTGTGGTCAGTGACACCATGACATTGGATTTTAAGTTGATGATTAATGGACGTCATTACACCTATCATTAATCATTTGAACCAGTATAGATGGTCATTTTGAATCTTTGTTTGACCCAATCAATCTGGTTGGTTTGAATCAATATTTGACCTATTCAAACTGGTCAGTTGAAATCAGTTGGTCAATTGGACTTTTCAATTGGTCGGCTGATGATTCTTATCATTCGTTAGATGACACAATTTAGTCAGCCAACTAGACCCTCTAGTCGGTAGATTGGATTTCCATATATCATCCATAGATTTTGTATCTAGTTGGTCGACTAGCAACTAGTATTATTCAAATTGATTAACCCACTTAAATCTTGTCCATTAGTAAAATCCTTTTCCTGATGTATCCTATGTGTGTGACCCTATAGGTCCCAAATTACATTGACAATGAATGTACATAACTAGATTATGACATCACAAGTAATGGGCAATATCTACCAACACAACATTGCTACCCAAGTAATTGGAGAGTTGGATAACAACTTCAACCTACATCTATGATGAATGTTATCGTGGTCATATAGTTCCTTTGTCTTAGATATACATATCAAATGTGAGGCATGGAATCGTCATCCTCTTAATACTCAATCTATGTTTCTTGAATTGGAGCATACTATTGAGATGCACATGACCTCAATATCCAATATTGACACACATGACCTTGGAAATGCATTTCTTGGTCTCATTTATCAAGTGGCCAAGAAATAACTCGGGTAGGATGGAAAAAACCTATCTACGTCACTCACAGTCAATCCCCATGTGTCACAATGTACCTGAGCACCACCATTATAGCAACCCTTATTCAGTGGTGTCAAAATTATGTTGGTATGAGAGAGCCAATCATATGATGATTGTAATGGCATAACTTGTAAAATGATTTGATTATTAATAAAGGCTAGCTTCCAATTTATTCTATTTAAATCAATTATGAGATAATGATGTAACATTATTAATGTCTAGAGAATAATATTACTCAATGACGTATGTCTTCAAGTATTAGCCTTGGGAAAATGAGATCATACAGATGTTAAGAGTAAATATACATATTCTAATTATGTCCTTGATTGGTTGTTATTGTGGAAGGTTGATAGACAACAATAACAAATAAGATCAGAGTGTGGGTTGCTTGATGAAAAAAATCTCATTAATCATGATATGGCTATATCAAACTAAACACATAGATACATGTTAGAGAATAGTGTATCAAACAAACCCACCGTGAGACTGACACATGGAAGCCATCATCATGGAAGTCATAGTCAACTCTCATAGAGATGGTAGTGGTTGTGGTTCTTGAACCTGAAATCATTGCACTCATCACATGTTGTTGGGTACACTTTGACATCATAAACACATTCTTGAAACATGGGTTGTTATAAATGTGATGATGGGTGACTTTAACATATGGGGATAGATTGTGAATGATAGAAATGGGATTTATCCCTCCTACATGAGTTTGATGTCCTAGGACTTTTGATTAGTGAGGCTGAGAGATGCATGGCCATGCACATGTGATTCAATATTTGATATTGAGCTTACGTATATCTCAGGCAGTCTGCTCTTGGTTCAAGAAACAAGATTGAATGATGAAGAGGATGACTTCTCCATGCCTTGAGTTCAATCTAGACATCAATGACAAAGGAACTATACATATACTGCAACACCGTACACAAATTGTAGGTTGAAGTTGTTCTCCAACTTTTCCATTTACTTGGGTAGCATTGATGTACAACTAGGCACCGCTCATTGCTTGTGATGTCATATGTTGTTATGGACATTCACCGCCAACATTATATGGTACCTATAGGGTCACACATGTAGGTCTTAACCTAGAAAAGGAGTTTAATCTTGAGTGGCTATTGAATTTATTACTAAAGCATTTAGGTATTCAATTCACGCAACAAGCAACTTGAATGCACTGCCAAACGCCCATCTCATGGCATGAGACAGCCGTCTGGAGTGCCAAATGGTTGTCTCAAGGGTTGAGATGGGAGTTTGGAGTGTTAGACTTATTCGAGTTGAAACTGGCTATGGATTGAACCAACCGGCCCAGCTCGGCTCACTAGAAAACTATCTGGGTGAGTGAGATAGCCGTCTCGCATGGGCAAGATGGCCCAGTTCGGTCAAGGGAAGGTTCTATATATTTCCAAGTTTATTTTGGTTGTACATTACTTGTGGTGTAAGTAATTAACATGTTATATTAATTAGAATAGAATTGCCAAGTTTGTGTGTGACTAAGAAAGCACCATACGACCGTTTGGAGTAATCCAGATGATTGTCTGGCATGTGAGCTGACCATCTAGCATGCCAGATGAACGGTTCAGCTGCGTAGATTGTGAAAGTTCTAGAATTGTTGCAAAAATTCAAGATCTTTCAGTCCCTTCCAATCCTACACAGACTGAGAAGCCAGACCCTAACCCCTCCTATAAATAGAGGGGTATTGGGGGCTTCCCAAAGTACAACACAAAGAATTGAGATCTGAAAAGTGTTGCCCTCTCTGGATGAGGAAACTAAGAGAGCCCAAGCAAGTCCTACCTGACTAGGGAGGGATAGCAAGGGAGAGAACAACTGAGATCAATATTATGGGAGAGTATTAGTGATTAGTATGCCAACGGGAGAGACAACTCCTTCATGTATATTCTAGCAAGATGATAGGAGTTTTAGGTGGTCTGTGTAGACTTCTCCAGAGGCGGGATGCCATTGTCTGCCGCTAGGAGGGCATCGTCAATCGGAAGTCCGTGATGAGGTGAGCTACTATAGAAGAGGATGTTCAAGTCTACTATCCATGAAGGAGTAGTCAGATGAGTCTCAGTGCACCAAGGAGTCAGAGTTGCACAACTACAATGACGAGGATTGTCACTAGACTTGCTCCAAGACCAGGTTTATCCTCAAAACCTTTCTTTCTATCTTATAGTTATTGACGCAATCCACTGGTTATGGGAATATGGTAGATACAAATTTTATTTTTGCGACCTACTCTATAGCCATATTTCCCTATAGTGGTATTAGATTCAATGTTAATTTAATATATTATGAGATAATCTACAATGTCAGATTTTGGTTTTATTGTTATATTATTGCATGTGATTTGAATAATATCTTTTCAAATCTAATACCATGATAATCCCAAACTAATATATATATGTATATATATATATATATATATATATATATATATATATATGTGTGTGTGTGTGTGTGTGTTACATGTGACACCCTAAAAGTGGTTTTTAGGTGGATGTGTATCATGGTCATGGCCCCTATTATCTATTCATGGTTGTATGGTTGGTTTATCCTTTTATCTCAATCTATGAACCAAACCTCTATCTTATCTTTCCAATGTAAAGTTAATTCTTTCCTACCTTTCTCTCCTCAATTGTAACTAGTGGTTTCTCTATAATCATATAAAAGTAGTATAGTTTACGTTTATATTATGACGAAGAAGAAAACATCTCAAAGACAAGCAGACTGACTGAAGGACCATAGAGGACTAGGGGGATGAGCAGAACCGATCACCTGGTGGACTCGACTAATCAGCTAGAGGAGCTAGCAGATGGTGGACAGAAGGACCAGACAACTAGTGAGACAACCAAACGATCGACCAGGAGGCGAGCCGATCGGTTCAATGGTTGAATCAATCAAGTCGAATTGGAAATCACAGATCTTCATCAATAATAGGTTTCTGCATGTGATGTAGTATTAGGATGACTCAATTCCTTGTGGCTCCAAAGAATTACATTAGGTTGGTCATAACCATCACTTTTATTTATTACATGTTTTCATTGTGGGATATAGCATGTATATGATACATGCTATATATGTGGTGATTGGATGAAGTATATGTATTCATAAATACAAACTCCCTCAATTAAAATATCAAGTCTTAGATACTTTCCAAAAGCGGCACATATGAAAATCTTGATCAACTAAGCGTAGTTTATGCCCAAGCGTGGTGATTCGTCTATCTCGTGGAAGTGTGATGGTAATAATGTAGGTTCTACCCAAGTGGGGTGCATTATTATCATGTCGGCTTTTGGATCAGGATTTACAGGTGATTCTCATAGCGTCAGAGCCCAAAAGCATGTAGATGATTATGGAAAGGGATTATGCATATAATATATCCATAATTGCATATGATGCAATTGGCAAGAGTTGCCTACCTATATGATTGATTGTGTTTTGCCGTGTTGGTCGGGCCACAATCAAATTATCATGGATCTGGCCCACGAGAATAGTGTACGCTGCAATATTCTGGATTGATATTGAGGGCTATCGATTATAATAAATAATAGGAGTGACAAAAATTAAAGACCTATTTAATATCATCAATTTTTTCAAATCAAATCAAATCAAAATTGATTTTTTACAAATGCAAATTTTCTCGTGTAGAATCAAATGATGAACAAATCTGAATTGTGATTGGTCCTGAAGAAGAACAAACTTGACGGGACATATTTCCATGAGTGGTTTTGGACTTTGAGAAGGGTTCTCAATGAAGAGTGAAAGCTCTACATCCTTAAAAAACAAGTGCTAGAAATACCTTCTCTTGATGCGCCCACGACACATGTGGATGGATACTGAAAGCATGCCAATGATGCCTTAGAGATAAGGTACTATATACTTAGTTGCATGAACTATGAGTGGCATGAGCAAAGTGAAGACATAGGTGTTCTTGAGATGGTAACACATCTTAAGAAAGTGACATTTAGTCTTGTAAAGCAAGAAAGGAACGATATCCTAAAGGTGCTACTTGAGTCTAAGATGATAGAGGGGACTTCAGTAGAAGAACATGTCCTCAATATAATTGGACATGTGTATCATCTTGAAGAAATGGGATTCACCTTGAGCCAAGAGTCGTCCATTGATATGATTCTAAAGACTATGCTAGAATCATATTATCATTTTATTGCATGTTATCATGTGAATAATATGATTGGATAGATGTCAAACTTGCTTGCCATGTTGATTCATGTTGGAGAAAAATTGAAGAAGGACAAGCCTATGATGATGATCAACAGAGCCAAGTCTAAGGATCAAATCAAGACCGAGAAGAGTTCTGAGGTTGATCCCAAATCCAAATCTTCAACACTCAATATAAGGAGAAAATAAAGTGCAATAGGATCTCATTCTTTGTCCTTGAAGGCATTCGGAAGAAGAAGATGGGGATGGTGATCTCCACTTTAGGTATAAACGTTATTGAGATAAACCTATCTAATTCATCATAATGGGTACCGGATACCGGATGTGGATCTCACATATGTTTTCATATGCAGGATCTGAAAGGAAGTGGGCCTTTGGGAAAAGGTGAGGTGGAACTGTGAGTTGCTAATGGCATAAGAGTTACGGCCAGTGCAGTTGGAACCTATAGTATATCTCTTCCCACATGGATTGTAATAGATTTAAAGAACTGCTATTATGTACCTACTATAAATAGAAACATCATTTTTGTATCTTGTATGGACAAGGATGCATTTGAATTTCATATTAAAAATGGTCGATGTTCTATTTCAAAAGAGGGGATTTTTTATGGCAGTGCCTCAATGTCTTCTGGTCTTTATTTGTTAGATCTAAAGACAGATGTCTATAACATAAATACCAAAATACTAAAATTCAATAACTCAAACAAAATATACCTTTGGCATTGTCATCTAGGGCACATAAATGAGAACCACATATCTAGACTCCATAAATATGGTTATCTAGACTCTTTTTATCTATAACCAATAGAGACATGTGAATCTTGTTTGTTGGGCAAGATGGCTAAAACCCCTTTCACTGGTAACAATGATAGGGCTAGTGATCTTTTTGGACTTTATGGACCTTTTAGAACAACATCTAGAGGTGGGTATCAATACTTCATTACCTTTATCGATGACTTTAGTAGGTATGGCTATGTTTATTAATGAAACATAAGTCAAAAACTCTTGAAAAGGTCAAGGAGTTTATGAATGAAGTACAGAACCAACTTGGTAAAAGTATTAATACACTTTGTTTTGATCGAGTGGAGAATATTTAAACTGAGAGTTTGAGAACCTTCTTAGAGCCCATGGGATTGTATCCCATTGGACTCTGCCTAGAACACCTCAACATAATGGTGTATCAGAAGGAAGGAATCACCCACTATTGGACATGGTGCGATCAATGATGAGTTTAGCTGAGCTTCTGACTACCTTCTGGGGGTATGCTCTAGAAACCACCGTGTTTACACTAAACCGAGTACTATCTAAATCGGTTCAAAAGACATCATATGAGATATGAACTGGGAAGCGTCCCAATATGTATTTTATGAGGATTCGGGGATGTGAATCTTATGCCAAGATAATTTTTCCTAAAAATCTTGGCCCAAGATCTGGTAAATGTTATCTTTTTTATATCCTAAAGAAATAAGAGGATATTACTTTTATTCTCAATCTGACAACAAAGTGTTTGTTTCCAGGGATGTTGCGTTCCTTGAGATGGGTTACATTTTCAAAGGAATCAGTGGGAGAGAAGTGGAACTCAAAGAGGTTTGAGACCAACAAGAAAACATTGAACCAATAGATGAACTAGAGGAACAAAGAGAATCACAAGATGTTGTGGAGTCAAATTCCTCAAGTAACACATGAACCTCATAGATCTAATAGGATACATAGTGAGACTGGAAGATTTGGATATCTTGTAACTCAGGAAGGTAGTGAACAGGTCATAGATGATGAGCCAATATCCTATCAAGATGCTACTAAAGAACCAGAGTCTGAGAAATGTCTTGAGGCCATGAGATTTGAGATGGAATCCATGTATACCAACGAAGTATGGAATTTGGTGGATCCACCCAAAGGGATAAAACCCATAGGGTGTAAATGGGTCTTTAAGAAGAAGCCTAACATGGATGGAAAAGTTAAAACCTATAAAGGCAGATTGGTTGCAAAGGGTTCTAGACAAGTTCAAGGTGTTGACTATGACAAAACCTTTTCTCTAGTGGCCATGGTTAAGTCCATCAGGATCATGCTTGCCATTGCATCTTATCATGAATATGATATTTGGTAGATGGATGTTAAAATCGCATTCCTTAATAGGACTCTTCTCAATTATGTGTACATGACACAACCTGAGGGTTTTATAAATCCAAAGGATGCAAATAAAGTATGTAAGCTACAAAGGTCAATCTATGGATTGAAGTAAGCATCTCAGAGCTAGAATCTTCATTTTGATGAGATAGTCAAAGGGTTTGTCTTTATTCAAAATGAAGATGAACCTTGTGTGTATAAGAAGGTTAGTGTGAGCATAGTGACATTCCTCATATTGTATGTAGATGTCATACTATTGATGGGGAATGACATCCCTACTTTACAAAAGGTAAAGACATGGCTTGGAAATATGTTCTCTATGAAAGACTTAGGAAAAACATCATGCATCTTGGGGATAAAGATCTATCGATATAGATCCAGAAGGCTTCTTGGACTAAGTCAAAGCACATACATTGATAAAGTGTTCAAGCGGTTCAGCATGAAGAACTCAAACAGAGGAAACCTGCCAGCACTGCATGCAATGACCATCTCTAAAGTTCAATGTCCCAGTTATTGTGAAGAAAGGGAACACGTGAGTCTGATTCCACATGCCTCATCAATTGGATCAATCATGTCTACAATGTCGTGTACCCGTCTAGATGTCTTGTATGCCTTGAGCATGATAAGACGATATCAGTCAGATCCAAGTGATGCTCACCAGACAACTGTGAATAACATCCTCAAGTACTTTAGAAGGAATAAGGATCAATTCTTGGTTTACAGAGGAGAGGAAGAGTTGGTGGTAAAAGGTTAAATCGATGCAAGTTTCCAGACTGACAAAGATGATTACAAGTTGCAATCAAGATTCATGTTTTTCCTAAACTAGAAAGTTGTAAGATGGAAGGGTTTTGAGAAAGTGAAAATAGTTGATTTTACAATAGAGGTCAAGTATATTGTTACATCAAATGCAGCAAACGAGGTTTAATGGATCAAGAAGTTCATTCTAGAACTTGGGGTCGTTCCGAGCATCAACGATGCAATTGATCTATATTGTGACAGTAATGGAGCTATTGCACAAGCTAAGGAATCTAGATTGCATCTATACTTAAAGCATGTACAAGGGAGGATCCATCTCATACAAGAGATCATACAATGAGGAGATGTAAACATTTGCAGAGTACCAACTGAGAATAATATTGATGACCCCTTGATAAAGGTGCATTCACAGCAAAAGCATGACAAGCATGTTAGATCATTTGGAATACTAGTTGTAGGTGACTGGCTCTAAGTGGAAGTGGGAGTATGTTTGTATGTATGCCCAGAGAGCCAATCATATCATGATTGTAATGGCATAACTTGTAAAATGATTTGATTATTAATAAAGGTAAGCTTCGTATTTATTCTATTTAAATTATTTATCAGATAATGATGTAACATTATAAATGTCTACAGAATAGTATTACACAGTGATGTATGCCTTCAAGTATTAGCCTTGGGGCAATGAGATCATACAGATGTTAACTGTACATATACATATTGTCATTATGTCCCTAATCAATTATTGTGGAAGGTTGATAGACAACAATAACACATAAGATCAGAGTATAGGTTGGTTGATGACATAATCGCATTAGTCATGATATGGCTATATCAAACCAAGCACATAGATACATGTTAGAGAACAATGTATCTGACAGAACCATGATGAGACTGACACATGGAAGCCATCATCATGGAAGTCATAGTTAGCTCTCATAGTGATGGTGGTGGTTGTGGTTCTTAGATATGAAATCACTGCACTCATCACATGTCATTGGGTACACTTTTACATCATCAAACATGAACCTGAAACATGGGTTGTTATAAAGGTGATGATTGGGTGACTTTGACACGTGGGGATAGATTGTGAATGATAGAAATGGCATTTGTCCCTCCTACAGAAGTTTGATGTCCTAGGCCTCTTGATTAGCTAGACTGAGAAATGCATGGTCATGCACATGTGAGTAATATGTGATATTGAGCTTATATATATCTCAGACAATCTGCTCTTAGTTCAAGAAATAAGATTGAATGATGAAGAGGATGATTGCTCCATGCCTTGAGTTCAATCTGGACATCAGGGATAAAGAAACCATACAAACACTACAACACCATACACAGATTGTAGGTTGAAGTTGTTATCCAACTTTCCATTTACTTGGGTAACATTGATGTGTGACTCGATAGTGCTCATTACTTGTCATGTCATAAGTTGTTATGGACATTCACCATCAATGTAATATGATACCTATAGGGTCACACACATAGGTTTCAAACTAGAAGAGGATTTTAATCTAGAATGACAGTTGTATTGATTACTAAAGCATTTAGGTATTCAATTCACTCAACAACTAGCCTGACTGCACTGCAAAACTCTTGTATCATGGCATGAGACGGCCTTCTATAGTGACAAATGGTCGTCTTAAGGGTTGAGATGGGAGTTTGGAGTGTCAGACTGATTCATGTTGAAACTGTCTATGGATTGAACTAATTGGCCCGACTCGTCTCACCACAAGACCATCTCGGTGAGTGAGACAAATGTCTCACATGGGTGAGATAGCCTAGTTTGGCCGAGGGAAGGTTCTAGATATTTCCAAGTTTGTTTTGGTTTCACATTACTTGTGGTGCAAGGAAATTAATAAGTAATATTCATTTGAATCAAATTTCCAAGTTGGTGTGTGATTGGGAAAGCACCATATGACCATTTGGACTAAGTCAGATGACCGTCTAGCATGCGAGTCGACCGTCTAACATGCCAGATGATTGGTTTGGCTACCACAAGTTGCAGAAGTTCAAGAATTGTTGTGAAAATCAAGATCTTCCTATCCCTTCCACTCCTGCATAGACTGGGAACCTAGACCCTAACCCCTCCCATAAATAGAGGGGTATTGGGAGCCTCCCAGAGTACAAAACATACAATTGAGAATCAATTGCTATGACAACTATTGTCCTCTCTAGTTGTGGTAACTAAGATAGTCCAAGCAAGTCCTACCTGACTAAGGAGAGATCTCAAGGGAAATAACAACTGAGATCATTAATTCGGCGGAGCAAGTTGATAGTACGCAAAGGGAGGGACAACCCCTTCCTATCCAATCTAGCAGGATGACGGGAGTTCAAGGCGGTCTGTGTGGACTTCTCTAGAGTTGGGAGGTTGTTGTCTATCTCTAGGAGGGCATCATCAACCAGTAGTCCGTGACGAGAGGAGTTGTTGTAGAAGACGACGTTCAATTTTGCTATCTGTGGAGGAGCAGTCAGACAAGTCCCAGTGCAACTAGGAGTTAGAGTTGAGCAACTAAAACAAAGGGGATTGTCGATGGACTTGCTCCATGACCATTTATATCCTCGAAACTATCATTTTCATCTTATAGTTATTGATGTGATTCGTTGTTTATGGGAATATGGTAGTTAAAATATTTGTTTTCGTTGCCTACTCCATAGCCATATTTCCCTACAAGTTAATCAATGATATGTGTGAAGTATAGCGACTTCAGGTCTAAGAACCACAATCACTACTATCACTTTGAGGGCTGATTGTGACTACAATTCCATGGTTTCCATGTACCAATATCAAGGTTGGTCGTGTGGTACACTATTCTCTAACAAGTACCTATGTGTTTGACTTGATATCCAATATCATGACTAATGAGACTATGTCGTCATTCAACACACATTCTAGTCTTATGAATTATTTGTCATCTATTTTGCTTCCACAATAATATCTAACTAGGACATAACAAGAATGTATCTACTCTTATCATACATATGATCTCATTGTTTAGGTCCTCAACCTAAAGACACGTGTATCAAATAACATCATTCTTTAGACATATATCATGTTTATGTTATCATCACATAACTAAAAAAATATAATAGAAGGAATTGACTCAATTCTTATTAAATTAAGTACATGATGACCCAATACAATCATCATATGATTGGATCTCAAGGTTTAGGGTTTAGGCAACAGACTCCCACTTGCACTTAGAGCCAACAACCCAAGAATATAATTCCAAGTGATGTAACATGACCATCATGTGTCTACAATGAAAGTGTTTTTGTTACTGGGTCAGTAACATTGCTTTCAGTCAATACTCTACAAAACTTCATGTCTCCTCATTGTACAATCTCTCATATCAAATGGAAAGCTGAAGTATGAAGTCTAGGTTTCTTAGTCTATCAAATAGCTCCATTGTTGTCACTACTGATTCATCAATGGTTGGAACCACCCCAAGTTCATCTAGTGAACTTATTGATCCATACAGTATCCTCTGTTGTGTTCAAAACAACAAGGTACTAAGATTCTATTCTAATATCATCAACTATCTCTTGCTCGAAACTTTTTCAGCTTACAGTTCTATTTTAAGTCAAAGAAATTTTTTGGATTGGGACTTAAGTTCTTATCAATTACTTAAGGATGTTCTTTACGGTACTCCAGTGACCTACTTTGGGATCTGACTGATATCTTCTCATCATGCTCAAAGCATACGAGACATCAAGACGAGTGCATAACATTGCATACATGATAGATCCAATTGCAGATTTATATGAAATCTTACTAATGTGCTCACATCCTTCACAAAAACATGTAAATTGGCTCTTTGAAGATTAATTTCGTGATACATGGGAAAGTTTCCTCTCTTTGAGTTTTGCATGCCAAACATTTTCAGCATTTTGTCAATGTACTTATTCTGCCTTAGGCCATGAAGCCTTCAAGATCTATCTATATAGACCTTAATTCCTAAGATATAAGATGCTTCACCTAAATCCTTCATAAAGAAGGTGCTTCCTAATCATTTCTTTACCATTTTTAGGGTAGGGATGTCATTCCCCATAAACAGTATGTCATCTATGTACAATATGAGTAATACAAGTATGCTCCCACTAACCTTCTAAACACATGTTTCATCTTCATTTTGACTAAATTCAAACACTTTGAATTCCTAATCAAATCAAAGATTCCATCTCTGAGATGCTCACTTCAATGCATAGATTGACCTTTGTAGTTTACAAACTTCATTTTCAATATTTGGAAAACTAAAACCCTCAAGTTATATCATGTACACATCCTTAAGAAGATTCACATTAAGAAAAGAGGTAATAACATCCATTTGCCAAATCTCATAGTCATAGTAAGTTGTAATGGAAAGCATGATCCTGATGGATTTAACCATGGAAACTGGTGAAAAGGTTTTTCCATAGTCAAAGCCTTGAACTTTTTGAAACACTTTGCAACTAATCAACCTTTATAGGTTTGTACATTACCATACACATCAATATTCTTCTTGAAGACCCATTTGTACCCTATGGCTTTTACCTCTTTAGGTGGATCCACCAAGGTTTATACCTTGTTTGTGTACATGGAGTCCATCTCATATCGCATGATCTCAGGAAATTTCTCATATTCTAGTCCTTACATAGCTTCTAGGTAGGTGGTTGTCTCATCATCAATGGCCAACTCATCGCCTTCTTGAGTCACAAGATATCAGAATCTTTCAGGCTCAAGGCAGATCCTATTAGATTTATGAGGTTCTCATGTTATATGAGGAACTTGATATTTCCCAATAGTTTGTGGCTCTCCTTGTTCCTTCTATACCTCTAGAAGTCAATATTTTCTTATTGGTCTCAAATTTGTTTGAGTTCTACTTTTATCCCATTGTTTTCTTTGGAAACAAATTCCTTTTCAAGGAGTACAACAGTCATGGAAACAAACACTTTGTTGTCTAATGGAATATAAAAGTAATATCCCTTAGTTTTCTTGGGTTACCCAATAAAATAACATTTATTTGATTTGGCTCCAAGCTTTTGAAGAAACTTTTTACTCACATAAGCTTCACAACCCTAAATCTTCTTAAAAGACACATCAGGATGTTTTATGTGTCATATCTCATATGGTGTCTTTTGAACCGATTTAAATCATACACAGTTTAGTGTAAATGTTGTAGTTTATAAAGCATGTCTCCAAAAGGAAGTCAGAAAATCAACTAGACTCATGAATATTGTAGTTTGTAAAGCATGTATCCACCTCTACCATTTGTTCTAAGCGGTCCACATACATCAATATGTATGAGTCCCAATAGATCATTTTTTCTCTCATTATCTATATTTTAAGTTTCTTTTGTCATCTTGCCTAATAAACAAGACTCGCATGTCTCTATTGATTTTTAAATCAAAAGAGTCTAGGTAACCATCTTTGTGGAATCTAGAAATGTGTTTCTCATTTATGTGCCCTAGACAATAATGTCAAATGCATGTTTTGATTGAGTCATAGAGTTTTATCCTTTTGGTATCTATGATATATACACTTGTCTCTAGATATAATATGTATAGACCATAAGACATAGGGGCACTGCCATAAAAGATATCATATTTATAAATAGAACATTGACCATTCTTTATAAGAAATTAGAATCCATTCTTGTCCAAACAAGAAATTAGGTTTCTATTGATGGTAGGTACACTAGAAGTTATCTAACTCTATTACAAGCCCACTGGGAAGAGATAACTTATAGGTTTCAACTGCACTGGCAATAACTCCTGCTCCATTTGTGAAGTGCAATTCCACCTCACCTTTTTTTTAAAGTTTACTTCTTTTCAGATCCTACACATTTGAGAAAATGTGAGATCTGCATCCGATATCCAATACCAATGATAAAATAGTAGCAAAGTTAATCTCGATTAGGTATATACCTAAAGTAGTATCTCTATCCCTTGTTTGATCTTTTGAGTTCCTTTAAGTGAAAAGGAAAATTCCTTTTACACTTACCCTTCTCCTCATCTTGACTGTAGATGACTTGGTTTTAGGTTAGCCTCAAAACTTTTCTCATATTTGCCTTCGTCCTTGGACTTCCCTTTACTGATCACCATCATGGATTTCGGTGTCCTTCATTTGTGCTTCGACATTTATCAATATGCCAAGAAATTCAAACAATGATTTAACAGAGTAGTTCATGTAATAGTTCATGGTAAACTGTCTATATGATTCAGGAAACAATTGCATAAATAAATCCATGGCCAACTCTTGGCCTAAAGCAAATCTTCATCTATCTGGGTCTTCCACATGCCCAATCATCTTGAGCACAAGTGGCCCTACTGAAACTCCCTTTTCCATTTTACACTCAAAGAGTGCCTTAAAGACATCATACCTTATCTACTTTGCTTGATCTTGGTATATGTTCTTAAGATGTGTTACCATCTCAATAACATCCTTATTGTCATGCTACTTATGCAAATCATAGTTCATAGAGCATAGAATGAGACTTTTGATGTCTATGGCATCATTAGCATGCTTCTAATAAGTCAGCCCCAGGCGCATTGGGAGTAGGTTTTTCTGGAACTGGTGTATCCAGGACATAGAGCTTGCACTCATGAGTGAGAATGATTCTCAAAGTCCTGAACTAGTTATGGAAGTTTCTCCCATTCAATTTGTCCTTCTCAATGACCAATTACAATGAGAATATATTATTGTTTGACATTTTTCTCCACAAAAGAAAATGTGCATATGTAAAAATAGTTTTGATTTGATTCAAATATATTGACGATATTAGTTAGGCCTTTAATTAACTATCACCCTCATTATTTTGTTCAAATTAATGGCCCTCGCCATCAATTTGGAAGATTGAAACATACAATCTTCTAGTGAGTCAAAATCCAAAATATATTAAGTTATTATCCAACCAACGTCAGCGTCCACAACCAATTATTATGGTAGGAAACATTTACTAATTACATCCAATCCAATTCTTAGATAGATGGTATGCACAACTCCTTGTCATAGTCCATATGTAAGCATCTAAGCACTTAATCCTATTAGTGTCACCTAGTTAAGCCTAGCCCAAAAGACAACATTATAGAAATGCACCCTACTTTGGTAGACCCATATATCTACCATCACACTTCCATGAGATAGACGACACACCACACTTTGGCATGCCAATGCTTGGCCGATCAAACTTTTTTTGGATGCTTCTAATGGAAAGCATCTTAGAATTAATATTTGATTGAGGGATTATATATATATATATATATATCACCATATACTTATAAATATGTATCATATATATACTATATCCACTAATGAAACTTGCCATCACAAACATACGAGCAATCATTATGGGCACATTAATGCAATTATTTGGAACCACAAAGAATTGTTATCCATATAAGATCTTACATCAAATGAGCAACCTATATTGAAAAAAATCTTATGTTGGGAACAGGTCGGTTGGTTGAGTGGACTCTTGCAGTCGATCAGTTGAACCTCCTATCAGTTGGCTAGTCTCCATTAGTAGATTGAATGGCTCCTGGATCAAGTGGTTGGATGGACTCCTCCAATCGGTCGATTGGGCCTCTAGTTGATCGGTTTACTCTTGTTCCAGTCGATCAGTTGGGTCTTCAGTCAGTCGATTGGCACCTCTAGTTGGTTGACTCCTCGAATCCTGTAGGCAATCAAATTGACTTCGATTTAGTCGACTTGCCTAGTGAGAATGCCTTCTCTTGATAAAAATTGAAACGAATGTTATTCCTATCTACTTATTACATTGTATATCATGAATATCTCAAGTTACATTCAAGGGGAGCATAGGGGGTTAAGTATTAATTACATTTGTAGAAGGAGGAAGGCTCAATATGCAAATCAAACTTATGTGGCAGGTAATCAATAATAAAACCACAAAAGCATCCAAGGGGTATTGGACATACCCATGCATCCATTAACCATCAAAACTCATTTTAGGACAACACATGTGAGTTTCATATATATCATATCATATATAGATATAGGATCTACTGGACGTTCCCTAGAATATGTAGTACTTAATTGGGTATGCACATTAACCATTAAATGTTTGCATCATATGTGACAAATAAAAGATAAAACTAAATCTGATTGTATCACTTTAGATCTCGATACATTATAAATTGATGTGGCTCTAATATCACTATTGGAAAATATAGAGACAAAGTAGGAACATAAATATAAATTTCTATCCATATTTCTTAACTAGAAGATTGCATGAAATACTATATACAAGGAAAGAGGATGCCAGATGTACCTTGTCTTGGAGTAAGTCCAATGACTATTCTTGCACGAAGATGGGCTCCCTTCAGAAGAAGTACACAGACAGAGATCGATGGTGTCCTCCTGGTGTAACAACCACAGACAGAGGTTGATGGTGTCCACCTAGCATAGCAATAAAAGCTTCCACACCTCTAAGTAGTCCATGCAGACCACCATGAACTCCACGACACACTTCTTGAGCCTATGGGAAGTAGCCTCCCTTTCATATTTCAACATGCAAGCGTCAACTTCCTTCTCCCTTGCCATCTCTCCCTTTCTTGGGTAAGACTGTTCATGCTCTCACGTTACCACAATTGTGAGTAGAGAAGTATGTTAAGAGCCTTTCCCACCCCTTCCTAATATAGGAGTAGATGGGATAGGGTTTCTAAAACCCCGGGAGACAAAAGGTCATGTTTTCTTGAGTACATGACGGCTGCGCACAGCTAGTCAGTTGATTGGACTATTTAGTTGGTCAACCAGCACAGTTAGTCAGTTGACTGGACAATCAAGTCAGTTGATTGGTTTGTGTTCAGTAGCATAATAACACTAGCTTTTAATTTGATGATTAATGGACATCATTAGGCCTATCATTAATCATTTGGCCAGTCTAATTGGTTGTTTTGAATCTTTGTTTGATCCAGTCAAAATAGTCGATTTGAATCATTGTTACCCAATCAAACTAGTTGGTTTGAACTAGTCAGTCGAATGGACTTTCCATTCAATCGATTGATGATTCTTATCATCCTTTGAGCGATACAATCTAGTTAGTCGATTGGACCCTACAGTTGGTTAATTAGGTTTTCATTTACCATCCAAAAATTTTGTATCCACTTAGTCGACATGACATTTTTGTTTCTCGAATGGACTTCCATTTGGTCGAATGGATACTATATCCGGTCAATTGGCCTTCAATCAATCAACTAGACATTCTAGTTGACCGACTAACAACTAGTATTATTCACATTGATTATCTTAGCACTTTAGTAACCAACTTAAGTCTTATCCATGACCTTTTTCACAGTGCATCCTATGTGTGTGACCCTATAGGTTCCAAATTACATTTGCAGTGAATGTCCATAACCGAATTATGACATCACAAGCAATGGTGACATCTAGCAACACATCATTGCTATCCAAGTAATTGAAAAGTTGGAGAACAACTTCAACCTACATAAGTGATCAATGTTACCATGATAGAATAGTTCCTTTATCTCAGATATCCATATTGAATTCAGGGCATGAAATATGTTGACTCAAGTCTAATTAACTAAACCCTTATTATGATTATGACTAACCATTCCACTTATTTGTGTATAATTCTTGTACTTGAGTGATTTAAAATTAGGTATAAACACGCTCCAAATGACCTAAATTGCGCATCCTAACCTGAAGAAAGATAGGTCAAAATCAATGTAAGTGAACTTCTATAGAAAATGATGTATCTCTATTAGAAAATGATGTAAATCACTTGTAATGATTCTATAAATCATAATTAATCTTAGAAAAAAAATCAAGAGCACTTAAAATGAACGTTTAGGCTCTCTAATGATGATTTTTGAAATTTTTCATAGAGTGCATGTTCGGTTGAGTTTCATCCTTGATAAACTCGAATCACACCCTTGATGGGTCTTGGGAATTTCCAGGTTTGATAGAGTTTGTCCCAGATCAAACTCGAGTGACACCCTGCACAGCCAAGACAAATTTAAGCCATCAGCTGAGTTTCATCCAAGATAAACTTGATTGATGCTTCAAATTTACTTTGTCACATAGTGCAATCAATCGAGTTACCTATATTAAAAATCAACTAACTGCAATGTACAAAGTGTGTAGAATAAGTATTTCTAACTATTGGAGTGTTGCAAACATCATAAATAGACTCACTGCAACATCCCAAATGACTAGAATTTGTCCTTAAGTTCTATTACTGGCTAGGAGGCATCCCCAACTATAAATAGGACCCTTTGGTCTTCATCCCATGGTTAGACAATCACTATTAAGGTCCCTATATTATTGTTGAGTGCCTCCTCTTTGAATCACTTTTTACATTCATAAGAGTGAGTAGGAGTTTTATAGGAGACCTATTCCTACATGTATATCTTGTGAGGCTCTCACTTCCTCCACCTCCCAATCTCTCTTTCTACCATGAAGATGTAGGTTCTCTCTGTTGACTAAGAGAGGTGAAGAAGAAGAAAAAGGGAAGGATTCCCTTGGTGAAAGCTTCACCTTGGTGAATGTGAAGTCAAAGGAATAAGATCCAAGTCAAGAGTGGGTAATTCCTTGGTGAAGGCGGAAAACTCGTTGCAAAAGTGGGTAAGTCTTTGGTGAGGTTGAAGACTCTTGGTCTTGTATATCCTTTGGTAGGATTTTGTCTCCCTTCTCCTCATAGGGAAGGTTCAGTATCCTTATTTCAGAAAAGGAAGGTCAAATATTGTATCTCTTATAATGTAATATAAGGAAGGTGCAATGGTTGGAAAATCCTAGAGCTTGTCCTCTGTAGGCAGTGGATTGACTTTCTCCTAGTTTGGAGTTTGGAACCACTCTACATAGCTTGTTCTTGATCTCATTTAATCTCTCTCATCCTTTCTATGTATGTTTAGTTGAACATCAAATTCCATATTTGCAACCTTATCTCCTGAAGTAATTTGAAGTTCTAATGAATTTGGTTTAAGTTTTTATAACTCTATATACCCCTTATAGAGCCCATCACTTTAGATCCAACAAGTTGTATCAGAGTGGGTCTTCTACAAGCATACTTCCACAAGTAGGAGAAGATGGGCGATTATCAAGGTGGGAGGTACCTCATTAACATTCCAGTCTATAATGGGAGAAATTTCCTCTATTGGAAGTGAAGGCTAAAATACTACATCCAAGGATCAAGTCTTGATCTATGCAAAATGGTGGATCTTCCATACATGATATCAGAGACAAAGATAGAAGAATGGGATGAAACTATTTTGAATAAAGCAAACATGAATGCAAGAGACATCAACATTCTCTACTCCTCCATCTCCCCCACTGAGTTTGACTGGATTTCCTCTTGTGAGATGACCTATGAGATATGGAGAAAGTTATGCGTCACTTATAAGGGACAAATAAAGTGAAGGAAATAAAAATCTACATGCTCAAGGGAAACTTCAAGATGGGAAATAAGAAAAGGGTGGTAGATATGTACTCAAGGATAAATTATACTATAAATGGTCTTGTCATCCTGTGTCTATAGGAGAGATCAAATCAAAGATACTTAGAACTCTCCCCAATAGGCGGGAATACAAGGTGACTTTTATTGAAGAAGCAAAGTCTATTGGTGATATTTCAATTGAAGAACTCATATAAAATCTTCAAGCCCATGAAGTTACACTTGACAAGCAAGAGGAAGAAGAAAGAGAAGAAGAGAAAGAGATCAAGAGAATGAAGAAGGTTGAAATCAAAGCCCAAAATGAAGCCATTATAACTCAAGCTTCTCCATCCTCTCAAGTTGCAGAAGATGTCATGTACTCTAAGGGTAGACTCTATAAAGCCAAGTCCTCATCCTTCACCCGGTGCTTCAAATGTGGAAAGAAGGGTCACTTCAAGGAAGATTTTCACAAGGCAAAAAGACCCATGATCACAAGAGAAGAGAACATAATCACAATAAGAAGGAGAAATGGCACAAAATCTCTAGTGGCTCCTCCAACTCTAGATCAAGTGAAAAATCTAAAGGAGGATCTAGCTCAAGCTCTAGTGAAGATGGTGAATGCCATTTTGCTCTCATGGCCTCAATAAGTGAAGACTCAAATAAGGTAAATCTAAACTCTTTAGATAAAGAATCTTTAAGTGCCATTATTCATTCTACTCGTGCCTCTTTCAAGTCTTCTAAAAAGAAAAAGAAAAAGCTTTCTAGAATTGTTGATAATTTCCATGTCGAAAAAGATGATCTTGAAAATACTAACATTTGCTTTGTAGATGAAGACAATTCTCATCTTTGTCAAGTACACTCTATTAAACTTTAAAATTCTAACTTGATTGATAAGATTAGATTTCTAGAAGCTCAACCTATTATGCCTAGTTCTAGTAAAGAACAAAGTAAAATTGTGAATTCTCGCATGTTTGATATTTATGTTCTTAAAACTAAAATTGAGGACCAAGACTTTGTTATGCAAGGAAAAGAATATGAAAATGGTGTCTATCTCTGTAGGATTGCTTTGCATGAAAAGAAAATTCTTCATTTCTTGTTAAAATCAATGTCTTTGAATCTTGCTCTAGTTCTACTAGTATAGAGAATAATGTTGCTTCTCTTTGTATTGAAAAGGATTCTTATATGACCAAAACTTTGCTTAGAAACCAATTTTTTGCATGCTACTTATAATATAAATCAATTGTATTCTACTATTACTTCTCTTATGCATGATAGACATAGTTTGAGATCTTCTATGCAAAGATTCTTAAATGATAAAAATAATCTTAATCAAGTCCTAGATCATACTACCGAACGAATGGGTAGAGATGGTTTTGAACTTGATAGTAGCCAAAGGAACAACAAAGATAAAGGACCTTCAAATTTTAATGAAGAATCCTCTAGTTCCAAGGCTAGGAGATCATGTAATCATTGCAATGAAATTGTTCATTATTCTACATATTGTCCTTTTAAGAAAGCACCCAAGAGTAATAGGACTTGGGTTGTTAAGATAACCCCTCTGGACCCACAAATATGATTGGGGGCCATTTTATCTTTCTTCTTGTAGTTCACTTTCTAATGGATTGACTTGATATATTAGTTTGAAAATTTGTTTCTCAATCCATATAAAAGAAGAAAGGTGAGATGTGTATGGGGTGGCAAAAAGTGGAAAAGAAATGGTAAGAATAGAGGTAATGTTATTTTTTCTCATGTCCAATCATAGTGTGGCGTTGCCAAGTTAGTATGCACTATACATATGGTTTTTGAGTCAAGCATGTTATGTTGTAATTCTCATCACATTCTTACTCAAGAACTACCCCTGATGCTTTTATCTCACATTACTAGCTTGCTTACATATGTTTGGACATTGTCTATACTTTTATGATGCCTTTAGATGTATTTTTATAAAATATATGTGCTTTTTGACGACATCTGTTGTTAGCTAAGTTTGTCCTGAAAGAACTTGACCGAAAAGAACCAAATGTGTGTTGCCAAAAAAATGTTGTCGGCCGAGAAGTTCAACCTAGAAACTCGACCAACAACACTATGCACAAAATATACATATGCCTTTTTGGATGAAAATTTCCCTCTCAACTAGACTTTTTTAACCAATCGCATTACTCTATGGAACTCCCCTTGGTACCTATATATCACTTGCCTATCTTGCATATGACTCTATCTCTTAAATTGCTCTATTTTGATATCTCTATACAATTACTTGTCTTGAGTTGTTATGCATGTTTTGATGATAACCTCTTTGGATCTATTGGTTGTGTCTTAAATTGCTTCCATTATGGTTTAACTTGCAACATCTATCTATTTGTATATCTTGTTTTGATACAACCTTGAGTTTCTTAATGGTAATCATCTTTTGGTAATGATGCATACTTTCTAGTGAGTAATATCCTATCATGCTTCTGAAATTGCATATCTCTTTGTTTGGATATTTCTCTACATCTACTCATAGTTTGATCTCTAACTTATGCATATTTTTAAATGATCTAGATCCTACTAGTATCCCTAACTTTTAATATCATCTACTAGTACTAGTAGTTTGTCTACATGTAGTTCTAGACTTGTTCATCAATTGGTATTCAACTATATGCTATTCTTGTATCTTGTTTAATACACACTCAAGCTTGTTCCTTGATTTGCATATCTACTATCTTGAGTAACTTGTTTGCATAGACTTATCTTGATATTTCTAGAATTACACCTAGGGTTGTTTAAATGTATGTCTTAATTTTCTTTACATATATTGCTTGGTCAAGCCCCAAGTTTTTGCTCTTCTACTCTCCTTTATAACATGTGGCATCTCCTTTTACTAACAAGTTGTCTTTTATCTCTTCAACTCCCTCACTTTTTGAAATGACAAAGTGGGATAAGACATGTCTCGTATAAGGGGAGATGTAAAGGGGAGAAGACATGTCTTATATAAGGGGATATGTAAAGGGGAGAAGACATATATGTAGAACATATATAAGTAGAAGACATAGTTTCTATAAATGTCATGAAAGATAACCTTGTAGGAGAAATAACATCAATTGAGGGGGAGTATGATAACTCCATGAGAATCAATTGAGGGGGAGTATGAGAACTCCCTAAGCATCAATTGTGGAGGAGCATATGAACTCAATTCCATTGAAACCCCTAGGTTTCTCCAAATGTATTATTTTACTTACATGCTTTCAATACATTTATGGAATGGTTTGTCATCTTCAAAGAGGGGGAGAATGTTGACTCAAAGTCTAGTTGACTAAACCCTTGTTTTGATGATGACTAACCAGTCCATTTATTTGTGTCTAATGCTTCTATTTGAGTGATTTCATATTAGGCATAGACACACTCCAAATGTCCTAAATTGCACATCCTAAATTGAGAAAGATAAGTCAAAATCAATGCAAGTGCACTTTTATGGAACATGATGTATCTCTATTAGAATCACTTTGTAAATCACTTGTAATGATTGTATGACTTGTAATTAAGCTTAAAAAAAAAATCAAGAGCACTTAAAATGAACATTTAAGCAATCAAATGATAATGTCCAAACTTCATCATAAAGTTTCTGTTCGGTTGAGTTTCATCCTTGATAAACTCAACCGACACCCATGATGGATTTTAGGAATTTCCAGGTTCAGACCCTGCACAACCAAAAAAAATTAAGCCATCTATCGAGTTTCATCCAGGATCAACTCGGCTGATACTTCAAATTTGCTTTGTCACATACTACAATCTGTCGAGTTACCTTTATTGAAACTCGTCTGACTGCACTGTACAGAGTGTACATAAAAAGTGTTTCTAACCGTTGGAGTGTTGCAAACATCAAAAATAGATTTGTTGCAACACCCCAAATGACTATAATTCATCCTTAAGTGCTTCTACTGGCTAGGAGGCATCCCCGACTATAAATAGGACCCCTTGGGATTCATCCCATAGTTAGCTAAGCACTATGAAGGTTCCTATATTATATTTGAGTGTCTCTAAGGGCCTCGTCTCTCTCTCCTAATATTAATCACTTGCAAATCCATTAGAGTGAGTAGGAGATTTGTAAGAGAGTTAGTCCTACATGTATTTCTTGTGAGGCTGTCACTTCCTCCACCTCCCAATCTCTCTTTCTATCATGAAGATGAAGGTTCTCTCTCTTGTCTAAGAGAGGTGAAGAAGAAGGGAAGGTGAGCCTTTGTGAAAGCTTCTCCTTGTCTAAGGTGAAGTTAAAGGCGGAAAATCCAACCTACTTAAGTCCTTGGTGAAGGCGGAAAACATATTGCAAAAGTGAGTAAGTCCTTGGTGAGGTTGAAGACTCTTAGTCTTGGATAGGTAAGTCCTTTAGTAGGTTGTTGGCTCCCTTCTCCTCAAAAGGAAAGTTGGGTATCCTTTTCCCAAAAAAGGAAGGTTATATATTGTATTTCTTATAATTGAATATAAGGAATGTGCAATGGTTGAAAAATCCTAGAGCTTCACCTCTGTAGGTAGTGGATTGACTTTCTCCTAGTTTGGAGTTTGTAACCACTCTACATAGATTGTTCTTTATCTCATTCAATCTCTTTCAACCTTGGTATGTATGTTTAGTTCCACATCAAATTCCATATTTGCATCCTTATCTCTTTAAGTAATTTGAAGTTCTAATGAATTTGGTTTAAGTTTTTATAGCTCTATTCACCCCCCCTAGATCCCACCACTTTAGATCAAAAAAAATCATCATCCTATTAATAATAAATCTATGTCTCTTGAAATAGAGTAGACTTTTGAGATGAACCTGAGCTCAATATCACATATTGACTCACATGAGCATGTCCATGCATTTCTGAGTCTTATTTATCAAGTGGCTAGGATATCAACTCTGATAAGAGGGAAAAATCTCGTCTACATCACTCACACTCAATCCCCATGTGTCACAACATACATGAGCACCACCTTTATGGCAACCCTTATCCAAGGTCATGTTGAATGGTGCCAAAGATCATCAAATGACATGTGATCAGTGTAGAGACTTCACGTCTAAGAACCACAATCACCACTATCAGTTTGATGACTACCATTCCATGGTTTCTAGGTATCACTCTCAAGGTGGGTCTGTCTCGTACACTTTTCTCTAACAAGTCCATATGTGTTTGACTTGATATCTAATATCATGACTAACAAAATTCTATCATCAGTCAGCACACATTCTTGTCTCATGTATTATTGTCATTTATTTTACTTCCACAATAATATCTGACTAGGGACATAACAAGAATGTATGTACTCTTATCATACATATGATCTCATTGTTTAGGTCCTCAACTTAAAGACATATGTCATCTAATAACATCATTCCTTATACATCTATCATGTTTTTGTCATCATCTTATGATTGAGACAAACATAATAGACAAAATTACCTTTATCCTCATTAAATCAAGTGCATGATGCCCCAATACAATCATATGAATGGTTCTCTAGGCATACATACTAAAAAAGAGTGTGTCTTGACTACAAATGGGTTTACAATCACTATTCTCACCCTATGAGAAGGGTTTTTATTTTGTGATCCTAACATCATTTGTATAGACCTACAATGGTATTGTTCAGTTACACATTGCAAATGTACGTACAATGGCTATTATTTCCTTTTGACAACTCTTTATGGTCAAAATGAAAACATGAGGAGAACCTATCTTGGCACTATTGCAGACTCTTCTTGTATTTCATGGAGGTTTCAAATATGTTAGACTTAATTATGAAAGAGTAGGTAGAGCTAATCTGTGTACTCAATGCTTGGGTTTAATTCTTTTATCTGCGAGTGTGTGCTTTTTGAAGCTAACATGCACGATTTGTTTTTTATTTGGGACAATCTTCACATCTTTGGAGAACTAAGGATACATTATATAAACATTCTTCAAACAATGACCCATATAGAGAGAATTCATCCATGAAGACTTCGATGACTTCTTCTATTAGATCGAAAGATATAGTTGGCATGCACCTCTGAAAGGTGGCAGGGGTGTTGCATAGACCAAAAAATATACGTCGAAAAACATAAATGTGGTCATTTCCTGATCTTCTAGTTGAATGGGAATCTAATACAACCCAGAATAACCATCAAGATAACAGAAGTGACAATGATGTGCCAACCTCTCTGAAACTTGATCAATGAAAGGAAGAGGGAAATTATCCTTGCGTGTTACTGCATTCAATAGTCTGTAGTCAATGCACATACACCAACCAATTACTGTACGAGTGGCTAATTCCTTTCCTTCACTAACTCTTATGACTATCATCATTCCCTTCTTGGGAACCACATGAACCAGACTTACACATCTGCTATCACTAATAGCATAGATAATATTGACATCTATTAGTTTGATGACTTCTTTACGCACGACCTCTCGCATTTTGTCATTCAATTTTTTTTTACCTTGGACTTGCGGTTTTGCATCATTGTCGAGGTTGATTCTATGCATGCATAGTGTTGGGATGAGACCACTGGTATCATCTATACAATACCCAAGAGCCTTTTTCCGGGTTTTCAGCTCAGATAACAGTTGCTCTTGCTTATCAAAAGGCAGTTGTGCATTAATGATCACCGGATTTCTCTTATCTTCATCAAGAAATTCGTACTTTAAACCTTAGAGTAGGTATTTGAGCTCTAGTCAGTGGTTTTGGAACCATGTCATATTTTGGTTCATGCTAAAGAGAAACATATTATATTGTTTCAGTAGCACCATAAAATTCTTCTTCCTCGTCTGTGGCTGCCAAGTATGCTAAGATTTCTTTGACCTTAGGATCATCAAATCTTGAAGCGGGATTGATTAGAGCTCGCATCAGGGGGTCGACTATAGCATTGTGTTCTTCTATTTCTACAAATAGTTGATTGCAACAATCAGCGAAGTGGCTTGTTTCTACTGAGAAAGGGTCCCACATATGATCAAGTATTTGGAAATTGATAGATTTGTTCCCAACTCTTATCGTGATTAACCCATCAACTACATCAATCAATGCTCGTGTGGTGGAAAGGAAGGGTCGTCTGAAGATCATTGGACATGTGGGGTCTTCCACTACATCGATAATGACGACATCACAAGGAAGGAAGAAATTTCCTATTCTGATTGGTATGTCCTTCACCACTCCAACTGGTTTGGTATAAGAATCATCTCCTAATTGAATTCTCATACTAGATTTAATAATGTCGGTGAGGCCCAACTTGGTGACCAAGTTGTAGGGCATGAGACTGATGTTGGCCCCTAGATCTACAAGACTATATCTTGTTTATGTATCCCCAATGAGAAATGGAATAGTAAAGGCACCAGGGTCTTTTTTTCATCAACATTTTTATTGACAAAAGGTGGACGCCATTTTTGTAAGGCATAATGTCTCGACTTCAACCCTCTTTCTCTTCTTTGTGATGAGATCCTTTAGGAACTTGGTGTACGTAGGCATCTCATCTATGACATCACGGAGAGGAATATCAAGATGAATTTTCTTAATGGTGTCAAGGAACTTGGTGTATCTCTTCTCAAGTTGTGCCTTGATGAAGTGATGCAGAAAGGGGACTCCAATGGGAATTTCGGTCATTTTCAATGACGGAATGGAATTTGTAGCCCCCTTTGACTTTTTGCACACCGGGACGTTCTCTGGGTTGTTGTTGACTCCTTCAATGATCGATACTTCAGGCTATGGAATAGAAGTGGAACTCCCAAAGTGAAGTGTGGCCATTCTTGTCGTTTCATTCTTGGGATTTTGTTCAGTGTTGGATGGAAATTGTCATGATGATCTTCCAATTGATGTGGCAATAAAAGCTAGTTGTTGATCGATCATCCTATTGTGGGTTTGAAAATCACTTATTTGAGTGTTCATAGTGTTCAGTTGCGTCTGCATGTTTGCCAAAATGTTGTTATTACTCATCAGACATTCCCCCATATTCTCAGTTAAGGATTCCAAACTAGATATAGACTTCTGATGTTGGTGAAAGAGACTCTACCTTTGCCTCCCTAATGTTGTGGCTGAGGTCTGCTTTGTTAAAATTTGGGTGGGGTTCCTCTACCAATGTCTTTCCCTCTACCCATTACTTGAGAAGATTGATTCAGTTGAAATGAGTTTTACGCTATAGAGGTGTTCCCATAGGAGAATCCAGGATGATCGAGTCGTTCATAATTCACATAGGACATATTCTCAGTATAATTGTCTTCTACTTCATGAGTGAAAATACATTGATCTATGCCATGACCCCCTTCTCCCGAAAGTGACACACTTTATGGACGCCTCAGTAAAGTGTCTGGAATTGACTTCCTTCATATTCTAGACGTTAGATGCCATCTTATCAAGTTCGTTGTTTAATTTCTCTAATAGCTTAGAATCTAGATAATCACTAATGGTAGACACAGTTGTTGTAGAACCCCTATCATAGCCGCAGCCTACTTGGAGAGTTTCCATGTTATTGATTATCTCTTTGGAGGTTTCAGAGTCATGTTTCATGAAATCGCTGCCAGCTGCAGTGCTTAAGGATGTTCTCTTGACAGAGGTAAGGCTCTCATAGAAAGTAGTGATGATATTGTCATAGCCATGATGTGGATAGTCTGTCAAGTATTCCTAATATATGTCCCATGCATCATGCAGGTTTTCAGTAGCTTTCTGCCTAAAATCGGTAATTTTAAACTTACACCTAACTGTCTTCTCAACTGGATAGAACTTGTTCACAAAGGCTTTAGACAATTGTTGCCATGCAGTAATGACCTTTTGAGAAAGATATTACTGTAAGCTTTGTCCTTAAGTGAGAAATAGAAACCCTTCATGTAGATGACATCTTGAGGTAATGTGTTCACCTGGATGGTATTACAGAGGTTTTTGAAGGCATCTATATGATGATAAGGGTTTTCTTCAATAGAATTCCCCCCCAAACAATTGATTTTGAATCATGTTGATGAACCCATGCTTTAACTCAAAGTTTGCTGTTGGAATATGAGGAAGGACTATAGGATCTCAATTGTCATTGATATGACATGTGACCACTGAATGTAGAGAGGACTTTTCTTCAGGGACATTTGTGTCAGGGGGTCCTCGTGCCACATTTGGATCAATGAGGAGAATATCTACCTCTAGAAATTCAGCGAGGAACTCTAGGATTGGTAAGAGATGGTAGTAAGCTACCTATAAACAAAATATAAAATGAATTAGAGTCAAAGATTGGAAACATAACAAATATTCTAGCAGATAGATAGTAAAAGGATGTGCAAATAAACTTTTTGCAAAATTTAGAAGCAATGACTAGTGCTAAATAGACCAAAACTTCTTAAAGATTATTCATTGCCTTGTCCCCAGTAATGGTGCTAAAAGTTGATCGCTCTTTTTTGTGGGCCAAAAGTGCAGACATGATTGTCCTAGTCAAAGAAATTAGACTTTGAATTTATACCCAACTAGTATAGACATCCGCAACTCAATACGGAGTCTTTGAGTAGTGTGGGGTTGAACACGGGGACAAGGAGAATAATAGAGTAAGAACGCAAAATCTTGGCTTACTCTAGCCTAGCCAAAGAATAAATTTGATGGCGTTACGATTAAGGAATGGATTTAATCTAATGAATAAGTAACCTAAGTTATGAAAGATCAAAGTAATAAAAAAGATAAATCGATAAATCAAGATAAAAAGGGAATTGGATTGGGCTTCACGAATCAAGCCAACCACAACCATGTTGAACCTTCACTCCTATTTTATATATATTCTCTACTTGTTTTGCAAATGGCCATAAGAAAATATATGTTCCTTCCTTCTCTCAAGATCTGGGCAGATTTCTATCAAACGGGATTATCTCTCTCGGGGCAATAGTTGAAAGATCAAGGCAAAACAAAATGGTTTTTGTTATAGAAACTCATCACTCTCGTGTACTGTTGCTATCCAATACTCCAAATTTTGTTGAAACCATTCTCTCGAATAGTATTCATATCAAATGTTATAAGAGGGTAGATAATCATAAAACGACGCAATAAAATAAGAGTATAAGAACAAAACTTTAAAGAAATATGCCATAAAATAGAAAGATGAACAACTACATGGTTGGGAGAACCTGATGGCTACTCCCAATCCAAGTTATGGGGTTTCGTCACACATGGCTGAAGAAACAAAAAGATTACAACTAGAATAAATCATGATAAAGAAAGGGGAAGGAGGAGATCTATACAAGGGTAGATCAATCTCAGTTGTTATCACAGAGGTCGACAGTGAGGTTGACATGATTCCTCCTCCCTTTTGATCTTGGCTTAAAGTAAGAAGGTCCTTCGGATAGATGATGATGGAGGAATATATCTGCCAAGGAGCGAGGTCGGCATGCTGAGTAGAAAGATCTAAATAGGTTGATAGGTCTCATCCTTTGGCTATAGAACTTGAAAGGACTTGGAGGTAACCTCTTGGCTCTTTGACTCCAAGGATCCAAGATGCGTTGAAGTGATGTACTGAGAGTCTATTTATAGTTTTTGACTGAAGGTATGTCAAGGTGACTTGTCCACATGGCATCGATGTAGATGTCGACAAGGATGTCGACATGGGACTTCTTTGATAGATCTTTGTCGATTGACAGGTATGTCGATCTCTTCTTGTCATTGACAAAGTACTTCTTTACTTGAAATATGTCGTTGTGATGATGTCGAGTGGGGAGGTCGATCGGTTTTTCGAGATGACTCCTCGATAAGAGTCTTCTGTATGTAATAGTGTTGTCAATGTGTCTATCATCAGAACATTCAATGGGGGTATCGAGGATCCTCTATTTGATAGGTGTGCTGAGGATTGGATCGATAGCTTTGGACCAAAAAGAATCTATCAGTGTCAATGGACTGGACTATTGATGTCTAATCGACATATGTGAGACTTGTACTTTGCTCGAAATTCATTACTGGATAGATGGTTGTCGAGGTTCTTCAATTGGACAAGTTGGTGCACGATGAGTCTATCAGGCTTGAGTCGATGGTCTTTTTGCCGGCCTCTTGGTGAAGACTTATCTTGTCGACCGGTTGGTCGATTGTTTGAATCAAGGTCTTTCAAACTTCATCGGCTTCACTGGATTTGTACCCTATTCCTTCAAATATCATCAACACTAAATTAGAACTTTTACATCTAAGTGAACTAGAGTAAAAATGGGTAAAACTAAACATATAAACAATATTTCTCTGATCTTTATCTTGAAAAAGGCTAATAAAAGTGCATCAAAACTGATGTTATCACATATATACAAGTATCAACTGTTTTCAAATTGAGACATGACCACAGCCATCATCCATAACCTTGAAATTAGGATGTTAAGGATGTACACTCTCTGCACCCAAACATACTCAACATGTTATGTATGTGACTCTGAATTTTCCTTAGGAATACTCGTTTCCCCATCCAACAGTAAGTCCTGACACTAGAATGGATCTAAGGCACATGGCACTACATGATTAAGGTTTCCCTTGATTAGTTATTGCTAATTGGGTGAATTAAGGTTGCATCAAACAAGTTGATATACAACACTAATTCATTTCTAGCAAGCATTGATACATAACAACTCTAGAAGATATAAAATGTATGAGGTATAAATCTTGTCACATCACCACATGATGCCATTCCATGTCACACCAGGAAGAGGAACACGTCCCAAATAGGTCTCAACCATGCCCAAGGGTCATTAAGACCATGATATCATAATCATCTGCAACAACATCATTATCTTTCCATATCTTATCCAAGAATCAACAAACCATCACCACACTTGTGATACTCATGTTTAACATAACATTGTATTGGGATGTTTACATATCAACATATTAGGGTTACACCCACATTAGTCATAAAGAGATAAGTATGATCAACCATCACCACTTTATTGTTTTAGGGTTTGGTGTATCAAGGTAATCTAGATTAGAATTACACATCATCTCATTATAGTGATCATAAGTTTACATCCATGAGAGGGCAAAGGTAAAATTACATTATTAAAGCAAATCACCATCAGATTCTACATCATTAAAACCAACACTTAAAACCATGAGTTGTAGTTTTATATAAGTTACCACATGACCTAGTCAAGTCATCGCTTCATCACATAGAAAGCACCATCATCTGAAAGTGTAAGGAGTACCATCGGTTGTGGGAAAACAAACCACCATTGGTTTTGGACTTTGGGTCCACCTTCGGTCGTGGACGCCATCAAAGCCATCATATGTAATACTAGTAAAACCTTGAACCACATGCTTAGTAAAACCATTGAGGTATGACACTATGAAAGTAGTAAAACCATTGGTTGTTGTACCATTGACCCAGTCCTACCATTGGTTGATGAACCATTGACCCAATCTGACCATTGGTTGAAAAACCATTGAGTCGGGGAAACCATTGGTTGATGAACATTCGACCCAGTCCAACCATTGGTTGATGAACCATCGACCCAATACAACCATTGGTTGACACCACTGACCTAGTGAGAACATTGGTTGACACCATCGACCTAGTGAGGCCATTGGTTGATGAACCAATGGAACCATCGAGTGTTCAACCCAAAAAAGCCATCGGTTGTTGCCAACATGTGGTGAAACAAGCTTCAAACATCAAGTAAGACCATCGAATTTGGAAGGACGGGAAAACCATCAACTTTACCACTTAAAGGAGGAATAAAACCATCATTTTTTTAGCATAAGTCATAACCATGGTTTGGCATAAGAAAGATAAGCAAAACAGCACCAAGAGAAAAACCATCAGTTGCAAAACAAGAAGGAAATCAGCTCTAAAAACCCTAAGGAGTGACCATTGTTTGGTGAACAAAACCCATCTTTTCTCACATAGATGCAAGGTTTATAGCTTCATCTACTAAGGAAGGTTAGTCACAATGTTTTAAGGTTCATGCAAGAAGATAACTACCCAAGAACTACCATCTAAGCATAAACCCTAGGCAAAGATGCTACTTTGTTACTTAGAACTTCATTTTACAGCAAGAACATGTGCATGCAAGGTAGTAGTAAAAAATAAACGTGAAGAAAGATTTATAACTTGCCTCTAGGATGAATAACAAGCTCCAAATATCAAGGTATATCGAGCACAAGAAGGTGGAAACCCTAGCTTAGCACTCCCCACCGCCAAGCAAGCTTCTTCTCCGAGAAAGAGAGAAAACTCGAGGTTAAGGAAGCAAGAAAGAAGGGTACTTTAGGTTATAGAGAAAGCTCTACCATGGAACACCATGACCACAACTAAGAATAAGGAATAAGGAGGTAGGAAAGAAAGATAAATGAATGGAAGAGGAGAGAACTTACTTGCTTAGGCCAAGAACAAGCAAAGGAAACTTCACAAGCTCAAAAGGAGGGTAGATCTGAACCCTAGCTGCACATGCAAGGAGTTTGACCACCTTCTTCTAGGTTGGGCACCTTCTTCTCCACTAGAACAAGGAGGACGAATCTTAAGACAACAAGGAAGAGAAAGGAAGTCAAAAGGGTTTATTTTCATGCAAGAGGGAAGGTATATAAAGCTATAGGTGAAAGGGGAGAGAAGGTTAAGGTGTCCTACTAGGTTTGCTATGTGTCCATGGCCTAAAGTCATCATATCTGTGAAATAAGAAGCTATAATAGTTATGAGAGTATGATAGACCACCGGATTATGACCTCCCAGGGTGTCCATTGGTTTCCATCACATGATGACCATCGGTTGTTGAAACCCTAGGTCACTAGGTGGTAAACCATCATTTGACACCCTTCCAACCAAACCATCGGTTCAAGGAGCCTCAAAGGGGAAGACCATCGACCTATTACCTCTTAGATATCACCATGGTTGTCACCACCTGATGATGAAGATATGATGTCATTCATCCATGGGGACCGTTGGTTGATTGCCTCCAAAGAAGCTCATCTAAGGGGTGGTAAACTCTAACTTACCACCCAGAGGTGTCACCATAAAACCAAGGTGAAACAAGGTGCCCCAAGCCACACCCAACTCAAGCATGTTATTAAAACATGTAAGGAACATAAAACATGTGACAAATTGCAAGAAAAACCTTAGATATGGGTAAATTGTAGAAAAGTCCAAAACATGTGCAAAATTGCATAACTTGCTCAAACAGTGTCCAACCTGGACCAATCTTGAAACTTAAGCTAGTCACGTGATATCAAAACAAATAACTAGGTTAGATTAAGGTTTTTAAACACTTAATTATGGTAATAAAGCATATTCAACTACTAAGAAAGGTCAGGGGTCTTACTACCATAAACCCCTAACAATGATTTCGCCCCCGAAATCCTACGCGAACAAGGGTGGGTACTTCCTACACATCTCGTCTTCTAACTCCCATGTAGCTTCCTACACACCTTCACTAAGACTATATCTTTCTTCTTCAACTTCTTGACCTTTCTATCCAGGATCAACACAAGACCCTCCACATATGACACATTCTCCTCCAACTCAACCTCCAGTGGTTGCAACGTATGCTCGATATCCGGATGACACTTCCTCAGCATGGAAACATGAAAGATAGGGTGCAAATTGTTCAATTCTAGAGGTAAGTCAAGCTTGTAGGCCACCTTCCCAACACGTGCCACAATAAGGTATTGTCCCATACACCTAGGAGCCAACTTACCCTTCTTACCAAACCTTAAAACATCTTTCCAAGGGGGGAAACCTTCAGATACACATGGTTTCCAACTTGGAACTCAAGTGGTCTATAATGGTTATCAACATATGACTTATGTATGTCTTGGGATACCTTCAACTGTTGTTGTATCACCTTGATCTACATTGTAGTCTATTGCACGATAGCCGATACTCACCTATCTCATACCAACAAAGCAGTGATCGATAATGTCTCCCATACAATGCTTCATAGGTACCCATATCTATACTTCTCTAATAAATGTTATTGTATAAGAACTCAATCAAACTCAGGTGCACATCCCAACTACCAAGAAACTACAAAATACATGCTCTCAAGAGATCCTCCAAAGTCTAAATGGTCCTCTCCGACCGACCATCTGTTTGTGGGTGGAAAGTGATGTTGAACCTCAACTGTATCCCCATGGTTGTATGCAGACGTTCCAAAAAATGACTCGCGAACTATAGACCTTTGTCAAACACTATGGTAACTACAATACCATGCAAACATACTATCTCATCCACATAGATATGTGTTAACTTCTCTATTGTATATGTCGTCTTGACTGGTAAGAAGTGAGCTAGCTTAGTCAATCTGTCCACTATCACCTAGATGGAATCGTGACCTTTATCTATCCTAGAAAGACTAACCACAAAGTCCATAGTAATATGATCCAATTTCCATTGTGGTATCGACAAAGGCTGTAAAGTCCCTGTCGACTTTTGATGCTCAGCCTTGACCTGCTAAAAGACCGGACATCTAGCCACAAAATCTGCCACATCACGCTTCAATCTTGGCCACCAATAGAGATCTTTCATGTTATGGTACATCTTGGTACTTCCAGGATGCATCATGTACATCGAGGAGTGAGCCTCCTCAAGAACTATCTTCCTCAATCCATCAATATCTGAAACCACTGTTCTTCCATGAAAAAAAAACTATCCCATCCTATGTCATGGAAGCATAATGCTTCTCGCTGCCAAACTCTAATCTCATCTTCTATATCACAATATATTTTGTTGTGCATCTCTGATATGCTGCATCAATGTCAACTTAACCTGTATTCGTACTAGTAGTCATGCCAGCATGGAAACCTCCAACTGTACGTTCATCAAGCAAAGTGTCACTAACATATCATGCTTGTGACACACCATGGCTGACACTTGAGCCTTATACACAGATGATGATGAAGATGACTTCCAGCTCAACGCATCAGCCATCACATTTTCCTTGTCTAGATGGTAATATATTATGCAATCATAGTCTTTGATCAACTCCATCCATTGTATTTGCCTCATGTTCAACTCTTGCTTCAAAAAGATGTATTGAAGGTTCTTGTGGTCGGCGAAGATCTTACACTTCTCTCCATACAGGTAGTGCCTCCATATCTTCAAGGCATGGACTACTATAGTAAGATCCAGATTGTGCATCTGGTAGTTCTTCTCATTTTTTTGAAGCTATCGTGTAGCAATAGAAATCACATTCTTGTCTTGCATCAGCACACATCCCAAGAAGTTCTTCAAAGCATCACAAAATACGATATAACCTTTTCCTTGCTCTGGAAGCACTAACACCGGTGCACTAGTCAACTTCTCCTTGAACAACTGGAAGGAATGTTGACACTTGTCATTCTAGACAAATGGGACACCTTTCTTCATCAACTTTGTTAGAAGTAATGCCACAACATTAAAGTTCTTGATGAACCTCCTGTAGTGGCCTTCCAAGCCTAGGAAACTTCATACTTCTATCAACATCTTAGCTTGTTCCCACTCCAGCACTGATTGTGCCTTCTTGGGGTCTACACAGACACCCTTAGAAGATATAACATGCCCAAGGAAGGACACCTCTGTCAGCCAAAACTCACATTTACTGAACTTGGCATACAACTGGTGTTGTATGAATGTCGTCAACGTCTGGCGTAGGTGCTTTTCATGTTGCTGACTATCTCTAGAATAGATCTGGATGTCATCGATAAACACCATTGTGAACTGATCTAGATATGGTCAAAACACTCTATTCATCAGGTCCATAAAAGTTGTTAATGCATTGGTTAGTAGCCCAAACGGCATAACCATAAACTCATAGTGACCATACCTAGTCTTGAAAGTTGTATTAGGCACGTCGTCTTCCTTGATCCTCAACCAATGGTAACCTGGCCTTAGGTCTATCTTGGATAATGCTATAGCTCCTCACAACTAATTGAACAGATCATCTTTCCTCGGTAATGGGTACTTGTTTTTTATCGTGACCTTGTTTAAGTATCTATAGTTTATGCACAACCTCATGGAACTGTCCTTATTCTTCACGAACAACACAGGAGAACCCTAAGGGAAGTGCTTGGTCTAATGAAGCCCTTCTCTAATAGCTCTTAAAACTATTTATTTAACTCCTACATCCTTACTGGTGCCATCTTGTACGGTGCTTGTGATATGGCTTGTGTTCTAAGAACCAGATTGATTTCAAAATCAACCTCTCTAGGAGGGGGAACATCAAGAAACTCCTCAAGGAAGACATCTTCAAAATCTTGTACTATCAGTACCTCCTGGATACTAGGTCCTCTCGCCTTGGTATCCACAACATGTGCCAGGGAAGCCTCCACCCCTGTCTCACCAACCTCTCCACTATCATACCCAACACCAAACACATAGGGAGAATCTTCCTATCTCCTTTGAAGACGCAGGAAACACCCCCATCACAGAATGTTGCCATCTTGTTAGTATAGTCCAAAACAACCCTATACTTCTCCAAGGTATCAATACCCATGATCACATCAAATCCATGCATGTCAAGTGGCATTAGATCCACTTGAATTCTATGTCTCATAAAAGAAAGAATGCAAAATGGACACACCTCCAACAGCTCGACGAAACTAGCTAGAGGGGTTTCTAACAAAAGGCTATCAGATCTATGACTAGAAGGCAGATTACAACTACTTATCACTCCTCTAGTGATGAAAGAGTGCATTGCACCCAAGTCAACTGAAATAGATACATAAGAAGAGGTAGACAAATCAGAATGAAATAACTCCATCTGACTTGTCACAACATGTGGGTTGACCACTCTTTCTGACTGGCTCATGGCATAGAATCGAGACATCGCCTATTGTCATCCATGTCCTCTAATAGCTTGTCTAGAGGATCCTACATGTGATGCCTAACTATGTCCTCTATAACTATTATTGTTGAACTATCATTGATGCAAACCTTGTTGGCTCTGCCTTGGCTATTGTGTCACTTCTTCATCCTTCATAGGGAAAAACCACTTGATATGCTTTGCCTGCCCACACTTGTAATAGGTGGTAACCTCATTCTGATGTCTTGAAGGCCTTGTCACCGATACTAATGTTGCACTGCATGATCTCGACCCTTGCTCGGGGACCACTATGACTGTACAATTGATATGGGCTCAGAAAAAATTGACATGTGTTGTGACTGTGATGATGAAAACCTCAACTTCTTGAAGCCTTTAGAAGACTGCCCCTGAAACTAAGTTGGTCTCTTCTTAGCATTGGCTTAATGCTTCTCTATGGTAGACCGCTCAATCCTCCTCACTGAATTCACAAAGGTAGCAAACCTCTCCCTGTTCTCCAAGGCACTAGCCAATGTAGACAACTCTGAACTCAAACCCTTCTCAAACCTATGGATTCTCTCCTTATATGTCACTTCCATGTGAGTACAAAACCTCAAAAGCTCCATAAACTTAGCTTTATACTCATTGATAGTCATGGATCCTTGGTGTAGTTTCTCAAACTGTGCTATCTTCTTGTCCATCTACGTCTCCGGGAAGTATCGGCTCACAAATTCTTATTAAAACTCCTCCCAACCAATCACCACTCCCGGCCTCATCTCCTCTTCTATGGACCACCAGTGGCCAACACTACCCTTCAATAGGTACACATCCTACTTCACCTTGTCCTCTTCTAGGATGTTGAGGATCTTGAAAATGCCTTCTCAAGCTCCATCAACCACATGTCAGCATCCGTCGGGTCTAACATACCTGCATACTCAACTGCTCTAACATGCCTCAAATGCTCAAACGTCTTCCCAGAACCTTGTGATTTTGCAGTGGGGATAGCTAACCTTGGCTGAGGTACGGGCATTTGATCTGCCAAATGCATAATCATGGCCATCAACTATCCAAAAATGGACTAGAAAATAGGATTGGCCATGGTTGTAGGGTCGAATTGGGGCATCACGGGCTGCTCCGCCCTCAACTTAGACACTCTCTCCTCATGAGCCTGCCTCCTAGCATCATTTGGTGCGACGAAACTATGATCAACATGTTCTTCATATCCCCCTGACATATCTGCATAAGTAGAAGCTACAATCAGATATGTTGGACATGTATGAAAAGACATAAACCTAAGTCCTTTATCCCTGTAGACTCAATGAACCTAGAGCTTTGATACCAACCTAACTTGTGATGCCCAACGCCACAACAAAATGAGATTACTCAAACAACCAATGATCAACAACTAAACACCAGATTACCAGAAAACAAGGTAAATTAAATCAGATTTAAACAATACTAAAAAAGTAGAAATATTTACATAAAGGTCCATACACTTTGCATAGAAACATATACCATATCAGGTATTTACATCTTTTTCCAGTGTCCTCAGCCACACCCTATAAACAGAAGTTGTGTCCCATATTTACATGCCATATACAACATCCACATATGCCACAAACTCTAGTCATATTACATATCATCTACAAAGCATCCCCTACCCAGACCTAAGAGTATAGGGATGACTCTAGGAATCTACAACCACTAGAGAAACTAACCCACCTTCAACAACTAATGCTCTCAAAGCTACTGCTCCTCAACTCCTTGAGCCTGCCCACGCCACTGATGACTGCCTAAAAAGATGTGGTGAACCACGAGGGTGAGACCCATGTCCCAACAGATATATAACTCACGAAAATGATTATTGATTACAACAAGTTATAGTACTAAACAAGATTAATAGGTTTAGACAGTTTAATAAGATAATCAGATTAAGCTATTATAACAGGTTAAGCAGATAAAGTATTAGCATGCTTGTTTAACAAGATATTTAAGAGATGGATAAGATCATCATTATCGAAGCAGTTGTATAATATAACAGGTAAGAGGCATAAGAAACAAAACAAGGGTAAGCAACCAATGTGAGTCATGTTTAACCCTAAGCATACATGATACATGGCTTGATTACGTATTTTATTAAGCCCTAGGGAACTTGAGGTATACCACTCAAATCCCAACTGACCACCTCTTGGTCGCAATCAGTTCCGTACAAGATCTAAGAGTACAGACATCCTAAGATCTCTTCCCCTCGACCAATACAAGTGAAAATACAATGACATTTCAGTCAAACTGTCTGCAATGACATATAGTCAAACTACTAAAGATTGTCCCCTCCTTGGTATAAAGGTCATGGATCCCAAAACCAAAGGTACAACCGCACCTATCCTCAATCACATCACATATTTACAAGTATCAACGGTTCTCAAACTGTGACACGACCACATCCATCCTCCATAACATTGGGATTAGGATATCAAGGATGTAAACTCCCTATACCAGCACATACTCAACATGTTATGTATGCATCTTTGAGTTTTCCTTAGGAATACTCATTTCCCCTTCCAACAAGTCCTGACATTAGAATGGATCTATGACACAAGGTACTACATGATTAAGGTTTCCCTTGATTAGTTATTGCCAATTGGGTGAATTAAGGTTGCATAAAACAAGTGGTCATACAACCCTAATTCATTTCTAGCAATCATTTATACATAACAATTCTAGAAGATATAAAATGTATGAGCTATAAATCTTGTCACATCACCACGTGATACCATTCCATGTCTTATATGCAAGAGGATCACATCACGAATAGGGCTCAACCATGCCCAAGGGTCATTACGACCATAATATCATAACCACCTACAATAACATCATTATCTTTCCATGCCTTATGAAAGCTTGACAAACCATCACCACACTTGTGATACTCATGTTTAGCGTAACATTGTATTGGAATGTTCACATATCAGCATATTAGGGTTACACCCACATTAGTCATAAAAGAGCTAAGTATGATCAACCATCACCACTTTATTGTTTTAGGGTTTGGTGTATCAAGGTAATCTAGACTAGTATTACACATCATCTAATTATAGTGATCATAAGTTTCTATCCATGTGAGGGCAATGGTAAAATTACATGATTAAGGCAAATCACAATTGGATTCTACATCATTATAACCAACCCCTCAAACCATGAGGTGTAGGTTTATATAAGTTACCACATAACCTAGTCAAGTCATCATTTGATCACATAGAAAGCACTATAGATTGAAAGCATAAGGAGTGCCATCGGTGGTGGGAATGTAAACCACCATTGGTTGTAGCCATCAGATGTAATACTAGTAAAACCTTGAACCACATGCTTAGTAAAACCATCGAGTTATGACACTATGAAAGAAGGAAAACCATTGGTTGTTGAACCATTGACCCAGTCCAACCATTCATTGATGAACCATTGACCCAGTCCAACCATTGGTTGATGAACCATTGACCCAATCCAACCATTAGTTTGATGAACCATTGAGTTAGGGAAGCCATTAGTTGATGAATCATCGACCTAGTCCAACCATTGGTTGATGAACCATCAGCCCAGTCCAACCATTGGTTGACACCACCGAGTCATTGAGTTCATTAATTGACACCACCAACCCAGTGAGGCCATTGGTTTATGAACTAGTCGAACCATCAAGGGTTGAACCCTAAAAATCCATCAGTGTTGCCAACATGTGGTGAAACAAGCTTCAACCATCAGATTTGGAAGGGGAGGAAAACCATTGAATTACCATTAAATGAGCACCAAAACCATCATTCGTTGAGCATAAAAGAGTCAAAACATAATCTAATTCATAACCATCATTTGGTATAAGAAAGATAAGCAAAACAACACTAAGAGGAAAACCATCAGTTGCAAAACAAGAAGGAAATCAGCTCCAAAAACCCTAAGGAGTGACCATCGTTTGGTGAACAAAAACCATCGTTTCTCATATAGATGCAAGAAATAAAGCTTCCTCTACTAAGGAAGGTTTGTGAACAAGGTTTTAGGGTTCAGCCAAGAAGATAACTACCCAAGAACTACCATCTAAGCATAACCCTAGGCAAAGATGCTACTTTGTTACTTAGAACTTTGTTTTAGAGCAAGAACATGTGCATGCAAGCTAGTAGTAAGCAACAAACATGAAGAAAGTTATATAACTCGACTCTAGGATGAAGAACAAGGTCCAAATAGTAAGGTAGCTTGATCACAAGAAGGAGGAAACCCTAGCTTAGCACTTCTCACGGCCAAGCAAGTTTCTTCTCCAAGAAAGAGAGCAAAACCTAGGTCAAGGAAGCAAGAAAGAAGGGTTCTTTGGGTTCTAGAGCAAGATATACCATGGGAAATCATGGACAAGACTAATAATAAGGAATATGTATGTAGGGCATCAAGAGAAACGATGGGAAGAGGAGAGAACTTACTTTCTTAGGCCAAGAACTAGCAAAGGAAGCTCCACAAGCTCAAAAGGAGGGTAGATTTGAACCCTAGCTGCGCATGCAAGGCATTCGGCCACCTTATTCTACCTTGGGCACCTTGTTCTCCACTAGAGAAACGAGGATGAAGCTTAAGATAGAAAGGAAGAGAAAGGAAGTCCAAAGGGTTCGTTTGCATGCAAAAAAATTATACAAAGCTATAGGTGAAAGGGGAGAGAAGGTTAAGGTGTCCTACTAGGCTTGCCATGTGTCCATGGCCTAAAGCTATCATATCCATGCAAGAAGAAGCTCCATCATTTGTGAGAGTCTTCTAGGCCACCGGATGATGATCTCTCAGAGTGTCCATCAGTTTCCATCACCTGGTGACCATCGATTGTTGAAACCCTAGGTCACTAGGTGGTAAACCATCGTTTGATACCCTTCCAACCAAACCATCAATTCCAGGAGCTTCAAAGGGGAAGACCGTCAACCTATTACCTCTTAAAGACCACCATAGTTGTCACCACCAGGTTATGACCATCGGATGTCACTCATATAGGAGGACCATCGGTTGATGGCCTCCAAACAAGCTCATCTGAGGAGGGGTAAACCCTAACTTACCACTAGATGTGTCACCATCAAACCAAGGTGCACCAAGGCACCTTAAGCCGTAAACAACTTAAGAATGATATGAAAACATGTAAGGAACATAAATAATGTGACAAATTTCAATAAAAACATCAGATATGGGTAAATTGTAGTAAAGTCCAAAACATGCACAAAATTGCATAACTTTCTCAAACAATGTCCAAACTGGACCAAAATTGAAACTTAATCTTGTCACATGATATAAAAACACATAACTAGTCTATATTAAGGTTTTTAAGCACTTAATTATGGTAAGAAAGCATATTCAACTACTAAGAAAGGTTAGGGGTCTTACACACCCTCTTTCTGAATAGGATGTTTTCGACGAGATCTACTAGTGGAGTATGTGTAGAATTTTTTTCTGTACTTGTTGCCTCCATAAAATCCAGTATGAAATTTTCCAATGTAGCTCAAAAGGGCAATTTAATGTCACACATTGTAAAATTGATCGTTGATGTGACTAAATTGGAGTACCATCAAATTCACACTATGCCATTGGCATTCAATTGAGTAAGAGATCACTTGATGAGAGAGAAAGAGTACAACGTAGGAGAGAGAGAGAGATTAGATTGTCACATCCTCCTCCCTTAGTATCTCTCTCTCTTATCTCTTTCTCACACTGAGATCTCCTCTCCCCACTTTTCTCATAGGTGACCAAGTAGGATAGGCCCTATCTTGACTGGGTTTCATCTCCTCAACCACCTAGTTGACAAGGGGGTCCTTCAGTCCCCTATTTCCCTTCCCAATTGGGACTCCAGGCTTCTCGGGGTTGTTGTACATATATATAGTCATCCTTTGACCATTGTCAACACCCAATTAGGTAAGTTTATGATTTAGTTTTCCCTATATTTTCATCTCTAGATTTAGTGTAATGACCTACATGGGTATTCTAATCATTGATCATTTTCTTCTGTCTAGTTTACCTTTGTTGGGTTTCCACGAGTATTTTGTGGTACTGGTTTGTACTTTATTTGCTTGGTTGTCATTTTTGGGGAAGTTGCTCCTTACCGGTTACTACTCTAGGTGCACTACTTGCCTTAGGTCAACTCGCAACCCTTGTTTTGGCTCTCTAAGTCCGACTCAATCCCACAGAGTTATTGATAATCTCTACCAGTATTCAAAGTTCATGCTTTGTTAGATTCAATTTCCTACTAATGATCTTCAAATGGTGTTCTTCATTGTGTTGATCAATTGAATGAGGAAGGATATGATCGTAAGACTTTTTATGAATATTGATTTTATGTTGTCTTGTTGTTCCACAGGCATTTATATCCTTTTATCTCTATAATGATATCATCCCATGGGTTTGGTTTAATTGAATGTTTTTACTCATATGCCCCATTGGGCATCAATATTTTAATGCATGATGCAGGGGGTTATTAGCCTTTTGCCCTAGATTTTTTGTTTTAAATTCAATAAATTGACATTTCTTGTAAAATCCATAGAAATTAATTTATAGGTCAGAAAAATAAACCAAAAACCAAAAAAATAATATCTACCATTTAGCGTGGTTTTTGTGATCTAATTTTGATATATACAATACATGTTTTATATGGGTTTTACTAATTATCTTTAATCTGAAAAAATCATATCCAATGATTTAGAAGTTAGAAATCAACAAATAAATATGTTTGGAAATCATAAATTATAATCTATCTGATTATGTTACATTCATAACCTAAATCACTATTAATGAAAAGATCATTTTTAGGGTTTTCTTTTATGGGAGCCTAAACCCTAATTCATCTAAATTGTTAATAGGTAGCTTCAGACCCTGGTTTGTAACTAGATTTGAACTTTGACCTTAGGTACACATATTTGATGTATCTTGCTTATCCTTATGAGTCATATTGGACAATAGTTTATTTTCTCTCTCTCTCAAACATGATCGTGACATGTTATTTGCATGTTTACATATGGTTGAATAGATTGGTTTGGAACTCTTGAAATTGGTCTTATAGACTTCTCTAATTGCAAAATCATGTCCTTGTATCTTGTTGTTATTTCATTCAATTTGCATCCTGATGAAATTAATTGATCCATATTCGATGGAAACCCTAATTGCCCTATGTTGGCCATGATTGTATCATTAAGCATGTTTACATTATGATGTCTTTCTAATTTGGATACTATTTTGTGATCTTACCAAATGAATGCTTGCCTCTCTATTTATAATGTATGCTTGATTTATATAACTTGTACAATGTACACACTAGGTGGTGTATCTCAATTATGTGTATTATCAACAAAGGGTGCATATGGTGATTCCTGTCCATGGGTAATAGTGTTGTGATGCCATCACTCCCCCGAACATTATGGTGGTGATCCCATAATATGTGGTTATGGCGGTGATGCCATATATCTTGAATTCTTAGTGTACATGTTGTTATCATGATAATCAACATGCATAATTCTATGTATTTAATATTGCTCTCTATTTTGATATTTAAACACAAGAATTTTTATTTGTGGACTTTATTAGGTTATTCATATAATCTTTTAGTCTTACTATATGAAGATTTCTTTTGATATCCATCCGGATGATCTTTTCCATCTCTCTTCTTTGGGAAGCTTGTTATTTTAGTTGATGTACATGTTCCCTAATATTGTCCAATCATTGTTATATGCACATACTTGCAAATATCCACTTTGTCTTCACTTGTGGGGTATGCTTCCAATTCCTAGGTGGAGAGCGAGGAGGTTTGGACCAAAGTTGACCATGACTTATCCAAGTGTAGCTGATATTTCTCGGGAGGTAGATTGAAGTAGTTGGCTTACCCTCTGTGGTTGATTTTCTATAGTTTTCTTTTATGTACACCCTAGATGGTAAAGAACAATGGTGGACATAAATATTGTAATAGTTAGATTTTTATCTTCCACTGCTACACTTTTGGTTTATGATACAAAGCATACTTGAATCTTAGTGATCATCCTTTGCAAAAAGTTGTCTTAATTTTTTGGCATTTGATGGTTTTCTATCATTCCCTCAAAGTAAGTTGAGTGGCTATTCTATTGGGTCCCACTCCTTACAATATGTTATTTCCTACCTACATGTTTTAGTATTGTCACATGTAAAACACATGGATACGTTGCTCATGTTTATTATGCAAGTAATTGGAAGGTTTCATTATCAACTATTAATGATGGCTCATCTATTGATTAGTCACTTTCTTCTAATATTTCTTTTGAAAATCAATCAAATGATCATATCTCTCTTTGATTAGAAGTCGTAATAAGTATTGTTTGTTATCCTTTTCTTATTATTTCCCAAACTAGTATATGTAGAAAGCAACTTTAGCTAACATATTCTATTGTTTCTTCTTTTGTGAGATTTGCTTCCAACCCCTTAGATAAAGAGGCATTGGAAGGATGACTGCTTTGGCCACGACCTACATATTCATAGAGGATGTTCCCTAGAGATACAATTGAAGTGGTTGAATTATCCTTTGCATCTAGGATTAGTGCTATAGCTTGTACCTCATGTATTCACCCATATGTATGTTAGCCTTGTAATCTTTTGAAATTGTATAATTAGAAATATTTGTTTTGTTGCAACCTTTTGTGTTTGAGACATACTAAGTTGAATAAAATGGATCATATTTCCATGCATTTTTTTTATTATAGTGGTTGGCAATGAGAATATTCCTTCTATTCGATTGAGTAAGGAGTGGATCCCCCTCTTAGATCTCACTCCTTAGGACAAAGAAGTTGAAAAGAAATATTTTAGGTAGATAAAAGAGGGATTTTTACAAAATAAAATGGAGAACTTCATCCACTACAATAAATAAAAGAAGAGAAAAAAAGAAGGGAAGAAACCTACATGGAGCCAATCTCTATCAGGTTAAAAGAGATGATTTCTAGCTTTATGCTTCCTAAATCTTGCTAGATCATCACATGCAAGGTCTTTTCCAATGAAGTCATCTTCATTCAGGTCGAACTCATTCTCCCCATCTTTAAAATAGATTAGTAGAGGTCCAGGGTTGAAGGAGGGTCTAGCTATATATCCTACTTCAAGTGAAATTTCAAAACAATAGTCAAACAATTCACTTTGACCTCCTATCGATCATGTTGGCCAAAAAATTATCTTGAATTGATGCTCAAATGGCTAAGATCCACCACTTCTCAATACACTTCAACTGCATACTATCTTGCTTCGCCCGAAACCTGATTGAAGTGTTCAAACACACCATCCCACTTCTATGGTTGTTGTTGTTGTCAGTATATGACTCTAAATGGGTCGCATCGACCTCGGGTCGGCACACATCAACCTAGCTCAGAAATGCATTGACCACACAGAGTGATCGAAGCACCTTTTTTGACCTACTTTGATCTACCCAAGTGAATGATGAGGCCCTACCAGAACCTACTCCTAGCCTAAGGCTTGATCCCCAAGGCTTTGCTCCATTCAATTGATTGATACAAGACACTATGTATGTTCTTAAAAGTCCATAATTTTAGAATTTGGCAGAACCACATTTTCACCATGATGTTGAACTGTCTTGGAATATTCAATTGTTTTTTTCTTTATTAATATACAATTAACATGTAATTTATCTCCCTGGACCCATAATGTATACTCACTAAACGTTTAAGGGAGGATGATAGTGTGTTTAACATCATGTAATGTGTTTTAGAAGTATTGATGTGAGTGGATAGTTTTTCTAACAATTAAGTTTTTTCATTGGAGGTTAGTAGTTTCTTTGCTGAAGTCAATGTAGATTTTTCCAATGTTATCTCATTTCTTTTCATTAACTGTATGACTGATCTATGTGTCTGCTTTAAATCTCTTCTCAAAGTTAATTAATTGGGTTATACAAAGCATCTATCCCTTAGTGAGTTAAATATCTTATTATTGATTGTTGCTTGTTTATTCTTGATGCTAATAGTAGCGGTTGATGAAGCCTCGATGTTTGACCCAATTATATAAAATTACTCTTCACCCCATGCTTTACATACTACACTCTTAAAAGGGGGCAACAGACAAATCTCTCCCACTCCCGCTCTGGTTCTTGTGCAATTCTTTCATTCCATTGTTCTTTCTCCACTCGATGCCCTAAGACTTTCTCTTCTCGCACAAGCAATCACTCATCTGAATTTGTGCTAATAGATGTTTCTATCTTGAGGATCCTTATCACAATATTTTTAGGAGCCAGTTCAGGAGGAAGGACATGTCCCATTTTCCCTCTAAATCCACAGGACTTGAAACCTAGAGGTATTCAAGCTCTATAGGAATTGGTCACATAGTCAGATCATCTAATATAGCATCAACGCTCCACCATTTATCATGCCATGCATTTATTTTCTCTCTGTTGATTGGAATCATGATACTATTTCTGAGATATGAAGTCTTTTTAGTTTAAAACATCATTGTCCAGTGGGGATAAACCTGTCTACTTGCCACTAAAATAAAATCCAAATTTATTTTGCAGCCCCTCACACCATAGAGATTTCTGTCTTGAGCTTAGATAACATGCATGTTTATTGGTAAGAATCATATTCCACTCTTCCATTGATTTGAGTCCCATATCACTGTACTTCTTTCTACTAGTAGCCTTGTTCCAAGCTACTATGGATAAGGGATGAGCCTTGTGGTTCTGTCCCCATAGACTAGTGCAAAATTTTGGATAAGTTTCCACAAGGGAATCTCAATGTGAGGGCCTCTCTCAACATCTTCAGGATCCTTTCCCTAGAATCATGCAAGCTCTAATTATCCATATTGTTGAAATATACTATGGAGCTCCACATTTATGTTAACCTTGTAATAGAGTAAAAACTTTTGAAGAAAGAATTTTTCATGTCCACCCAATTCATTATCTTCGTGTTCTTAGAGCACCAATCATCACCTTTTTCCTTTAGAGAAAAAGATAGCATATTAAAATGAATGGTATCATCAATTGCATTTGGAGTTCAAAAATTTGGCATGTCAGTATAGAGACATTCACTTGCTTATAAGTATTTTCATGATCTAAGTCATAGAAGACTATAATAATATGCACATGATCTAGATGTATAGAGATCTTATCAATCACATTGACCAAAAAATTAGCCTGAATTGACCCCCAAATGGCTCAGATCAACCACCTCTCAGCACGCTTCAACTGCATACTATCTAGCTTCGCCCAAAACCTGGTTGAAGCATTCAAACACGCCATCCCACTTCTACTTTTGTTGTCAGTATGTGACCCTAAATGGGTCGCATTGACCTTGGGTCAGCACACATTGACCTAGCTCAGACATGCATCGACCACACAGAGCAATTGAAGCATCTTTACTAAACTATTTTGATCTTCCCAAGTGAATGATGAGGCCCTACCATAACTTGCTCCTAGCCCAAAGATTGATCTATGTAAATAGAGTTGTCATAATGTTGTGTGCAATGCAGCGTAAGGAGAGGCAGTGAGCCTTCTCCCCTTTTATTAATAAGAGAAGTTGGAGAATTTACATAGAGGTCCAACAGAATATATAAATTACAAAATAGAATAAATTGTTGAATGTGTGAAATATATTAACACTCCCGTTCAAGATGGAGTGTACACATCATGTATGCCCAGCTTGTTGCAAAAATTCTAAAATGTTGCTAGACTCAATGGCTTTGTAAGAACATCTGCAAGTTGATCTTCAGATTTGACATGTGGAGTCACAACAGTTCCATTCTTGATTTGATCTCTAATAAAGTGGCACTCAACCTCTATGTGTATAGTATGTTCATGGAAGACTGGGTTCTTGGCAATGTAGATAGAAACTTGATTTTCACATCTAAATTCTATAGGAGACAAAACAAGAATCTTTGATTCAGAAAGTACATATTGAACCCACTGCAACTCACAGCATGCATGTGCCATTGCTCTATACTCAGCTTCCATGCTAGATCTTGCCACAACATGTTGCTTTTTTCTTTCCAGGTAAAAAGATGATTTCCTAGAAATGTGCAATATCCAAGCATAGACCTCCTGTCATTCAGATTACCAACCCAATATGCATCTGCATAATTAGTAAGAGAAAGTGTGGATACATGAGTCTTCGACCTATAATAGGTGATTCCCTTACTAGGTGCACCTTTCAGATATCTCAAAATATGATAGACGGATGTCCAATGAGACTGTTGTGGTGAGCTCATATGCTGACTCACCTCTCCTACAACAAAGGAAATGTCAGGATGTGTAAGTATCAGATATATCAATTTACCAACAATTTTCCTATAATATCCAAGATCTGGATAATTAGTATCATCAGTCATCTCCTTCACATGATAGTCCATAGGAGTAGACACAGGCTTGGACTCTGTGATGATACTTCTCAGAAAACAAGATCAACGAATGCGGAAGCGATTAATTAGCAGCGTAATTACGGAAAATCACTAAAAATTAGAACTTTTTGTAAAGAGATCTTCAAACGGTAAAACTCTTTCATAAAGAAACATGATAAGTTATTTACAAACTGATCCATTAGTACATCTCTGTAATGTCATATCTCGAGAGTCACAATCATCAACTGCCCTGTTAAACTATACATGAGCAGTATACAAAATTCTCGAGGCATTAAGCCAAAAATCTTAGATCTTCTTTAAACATCTACTGACTCCTAGGACCTGAGAGTATAGAGATGACACATAGGACATTCTATCTAAGACTCGACAGACAGTGTCTCCACCTGAGGATCATTGTTGTCCCTGATGTTTCTGCTGCTGCTGTTGCTCACCCACTGACGGGTACCTTCGTCCTCGGCGTCTACCTAAAAAGTCGAATCTCACAGGGGTGATACAATTGAATAATTGTCCCAGCGAGAGTTATAACTCTCCGCCAGAAGCATTGTTATTGCAATATTGGATTAACATTAATCAGTAGAACTATAAACATTTAACAGCAGGTTTAATATTGTGTAAACTAAGTGAAGCAACATTCTTTTAAGCAATCATTTCAATTATAACTTAATTGAATGACAAGACATATAACAATAAGGAATATGAAGAACATGTATACTAGTTATTCAACTAGAACACTATAAACAATGTATCATCAATCATTGTTTCTCATAGATCAACCAAAGCAAATATGCTACATGGTTGATTACATTTTACAAACATATTTATTCCCTGAGGAGATGAGTTACACTTCTCATACTCCAATTGACCATTACGAAATCACAATCGGTACCATACATAGGTCATCAGAAGAGCCAGGTTCCTATGACCTCATCTTCCTCAGTCAGTATGAGGATCAACATGCAAGACATCTTGTGTCTCTGCTATAATAGCTTTCCAGGGTATTCTGGCAACTTCTCTATTAGAGTTACAGTGGCGTGTTGTACTCTCTTCGTCATTGAGGGATTTCTCATTTATCTCTCATCGATGCGGCATTATCAACATCATCGGGAGATTAGTGATACATCGTCTCGGTATAAACATATAATGAAGGAATGAGGTATTAATTGTACATCTTACATCAGTTCCTACATGAGGATGTAAGGATATTCACGTCCATAACCCCCACATACTCAAAAGTATGCTCTCCAGGAGTTTCCTTAGGAAAACCTGTTTCACCATCATTTAACTTCTGACAATGATGGATCTATGGTCAGGGCTCTACATGATATCATTATACTTGATTATTTAAGTACATTATGGTATTCTTTTAGCATCAGGCATGTTTTCAAACATAAACCAATAAAACAATTGCTATAAAGAAAGGGTATTAAATGTATCAAGTTCATAACACATTTTTCTAACATTGGGATATAAATCCCTAACCATCTCATCATTTTGATTCAGGAGTATGGGTGTTCAAACCCTTAGATCATCAAAACACTTGTTACCAAATAACATATTGCCATCAAGTCATTTCACAATATGAACATGATTGTAGCAATGCAGATATTTCTCATGGCTCATACAACCTATCAATCTCATATGTTACCTCTTACTAGGTAACATAGCATATCATACTTTCAAAGCTTATAAAGTGCTTTCAATAAATATGGCATCACAACCCTTAACTGGTTATGCTTACTTCTTTTTAAAGATCTGCATGGTTACACAATTGATAACATGCACATTGTATCTATATAAGCACAATACAAGTTATTTTCAAATTAAATATAGAACACCACGGCCGTGCTACATAAGTTCACCACGACCGTGTCATATTACCATGGCTGGTTTCTAGGGTTAGGGTTTCTCTTTTCACTTCTGTTAGGGTTATCCATCCCTTTTGACTAAATAAAGCATAATGATTCCTCATTTCATAATTTAAGTATAGAGTTTCATGCTTAAAAGCATAACCCAAAATTAGGGTTAGTGTATCTCACCTTTCATTAATTAGGGTTTCCTGCTCACATTATTACCTCAACCCTAATATATTGCTCCACAACTCTTGGAAGCATTCAAGGGTATCATAAGTATTTGCTTTTGACTATTATTCTCATCTTTTGTCATTAATGATCATCAATTCTAAGTATTAGTCCATTTATCATCCTTGTCATGGTATGATTATATCATACTCAATGATTTGGCTTACCCCATTCTCAAGATATATTAGTCAACATTTAACGAGTACATTGAGTCCATTATATCTTTATTGTAAACAATTACTTATCATACACTCCGTGTGTCTCTTGTCTAAGTATAATGGTTTAGAGGTTCATCAAGGTATGTTACCCTGAATTGTTGAATGCGATATCTATCATATCTTGATGTATCGCTTTCTCCTCATTTCCAACTTACTTGAGTTAATTAACTAACTTTGTATTAAGGTATTTCTCTCTTAATACTTTATCCACTAACTTGTTACTTTCATCATATGGTGCATGGATCATATATTAGAATTGCCCAATTGTCTTTAATGATATGGGCTTATCCATTTGATAAACATTGTTGATATAGGATAAACCATCATCAACTATTCTAGGTATTTCTATAATTAGGATGTTATCCACATCATTATTTAGTATACTTCATTTCTAAAAGTTTCATGTCCATTATCATTGTAAGGTGTAAAAGCTATTACTCAATCATAGAGATGTTTGTACAAGGATCTAGGCATCATCTTACCTCTTAAATCCTTATTCATTAAAATTACCACATTTATCATTCACATGGTTCATTAACCCTATCCTTTATGTTTATGACATAATCGTCCTATTTAATTATTTTAGCCACGCCTCTCTTTGGTGTACTGGCTAATAAACCATCTCTAGGGTTTCATATATTATTACTTGACATTACCCTGAATTGAGTCTTAGACCATATCATAATATCATGGTTTCACATAACATTACTTAAAACTAGGGTTTCATATTCAATAAACCATAATTAAGCTTACTATTCATCCTAATTGGGGTTTCTCATGACATCACTCCCAATTAGGGTTTTTATTCATATCACATCCCCCTCGATTAGGGTTATCATTAATATCCCACCATTAGGGATTACTGTTTCACATCATGTCATTTCCCTAGATTAGGGTTTACTATTCATGGTACATCACATTACCCTAGATTAGGGTTTACTATTCATATATTAATGAATCAAGATCATGTTATCATCATGTATGAGAATTATTTCCATTAATGCCCTCAAATTAGGTTAAGAATCATTAACCATCATAATTAGGGTTTCTATGATCTCATTATGATGGATCATACCCTAATTAGATATATTCATTCATATTGAAAGCTTATTACTTGATTCTCATTTATATAAAGAGTCTTCTCTCTCCTCTTTCTATAAGATGATGATTACATCACCCTTAGTTAGACAGTCAAATCAACATTGACATCAAGGGTTAGGTCACTACTAATGTGATCATTAGGGTTCACTTGTTCAAAGAGTATTAGTCACTCTATCCCATCAAGGGCATCTTGGTAATGTTCACCTACTTGATCATGACATGCATTAATCCACTAATTACTTAGTCTCTTAATCACCTTAGATATCCATGAGGTTTAGGTTAACTAACCACTAAACCATCTTGATCACTAAGGCATCAAATGGTCTTGACCTTTTTAGACCTCAAACGGTCTTGCACTCTAAACCCCCAAACGGTCTTGAATAGACCTTGAAACCGTTTGGTGGTGTTGACCGTTTGGTCTAGTATGACTTTGAAGCTGTTTGGCAAAGTGCACACTCAAGACCGTTTGCCCAAGATGAGGTGAAGACCGTTTGGTCATGAAGACCGTTTGGCCAAGTTTGACTTTGAAACCACATGAACATAACCAATCTTGAAACCGCATGAGATCAAACGGTTTGGGATCGTTTGGTCACAAACGGTCTTGAGACCGTTTGGTCCAAACCACCTCAAAACTGCATGGACCAAAAAGTGTATTAACCTCTTCAATTGAGTTAGGGTTTCCAACATTGAACCCCTCAATCAACGATGCACTTGTTAGCCACTTATCAATTGAGTCAATTAGGTCAACCCTCAACTTATTTGACACTCAATTGAACCTAAATTGATCACCAATTAGGGCTTGGATCAATTGGATTAGGGTTTGGAATCGATTACTCTTCAACCTACATCAACATGAGTCTAATTAACTTGCAACCATTGAACTATCATTCAATTTGGTCATGACCTGACCCCAAATGGTCTTGGGATCGTTTGGATGACCTCCAAACGGTCTTGAGACCGTTTTCTCAAGTAAACATCAAAAACTAACTCAAACATTTAGGGCTTGGATCATTAGATTGATCATTAGGTCATTAATCAATTGTACTTCAACTTGTTATCCTTAAATTTTCAACCACTTGGCCATAGTCAACCCCAGACCTCCAAACAGTCTTGGGTGACCCCCAAACGGTATTGGGATCGTTTGGATATCCTCCAAATGGTCTTGAGACCGTTGAACAATATTTTATCAAAAATCAAGTCATTCACTCAAGGGTTGAACCCTAGGTTTAGTCACCAAATCAGCACTTAATCATTTATCAACTTGTTATCATTGGACCCTCAATTGGTAAACCCTACTTAACCCTAGACCTCCAAACGGTCTTGGGTGATCACCAAACGGTCTTGAGACCATGTGGGTGATCCCCAAATGGTTTTGAAACCGTTTGGGCCTCTCAACCCAAGCTTCAACTTGATTCAGTTATTGAAATCAGCAAATAACCCGATTAGGGTTTAGGTGATTGATGTGCCTTCAATTGGTGATTTACTTGGAATTTGTTGATGATTTTTGGTAGGTGATTAGTCCACATTATTTTCAACAGACCTCCAAATGGTCAACGCATCCAAACGGTCTTGGACCATTTGCTTCTATGCGGTTTGTGAAATCGTTTGCATTCAAACGGTTTGAAACCGCTTGCTCCCAAACGGTTTGGGAAACCGTTTGCAAAAGTTGGGAGACCGTTTGCTAAAGCAAGATTTAGGATAAACACAGATATTAACATCATCATCTTCTACCTCAAGATCAGGGGCGGTTCTTCAAGGACACAAAGGTGTCTAAAGAAGAAGAATAAGCATATATACTAGGAGAAGAGGATGCATTAACAAAGCTTAAGGGTTAGAATTATAAAACCCACCTTAAGATCTGATCTAGAGCTCCCAGCTTCGTATCTTTAATGGTGGATGGAGCTCCAAAGGTTGTCCAAGGTCCGTTCTTTAAGATTTGGATGGAGAAGAAGGCTAGAAAGAAGAATTGTGAAAAGAAAACCAACAAACCAACCTTGTATAAGGGTTTCCACCATGAATTCGAGCTAGATGATGACCCATACTTACCAAACTAGCTTGGTCGTCTTCCTCTGTTCCAGAGCTCCCTCTTGGTCGGCCAAAGCAAGAAGATGAGGGGAAAGAACTAAAGGAACGATACTTTGCTTTGAGGAAAAAGGGTTCTTATATATATTTGGGTATTATTAAGGCAAAGAAAAAGATAGTTGTTTCTTTTATTTCTTTAACCCATCCTCTCATGCTTGCTCCACCCTTGGCCACGTTTCTTCCTCCTTTTCACATGCAAAAACTCTCTCTTATCCAAGGTTAAAGGAAAAGAAACCATATATCTTAATAGGCTATATATATATATATATATATCTGTAAGGGCCATTTTGCTTAAATCTTGGTTATTTAAATATCAAGGTTATCTTTCTTACTTGATCATTCAAATGAGGCGCCCCTCTCATTTTCTTTGCTCTACTTGATGCCCAGAAACATGAGAGATACTCTAGAGGGTATATTTTACATGTTGCACCCTTGGTTTTGGGTAAATTGCACTTTACACTAAAACTAGGTTTTAAAGCACAAGAATTGCTCTACAAGCTATATCTTGGTGCTCAAGCTTGTGGAATCCATACCACTACATCATATTCATTCTCATGATGTCTTATTATTAGAGGAACATCTGAACATGTGCAATTTGCAAGTTAACCCCTCTACTTGGGTAATTTGCACTTTAGTCCAAAATTAACAAAACAATATTGCAACATTGTTCAAAAGGGACTGAAATGGAAATATAGGTTCCTCAAAAGCTTTAATTACATTTCATAAGATAACCAAAAGCATCTAATCACATATATAAGCAAAACACCTAGGGTTAGTTCATAACCCAGGTCAGGGATGTTATAAATTATAAACCCCTAACAAGGATTTCGTTCTTGAAAACCCAGATAAAGGGAAGTAGATATTATTTAAGCATCATATCATTATGTCCTCAGATAACATTTCATTATTATGGATACATCATAGAGTTTTGATCAATACAAAGTTACTCCACACAAGTTTATCATGGAATGATTCACATGGAACATATACTCTCATGTTCCTTAGTTAGATCAGCATTTCTTAAGATCACAATTATGCTCTGTCATCTATTTGAGACTATCTAAGTCCTTTCATACCTTGATTGTGTCATCTCACCTGATAACACCATACTAGCTTTCCTTATTACTTGCACTAATTATTAGTTGTACATTCTCTTATCATAGGGAAAAGTTACTTATCAATCAAGGACTTATCTCAAGGATATCTTAGAAAAAGATATGTTTATGAAAAACATAAACCCCTAACATGTGATGTTCATATTATTTTACATGTTTAATTTGATTTCATGGTTGACCACTCCAGGTAGTCAACATAATCATCTTATATATTTTTACATTCTTATCTTAATACCTATTACATGTGTTAATAACACATTACATCTTTATCTTCCTTTCATCTTGGGACATTACTTGTTACATATATCTTCACCTTGGGACCAAAGTCCAAGATAAATCGATACTTTTCTAAGTATCCATCACATAAACATATTTATATTATGCACATCAAGTGTCTTAAGACCCATTTGATTGCCATGTCCCTAGAAGGAAAAAGAATAAGGAATCATATTCTTCTTATTATTCCATGTATTTTCAACCATTCATGAAACATTTACTCTTAACTCATCCTAGGTTCCTTGCCCTAGCATAGGAACCTTATAAGGATGATTACATGACATTGTTTCTTTCCTTGTTTTTATCTAACATATTCATGAACATCCTATGATCTCATCACATTCTCACATTATGGGGAGGATCTTTATTATTCTTATAACTTTATTGGATAGGGTTGACCTTCCTTATTCCCATTCTTATCTTATGAGGAGTATACTTTTAATTCCTCATACAAACATGCTCATCTGAGGTTATCTCAAATTTCTTTTTATTATACTTAGAACATGACACATTTATTTATCCCATATTTCTTATTTCATGATACTCATTAGATTGTCTTAGAATGACTACTTGATCAGAGCAATCAAAAAGATAACAATCTAAGAGTTTCCATACTCACTTTATTATCAGCAATTGTATACCTGGACAAGGTATATAAATACTGAGATAAGGTAGTATGCATTTGTATACTACCATTTTCCTTTTCTTTTCCTATTATCACAAGTATAAGATTTAACATTACTGAATTTTTATCCAGACCACTGTTTAATACCTCATCTTTCTCATAGAGGTAAAAACAACATGAAACATCTATTATGTTTATTATGCAACATTATAAGTCCTCATAGGACTAATCAAGGAAAGTTCAATCAATTACTTTCTCAGTTTTATCCAAGAAATCATAAAAAGACATATAAGGATGACATTTATTTTGTCTAACCTGTCATGATTCGAGGATTATTCATTGCCTCGGGTTGATTCTGCCTCAGAGGTTGATTTTCCATAACATTTCTGGCTGAGCAATTTCTTGCCAGATGTCCGACCTGTCTACATAAGTAGCAAATTCTGGGTGCCCGGTATGGTCTAGAGGGTTCTTTACCCTTTCTAGATGACCATTTCCTTGGTGCACTAGGTCCTGGTTGTACTGGTGATACCAAAGTCTTTCCCTTTTTGAAACTACTAGGTCTCTGTTCCTGTATTTGGATAGGCCTTTTTTCAATCATCATCTTGTTTTTCTTTTCTGGGCAAAACCTTTTGATGTGTCCAGGTTCCCTACACTTATAGCAGATCCTGATTTCTGGTTGTATTCTAATCCCTACATTACTATATATTGATTCAATAGGCTGAGGTTGAGCACAGACTCATTCTAAGTCCAGAACTTCATCATTTCCCATTGCTTCAACCTGTTGTTGTGGGTTACATATCAAGTTGATATCGAAAACATCATCATTGGGGGCTGGTAATCTAGGTTCTATTGCTAGTGCTTGATCCACTAAATACATCATGGTTTCCCTAAATTCCCCAACAGTGATTCCTAAGGAAGGATTTCTTATCATAGTTGGATTAGCTAGGGGGGTCTCAGGCAATTGTCCCTCTCTTTCCTGCTCCCCTGCACCTTTTCTTGGTGCAGCATTGCTGCTCTCTACAGCAAAATCCTCATATGACCCAGTCATCTTCAAGTTCTTCTTCTCCTATATGAGTAGAAGATACTATCAGATACACTGGATGACACTAGAACAGACTCTACTACCTTAATCCTATGTCTCTGTAGACTCAGCAAACCTAGAGCTCTGATACCACTAATTGTGACGATACTTCTCAGAAAACAAGATCAACGAATGCGGAAGCGATTAATTAGCAGTGAAATTATGGAAAATCACTAAAAATTAAAACTTTTTGTAAAGAGATCTTCAAATGGTAAAACTCTTTCATAAAGATACATGATAAGTTATTTACAAACGGATCCATCGGTACATCTCTGTAATGTCATATCTCGAGAGTCACAAGCATCAACTGCCCTGTTAAACTATACATGAGCAGTGTACAAAATTCTCGAGGCATTGAGCCAAAAATCTCAGATTTTCTTTAAACATCTACTAACTCCTAGGACCTGAGAGTATAGAGACAACACATAGGACATTCTATCTAAGACTCGACAGACATTGTCTCCACCTGAGGATCACTGTTGTCCCTGATGTTGCTGCTGCTGTTGTTGCTCACCCACTGATGGGTTCCTTCATCCTCGATGTCTACCTAAAAAGTGGAATCTCACCGGGGTGATACAATTGAATAATTGTCCCAACGAGAGTTATAACTCTCCGCCAGAAGCATTGTTATTGCAATACTGGAATAACATTAATCAGTAGAACTATAAACATTTAACAGCAGGTTTAACATTGTGTAAACTAAGTGAAGCAACATTCTTTTAAGCAATCATTTCAATTATAACTTAATTGAATGACAAGACATATAACAATAAGGAATATGAAGAACATGGATACTAGTTATTCAACTAGAACACTATAAACAATGTATCATCAATCATTGTTTCTCGTAGATCAAGCTAAGCAAATATGCTACACGGCTGATTACATTTTACAAACATATTTATGCCCTGAGGAGATGAGTTACACCTCTCATACTCCAACCGACCATTACGAAATCGCAATCGGTACCATACATAGGTCATCAGAAGAGCCAGATTCCTATGACCTCATCTTCCTCAGTAAGTATGAGGATCAACATGCAGGACATCTTGTGTCTCTGCTATAATAGCTTACCAGGGTATTCTGGCAACTTCGCTATTAGAGTTATAGTGGCGTGTTGTACCATCTTCGTCATCGAGGGATTTCTTGTTTATCTCTCGTCGATGCGGCATTATCAACATCATTGGGATATTAGTGATACATCGTCCCAGCATAAACATATAATGAAGGAATGAGAGATTAATTGTACATCTTACATCAGTTCCTACATTAGGACGTAAGGATATTTGCATCCATAACCCCCACATACTCAAAAGTATGCTCTCCAGGAGTTCCCTTAGGAAAACATGTTTCACCATCATTTAACTTCTGACAATGATGGATCTATGGTCAGGGCTCTACATGATATCATTATACTTGATTATTTAAGTACATTATGGCATTCTTTTAGCATCAGGCATGTTTTCAAACATAAACCAATAAGACAATTGCTATAAAGAAAGGGTATTAAATGTATCAAGTTCATAACACATTTTCCTAACATTGGGATATCAATCCCTAACCATCTCATCATTTTGATTCAGGAGTATGGGTTTTCAAACCCTTAGATCATCAAAATACTTGTTACCAAGTAACATATTGCCATGAAGTCATTTCACAATATGAACATGATTGTAGCAATGCAGATATTTCTCATGGCTCATACAACCTATCAATCTCATATGTTACCTCTTACTAGGTAACATAGCATATCATACTTTCAAAGCTTATAAAGTACTTTCAATAAATATGGCATCATAACCCTTACCTGGTTATGCTTAATTATTTTTAAAGATCTGCATGGTTACACAATTGATATCATGCACATTGTATCTATATCAGCACAATACAAGTTCTTTTCAAATTAAATATAGAACACCATGGCCGTGCTATCTTGCACGGTCGTGCTACATAAGTTCACCACGACCGTGTCATATTACCACAGCTGGTTCTAGGGTTAGGGTTTCTCTTTTCACTTCTGTTAGGGTTATCCAACCCCTTTGACTAAGTAAAGCATAATGATTCCTCATTTCATAATTTAAGTATAGAGTTTCATGCTTAAAAGCATAACCCAAAATTAGGGTTAGTGTATCTCACCTTTCATTAATTAGGGTTTCCTGCTCACATTATTAGCTCAACCCTAATATATTTCTCCACAACTCTTGGAAGCATTCAAGGGTATCATAAGTATTTGCTTTTGACTATTATTCTCATATTTTGTCATTAATGATCATCAATTCTAAGTAGTAGTCCATTTCTCATCCTTGTCATGGTATGATTACATCATACTCAATGATTTGGCTTACCCCATTCTCAAGATATATTAGTCAACATTTATCGAGTACATTGAGTCCATTATATCTTTATTGTAAACAATTACTTATCATACACTCCTTGTGTCTCTTGTCTAAGTATAATGGTTTAGAGGTTCATCAAGGTATGTTACCCTGAATTGTTGAATGTGATATCTATCATATCTTGATGTATCACTTTCTTCTCGTTTCCAACTTACTTGAGTTAATTAACTAACTTTGTATTAAGGTATTTCTCTCTTAACACTTTATCCACTAACTTGTTACTTTCATCATATGGTGCATGGATCATATATTAGAATTGTCCAATTGTATTTAATGATATGGGCTTATCCATTTGATAAACATTGTTGATATAGGATAAACCATCATCAACTATTCTAGGTATTTCTATAATCAGGATGTTATCCACATCATTATTTAGTATACATCATTTCTAAAAGTTTCATGTCCATTATCATTGTAAGGTGTAAAAGCTATTACTCATTCATAGAGATGTTTGTACAAGGATCTAGGCATCATCTTACCTCTTAAATCCTTATTCATATAAAATTACCACATTTATCATTCACATGGTTCATTAACCCTATCCTTTATGTTTATGACATAATCGTCCTATTTAATTATTTTAGCCACACCTCTCTTTGGTGTACTGGCTAATAAACCATCTCTAGGGTTTCATATATTATTACTTGACATTACCCTGAATTGAGTCTTAGACCATATCATAATATCAGGGTTTCACATAACATTACTTAAAACTAGGGTTTCATATTCAATAAACCATAATTAAGCTTACTATTCATCCTAATTGGGGTTTCTCATGACATCACTCCCGATTAGGGTTTTTATTCATATCACATCCCCCTAGATTAGGGTTATCATTAATATCCCACCATTAGGGATTACTATTTCACATCATGACATTTCCCTAAATTAGGGATTACTATTCATGGTACATCACATTACCCTAGATTAGGGTTTACTATTCATATATTAATGAAAGATCATGCTATCATCATGTATGAAAATTATTTCCATTAATGCCCTCAAATTAGGTTAAGAATCATTAACCATCATAATTAGGGTTTCTATGATCTCATTATGATGGATCATACCCTAATTAGATATATTCATTCATATTGAAAGCTTATTACTTGATTCTCATTTATATAAGGAGTCTTCTCTCTCCTCTTTCTATAAGATGATGATTACATCACCCTTAGTTAGACAATCAAATCAACATTGACATCAAGGGTTAGGTCACTACTAATGTGATCATTCGGGTTCACTTGTTCAAAGAGTATTAGTCACTCTATCCCATCAAGGGCATCTTGGTAATGTTCACCTACTTGATCATGACATGCATTAATCCACTAATTACTTAGTCTCTTAATCACCTTAGATATCCATGAGGTTTAGGTTAACTAACCACTAAACCATCTTGATCACTAAGGCATCAAACGATCTTGACCTTTTTAGACCTCAAATGGTCTTGCACTCTAAACCCCCAAACGGTCTTGAATAGACCTTGAAACCGTTTGGTGGTGTTGACCATTTGGTCTAGTATGACTTTGAAACCATTTGGCAAAGTGCACACTCAAGACTGTTTGCCCAAGATGAGGTGAAGACCGTTTGGTCATGAAGACCGTTTGACCAAGTTTGACTTTGAAACCACATGAACATAACCGATCTTGAAACCGCATGAGATCAAACGGTTTGGGATCATTTGGTCACAAACGGTCTTGAGACCGTTTGGTCCCAAGCGGTCTTGAGACCGTTTGGTCCCAAGCGGTCTTCAGACCGTTTGGACCCAAACGGTCTTGAGACCATTTGGACCCAAACGGTCTTGAGACCATTTGGAGTCAAACGGTCTTGAGACTGTTTGGTCCAAACCACCTCAAAACCGCATGGACCAAAAAGTGTCTCAACCTCTTCAATTGAGTTAGGGTTTCTAACATTGAACCCCTCAATCAACCATGCACTTGTTAGTCACTTATCAATTGAGTCAATTAGGTCAACCCTCAAGTGATTTGACACTCAATTGACCTTCAATTGATCACCAATTAGGGCTTGGATCAATTGGATTAGGGTTTGGAATCGATTACTCTTCAACCTACATCAACATGAGTCGACTAATTGAGTTGCAACTACCCGTCCTGTGTAGCGCGGATGGTTGAGCACGGTAGGTCCTCCCCGGGGGACCCGGGTTCGAACCTCCCGTTGCGCACAGTATTTACCACCCTTGCAGTCATTCGGGCTCTGGCATCCTCTTTGAGGGAGGGGGGAGACTAATGTCTCTCCTAACTCAAAAAAAAATTTGAGTTGCAACCATTGAACTATCATTCAATTTGGTCATGACCTGACCCCAAATGGTCTTGGGATCGTTTGGATGACCTCCAAACAGTCTTGAGACCATTTTCTCAAGTCAACATCAAAAACTAACTCAACCATTTAGGGCTTGTCTCATTAGATTGATCATTAGGTCATTAATCAATTGTACTTCAACTTGTTATCCTTAAATTTTCAACCGCTTGGCCATAGTCAACCCTAGACCTCAAAACGCTCTTGGGTGACCCCCAAACGGTCTTGGGATCGTTTGGATATCCTCCAAACAGTCTTGAGACCGTTTTCCCAATATTTTATCAAAAATCAAGTCATTCACTCAAGGGTTGAACCCTAGATTTAGTCATCAAATCAGCACTTAATCATTTATCAACTTGTTATCATTGGACCCTCAATTGGTCAACCCTACTTAACCCTAGACCATCAAACGGTCTTGGGTGATCACCAAACGGTCTTGAGACCGTTTGGGTGATCCCCAAACAGTTTTGAAACTGTTTGGGCCTCTCAACCCAAACTTCAACTTGATTCAATTATTGAAATCAGCAAATAACCCGATTAGGGTTTAGGTGATTGATGTGCCTTCAATTGGTGATTTACTTGGAATTAGTTGATGATTTTTGGTAGGTGATTAGTCCACATTATTTTCAACAGACTACCAAATGGTCAATGCCTGGTCAACACATCCAAACAGTCTTGGACCGTTTGCTTCTATGCGGTTTGTGAAACTGTTTGCATTCTCATTTGCTCCCAAACGGTTTGGGAAACCGTTTGCAAAAGTTGGGAGACTGTTTGCTAAATCAAGATTTAGGATAAACATAAATATTAACGTCATCATCTTCTACCTCAAGAACAGGGGCGGTTCTTCATGGAAATAAGAACAAGAACACACAAAGGTGTCTAAAGAAGAAGAATAAGCATATATACTAGGAGAAGAGGATGCATTAACAAAGCTTAAGGGTTAGAATTATAAATTCTGCCTTAAGATCTGATCTAGAGCTCCAAGCTTCGTATCTTTAATGGTGGATGAAGCTCCAAAGGTTGTCCAAGGTTCGTTCTTCAAGATTTGGATGGAGAAGAAGGCTACAAAGAAGAATTGTGTAAAGAAAATCAACAAACCAACCTTGTATAAGGGTTTCCACAATGAATTAGAGCTAGATGATGACCCATACTTACCCAACTAGCTTGGTCGTCTTCCTATGTTCCTGTTCTCCCTCTTGGTAGGCCAAATAAAGAAGATGAGGGGAAAGAACTAAAGGAACGATCCTTTGCTTTGAGGAAAAAGGGTGCTTATACATTTTTGGGTATTATTAAGGCAAAGAAAAAGATAGTTGTTTCTTTTATTTCTTTAACCCATCCTCTCATGATTTCTCCACCCTTGGCCACGTTTATTCCTCCTTTTCACATGCAAAAAAAACTCTCTCTTATCCAAGGTTAAAGGAAAAGAAACCATATATCTTAATAGGCTATATATATATGTAAGGGCCATTTTGCTTAAATCTTGGTTATTTAAATATCAAGGTTATCTTTCTTACTTGATCATTCAAATGAGACGCCCCTCTCATTTTCTTTGCTCTAATTGATGCCAAGAAACATGACAGATACTCTAGAGGGTATATTTTACATGTTGCACCCTTGGTTTTGGGTAAATTGCACTTTACATCAAAACTAAGTTTTAAAGCACAAGAATTGCTCTACAAGCTATATCTTGGTGCTCAAGCTTGTGGAATCCATACCACTACATCATATTCATTCTTATGATGTCTTATTATCAGAGGAACATCTTAACATGTGCAATTTGCAAGTTAACCCCTCTACTTGGGTAATTTGCACTTTAGTCCAAAATTAACAAAACAATATTGCAACATTGTTCAAAAGGGGCTGAAATGGAAATATAGGTTCCTCAAAAGATTTAATTACATTTCATAAGATAACCACAAGCATATAATCACATATAAGTAAAACACCTAGGGTTAGTTCATAACTCAGATCAGGGATGTTACAGACTCACTCATACCTACTTCTTGTAGTAAATCCATCACATATTTTCTCTGAGATAAATTGGTATCTACATGAGATCAAAGTACTTCAATGACCAAAAAGTATCTTAGTTTTCCCAGATCCTTTATATGAAAGTGCCCTTGCAAGCCTTCTTTCACAGGAGATATGCTTGTAGAATCACTGCCAATGATAACTATATCATCAACATACATAGCAATAATAATATATCCACCATAAGAACTAGAATAAAATAAGGAGTGATCAGTCACAGAATGAGAAGAGCTCATCTTTAGCACAACATCACTGAACTTGTCAAACCAAGCTTTAGGAGCTTGTTACAATCCATAGATTTCTTTCTTCAATCTACACACCTTCTGACACTCCCCCTGAGCAACAAAACTAGGTGGCTGCTCCATGTATACCTCCTCTTATAGATCATCGTGAAGAAAGACATTCTTGACATCGAGTTGAAATAGAGGCCAGTAAAAGGTAGTAGCCAGAGAAATAAGAATGCACACAGATTTCAGACGAGCCACTAGTGAAAAGGTCTCAAAGAAATCAACCCCATATGTCTGAGTGTACCCCTTTACCACTAGTCTAGCTTTCAATCTCTCCACCAAACCATCTGGATTATGTTTTACTATAAATACCCATATGCATCCCACAACATTTTTATCTGGAGGTAAGTTAAAAAGTTCTCATGTGTTGTTCTATAAAAGAGCATACATATCAACATTCATTGCTTGTTTCCAGCCAATATCCTTCATAACATCAAGATGATTTCTTGGAATGACCATATAATCAATCCCAAGGGTAAATGAGTGGGCCTGCTAAGATAATTTAGACAGACAATAGACATTTGCAATAGGATGCCGAATAGTACAGGAATAGGTACCTTTGCGAACAACAATGGGAACATCAAGGTTAGATGGTTCTTCAAGAATCCCTTGAGTAGAGGAATATAGGGAAAACTCAGAGACTGGAGTTTCTACCTCTTCTGGATCTTATCTACCTCGTCTACTGTAAACATGTGAATATTTTTGAATTAGCTGACCATCTGTTGGATGCTCTTCCTGAATTATAGTATAGTCAGGAATGATAGTGTAACATCCCTGACCTGGATTAAGCCTTAACCCTAGATGTTTTGCTTAAGCAAGTCATTTATTTTCTTGCTTTTATCTTTTGAAAAGTAATTAAGGCTCAAGAGGAACTTATGTTTCTATTTTAGTCCTTTTTGAATAATGTTGAAACAATGTTTTGCCTATTTTGGACTAATGTGCAAATTACCCAAGTTGAGGGGTTAACTTGCAAATGTTACATGGTAAAATGTTCCTCAGATGTTGAAGAATCATAAGAATGAAAATGATGCAGAGTTATGGCTTGTGGCAGCCTGAGTATCAAGAAAGAACTTGTTAAGCAATGTTTGTGCATTAAAAACTAGTTTTGGTGTAATGTGCAATTTACCCAAAACCTAGGGTTCAATATGCAAAATACCACCTCTAGAGAGTCCTTAATGTTTCTTGGCATCATGTAGAGAAATAGAATGAGAGGGGCGTATCATTTGAATCACTTTGGAGGAGAGAGAATCTTGATATTAAAATAATCAAGATTTAAGCATAATTGAAACCCTAATTCAATTTAATGCAAAAATAAATATATTAATTGAAGTACCTTTCAACCAAAAATGAGATGTTTGGATTTTCATAAGAATGGACGTCTTTGTTCCTTGCAAAGGCACCTAAATATCTAAAGTGAGTGGTGAGTCCACTCACATTAGTTAACTAAAAAGTAATATCCACTCGATTTTTGGATATTATTATTATATTGGTTAAGGTGCTTAATTTGTTTTCCTTTAATTCATGGATAATGAAGAGTAATTACAAGGTGGGGGAGATGGCTTCGTATGCAAGGGATGGAGGGGAGTATGTGGCACAAATTTGGGGAATTAAAAGATTATTATATCACCTTCTCTCTCATTGAAATTCCCTTATAAACATCTCATTTCCAACTCAAATGAAAGGCTTTTTTCGATCCTTCTTTCTTTCCTTACTTTGGTTGAACACAAGGGATATTAGGAGAAACAGGAGGACGTGCCCCAACCTGTAGGTAAGCTCCATAGTCATCTTCAACCTTAATTTCATGATGGAAATCGAAATTCAATGCTTAATTTCTTCTTTTCTTCATTCAATCTTCAACCTTAGCCATTCCTTTCACTCAAGGACTTGAGGACAGACCTTGGGAAGTGGAGAGAGATTCATTCACCATTAAATATGTGAAGCTTGAAGCTTGGATTCAATTTTGAAGTCGGGTTATATAACTTGAAACCTTGAATGTTATTATTGATTTCATTTCTTCATCATATGTTGATTCTTTCTTCATCTCGAAATTCCATTTGATTAGTTGTTGAAATTACCACAAGAATCACAGCAAATTTCGAAGGTATGAAGCTTGATGATGATGACATCATCTTAAGCACACACCTCAATAAAGTAAATGAGCAAACGGTTTCAATATTGGAACCAATCGGTTTCAAGATCGATTGAAACCAAACGATCTCAAGACCGTTTGGGAGTAAAAGGTCTCAAGACCATTTGAGATCAAATGGTCTCAAACCGTTTGGAGGATCTATGCTGATGAGGATGGATGATGATCCAACGATACCAATTGATTTGATTTTAAAGGTTCCATGTATGGATGATTCACTAATTTCAAACCCTAATCGGTTGAATTGATTGAAACCCTAGTTGAGGGAATCGATTTCAAGGTTGGTTGACCCAAACGGCCTCAAGACCTTTTGGAGGTCAAACGGTCTCAAGACCGTTTGTAGATGAATGGTTGATTGTGGAGGATAGTTGAAGATCCAAGGGCTACAATCTGATGTACTTTCAATAGTTCAATTGATGGATGGTTTCATGTTGGAGGGTCCATTGATTGCAAACCCTAGACCCAATAGATTGATTCGGTTTCAAGACCGAATAGAGGATTCAGTTTTCAAGACCGAATGGAGGATTCAGTTTTCAAGACCGAATGGGTTGATTCAGTTTCAAGACCGAATGAGTTGATTTGATTTGGAATTGGTCAAGACCGTTTGAAGGGTTGATCAAGACCGATTGGAGGTCTAAACAGTCTTAGACCGTATGAAGGTCCAAACATTCCCAAACCGTTTGGAGGTGTGGATCCAAACCGTTTGAAGGTTTATTAGTAAAACTGTTGAAGGTTCAATTGATCTCAGAACTAAATGAGTACTATTAAAGTAACTCAAGATTGATTATAATAAAAGTACCTCTAAAGTACTTAGGTGATTAGTACCTTTAGAGTGGTCAACCTTTAATGCTTATGAAAACAATATCTTCATACAGTATGCTAACCTTTCATTCAAGTTAACCTAATCAAGTTTGGTGTACTCAACATCCTACAGAAGATAAGAGAGAGGAATTCATACATGAGTGATAATCATGTACTGGTGGAGCCTCGACACTTTCAACATGAATAGAATATATATATATATGATCCTTGATAAAGAGATCATGAATCCCTAATAAAAAAAGGTTAATGAGCCCTAACCCTAATTTAGGTCAATGTTAAGTGAAACCCTAATCTAAGGTAATAGGGTAACCCTAATCTAGGGTGATGATATGAGAAAACCCTAATTCAGGGCATTTTAATAAGAAACCCTATTTTAAAGGGATGTTATATGAAACTCCTAAAGTAGTAGATAATGGACAACCTTATATCAACAATGACTCAACCTAAGATGAATCCATATCAATTGATGATGATTGGACAATTCAAATGTATAAATTATGACTAATACATTACATGATAAATATAGGATTAGTATTGTAACATCCCTGACCTGGGTTATGCTTTAACCCTAGGTGTTTTGCTTAATAAAGTTGATTAGATTCTTGCTCTTATATTTGAAAAGTAATTAAGGCTCAAGAGGAACTTATATTTCAATTTTAGTCCTTTTTTAACAATATTGAAAACAATGTTTTGATTGTTGTGGACTAAAGTGCAATTTACCCAAGTTGAGGGGTTAATTTGCAAATATTATATGATAATATGTTCCTCATATGTTGAAGCATCATGAGAATGAATATGATGTAGAGGTATGGCTAGTGAAAGCCTGGGTACTAAGAAAGAGATGATTAAACAATGTTTGTGCATTAAAACCTAGTTTTGGTGTAATGTGCAATTTACCCAAAACCTAGGATTCAATATGCAAATTACCTCTTCCAAAGGTCCCTAATAATTCTTGGCATCTTGTAGAGGCAAAACATATATAGGGGCATCTCATTTGAGCTACTTTGAAGGAGAGAGAATCTTGATATTAAAATAATCAAGATTTAAGCATAATAGAAAACCCTAATTCAATTTAATGCAAAATAATTATATTAATTGGATTGCCCTTCAATAAAAATTGAAATGGTCGAAAATACATATATGTGGACGTCCTTGTACCTTTCAAAGGCAAAGGAAATATCTACGTGAGTGGAGAACCCACTCACATTAAGATAAGAAAAAGAAAAATCCACTAACTTTAGGATATTAATACTATAAGGGTTAAGGTGCTTAATTTGCTTTTCTTTAAATCATGGATAATTGAAGGGAATAAGATTCAAATAGGATATCCTCGTATCTAAGGAAGAGAAGGGGGAAAGTGGCAAGAAAAAGGAAGAGATAATTCCTACTTTTTCTCTCTTAAATGAATTTTCAATAAAATTCACATATATGCTCCTTTATCCATAGAATGAAAGGGTAATTTCGAATCCACTTCTTCTCTTTGCCTGCAAAACGACCAAGTAAGATTTGGAGGATCAGGAGGACGACACCCAACCTGTTGGTAAGCTTCTTGACTTCCTTTCACCTTGAATTCATGGTGGAAATCACAAAACAATGCATGATTTCTTCTTATCTCGATCCCATCTTCAATTCTAACCATTCCTTTTCACTCAAAGCTTGAGGACGAGCCCTGGAATAGTGAAAGGATTTGCATCCACCATTTTTGACGTGAGCATGAAGCTTTGAAGCTCAATTGGAGATGGGTTTGATAACTCGAACCCCTCTACATTGTTATTCAACTATCAATCTTGCAATTTCGTTGATTCCTTCATCTTCTTGATTAATTGTTTGTTTTAATTGGTAAATTCATGAAATCAGAAGTACTATAAGTTACAGGGACGAAGGTAGATGATGATGACATCATCTTGGACACTTTTCCCAAGGAATTCCTATTCCAATCGGTTTTAACAAGTTGTCCATTCGGTTTCAACAAAACCGTTTGGAATTAAACGGTTTCATCAAACCGTTAGGAACTAAACAGTTTCAAACCATTTGGAAGAGTTGACCACAATTGACCATGTGGAGATTTGATGCTAATTATGATGGTTTATGACCCATTAAATTTAATTGATTAATTCCAAAGGGTTCATTAGTTGAGGGTTCATCAATTACCAAACCCTAATCGGTTAAGTGTTGAATTTCCAATTGATTGATTTAGATTTTTGGATTGATTAACCCAAAAGGTCTGAAGACCGTTTGGAGGTCGCCCAAACGGTCTCAAGACCGTTTGGAGGTCAACCAAGACCATTTTGAGGTCTAGGGTTGAGTATGGTTGAGTAATTGAAGGTCTAGAGATACCAAATTGAAATGCAATTAATAGTTGATTTGATGATCAATCCAATGATCAAAACCTTGATGGAATTAGAAAAATTTCAAGGATAGGATAGGGAAAACGGTCTAAAGACCATATGGAGATCATCCAAACGACCTAAAGACCGTTTGGGGTCAGGTCATATCAAAAATTTGATGATGATTCATTAATTTCAATTGAATCAGTTCCACAATGTTGATCATTGATGGTTCCTTGATTTCAAAACTATAATTGAAGGTTTCTTGAGTAGAAATCCTGGATCAATTGGGTTCAAAACCCTAATTGACGGTCCAATTGAAGGATGATTCAATAGTTCAATTGATGAAGAAATTAAGGATTCAATTGTTAATCGTTTCATCTATTGAAACCATGAATTGTTTAAGTGTTGAAAGAACATTTTGGTCCATTCAGTTTTGAGAGGGTTTGGACCAAACACTCTTAAGACCGTTTGAGTCCAAATGGTCTCAAGAACGTTTGGGTCCAAACGGTCTCAAACTGTTTGGAGACCCAAAGTTCCATCGGTTTCAACACCTTTCTTGTCCAATCGGTTTCAAGGGCAATTTGCCCAAATGGTTTTCTACCAATTGAATTTTGAGAACTAAGATCATTTAGGGTATAAGTAATCAAATCTTTTGAAGATCAACATGGTTAATTCTTTTGGATCCCTCATATAATTGAAGGTTCAATTGATTAAACCATTTGGAGACCTGATGTACTTAGATAATTGAGACCCTTAGTGGGATTAATCATTAATGCATAATGATGTAATAATTCAATACATCATGCTAACCATAAATGCATGTATTTGAATAAAGAGTAGGCTCAATCTAATCAAGAATTGAGTAGTGGACATCCTGAGTAGGATGAGAGAGAAAGATTCATACTTGAATGATAATCATGTAGCAATTAAGTCTAAATCATTCAAAATGATGTGATATACAATTAGGGCATGATCCTTGATAAAGAGATCATAAAACACTAATTGAGATGATTAATGAACTCAAACCCTAATTTAGGGAAATTCCGAATGGAACCCTAATCTAGGAGGATAATGTGATATGAATTTAGGATAATGACATGAGTAACCCTAATTCAGGGTATTGGTATGATAAACCCTAATTAGGTGTGAATAGTAAAACCTAACCCTAATTTGGATGTTGGGATATGATAATTCCTGATGTGATGTGAATAGTAAACCCTAATTCTAAAATAGGGTGAAGGTGTATGAAACCCTAATTTTGGGTTATACCATATGGCATGAAACCCTAATCTTGGATGAAATGATGAATCATTGGTCCTAGTTGTGCAAAAATGAGTAACCGTGATTAACATGAAATGGGAAACCCTAACCTTGGTAAGGGAATAGTGGTGTTACCCTTGAATAGCATGGAAATGAAATATGATTGATACATCTGTCATAATGTGTGCTAACCATGCATGTATCCTGAGATGACGAATATATCCATGTATGAACTATGATGCTTTATTTATTGAAATTATTTATTGGGCCTTGTGTGCCATAATATGCCTTGTTTCTTAGTAAATGGTAACAAGAGAGTTAATAAGCCTCAAGTTCCATAAGAGATGCTTGTGTAGCAAGTATCATGTTTACCTTGGTCAAATGACTTGAAGGTGATAATTACCTAAAAAAGTGGTAACAGTGCTTAGTGATGAGCTAAGGGTTTGAATACTCGGATCCATATAATTATGGTATTGAGATTGTGAAGGGATGATAATTCCCAGTATTGAAATGAGGGACTGAGATCCCAATGTCTTATAAAGACTGAGAAGTAACTGATGAAAACAGTACATGTTTCTTTGTAGCACTTGTCCTAATAAGTTATGTTTGAAAACTTGGTTGATGCTAAAAGAATATGATAATGTACTTAATTAATCAAGTGATACCATAGAATGCAGTTGCCCTGACCACAAATCCATTAGCGTCAGAATTAGCTGAATGGTGAAACGAGTTTTACTCAGAACTTGTATTTTTGAATATGTGAGGGTAATTGGGCAAATATATCCTTATGCCCCATAGGAATGGCTACGGGCTATGTCCTATGTACTGGATTGGTTTCGGACCATACCCCAATAAGAGTATGGCTACGGGCCATAACTCCTCAATATAATACCAGGCATTGGCTACGGGCCATAACCCTGAAGAGAGTATATGCTACGGGCTATAACTCTATAGCGAAGATGGCAATATATCATGGCAAGGTAATTGCAGTTTGACACATGATGTCTCTGCTAAAGTAGTCTCGTACAGACCGAGACATATGAGGTCAAGGAATCCGACTCTCCCATTGATCTTATGTGGTACTGATGCTTTACGTAATCGGGGTCGGTTGGAGTATGAGCGGTATATCTCATCTCTTCAGGGCTTAAGGATGTTTGTAAAATGTAATCAGTCGTGTAGCGTATTTTCATAAGATTGAAATATGAGAATCACTGGTTGATGTTATTCTACTTAGCATGTTCTAGATACATAAATGTTATATATGATCTTCAAGTCCTTGTTGAATAAGAGACATGCTGCTTTACCAAGTTATAGCTTAAATGCTTGAATAGAAATGTTGCTTTAATCTGCATAGATATTGATTTATCTATTGTTGAATATATGATTCCATTGTTCCATCTATTTCTATTAAACTGCAATAATAATGTTTTCAGTGGAGAGTTATATCTCTCGCTGGGGCAATTTTATAATTGTCTCACCCCCATGGAATCCAATATTTTTAGGTGGATGCGGACGAGGTAGAGATAGAAACCTCATAATAAGGGAAGGACAGCAGTAGCAGCAGCATCAGGGACAGCAATGAATCCTCAGGTGGAGACACTGGTTGTCAAGTCTTGTATAGGTGTAAATAGAGTCCTATGTGTCGTCTTTGTACTCTCAGGTCCTAGGAGTCAGCAGTTCGTGTTTTTATAATCGATCTGAGATTTTGGTTTGAATGTCTCGAGGATTTTGTTACTTGTGCTTTTTAGCAAAGCAATGATGTATATACATTCCTCGAGAAGAGATAGTGCAGTGCGTGTACTTGATGAACCAGTATATAAATATAATATTGTGGTTCTTGTTTAAAGAGTTTTCCTGAGAATGGATCTCTTTGTAAATGGTTTTAATTTTTAGTGATTTTCAGTAATCCGCTGCTAACAATCGCTTCCGCATGTTTTATTATTGTTGATGACACTTGTTATCTTAATTGATGGCGTTTGTCGTCACAAGTTTAGTGGTATCAGAGCTCTAGGTTTTTTGAGTCTACAGAGACATAGGATTAAGGTCGTTGAGTCTGTTCTAATGTTTTCCAATTAATCTGATAGTGTCTTCTTCTCATATAGGAGAAGAAGAACTTGAAGATGTCTGGATCACATGATGAACATGTTGCTGAGAGCAGCATTGCTGCACCACGAGCAGGTGCAAGAGACCAGAATAGGGAGGAGCCAGTACCTGAACAACCTCAGTTCAATCAAACAGATATGGGGAACCCAACCTTCCAAGCTATGTTTGGGCAGTTTATGGCAGCCATGACTCATATGATATATAGGATGCCACTACCTACACTGAGGGTACCAACCCACAATGAAGGACACTGAGCCGGCAAGACTTTTAAACGACTTCGCCCAGTTGGGGCCATAGATTATGCTGGTACGACTGATCCAGCTGATGCAGATTTATGGTTGACCGAGCTGGAAAAAGCCTTTAGAATCCTTAATATCCCCGAGGATGAGAAGGTGAGAAATTTTGTCTACCTATTGAAAGGTAGTGGTGGTCATTGGTGGACCATTGAGGAGGGTAAGAGGCTAGGTGCTGAGATTGGATGGGAAGAGTTCTGACAAGAATTCATCAGTAGATACTTTCCCAAGACTTTTCTGGACGAGAAAATTACTCAGTTTGAACGGATTAGGTAGGGACAAATGAACATTAGTGAGTATGAGTCTAAGTTCATAGAACTTTTGCGGTTTTTTCCGCATATGGCATCTACTGATGAGGAGAGGATACGACATTTCGAGAAGGGGTTGAATGCTGAATTGACCACTCCGGTGTCTGCTTTAGAGAACCGGGAGAGATTTGCCACCTTTGTGGAGTCTGTAAGATAGACAGAGAGGTCTATGATCGAGAAGCGACAGACCAGTAATAAGAAAGTGTATCCTCGGTTTCATGGACAAAGGTCCGAGGGTTTCAAGAAACCAAGGTTTTCCGCACCAGCAGCACCATAGAGGTTCAATACCCAGACACAGTGGACGTCAAGTAGGGGTAGAGGGCATAGTTTTCCTTCGAGTAGAGCCCCTATCATGGCATCAACATCAGTAACTAGACCCTCTAGACCACATCAAGAGAATAGAACTTGTCATCGATGTGGATTAGTAGGACATCTGGCAAGGGATCGCCCAACGGGGAATGCAGTGGTCAATCAACCCCCGAGACAGAGTCAACAAGGCTCTCAGAGAAAGTCATTTTCTAGTAGTACCCGAGGACATGGACAGGCATCCCAGGCAGGATCTTCTGCATCCAATAATAGAGCACAGGGTCAAAAACAGGCAACGATGAGATTCTATGCAATGAATCAGCCCGAGGCAGTGGTTAATCCACGAGTTGTGACAGGTCAGATGGAACTATTTCATTCTAATATGTCTTCATCCTATTTTATATTTGTGTTAATTGATCTGGGTGCTACACATTCCTTTATCACTCGAGAAGTGATTCATGACTGCAATATGATTTTCAGTCATAGAACGGATAGTTTGTTGCTATAAACACCTTTGTTGGGATCCGCAGTGTTGCGGGAGGTGTGTTCTTCCTGCATTCTTTCTTTTTCTGAACATCGCATTCAGGTGGATCTTATACCACTTGAGATGCACGGATTTGATATAATCCTTGGGATGGATACCTTATAAAAGTATACGGTGGTCTTGGATTGTGATTCCAAGCAGGTTGTGCTCACAGACAATGGTGACACATGGATCTTTTAGGGAGACAGAAAGATTCTTCCAACTTGCTTATTGTCAGTCATGGTAGCTGAGAAGTTGTTGAGACAAGGATGTTTTGCATTCTTGGCTCATGTGGTAGATACCACAATGGAGAGTTCTAAACTTTATGAAGTTTTGGTTGTTAGGGAATTTGAAGATGTATTCCCTGAGGAACTTCCAAGTGTTCCACCGCCCCAAGAGATTGATTTTGAGATCAATCTAATCCCGAACATAGAACCAATAACACAAATGTTGTAGAGAATGGCACCTGCTGAGATGGCAGAGCTCAAGAAACAACTGCATGAGTTGCTTGAGAAGGGTTTTATCCGACCGAGTACTTCACCATGGGGTGTTCCGGTCCTCTTTGTTAAGAATAAGGATGGGTCTATGCAATTTTGCATTGACTATAAGCAGCTGAATAAAGTAACCATAAAGAACAAGTATCCTCTACCAAGGATTGATGACTTGTTTGATTAGTTGTGTGGTGCAACTATCTTTTCTAAGATATATTTGAGGTCAGGATACCATTAGTTGCGTATTAAGAAGAGTGATATACCTAAATCTGCCTTTAGGACAAGGTATGGTCACTATGAGTTCATAGTTATGTCGTTTGGACTAACTAATGCACCAGCTGCATTCATGGAACTCATGAATAGAATCTTTCAACCTTTTCTTGATCAGTGCGTAGTAGTCTTCATAGACGATATTTTGATATATAGTAGAGATGCTCAACAGCATGAGAAGCACCTCCGTCAGGCTTTGAGTTTGCTAAGAGAGCATAAGTTATATGCTAAGTTTAGCAAATGCAAGTTCTGGTTACTAGAAGTTTCTTTTCTTGGACACGTAATATCTGTCTCAGGTATTCGTGTTGATCCTAAGAAGGTAGAATCTATCCTGCAATGGGAACAGCCAAAGACACTGACGGAGATATGTAGTTTCCTAGGACTGGCAGGCTAACCAAGTTGACCAGGAAAAAGGTTCCTTTTGTCTAGAATGACAAGTGCCAACAATCTTTTCAGATGCTGAAGGAAAGGTTAACAAGTGCACCTGTGTCAGTATAACCTGAGCTAGGGAAGGGGTACATAGTCTTCTGTGATGCATCCAAGAACGGTCTAGAATGTGTGTTGATGCAGGATAAGCAAGTGATTTCTTTTGCTTCTCGACAGCTTAAGAAACACGAGGAGAATTATCCGACACACGATCTAGAGCTAGTTGTTGTGGTCCATGCCTTGAAGATCTGGAGACATTATCTCTATGGAGAGACATTCCAGATTTTCACAGACCACGAGAATTTAAAATATATCTTCTCACAACATGAGCTGAACATGAGGCAATGCCGCTGGATGGAGTTAATCAAGGACTATGATTGTACAATTGATTATCATCCAGGGAAGGCCAATGTGGTTGTTGATGCTTTAAGCAGAAAATCTGCAACACCAGCCTTAGATAAAGCATAGTTAAACTCCTTAGTGTGATCTAAAAGAGATATGCTTATCTCTTTTAGGCAAGATAATGTACAGCTGAAGGTATCGTTGTTATCCGGGTTGTTAGCTGAGATGCAAGTGAAACCTACTCTGAGACAACAGATTAAAGAAGCATAGCAGGCTGATGTTGTGATTCAACAGATCAGGTCAGAGTATGGTAGTGAGAAATGAGATGGTTTCCATGATTCATATGATCAGGTAGCCTCTTATCATGGTAGGATGATAGTACCTGATGTTGATAACTTAAGAAAGTTAGTCCTGGAAGAAGCTCATTCTTCGATGTATGCTATGCATCCAGGAAGCACCAAGATGTATCATAACTTGAAAGATATGTATTGGTGGCCTTGTTTGAAGAAGGATGTTGTTGAGTTTGTTATGCGGTGTCCAGTGTGTCATCAAGTTAAAGTTGAACATCAAAAGCCCGCAGGAACAATGCAACCTCTGCCTATTCCATAGTGGAAATGGGATCATGTGACCATGGACTTTGTGGTTGGTATGCCTAGAATAGCCAAAAGTCATGATTCCATTTGGGTGATAGTTGATAGGTTGACTAAGACAGCACATTTCATTCCTGTCAAAACAACCTACAATGTTGAGAAGCTTGCACAGATATACATAGATGAGATAGTGCGTTTGCACGGGGTTCCAGCTACTATTGTATCTGATAGAGGTCCCCAGTTCACGAGCCATTTTTGGGAGCGACTCCATAAAGCTTTGGGTACGCAGTTAAGGTTTAGTACAACCTTTCACCCACAGACAGATGGACGATCTGAAAGGACCATACAAACCTTGGAGGACTTGCTTAGGGCATGTGTCCTTCAGTTTATAGGAAGTTGGGATCTACACCTGAGCTCGATAGAATTTGCTTATAATAATAGCTATCAGCACAGTATTGATATGGCACCATATGAGGCATTATATGGTAGACGTTATAGATCTCCTTTATGTTGGTATGAAAAGGGAATACCAACTTTTGGGTCCTGAGCTTGTGCAGCAAACAACTGAGAAGATTAAAGTAATACAACAGCAGTTGAAAGCGGCTCAGGATAGACAGAAATCTTACGCTGATAAGCATCGTAGACCTTTAGAATTCCAAGTTGGATACAGAGTATACCTCAAGGTCTCACCTTGGAAAGGTATCCTTAGATTTGGGAAGAAGGGCAAGTTAGCTCCTAGATTTATGGGGCCTTATCCAATCATTGAAAGGATGGGAAAGGTATTCTATAAGCTGGAGTTTCCACTGGAGTTGCATAGATTGCACCCAGTGTTTCATATCTCTATGTTGAGGAAGTGTCATCCTGACATAGAATTAGTTCTGCAACCTATGGAGGTAGAACTAAATGATGATATATCATATGTTGAAGGACCTGTGTTGATTCTTGATAGAAGAATCAAGAAGCTGAAAAAGAAAGACATATGTCTTGTAAAAGTTCTCTGGCATGCGCCTGCGGGGGTCACAAAAGTGGCGCTCGTGCGGGGGTGGTTCTCTCGTAAATTAAAAAAAAAGTTCTCTGGCATCACGATGGCATTGAAGAAGCTACGTGGGAGCTAGAGGAAGAGATGAGGAGGAAATACCCTACTCTTTTCTCTTGATGTTTTTCGTTGATGATTTCGGGGATGAAATCCTTGTAAGGGGTGGATAACTTGTAACATCCCTGACCTGAGTTATGCTTTAACCCTAGGTGTTTTGCTTAATAAAGTTGATTAGATGCTTGCTCTTATCTTTTGAAAAGTAATCAAGGCTCAAGAGGAACTTATATTTCAATTTTAGTCCTTTTTGAACAATATTGAAAACAATGTTTTAATTGTTGTGGACTAAAGTGCAATTTACCCAAGTTGAGGGGTTAATTTGCAAATGTTATATGATAATATGTTCCTCATATGTTGAAGCTTAATGAGAATTAATATGATGCAAAGGTATGGCTAGTGAAATCTTGGGTACCAAGAAAGAGCTGATTAAACAATGTTTGTGCATTAAAACCTAGTTTTGGTGTAATGTGCAATTTACCCAAAAACTAGGACTCAATATGCAAATTACCTCTTCCAAAGGTCCCTAATAATTCTTGGAATCTTTCACAGGCAAGAAAATGAGAGGGGCATCTCATTTGATCTACTTTGAAGGAGAGAGAATCTTGATATTAAAATAATCAAGATTTAAGCATAATTGAAAACCCTAATTCAATTTAATGCAAAAATAATTATATTAATTGGATTGCCCTTCAATCAAAATTGAAATGGTTTAAAATACATATATGTGGACGTCCTTGTGCCTTGCAAAGGCAAAGGAAGTATCTACGTGAGTGGAGAACCCACTCACATTAAGATAAGAGAAAGAAAAATCCACTAACTTTAGGATATTAATATTATAAGGGTTAAGGTGCTTAATCTGCTTTTCTTTAAATCATGGATAATTTAAGGGAATAAGAGGCAAAGAGGATAGCCTCGTCTATAAGGAATATAAGGGGGCAATTGTCAAGAAAAAGGAAGAGATAATTCCTACTTTCTCTCTCTTAAATGAATTTTCAATAAAATTCACATATATGCTCCTTTATCCATAGAATGAAAGGGTAATTTCGAATCCACTTCTTCTCTTTGCTTTAAAAACGACCACGGAAGCTTTGGAGGATCAGGAATACGACCCCCAACCTGTTGGTAAGCTTCTTGACTTCCTTTCACCTTGAATTCATGGTGGAAATCACAAAACAATGCATGATTTCTTCTTATCTCGATCCCATCTTCAATTTTAACCATTCCTTTTCACTCAAAGCTTGAGGACGAGCCCTGGAATAGTGAAAGGAGTTGCATCCACCATTTTTGACGTGATCTTGAAGCTTTGAAGCTCAATTGGAGGCGGGTTTTATAACTTGAACCCCTCTACATTGTTATTCAACTATCAATCTTGCAATTTCGTTGATTCCTTCATCTTCTTGATTAATTGTTTGTTGTAATTGGTAAATTCATGAAATCAGAAGTACTATAAGTTACAGGGACGAAGGTAGATGATGATGACATCATCTTGGACACTTTTCTCAAGGAATTCCTATTCCAATCGGTTTTAACAAGTTGTCCATTCGGTTTCAAAAAAACTGTTTCGAATTAAACGGTTTCATCAAACCGTTAGGAACTAAACGGTTTCAAACTATTTGGAAGAGTTGACCATAGTTGACCGTGTGGAGATTTTATGATAATGATGATGGTTGATGACCCATCAAATTTAATTGATTAATTCCAAAGGGTTCATTAGTTGACGGTTCATCAATTACCAAACCCTAGTCGGGTTAAGTGCTGAATTTCCAATTGATTGGTTTAGATTTTTGGGTTGATTAACCCAAACGGTCCCAAGACCATTTGGAGGTCACCCAAACGGTCTCAAGACTGTTTGGAGGTCTAGGGTTGAGTATCGTTGAGTAATTGAAGGTCCAAAGATACCAAATTGAAATGCAATTAATAGTTGATTTGATGATCAATCCAATGATCAAAACCTTAATGGAATTTCACAAATTTCAAGGATAGGATAGGGAAAACGGTCTCAAGACCATTTGGATATCATCCAAATGACATCAAGACCGTTTGGGGTCAGTTCATATCTAAAATTTGATGATGATTCATTAATTTCAGTTGAATCAGTTCCACAGTGTTGATCATTGATGGTTCCTCGATTTCAAAACTATAATTGAAGGTTTCTTGAGTAGAAATCCTATATCAATTGGGTTCAAAACCCTAATTGATGGTCCAATTGAAGGATGATTCAATAGTTAAATTGATTAATAAATTAAGGATTCAATTGTTAATCGGTTCATCTATTGAAACCATGAATTGTTTAAGTGTTGAAAGAACTTTTTGGTCCATTTGGTTTTGAGAGGGTTTGAACCAAATGGTCTCAAGACTGTTTGGGTCCAAATGGTCTCAAGACCGTTTGGAGACCCAAAGTTCAATCGGTTTCAACACCTTTCTTGACCAATCAGTTTCAAGGGCAATTTTCCCAAATGGTTTTCTACCAATTGAATTCTGAGAACTAAGATCGTTGAGGGTCTAAGTAATCAAATCTTTTGAAGATCAACATGGTTAATTCTTTTGGATCCCTCATATAATTGAAGGTTCAATTGATTAAACCATTTGGAGACCTGGTGTACTTAGATAATTGATACCCTTAGTGGGATTAATCATTAATGCATAATGATGTAATAATTCAATACATCATGCTAACCATAAATGCATGTATTTGAATAAAGAGTAGGCTCAATCTAATCAAGAATTGAGTAGTGGACATCCTGAGTAGGATGAGAGAGAAAGATTCATACATGAATGATAATTATGTAGCAATTAAGTCTAACACATTCAAAATGATGTGATATACAATTAGGGCATGATCCTTGATAAAGAGATCATAAAACCCTAATTGAGATGATTAATGAACTCAAACCCTAATTTAGGGAAATTCTAAATGGAACCCTAATCTAGGAGGATAATGTGATATGAATTTAGGATAATGACATGAGTAACCCTAATTCAGGGTATTGGTATGATAAACCCTAATTAGGTGTGAATAGTAAAACCTAACCCTAATTTGGATGTTGGGATATGATAACTCCTGATGTGATGTGAATAGTAAACCCTAATTCCAAAATAGGGTGAAGGTGTATGAAACCCTAATTTTGGGTTATACCATATGGCATGAAACCCTAATCTTGGATGAAATGATGAATCATTGGTCCTAGTTGTGCAAAGGAAATGAGTAACCATGATTAACATGAAATGGGAAACCCTAACCTTGGTAAGGGAATAGTGGTGTTACCCTTGAATAGCATGGAACTGAAATATGATTGATATATCTGTCATAATGTGTGCTAACCATGCAGGCATCCTGAGATGATGAATATAGCCAGGTATGAACTATGCTTTATTTACTGAAATTATTTATTGGGCCTTGTGTGCCATAATATGCCTTGTTGCTTAGTAAATGGTAACAAGAGATATAATAAGCCTCAAGTGCCATAAGAGATGCTTGTGTAGCAAGTATCATGTTTACCTTGGTCAAATGACTTGAAGGTGATAATTACCTGAAAAAGTGGTAACAGTGCTCAATGATGAGCTAAGGGTTTGAACACCCAAATCCATATAATTATGGTATTGAGATTGTGAAGGGATGATAATTCCCAGTATTGAAATGAGGGACTGAGATCCCAATGTCTTATAAAGACTGAGAAGTAACTGATGAAAACAGTACATGTTTCTTTGTAGAACTTGTCCTAATAAGTTATGTTTGAAAACTTGGCTAATGCTAAAAGAATATGATAATGTACTTAATTAATCAAGTGATACCATAGAATGTAGTTGCTCTGACCACAGATCCATCAGTGTCAGAATTAGCTGAATGGTGAAACGAGTTTTACTGGAACGCATATTTTTGAATATGTGGGGGTAATTGGGCAAATATATCCTTATGCCCCATAGGAATGGCTACGGGCTATGTCCTATTTACGGGATTGGTTTCGGACCATACCCCAATAAGAGTATGGCAATGGGCCATAACTCCTCAATATAATACTAGGCATTGTCTACGGGCCATAACCCTAAAGAGAGTATATGCTACGGGCTATAACTCTATAGCAAAGATGCCAATATAACCTGGAAAGCTAATTGTAGTTTGACACATGATGTCTCTACCAAAGTAGTCTCGTACTGACTGAGACAGATGAGGTCATGGAATATGTCTCTCCCGTTGACCTTATGTGGTACCAATGCTTTATGTAATCGGGGTCGGTTGGAGTATGAGCGGTATATCTCATCTCTTCAGGGCTTAAGAATGTTTGTAAAATGTAATCAACCGTGTAGCGTATTTGCATAAGATTGAAATACGAGAATCACTGGTTGATGTTATTCTGCTTAGCATGTTCTAGATACATAAATGTTATATATGCTCTTCAAGTCCGTATTGAATAAGAGACATGCTACTTTACCAAGTTATAGCTTAAATGCTTGAATAGAAATGTTGCTTTAATCTGCATAGATATTGATTTATCTGCTATTGAATATATGATTCCATTGTTCAGTTTATTTCTATTAAACTGCAATAATAATGCTTTCAGAGGAGAGTTATATCTCTCGCTGGGCAATTTTATAATTGTCTCGCCCCCGTGGAATCCAATATTCTTAGATGGACGCGGACGAGGTAGGATAGAAACCTCATAATAAGGGAAGGACAACAGCAGCAGCAACATCAGGGACAACAGTGAATCCTCAGGTGGAGACACTGGCTGTCAAGTGTTGTATAGGTGTAAATGGAGTCCTATGTGTCATCTCTATACTCTCAGGTCCTAGGAGTCATTAGTTAGTATTTTTATAATCGATCTGAGATTTTGGTTTGAATGTCTCGAGGATTTTTTTACTTGTGCTTTTTAGCAAAGCAATGATGTATATACATTCCTCAAGAAGAGATAGTGCAGTGAATGTACTTGATGAACCAGTATGTAAATATAATATTGTGGTTCTTGTTTAAAGAGTTTTCCTGAGAATGGATCTCTTTGTAAATGGTTTTAATTTTTAGTGATTTTCAGTAATCCGCTGCTAACGATCGCTTTCGCATGTTTTATTATTGTTGATGACACTTGTTATCTTAATTGATGGTGTCTGTCGTCACGAGTGCATAAAGTGCTAGGATGGAAAATACCATAATACAATATAAGTTGATGAACTTAAGCAAGTTATAAGTGATGAGGGAAATGACACATTCAAGATATGATAGGTATCATATTCAACACTTCAAGGTTGATATACCTTTATACACTTCAAAATCAACATATTTGGATGAGCAACACTTGAAGTGTGTTATGTTAATTGCTACATTTAAGATGTAATGAGTTTAATGCACTTTGATAAATGAAGGCTAACATACTTGAGAAAGGGTTAAGCCAAGATAATAAAGTATGATAGAATTATACTCTTGTATGGATAAGAAAGAAACTCGTACCTTGTGTTGATAATCATTTAGTGGTAAATGATGAGAATAAATCAATATGATTGAATACTTATGATAACAATGTATGCTCCTAGATGTGTGAAGCACTGAATGGGGGTCTGGATCAATAATATGAACATGTGAAACCCTAATGCAATAAGTGATGAGAAACCCTAATTTAGAGTGATGTTATGTAATGTTATATGAAACCCTAATATGAAACCCTAACCCTATTATAGAGTGAAGGAATGTGAAACCCTAATTTTGGATTATAGTGCATGAAACCCTAATTTTAGATTATAGTGCATGAAACCCTAATGATGTGAACACACTGGGTGCATTGGACAGCCCAAAAGGCATAACCACAAACTCATAGTGGCCATATCAAGTTCTAAAGGCGGTTTTTGGGATATCCTCACTTTTAACTCTCAACGGGTGGTAACTCGATCTCAAGTCGATTTTGGAAAAGACCCGAGCTGACTTCAACTGGTCAAACAAGCCATCAATTCAGGGTAAAGGGTATTTTTTCTTAATGGTAGCCTGGTTGATCATCTGGTAGTCTATGCACATACGAAGTGACCCATCCTTTTTCTTTACAAAAAGAATCTGTGCTCCCCATGGTGATGTGCTAGGGCAGATAAAACCCTTGTCTAACAATTCCTGCAGTTGTTTCTTTAACTCGAGCAACTCAGCAGGGGCCATTCTATAAGGTGCTCGTGAAATAAGGTTTGTCCCAGGAGCTAGCTCTATGGAGAAATCTACCTCTCTCTCAGGAGTAATCCCCTGTAGATCGTCTGGGAAAACATCTGCATAACTCCTAACTACCTCTATTTCTTCTAAGGGTTTCACCTTGGGTTCTGACTCGGTGACTACTGCTAAGAAAGCTTGACACCCTTTACTCATCATCTGCTCTGCCTTCAAGGCTGACACATATAGGCTGGTGGTGGCATCCTTCCTACCCCTAATGACAAAAGGTGGGTGACCTGGTCTCTTAATGATCACTTTCTTCTCCCTACAATCAATATTGGCCCTATAAGTATAAAGCCAATCCATGACAATGATTACATCAAAATCATTCATGTCAAGAAGGATAAAGTCTGTAGGGAATTCCCAATCTCGATATTTCACAGGTATCATCAGAGTTTTCAAAAGGGAAGTAAAGATCCGACCACTCGGAGTTGTAACATCTAAGATATACCCTAAATCCTTGATATCCAAACAAAGCATAGTTGCAAGATTTCTCAAAATGAAAGTATTAGTAGATCCAGAGTCAAACAAAGCTTTCACATTATGTCCCATAACTTTAAGCATTCCTACATTGTTTTTCATCATGCATTAGACCATTACATGCTTAACCTTAAAACATAAAAGAAAACTCTAAGGGTTATTACCCTCGATTAACCGATTAGCATTAACTTGAGCCTCCTCATTATCAATGGCAAACACCCAAGCTTGCCTCCTCTCTCTAGCAGGTGGGGCTGCCATAGGTGGGGCCGCTACTGGCGGAGCTTCCACTTGTCCTGGCCCTTTGGGATCTTGCATAGGACAAACGAATTGCAGATGTCCTTCTTGGTGGCATCGAAAGCATGTCTTCTTCCTGTAGCGGCACTCACCAGCGTGCCCTTTTCTATAGGTGCGACAAGGAGGTCGGTTGTTCTCTTGACGGGGTTTCCCTTTTCCTCCATGTCTTCCTTTAGCTTGATGACATCCTTGACCCTTCTTGTGGTTGTTTCTCAGGCCTTGGGTTCCTTCAGTGAAACCCAAATACCCCTTGGGTGGAAATTGGGCAGGCATCACAGTCCTTTCCATGTCTAAAGCAGTGTTGTAGGCTTTGGCGAAGGTTTTCGGCTTGCTTGGCATCAGATGGGGTCTGATGGCAGGGCGAAGATGCTCTATGAAGTGATCCACCCTCCTTTCTTCATCCATCTTGTACCCAAAGTGCTCCAGGATCTGGAACTTGCGTCCGAAGTCCACCACAGAAGAGTTTCCTTGGGTCATGTTGGTGAACTCCCTTTCCTTTTCCTTCTTAGCTGAGACTGGGACGAATCTGGCAGTGAAGATCGTCTTGAATTCAGCCCATGCCATGGGTTCCTCTGTCAAACCTCGGCCGGTGATGTGGTCTCCCACCATATCTTGGCTACTCCTTCCAGGAGGTGAGCAGCAAAGAGGACCTTCTTGCTTGGCTATACCTCAAGCATGCGGAATCCATTCTCGACTGCAAGCAGCCAAGCTTCCACCTTATTGACTACCTCTGACTTGTCCTCTCCCCAGAACTTCTCGATGTTCAACTTGACAAAGTCCAAGATGGTGGCTCCTAGTCGAGGACGAACCGTAAGTGGCTCGCCATTCTCAGCTCTGGCTAGGTCTCGGAGGGCCAAGGCATTAATAGCCTCTGTCAGCTTCTTCTGTTGCTCCATCCACCAAGCATCATGGGTGTGGATCATCATGGTTGGTTCTGGACCTCCAGCTTGGTCTTCTTCCATCTGGTCTACTCCCTCGTACACATGTTGCTCCTCATACCCTTGGTCTTGTTCTTGATCAAGGTTGCTGAAGGGTATCGGGTCAAGGTTAGGGACATCATGAGTGGTCTCTTCGGGCCTCTTTCTCTTCTTAGAGGATTCACCATCATGGTTCTTCTTCCTCTTCTCTGAAGACCCCTTTCCTTTGCGGGGAGTCCAAGCACTCCTAGTTGGGTTCCCACTTCCCTCAGGAATAGCAACAGTCTTGGTACGAGCCATCTACATAAGCATAACAAACAGACCTTTAGTTTATCATTAAACTAGTTATACTTATGTCAATGATGTCTCGTTATGTATCTTTTATTAATTTGATGGAGGATTCCTTAATCCTTAACTTACTTGCCCATACCGCATGAGGGTGAGGAAGAGAGAGAAAACCCTAAATCTTAAAATCCTTAATAGAATATGTGATGAGAAGGGACGAATAAGATGAGAGAGTCCTAAAGGTATCTTATTTTGATTCATACCCTAAGACTTTGGCCAGGCAGTCACACAGATCTGGAAGTCCTCGTATTCTGACTAGCGGTGTGGAGGAAAATATTGTGAGCCCTCGGTCGTGATCCTTTTCTAGACATCTCCATCTTTCAGATAGTCCTCTAATAACTCCCTTGGGTTCTATGGAGTTTGTAAAATTTAATATTTATTAACAATTAAGTGAGGAACCTTGGCTCTGATACCAAATGTTACGACCCCACCTTCTGGTAACCCCCAATTAAGGGAGAGCGAGAGGTCGGAGCCACACCCATAATTTCCAGATCAAGGTTCAACAATTAATTGATAGCAATTATTAAATTCTACTAGACTATATTGAAAGTTGTAATAAATATTTTTTTTTGCATACCTTTGAAAATTTTGGATTTCTAAACTTCTATCCAGAATGGGGACTGATCTAACTAATCCTCCTTGAACTTTAATTCATGTATTTCACAATATGATGAATTATTGTTTGTCCTTTTGGTTTTGTACCTAAAAACTCGACAAACAAAATTTCGGTCAGCCAAAGCTGGTATGTGGGGGAAACACTAAACGTTCAATTATCCATAACAATGTATTGCAATCAATTATAGTTTAACAAATAATTTTATAGTTTAAATATAACTGCACGATCCATGTATATCCTATCCCCATTATACCCCTCCCACCTAACAGGTGAATCAATTTCTAGGGTTGAGTCATATGGCACTACTCGTAGGTAGCCCACTCCTTAACTCATGGCATGCTAAGAGTCTCATGGCAATACACAAGAGTAGCCCAATTTCTAACTCATGATAGCCTAGACCTTTCTCTAGGTTATCCTTTTTAGCCTTTGCATAGCCACATGGGTGGACCCATATCTAAGCCAGTTATATACATATGTTTAAAGTGATAGTCATATTCACTCTATAGTTGCATGAAATAAAAGAATGTAATAGTTAATTTCAAGCAACCGATAAAACCTCAACAAACCCTCAGAAAACTAACTTTGAATATTTATAAGAGTAACCACATACCTGTATTTGCATATTTGGATATAGATTCAACAAAGTAGAGAGAGAAAATCCAAAGTGCACAGAAACCCTGAAATAAAAGTACAAGTTTCCTTTTATTAATATTTACCCAATTTCATCATATTCCTTAGGGTTTCTATTCCAATTTTAGGGTTTCTTTGGAAATTAGGGTTTTGCCTCCATACTTAATTATTAAGAACCCTAATTCATCAAATCTACTAAAAACCTTTAAATCTTCTTATTTTAGTACTCCTAACAGTATTAGGATCAATATTTAGTAATTTACTTTTTTAAATCCGAAAAAACATGGTTTTCCTCTTCTTTTACCCTAAATTAGGGTTTCCATATACATTACCTTTCATTCATGGACATAAACCCTAAATTAACCAATTTTTGCATTCAAAATGAATGAAAACTCCATCTTAGGTATCAACAGGTTATTACCTTTCTAATTAACCCATTAGTTTACAAATATTCATCCTTTTATATACAATTAGGGTTTCTAATTACTTTTAATACACTTTTCTACCAAATTACAGTACTTTTGCACAAATAGATAAAACTAGACTCTCAAAGTATTTTTATCATGTTCCTCGTATTTTTCTATACAACTTTCATATATAAAGTTTCTTCATTAGATATTCCTAGCATTCTCTATTAATTTTGCAAGGAAAAGTTATTTTCTTGATTATTTGAGTAGAGAGAGATGTATATCAAATTTTCATGGTCGTTCGATTGGTGCGCCTTTGGTCCCAGCTTGATCTGACGCTCCACGTCAAATTCCTCCACTAACCAAGTTGTGCGCCCCACTCCTTCTTCTGGCCCGTTGGATCCTACTTGAGTCCACCGCATGCCACGATCCGACGACTCCTACTCGTCGTCCTCCTCTTCTTTTTGTCTTGAACTGGAAGCGGCGCCGCGGCTGAGGCTCGTCGGAGCGATGGCAATCATGCGAGGGTGAGGGTGTTGAGACCTAAGGACCTGTCGCCAGGGTTCGTGAGGGTGAGGGGAACTAGAAGAGGTCCTATTTATAGGGCTTGGGAGCCTCCTTTAGGGTTTTCTCAACCCCGCCGCCAACTGCCTTTTAGCCCAATTGGGTGTTTTGTATATAGGCAATGAAAGTCAGAAGTTCTTGGGTCTATATCCTTCGTAATGATCTCCCGAACCTAATGGAACAAAAATCACAAGTGTGCATGCATTGGATTGATCAGAAAGCAAAGGGGAAAGTCCCCCCTATGATCGTGCTACAGTCCCTGATCAACTGGGACTCACGGATGTGCAGCGCCTGTTGGATCGAGATCCAACGGCCGACATTCCACGTGATTTATCCAAAGGAAAGTATTTTTCCTAGATTCAAGAAAATTCCTATTTTGAGGATAACTTGAAAAAGCAATAACTCCCAAAATAGAACTCCTTTTTAATTCAAATTTTAAGGGAACCTCGTTTATGATTTTATCTTTCATCCTGCAAAAATTGGGATCATTATCTTAAGGAAACAGTTCCTTTTCTTTAGTTGCAAGAAAGCACCTATTTATTCATATTTTCCACATATTTCCTATTTCTTTTGCCCTTATGTAATTATCCTGAGTTCCTTGAACCCCAAGGAACCTTTATATTACAAAATTCTATTTTGGAAAAAATATCCTTTCACCTTTTAATAATTTTTATTTATTTTCTTATGTATTCCTTTATCCAATTGAATTCCTTTTTCATTTCTTTTTCTTTTTCTTTCAATTGGGCTTAATGGCCAATAAGGCCCATCAAGAAAGTGTACAAGGCTATTATACATGAAATTCATTCAAATAAACTTATCAAATGAATCATTGCTTTCGTTTATATTTTAAAAAGAGATTTACAAATCTCATTACATGTTTTAGAGAATGGGATTATAACAACCCTAGAATAATTAAAATGAAATAACAAAATTATTGAAACTAAGGTATAGACTCATGCCTCATTGAGAAAATAGGATTGGATTAAAATATGCCCAACTTAGGGCTAGAATGCACATACACATACCTCATTTTGAGATTCTTAGAGAAGGCCTTTCATCAATTAAATGTGTCCAATATCATTTTCGTTCTAGATACAAGTTTATACACATTGATTAAGGTTTTGTAATGAGTTAAGGGTGAAAACCCTAATTTTTTTAAATCTTCTAGATGAAACCTTGATTTTGGATTTGAAAACTAGGCCAAACGATTTGGTATATTTTTCAAATTAGGAAAACATATTTATTGAGCTAATTTGAAGTTGAAATGGATCAATTATTCATTTTAGGGATTTTTAATTAGATATTTTAGTTTATTGAAAAATCCTCCTTAAAATTGTGGAATCAGGCATGGGTATATTTTTGTAGACAGAGTTCATTTTTCTAAATGCATAGCATATTTAGTTATATTTTTTTGATAAACAAGTTATTAGTTATGAATTTTCTAAAATCGACGAATAGGAAAATGCCCAATGGGCTAAAGGCTTACCGAAGAGGAAGGGAAAGGAGACGGGGCGCACGCTGACCTGGGCCAATCACGCTTGGCTAGGTAGAGGGTCCACGCTCATGTGTCAAAAGCGACCAAGCGGGTGGCGAAAAGACCAAACTGCCCTTGTGATGTAAATTGATTGATTAATTTTGTGGGGGGTAAAAGTGTCATTTAGTCTAGTGAAGGACTCACGATCGACGTCAAAAAGGCATTCATGAAATTATATAAATACCCTTGCGAGATTAATTGGGTGATGAAAGGAGTATGGTCATCAGGGTCATTTCGTCACCTTGATTCTTCTCCCCGCGCCATGGTGCTGGACCAGTCGGCCAAGAGGTCCAGACTTCTGGCAACGCACTAGAAGGGCAGTCGTTCTCACATAACTGGGGCATGTGCTAGTTTCTCTACTCGAGTTTGAGTAGAACAAGCCATTGTTGGATGACTTCGATGACCTAAGCATCATGCCATGCTCGGAGGAAGAAGGAGAAGCTCAGAGGCTGGAAACCAAGATGTGGTTGGGGAAACAAGGAGATGTGGGTATGAGATTGATCATTGAGGCTTTGTAGAGTCAGTGGTGTAGTTTCTATGGCCAGGGGGCCACTGTAATGGTCTAGAGATGAGCGCTAATGAAGAGCAGCCACTGGTATATAGGTGCTGGAAGTTGGGATCTCTGCGGAGAAAAGGGGAAGAGAGGAATTGAAGATGATGCTCTATGAATGCTCATGGGTGCTTCAATTTGGCCAAAGGTGGAGGATGGGTTGGTGTTAGCTCAATGCTCTTCAGAGAAGCATGAGGAGCAGGTCGGGGAGTTTGGGGGAGAAGCATGTGAAATTGGAGGAGGAGGAGGCTTGGGTGTATCTTGAGGGTTCTCGACATGCCCTTTTATAGGTGGGAGGAGAGCCTATGGCTCCTCTGTGAAACGGCGATGGAGAAGCTATGAATCCCTAGATTGGGTGTTTCATCATTCGGGTAAGGGAGCTGATGAGTAATGGATCGTCAGGTTCATCCTGACCTCCTGGTCTTGTAGGTGAAAGAAAAAAGAACAACGGTGCTTCGTGGAGAGAGAACGAATCCACGTAGGTGGCCTTGGTGGCACCAACTCTAGCCTGTGCAACAGCTGGAGGTAGGGGATGAGTTCGGGACCGTTAGATCAAGCTGGGTTCAGATGATCAAATAAAGGTCATTGGATGGCGTGCTTGAGATGAATTATAAAATAGAGCAACACGTGACAATGATTAATTCACAAACTATAGGGAATTGAATGCATTAAATGTAAATCAGATTAAAACCATAGTTATACTTTAATCAAATCTTATAAAATCAATTTGGAGTGTCAAAATTGGTCAAATGACCTCAAATTTGGATCATAGGCTAGTATTAATGCCTAGATTAATGCTATGCATTTAGATTTTTGTTTTGTAAAAGCTTTGACCCTTAATCACCATATTGGCCATTAATGTGTATATTGATGTATTTTTTTTTAAGGTGAATTAATACAAAGATATTTTCTTAACAAATCCTTTAATAAAATTCGATATGGATATTATAAATTCATTCATGAGTCATGTCACACCTCCTATTCTCCTTTTTAATGCTTTGATATCATTTAGGATGAGAGAGAAAAGGGAAGAGGTTTATTATCACATTCACTAACTCTTCACATTGATTCTTATTTCTTATCCCAAAAATCCATAAAACTCTAAATTAACACAATACACTAATTATTTCTCATTAATGGTCATTTTATATAATTAGACTCTAATTAACACACTATTTGAGATATTTATGCAACCCATTCATTGTAGGGTAAATGTAGTTCAAGCCATCAAGTATAGCTCAATTTTGACATTGAGGCCAAAGAGGGTAGAAAATATAGTAAAAAGTCCAAAAAGATAAGAAGGAAATGAAAAGCTTGAAAATGGGTGAATGCAAACTGAATATGAGATTCAATATGTTACACTTGATATGCATGTTGGAGACCTCTACTTGACCTACAGTCTGTGGGTGATACGGAGTAGATATCTTATGTCTTACTCCATATCACTTTAAAAAAGCCTCAAATTGTTTTTCAATGAAGTGTGATCCTCCATCACTGATTACTGTTCGGGGAACTCCATACCTGAAGAAAATGATTTTTGTACACAAACACATTACCGTCTTGGAGTCACAGGTTGATGATGTTATAGCCTCCACCCATTTGGAAACGTAGTCAATGGATACCGGAATATATTTGTTTCCAGAAGATGGTGGGAAAGGTCCCATGAAGTCTATCCCCCAAACATCAAAGATTTCCACTTCAATCCATTTAGCAAGAGGCATCTTGTTTTGTTTGCTAATGTTCCCAGTGCGATGACATGCATCACATTGTTTAGTGAAAGCATGCACATCTTTAAATATAGTTGGCCAATAAAAACCAAAATTCAAGATTTTCAATGATGTCTTCTCAGCGCCAAGATGTCCTCCATAGGGGGCGCATGACATTTCTCTAAGATTGAACAATCTTCATTGTGATCCACACATCAACGATACACATTGTTTGCACACTTTTTGAAAGGGAGGGGATCATCCCAATTCTTGATGTCAGCAAAGAATTTCTTCATTTGACTGTAAGTCAGCCCAGGAGGTAACTGTTGGCATGCCAGGTAATTGCAAAAATCAACATACCATGGAGTTACTTGATCAAAAGAATATAGAAGAAGTAAGGATTCATCTTGATAGGATTCATTGATGGGAAGTGGGTTGTTTTCTTCTACCCTTATTCAAGAGAGGTGATCAACAACAACATTCTTTGATCCCTTTTTGTCAACAATCTCATGATCAAATTCTTGCAAGAGGAGGGCCCATCTGAGGAGACGTGGTTTGGTGTCTTTCTTCTACATAAGATAATTAATTGCTCCATGATAAGTATAGATTGTCACCTTCCCACCTAACAGATAAGATCTAAATTTATTGAAGGCATAGACGATGGCTAACATCTCTTTTTCAGTTGTTGTGTAATTAATTTGAGCCTCATCAAGAGTTTTGCTAGCATAGTAGATGACATGATGTTTCTTGTCTTTCTTTTGTCCTAGGACATCCCCAACTACATAATCACTAGCATCACACATCAATTCAACGGGCAAGTCCCAATATGGAGCTTGCATAATGGGAGTAGTGGTCAAGGCATCTTTGAGGGTATTGAAATCCTTCGGGAACACTTCATCAAAGATGAATGGAGTGTCCTTCACCAACAATTTGGACAAAGGTTTTGTGATCTTTGAGTCCAAATGTTTTGTGATCTTTGAAAAGTCCTTGATAAAACATTGATAATACCCTACATGTCCCAGAAAACTTCTTAGAATAGATTGAAGAACAAAGTGGAAGTTTAGAGATGGCCTCTATTTTACTTTTATCCACTTCTATACTAGCTTCACACACCTTGTATCCTAGAACTATTCCTTCTCGTACCATAAAGTAGCACTTCTCCTAGTTGAGAACTTACTGCTTTTCTTCACATCTCTGGAGAACTAAGGATAAATTCTTTAAACATTCTTCAAACAATGACCCATATAGAGAGAATTCATCCATAAAGACTTCCATGACTTCTTCTATTAGATCAAAAGATATAGTTGGCATGCACCTCTGAAAGGTGGCAGGGGTGTTTCATAGACCAAACAACATACATCGAAAAGCATAAATGTGGTCATTTTCTGATCTTCTGGTTGAATGGGAATCTAATACAACCCAGAATAACCATCGAAATAACAGAAGTGAGAATGATGTGCCAACCTCTCTAAAACTTGATCAATGAAAGGAAGAGAGAAATTATCCTTGAATGTTACTGCATTCAATAGTCTGTAGTCAATGCACATACACCAACCAGTTACTGTACGAGTGGCTAATTCCTTTCCTTCACTAACTCTTATGACTATCATAATTCCCTTCTTGGGAACCACATGAACCAGACTTACACATCTGCTATCACTAATAGCATAGATAATAATGACATCTATTAGTTTGATGACTTCTTTACGCACGACCTCTCGCATTTGTCATTCAATTTTTTTTTACCTCGGACTTGCGGTTTTGCATCATTGTCGAGGTTGATTCTATGCATGCATAGTGTTGGGATGAGACCACTGGTATCATCTATACAATACCCAAGAGCCTTCTTCTGGGTTTTCAGCTCAGATAACAATTGCTCTTTCTTATCAAAAGGCAGTTGTGCATTAATGATCACTGTATTTCTCTTATCTTCATCAAGAAATTTGTACTTTAAACCTTAGAGGAGGGGTTTGAGCTCTGGTCAGTGGTTTTGGAACCAGGTCATATTTTGGTTCACACCAAAGATAAACATATTATATTGTTTCAGTAGCACCATAAAATTCTTCTTCCTCGTCTGTGGCTGCCAAGTATGCTAAGATTTCTTTGACCTTAGGATCATCAAATCTTGAAGCGGGATTGATTAGAGCTCGCATCAGGGGGTCGAATATAGCATTGTGTTCTTCTATTTCTACAAATAGTTGATTGCAACAATCAGCGAAGTGGCTTGTTTCTACTGAGAAAGGGTCCCACATATGATCGAGTATTTGGAAATTGATAGATTTGTTCCCAACTCTTATCGTGATTAACCCATCAACTATGTCAATCAATGCTCATGTGGTGGAAAGGAAGGGTCATCTGAAGATCATTGGACATGTGGGGTCTTCCACTACGTCGATAATGACGACATCACAAGGAATGAAGAAATTTCCTATTCTGATTGGTACATCCTCCACCACTCCAACTGGTTTGGTATAAGAATCATCTCCTAATTGAATTCTCATACTAGATTTAATAATGTCGGTGAGGCCCAGGTTGGTGGCCAAACTGTAGGGCATGAGACTGATGTTGGCCCCTAGATCTGCAAGACTATATCTTGTTGATGTATCCCCAATGTGAAATGGAATAGTAAAGGCACCAGGGTCTTTTTTTTCATCAACATTTTTTATTGACAAAAGGCAGACGTCATTTTTGTAAGGCATAATGTCTCGACTTCAACCCTATTTCTCTTGTTTGTGATGAGATCCTTCAGCAACTTGCGTACATAGGCATCTCATCTATGACATCAAGGAGAGGAATATCAAGATGAATTTTCTTAATGGTGTCAAGGAACTTGGTGTATCTCTTCTCAAGTTGTGCCTTGATGAAGTGATGCAGAAAGGGGACTCCAATGGGAATTTCGGTCATTTTCAACGACGGAATGGAATTTGTGGCCCCCTTTGACTTTTTGCACAGTGGGACATTCTATGAGCTATTGTTGACTCCTTCAATGATCAATACTTCAGGCTATGGAATAGAAGTGGAACTCCCAGAGTGAAGTGTGGCCATTCTTTTCGTTTCATTCTTGGGATTTTGTTCAGTGTTGGATGGAAATTGTCATGCTGATCTTCCAATTCATGTGGCAAGAAAAGCTAGTTGTTGATTGATCATCCAATTGTGGGTTTGAAGATCACTTATTTGAGTGTTCATAGTGTTCAGTTGCGTCTGCATGTTTGCCAAAATGTTGTTATTACTCATCAGACATTCCCCCATATTCTCAGTTAAGGATTCCATACTAGATATAGACTTCTAATGTTGGTGAAAGAGACTCTGCCTTTGCCTCCCTAATGTTGTGGCTGAGGTCTACTTTGTTAAAATTCAGGTGGGGTTCCTCTACCAATGTCTTTCCCTCTACCCATTACTTGAGAAGATTGATTCAGTTGAAATGAGTTTTCCGCTATAGAGGTGTTCCCACAGGAGAATCCAAGATGATCGAGTCGTTCATAATTCACATAGGACATATTCTCAGTATAATTGTCTTCTACTTCATGAGTGAAAATACATTGATCTATGCCATGACCCCCTTCTCTAAAAGTGACTTACATGGACGCCTCAGTAAAGTGTCTGGAATTGACTTTCTTCATATTCTAGACGTCAGATGCCATCTTATCAAGTTTGTTGTTTAATTTCTCTAATAGCTTAGAATCTAGATAATCACTGACAGTAGACACGGTTGTTGTAGAACCCCTATCATAGACGCAGCCTACTTGGAGAGTTTCCATGTTATTGATTATCTCTTTGGAGGTTTCAGCGTCATGTGTCATGAAATCGCTGCCAGCTACAGCTCTTAAGGATGTTCTCTCGGTAGAGGTAAGGCTCTCATATAAAGTAGTGATGATATTGTCATAGCCATGATGTGGATAGTCTCTCAAGTATTCCTAATATATGTCCCATGCATCATGCAGGATTTCAGTAACTTTCTGCCTAAAATCGGTAATTTTAAACTTACACCTAACTGTCTTCTCAACTAGATAGAACCTGTTCACAAAGGCTTTAGACAATTGTTGCCATGAAGTAATGACCTTTTGAGAAAGATATTGTTGTAAGCTTTGTCCTTAAGTGAGAAACAGAAACCCTTCATGTAGATGACATCTTGAGGTAATGTGTTCACCTGGATGGTATTACAAAGGTTTTTGAAGGCATCTATATGATGATAAGGGTTTTCTTCAATAGAATTCCCCACCAAACAATTGATTTTGAATCATGTTGATGAACCCATGCTTCAACTCAAAGTTTGTTGTTGGAATACGAGGAAGGACTATATGATCTCAATTGTCATTGATATGACCTGTGACCACTGAATGTAGAGAGGACTTTTCTTCAGGGACATTTGCATCAGGGGGTCCTCGTGCCACCTTTGGATCGATGAGGAGAATATCTACCTATGGAAAATTCAGTGAGGAACTCTAAGATTGGTAAGAGATTGTAGTAAGCTACCTATAAACAAAATATTAAATGAATTAGAGTCAAAGATTGGAAACGTAACAAATATTCTAGCAGATAGATAGTAAAAGGATGTGCTAATAAACTTTTAGCAAAATTTAGAAGCAATGACTAGTGCTAAATAGACCACAAGTTCTTAAAGATTATTCATTTCCTTGTCCCCAATAATGGTGCCAAAAGTTGATCGCTCTTTTTTGTGGGGCAAAAGTGTAGACATGATTGTCCTAGTCAAAGAAATTAGACTTTGAATTTATACCCAACTAGTATAGACATCCACAACTCAATAAAGAGTCTTTGTAGTAGTGTGGGGTTGAACACATGGACAAGGAGAATAATAGAGTAAGAACGCAAAATCTTGGCTTAGTCTAGCCTAACCAAAGAATAAATTTGATGGTGTTATGATTAAGGAACAGATTTAATCTAATGAAGAAGCAACCTAAGTTATGAAAGATCAAAGTAATAAAAAGAATAAATTGATAAATCAAGATAAAAAATGGACTTGGATTGGGTTTCACCAATCAAGCCAACCACAACCATGTTGAACCTTCACTTCTATTATATATATATTCTCTACTTGTTTTGCAAATAGCCATAAGAAAATATATGTTCCTTCCTTCTCTCAAGATCTGGGCAGATTTCTATCAAACAGGATTATCTCTCTCGAGGCAATAATTGAAAGATCAAGGCAAAACAAAATGGCTTTTATTATAGAAACTCCTCATTCTCATGTATTTTTGCTATCCAATACTCCAAATTTTGTTGAAACCATTCTCTCGAATAGTATTCATATCAAATGTTATAAGAGGGTAGCTAATCATCAAACAACGTAATAAAATAAGAGTATAAGAACAAAACTTTAAAGAACATATGTCATAAAATAGAAAGATGAACAACTACATGGTTGGGAGAACCTGATGGCTACTCCAATCCAAGTTATGGGGATTAGTCACACATGGCTGAAGAAACAAAAAGATTACAACTAGAATAAGTCATGATAAAGAAAGGGGAAGGAGGAGATCGGTACAAGGGTAGATCGATCTCAGCTGGTATCATAGAGGTCGACAGTGAGGTTGACATGCTTCCTAATCCCTTTTGATCTTTGCTTAAAGTAAGAAGGTCCTTCGGATCGACGATGATGATAGAACAGATCTGCCAAGGTGCGAGGTTGGCATGCTGAATAGAAAGATCTAAATAGGTTGATAGGTCTCATCCTTTGGCTCTAGAACTTGAAAGGACTTGGCGGTAGCCTCTTAGCTCTTTGACTCCAAGGATCCAAGATGCATTGAAGTGATGCCATGAGAGTCTATTTATAGTCTTTGACTGAAGGTATGTCAAGGTGACTTGTCCACATGGCATCGATGTAGATGTCGACAAGGATGTCGACATGGGACTTCTTTCATAGATCTTTGTCAATTGACAGGTATTTTGATCTCTTCTTGTCATCGACAAAGTTCTTCTTTACTGGAAATCTGTCGTTGTGATGATGTCGAGCGGGGAGGTCGATCAGTTTGTCGAGGTGACTCCTCAATAAGAGTCTTCTGTATGTCAATAGTGTTGTCAATGTGTCTATCATCAGAACATTCAATGGGGGTATCGAGGATCCTCTATTTGATAGGTGTGTTGAGGATTGGATCGATAGCTTTGGACCAAAAAGAATCTATCAGTGTCAATGGAGTGGACTGTTTATGTCTAATTGATAGATGTGATACTTTTACTTTGCTCGACATTCATTACTGGATAGATGGTTGTCGAGGTTCTTCAATCGGACAAGTTGGTGCTCGATGAGTCTGTCAGGCTTGAGTCGATGGTCTTTTTGTCGACCTCTTGGTGAAGACTTATCTTGTCGACTGGTTGGTCGATTGTTTGAAGCAAGGTCTTTCAAACTTCATCAGCTTCATTGGATTTGCACCCGATTCCTTCAATTATCATCAACACTGAATTAGAACTTTTACATATAAGTGAACTAGAGTAAAAATGGGTAAAACTAAACATATAAACATTATTTCTCTGATCTTTATCATGAAAAAGGCTAATAAAAGTGCATCAAAATTGATGTTATCACATATATACAAGTATCAACTATTTTTAAATTGAGACATGACCACAGCCATCATCCATAACCTTGAAATTAGGATGTTAAGGATGTACACTCTTTGCACCCAAACATACTCAACATGTTATGTATGTGACTCTAAATTTTCCTTAGGAATACTCATTTCCCCATCCAGTAAGTCCTGACACTAGATGGATCTAAGGCACATGGCACTACTTGATTAAGGTTTCCCTAGATTAGTTATTGCTAATTGGGTGAATTAAGACTGCATCAAACAAGTTGATATACAACACTAATTCATTTCTAGCAAGCATTGATACATAACAACTCTAGAAGATATAAAATGTATGAGGTATAAATCTTGTCACCACCACATGATGCCATTCCATGTCACACAAGCAAGAGGAACATGTCCCAAATAGGTCTCAACCATGCCCAAGGGTCATTAAGACCATAATATCATAATCACCTGCAACAACATCATTACCTTTCCATGTCTTATCAAAGGATCAACAAACCATCACCACACTTGTGATACTCATGTTTAACATAACGTTGTATTGGGATGTTTACATATCGACATATTAGTGTTACACCCACATTAGTCATAAAAGAGCTAAGTATGATCAACCATCACCACTTTATTATTCTAGGGTTTGGTGTATCAAGGTAAGCTAGTTTAGAATTACAGAAAATCTCATTGTAGTGATCATAAGTTTACATCCATGCGAGGGCATAGGTAAAATTACATTATTAAAGCAAATCACCATCGGATTCTACATCATTAAAACCAACACTTAAAACCATGAGTTGTAGTTTTATATAAGTTACCACATGACCTAGTCAAGTCATCGTTTGATCACATAGAAAGCACCATCAGCTAAAAGTGTAAGGAGTACCATCGGTTGTGGGAAAACAAACCACCGTCGGTTTTGGACTTTGGGTCCACCTTCGGTGGTGGACACCATCAAAGCCATCAGATGTAATGCTAGTAAAACCTTGAACCACATGCTTAGTAAAACCATTGAGGTATGACACTATGAAAGTAAGAAAACCATTGGTTGTTGTACCATTGACCCAGTCCAACCATTGGTTTATGATCCATTGACCCAATCTGACCATTGGTTGAAAAACCATTGAGTCGAGGAAACCATTGGTTGATGATCCATCGACCTATTCCAACCATTGGTTAATGAACCATAGACCCAGTACAACCATTGGTTGACACCATCGACCTAGTGAGGCCATTGGTTGATGAACCATTGGAACCATCGAGTGTTCAACCCAAAAAAGCCATCGGTTGTTGCCAACATGTGGTGAAACAAGCTTCAAACATCAAGTAAAACCATCAAATTTGGAAGGATGGGAAAACCATCAACTTTACCACTTAAAGGAGGAATAAAACCATCATTTTTTAGCATAAGTCATAACCATGGTTTGGCATAAGAAATATAAGCAAAACATCACCAAGACAAAAACCATCAGTTGCAAAGCAAGAAGGAAATCAGCTCTAAAAACCCTAAGGAGTGACCATCGTTTGGTGAACAAAAATCATCGTTTCTCACATAGATGTGAGGTCTATAGCTTCATATACTAAGGAAGGTTAGTCATAATGTTTTAAGGTTCATGCAAGAAGATAACTACCCAAGAACTACCATCTAAGCATAAACCCTAGGCAAAGATGCTACTTTGTTACTTAGAACTTCGTTTTAGAGCAAGAACATGTGCATGAAAGGTAGTAGTAAACAATAAACGTGAAGAAAGCTATATAAATTGCCTCTAGGATGAAGAACAAGCTCCAAATATCAAGGTAGATCAAGCACAAGAAGGTGGAAACCCTAGCTTAGCACTCCCCACCGCCAAGCAAGCTTCTTCTCCAAGAAAGAGAGAAAACCCGAGGTTAAGGAAGCAAGAAAGAAGGGTACTTTAGGTTATAGAGAAAGATATACCATGGAACACCATGAACACAACCAAGAAGACGGAATAAGGAGGTAGGAAAGAAAGAAAAATGAATGAAAGAGGAGAGAACTTACTTGCTTAGGCCAAGAACAAGCAAAGGAAGCTCCACAAGCTCAAAAGGAGGGTAGATCTGAACCCTAGCTGCACATGCAAGGAGTTTGACCACCTTCTTCTAGGTTGGGCACCTTCTTCTCCACTAGAACAAGGAGAACGAATCTTAAGACAACAAGGAAGATAAAGGAAGTCCAAAGGGTTCATTTGCATGCAAGAGGGAAGGTATATAAAGCTATAGGTGAAAGGGGAGAGAAGGTTAAGGTGTCCTGCTAGGTTTGCCATGTGTCCATGGCCTAAAGTCATCATATCCATGAAAGAAGAAGCTCTACTAGTTATGAGAGTCTAATAGACCACCGGATGATGACCTCCCACGGTGTCCATTGGTTTCCATCACCTAATGACCATCGGTTGTTGAAACCCTAAGTCACTATGTGGTAAACCATCATTTGACACCCTTCCACCAAACCATCGGTTCAAGGAGCCTCAAAGGGGAATACCATCGACCTATTACCTCTTACATATCACCATGGTTTTCACCACCTGGTGATGCACATATGATGTCACTCATCCATGGGGACCATCGGTTGATTGCCTCCAAAGAATCTCATCTAAGGGGTGGTAAACTCTAACTTACCACCCAGAGGTGTCACCATAAAACCAAGGTGAACCAAGCCACAGACAACTCAAGCATGATATGAAAACATGTAAGGAACATAAAACATGTGACAAATTGCAAGAAAAACCTTAGATATGGGTAAATTGTAGAAAAGTTCAAAACATGTGCAAAATTGCATAACTTGCTCAAACAGTGTCCAAGATGGACCAATTTTGAAACTTAAGCTAGTCACGTGATATAAAAACACATAACTAGGTTATATTAAGTCTTAAGCACTTAATTATGATAAGAAAGCATATTCAACTACTAAGCAAGGTCAGGGGTCTTACTACCATAAACCCCTAACAATGATTTCACCCCCGAAATCCTGCGCGAACAAGGGTAGGTACTTCCTACACATCTCGTCTTCTAACTCCCATGTAGCTTCCTACACACCACGGTGATGCCACAAAACCTTCACTAAGACTATATCCTTCTTCTTCAACTTCTTGACCTTTCTATCTAGGATCAACACAAGACCCTCCACATATGACACATTCTCCTCCAACTTAACCTGCAGTGGTTGAAATGTATGCTCGATATTCGGATGATACTTCCTCAGCATGGAAACATGAAAGATAGGGTGCAAATTGTGCAATTCTAGAGGTAAGTAAAGCTTGTAGGCCACCTTCCCAACACGTGCCACAATAAGGTATGGTCCCATACACCTAGGAGCCAACTTACCCTTCTTACCAAACCTTAAAACATCTTTCCAAGGGGAAACCTTCAGATACACATGGTTTCCAACTTAGAACTCAAGTGGTCTATAATGGTTATCAACGTATGACTTATGTATGTCTTGGGATACCTTCAACTGTTGTTGTATCACCTTGATCTACTATGTAGTATGTTGCAAGAGAGATGATACTCACCTATCTCATACCAACAAAGCAGTGACTGACAACGCCTCCCATACAATGCTTCATAGGGACCCATATATATACTTCTCTAATAAATGTTATTGTAGGAGAACTCAATCAAACTCAGGTGCACATCCCAACTACCAAGAAACTACAAAATACATGCTCTCAAGATATTCTCCAAAGTCTAAATGGTCCTCTCCGATCGACCATCTTCCTATGGGTGGAAAGTGATGTTGAACCTCAAGTGTGTCCCCATGGTTGTATGCAGATGTTCCAAAAAATGACTCGCGAACTATAGACCTTTTCCAAACACTATGGTAATTGGAATACCATGCAAACATACTATCTCATCCACATATATATGTGTTAACTTCTCTCTTGTATATGTCGTCTTAACTGGTAAGAAGTGAGCTAGCTTAATCAATCTATCCACTATCACCTAGATGGAATCATGACCTTTATCTATCCTAGAAAGACCAACCACAAAGTCCATAGTAATATGATCCCATTTCCATTGTGGTATCGACAAAGGTTGTAAAGTCCCTGCCAACTTTTGATGCTCGGCCTTGACCTGCTAAAAGACTGGACATCTAGCCACAAAATCTGCCACGTCACGCTTCAATCCTGGCCACCAATAGAGATATTTCATGTTATGGTACATTTTGGTACTGTCAGGATGCATCATGTACATCGAGGAGTGAGCCTCCTCAAGAACTATCTTCCTCAATCCATCAATATCTGAAACCAATGTTCTTTCATGGAAAAAAAGTATCCCATCCTATGTCTCATGGAAGCATAATGCTTCTCGCTGCCAAACTCTAATCTCATCTTCTATATCACAATATATTTTGTTGTGCATCTCTGATCTGCTGCATCAATGTCCATCCTATGTCTCATGGAAGCATAATGCTTCTCGCTGCCAAACTCTAATCTCATCTTCTATATCACAATATATTTTGTTGTGCATCTCTGATCTGCTGCATCAATGTCAACTTAACCTGCAATTGTACTAGCAGTCATGCTAGCATGGAAACCTCCAACTGTACGTTCATCAAGCAAAGTGTCACTAACATATCATGCTTGTGACACACCACGGATGACACTTGAGCTTTATACACAGATGATGATGAAGATGACTTCCAGCTCAACGCATCAGCCACCACATTTTCCTTGCTTGGATGATAATCTATTATGCATCATAGTCTTTGATCAACACCATCCATTGTATTTGCCTCATGTTCAACTCTTTCTTCAAAAAGATGTATTGAAGGTTCTTGTGGTCAGTGAAGATCTTACACATCTCTCCATATAGGTGGTGCCTCCATATCTTCAAGGTATGGATTACTATAGTAAGCTCCAGATCGTGCATCTGGTAGTTCTTCTCATTTTTTTAAAGTTTTCGTGTAGCAATAGAAATCACATTCTTGTCATGCATCAACACACATCCCAAGAAGTTCTTCAAAGCATCAAAAAAGACGATATAACCTTTTCCTTGCTCTGGAAGCACTAACACCTGTGCACTAGTCAACTTCTCCTTAAACAACTAGAAGGAATGTTGACACTTGTCATTCGAGACAAATGGGAGACATTTCTTCATCAATTGTGTTAGCAGTAATGCCACAACACTAAAGTTCTTGATGAACCTCCTGTAGTGGCCTTCCAAGCCGAGGAAACTTCAGACTTCTATCAACATCTTGGCTTGTTCCCACTCCAGCACTGACTATGCCTTCTTCGGGTCTATACAGACACCCTTGGAAGATATAACATGCCCAAGGAAAGATACCTCTATCAGCCAAAACTCACATTTACTGAACTTGGCATACAACTGGTGTTGTATGAATGTTGTCAACGTCTGGCGTAGGTGCTTTTTGTGTTGTTGACTATCTCTAGAATAGATCTGGATGTCATCAATAAACACCATTGTGAACTAATCTAGATATGGTCAGAACACTCTGTTCATCAGGTCCATAAAAGTTGTTAATGCATTGGTTAGTAGCCCAAACGGCATAACCATAAACTCATAGTGACCATACCTAGTCTTGAAAGTTGTATTAGGCACATCGTCTGCCTTGATACTCAACTAATGGTAACCTGACCTTAGGTCTATCTTGGAGAATGCTATAGCTCCTCACAACTGATTGAATAGATCATCTTTCCTCAGAAATGGGTACTTGTTCTTTATCATGACCTTATTTAACTATATATAGTTTATGCACAACCTCATGGAAGTGTCCTTATTCTTCACGAACAACATAGGAGCACCCCAAGGGAAGTGCTTGGTCTAATTAAGCCATTCTCTAACAGCTCTTAAAACTATTTATTTAACTCCTACATCCTTACTGGTGCCATCTTGTACGGTGCTTGTGCTATGGCTTGTGTTCCAAGAACCAGATTGATTTCAAAATCAACCTCTCTAGGAGGGGGAACATCAAGAAACTCCTCAAGGAAGACATCTTCAAACTCTTATACTATCAGTACCTCCTGGATACTAGGTCCTCTCGCCTTGGTATCCACAACATGTGCCAGGGAAGCCTCCACCCCTATCTCACCAACCTCTCCACTGGCATAGCCAACACCAAACACGTAGGGAGAATCTTCCTATCTCCTTTGAAGACCCAGGAAACACCCCATCATAGAATGTTGCCATCTTGGTAGTATAGTCCAAAACAACCCTATACTTCTCCAAGGTATCAATACCCATGATCACATCAAATCCATGCATGTCAAGTGGCATTAGACCCACTTGAATTCTACGTCTCATAAAAGAAAGAATGCAATATGGACACACCTCTAGATATTCGGTGAAACCAGCCAGAGGGGTTTCTAACAAAAGGCTATCAGATCTACGACTAGCAGGCAGATTACAACTACATATCACTCCTCTAGTGATGAAAGAGTGCATTGCACCCAAGTCAACCGAAACAGATACATAAGAAGAAGTAGACAAATCAGAATGAAATAACTTTGACTTGTTACAACCCGTGGGTTGACCACTCTTTTTGACTGGCTCATGGCATAAAATTGAGTCGTCGCCTGTTTCCGTCCATGTCCTCTGATAGCTTGTCCATAGGATCCTACATGTGACGCCTAACTATGTCCTCTATAACTGTTATTGTTGAACTATCATTGATGCAAACCTTGCTGGTTCTGCCTTGGCTATTGTGTCACTTCTTCATCCTTCATAGGGAAAAACCACTTGATATGCCTTGCCTTCCCACACTTGTAATAGGTGGTAACCTCATTCTGAGGTCTTGAAGGCCTTGTCACCGATATAATGTTGCACTGTATGATCCCGACGAAAGTAAACTACGACCTCGACCCTTACTTGGGGACCACTATGACTGTACAACTGATATGGGCTTAGAAAAAGTTGACCTATGTTGTGATTGTGATGATGAAAACCTCAACTTCTTGAAGCCTCTAGAAGATTGCCCCTGGAACTGAGTTGGTCTCTTCTTAGCATTGGCTTAATGCTTCTCTATGGTAGACCGCTCAATCCTCCTCACTGAATTCACAAAGGTAGAAAACCTCTCCCTATTCTCCAAGGCACTAGCCAGTGTAGACAACTCTGAACTCAAACTGTTATGACCCACGTTTCGTTTTACCAGTAAGTACCTTGGTTAGTGCATAATTGAACCAGTTATGTTGAGATGAGTACTTGCTTTTGTTAATAGTGTTTTGAGCTTTGAGCTAGTGTTAATGTATCTTTATCTTGTTCTCTTGTCCTGAGATTGAGGGCAAGTTTGTGCTTAATCCGTTGCCGAAGAAATCATGTGAAACCGACCTACGAGTAAAAAGATATGAGCTTTTTAGTGTGCAGGGACCTATGTGCAATTTCGGAAAGTTTCTGGGCAATTTGCATCCGGCCCCCTGGGCGCCCTTCCTTATCCTTTCCTTCAGTTTTCCTTTATTAGTTCTGTTAACCGACTTTGGAATGAACGATAGTTCATTTCCTTCGGTTGCCGCTTGGGAAAAACAGAGAAGGAGAAAGGGAGAGAGAGAGCAAGCTAGAGGAGAAGCTAGGCAACCAAGCTCCTTCCCTCTCCGTTCTTCTTCGATTTCTCCATCTTCTCCAGCCAAACCAACCAGCTGCATCATCTTCTTCTTCTTCACCTTCTTCTTCCTCCTACAGCCATGAAGAAGACGACCATGGAGATGGTCTAGGGAGCGAACGGTGCTTTTCCCTCCGTTCTTTCTTCTTGCCAACTGTTGGCTAGGTCAATCCGAAGCTATAGGAGTGATTTGGGTAAGAATCGTCCACCGAATCGACCCCAATCTCTTCTTTTAATTCTGCAATTTCCGTCTCTACGCAGGTTGCACGGCGTGCAAATCCGTTTTGCACGGCGTGCAACGTTACAGATAGCTGATATAGGGAAATTCCGTTTCTGCGCAGGTGCACGGCGTGCAAAGTCAATTTGCACGGCGTGCAAAGTTACAGATAGCGGAACAAGTTTCATCCCAGGTGCACGGCGTGCAAGTCAGTTTGCACGGCGTGCAAAGGTGCAGAAAAGTTGATCAGAAGTGCACTGAAGGTGCACGGTGTGCAGTCTAGGTGCACGGCGTGCACGCTGCTGTAAAGGGCAGAATTAGGCGTGTTTGTGGACGTTTTTCAGTGTATACGAACACACCGAAGTGGGTGAGTGACAGTTCATTTAGAAATCATTATTTAACTCATTTTAAATGCTTATCTGCATCAGTATCAGTTGATATGACTCCTAAACAGTATAGCATGTACTTTTTAGTATGATAAGTTCATTGGAACTTGAATTGCGTGGTAAATGATGAAAAAGAGGGAATTCTATGTCTTACAGTTGCTATGTGATATTCCTGTTTAAATGTTTATTTGTTTAATCAAGTATAGACCTAGATGCCCTAACACCGTAGAACCCCTTAGACGAGTCTGCAACTTTGGGGTGAAACTCGTGTCCAACATCAACCGGTTGAGTAATTCTGGTGGCACGAGGATGGAAAGAGAGGCAGTGTCCAACAACAATCGTGCTTGTGTCACGATGGCACTGCGATAACAAAAGAAAACTTGGTTATCTAACACCATTCGTGCTTGTGTCACGAAGGTAACCCTGTGACTCTCCGCCGGTGTACTCAGGTTTAAGGAGGAGTCGAGAGCACACGTGGTTGTGCAGCACACGTGGTTGTGTGAGGAGGCCGAGGAGCCTGTGTCCTGTGCAGACCAGGACGAGTAGTCAGACTTAGCACTTCCCGGGTGTGTCGCTAAGTCTTGTACGGTGGGACCGTAGCATGGACTTGTTGCAGATCTTTATATGCAGAGTACACTGCATATATTTAGGGCATAATAATAAAATGAATAAATAATCATGTAGGATCACAGTAAATTTATATAGCTGCTTATTTATCTGAAATACCTGTTGATGCATAGAAATGTGATTATTATCTGTATATCTGCTATGTCAATAGAACTGCCCTGTTTGAACTGCATATATGTTTATTTTCAGTTAATAAACCTGACGAGTTGTTTAGTGATAGCTAGGTGAAATGTTATTCACTGAGCGAGTAGGCTCATCCCTCTACTCAAAACATTTTCAGGTCAGCATCAGCATCAGGAGTCAGAAGGATCGTTTCACCCTAACGCTTAGTCGATAGAAGGTTTGTTGTTAGTCTAGTTAGAGGTCTCTTAGTCCATTCCCCTCGGTCCTCGGGACAAGGTGTGAGTGAGAGAGAGAATGTGTACTAAGATGTAAATTAATGTTATGTTTTCTTATGTTAATCAACGTATTATGCTGTAGACTTTGCTTGTATCTTCTATCAGTTTAATAGAGAAGTTTCTGCAGTTTGTTTAGTTCTTGTTTACCGCTTAAATTTAATTATCAATTAAATGCCTTGGATTGTTTTAAAAGAGACGAATGGTTGGTTATGTGTTAATCCCATCCTGTTGCGTCCTAATCTTGTGGTTTGTGGTTAATGTGAGATTGGGGCGTGACAATTTTTGGTATCAGAGCTTAGGTTGAGTACATAGTTACTCAGAGTCCAGGTCAGGGGACGTTAAGAGACCAATAGGATTAAGGTTTAGGTGTCTTTCTTCTATCTGTAGTTTTCTAACAGGAAATATTCTGTTATATCATTGCAGATGGCAGGAAGAGGCTTTGATCGCGATGATCAGGCCGAGAGCCATGTTGGCCCTGATCCTTTGTACTTGGGTCCAGGTGGTGGTGACCACGTGGATGAAGCATCCCGGATGTACAGGATGTTTCTGGAAACCAAAGAAAAGTACAAGGCTGATAGGCGAGGTTCTTCTTCTACCAGCAGTAAAGATCTGATGCGATCTTATGAGCTTGTAAAGAAGCTTGGTGGCACGGAGTTTAGTGGCACTACAGATCCAGCAGAGGCTGATGAATGGTTTAGACAGATAGAGAAGGTCTTTCGCCTGATGGAGCTTCCAGAAGAGAAGAAGATCAATCATGCAGTCTATCTTTTAACAGGCGATGCAGAGCTGTGGTGGCGTGGTGTGGAAGAAAAGAGGAGAGGTACAGAGCTTTCCTGGCAGGATTTCTCTGAGGAGTTTCATCTCAAATTCTATCCACCCACTTTTCTTAATGAGAAAATCAGGCAGTTACAGAATATCAAGCAGGGGAACATGACAGTTACGGAGTATGAAGCATTTTTCACACGGTTGGCGAACATCTGTCCGCAGCTTGTTCCTGACAACATAGAGAGATGTAGAAGGTTCCAGGAAGGACTAAGGCCAGAGATTCGACATACAGTTTCTGCTACTAGTAGGAGGAACAGAGAGAACTTTGGTGAGTTTGTCGAGGCTGCTAGACAGGTTGAAGAATCTGTGAATGCTGACAAGGTGCCTGAGTCTAGGAAGAGATCTGCAGATTTCAGTAGAGGGAAGTCCGGTAGTGGATACAGAGGTGGAGGTAGAGGTTTCTTTTCTAAACTTGGGCGTGGCTTGGGTTGTTTCGGCAGGCAGAGATCTGAGGATGTCACTACTTCTAGAGGCAGAGGAGGATACAACCCAGGAAGATGGGGCAGTGCCGATAGTGGACAATCTTCCGGGTCGTCAATGTCAGTGACAGGTCCCCAGAGACAAGAGTTACCGCCATGTGACAAATGTGGAAGGCCACATACTGGACCGTGTTGGAGTTCAGGTTGTTACGCCTGTGGACAGATAGGACTTGTCAAAAGGGAATGTCCTCAACTTCGACAAACAGCATCACAAGCTTTCCAGCCTCAATACCATGATGTTCCGAGTTCCTCTGTGGCTTCTGGTTCTAGAGGTGGTGGAGTGTCTAGTGGCAGGAGTGGTCAGAGAGGACAGCGTGGCAAAGGGAGAGCTTCAGCACGTTTCTTTTCTTTGACACCTCAGGAAGGTATAATTTCTTCACAAGTTGTTACATGAGAGATGCTTTTGTTTAATAGTATACCAGTCTCAGTTTTGATAGATCCGGGTGCTACTCATTCTTTTATACAATGCCCTTTAGTCAGTAAACTTAATCTGTTAACTCAAGAGTTGGCAGATGAGTTAGTGTTGAGGGTTCCACTAGGTGGACCAATAGTTTTATCCGAGTCTTGTCCCGGATGCTTGTTATCTTTTGGAGGTTTCACCTTTGCTGCTAATCTCATACCCTTGGACGTAAATACCTTTCAAGTCATCCTGGGTATGGATTGTCTTGAGGCATATCGAGTGCAACTCGATTGTTGGAAGAAGGAAGCTATCTTTCAACTAGGGGAATTTTCTTGTGTCTTTACTGGAGATAGGAAAGTTCTACCTACGTGCATAATATCAACTGCTGTAGCTGATAAGATGTTACAGAAAGGATGTGAAGCATTCCTTGCTCATGTGGTTGACACCAGAGCAGAGAAGAGCACTGCCAGTGTTTATGATGTGCCTGTGGTTCGTGAGTTTTCTGATGTTTTTCCAGAAGAGTTACCAGGCTTACCTCCTGTCAGAGACATTGATTTTGAAATTCAAGTATATCCAGGTAGTCATCCAGTAGCACTGCTAGCCTATAGAATGGCACCTGCAGAGTTGAAGGAACTCAAGGTGCAGTTACAGGAGTTGCTAGATAAGGGTTTCATTAGACCCAGTTCTTCACCGTGGGGTGCTCCAGTCCTGTTTGTTAAGAAAAAAGATGGTACCATGCGTCTCTGTATAGATTATAGGCAACTGAACAAGATCACTATAAAGAACAAGTATCCATTGCCGAGAATAGATGATCTGTTTGATCAGTTGCGTGGAGCGACGATGTTCTCTAAAATAGATTTGAGATCTGGATATCATCAGCTCAGAATAAAGGCTTCTGATATTCCTAAAATAGCTTTCAGAACCAGGTATGGGCATTATGAGTTTTTGGTCATGTCGTTTGGACTGACCAATGCCCCAGCAGCCTTTATGGATATGATGAACCGGATTTTCAAACCGTTCCTAGATCAGTTTATTGTAGTCTTTATAGATGATATTCTGATCTACTCCAGAGACGATGCACAGCATGAGCAACACCTGAGAGTAGTGTTGCAGTTGTTGAGACAACACCAGTTGTTTGCTAAATTTAGCAAGTGCGAGTTCTGGTTAGCCGAGGTAGCATTTCTTGGACATGTTATCTCGAGAGGTGGAGTTAGTGTAGACCCTAATAAAGTTGATTCTGTACTTCAGTGGGAACAGCCTAAGACTCCTACTGAGATCAGAAGTTTCTTGGGATTAGCAGGTTACTACAGAAGGTTCATACAGAACTTCAGTGTGTTAGCATCACCTTTGACACGCTTGACGAGGAAGGATGTACCGTTTGTTTGGTCTGATAACTATGAGAGAAGTTTTCAGATTTTGAAGAAGAGATTGACTTCAGCACCAGTGTTGGTTTTGCCTGAAGCAGAAAAAGGCTATACATTGTTCTGTGATGCTTCCAGGAGAGGTTTGGGCTGTGTACTAATGCAAGAAGGCAAAGTTGTGGCTTACGCATCTAGACAGCTTAAGAAGAATGAAGAGAATTACCCGGTTCATGATTTGGAATTAGTTGTTATAGTTCATGCTCTTAAGACATGGTGTCACTACATGTATGGGGAGACATGTCAGGTGTTTACAGATCATAAGAGCCTGAAATATATCTTCACCCAGAGAGACTTGAATTTGAGACAGCACAGATGGCTTGAGCTGATTAAAGACTATGATGTGACAATCGATTACCATCCGGGTAAGGCAAATGTTGTAGCTGATGCCTTGAGTAGAAAGTCAAGTTCAATAGCTAATGCATTTTCTATGGCATGTTTCAAGAGAGACTTTCTTGTAGATATGCGAAGGTTGAACCTGGACTTGGAGGTGACAGGACAGAGTGGGTTGATTGCTCAGATGCAAGTCAGACCTACTTTTTATAATCAGATTAAGGAATTACAGCAAAGTGATGATGAGTTGTGGCAAATCATGCAGGAAATGTCAGAAGGTAAGAGAACAGAGTTCAGGTTTTCTGATGAAGGCATGTTGTATCTTCATGATAGGTTATGTGTACTTGGAAACAGTGAGTTGAAAGAGCAGATTCTTGAGGAAGCACATACTTCTATGTATGCTATGCATCCAGGTAACACAAAGATGTACAGGAACCTCAAAGAGCTGTACTGGTGGTCTGGTATGAAAAAGGATGTGGCTGAATACGTGGCTAGGTGCGGGGTGTGTCAGCAGGTTAAGGGTGAGCATCAGAAACCTGCTGGTACTTTGCAGTCGCTTCCTATACCATAATGGAAATGGGAACACATCACGATGGACTTTGTGGTAGGATTACCCAGGACGCCTAAGGGTTCAGACTCGATATGGGTGATTGTGGATAGACTAACTAAGTCTGCTCACTTTCTTCCTGTCAAGTCAACCTTTAACGTTTCAAAATTTGCAAAAGTTTATGTGGATGAAGTAGTCAGGTTGCATGGGATTCCAGTTTCCATTATTTCTGACAGAGATCCAAAGTTTACATCTAGATTCTGGAATCAGTTACATCATGCGTTGGGCACAAGGCTGAAGTTCAGTACAGCGTTTCACCCACAGACAGATGGTCAATCTGAGAGGACCATTCAGACCCTAGAAGACATGCTGAGAGCATGCGTGCTGCAGTTCAGAGGTAACTGGGAAGAACACTTAAGCCTAATGGAGTTTGCATATAATAACAGTTACCATTCTAGTCTTGGAATGGCTCCATATGAAGCTCTTTATGGCAGGAAGTGTAGATCGCCAGTTTGTTGGTACGAGGTGGGTGAAAAGGAAATTCTTGGACCTGAGTTAGTTGATATAACTACAGAGAAGATATTTGTGATCAGGGATCAGTTAAAAGCTGCTCAGGATAGACAGAAAAGTTATGCAGAAAGACGACGTCGACCTCTTGAGTTTGAGGTTGGTGACGAGGTTTATTTGAAAGTTTCACCGTGGAAGGGAGTGCTGAGGTTTGGCAAAAGGGGTAAGTTGACCCCTAGGTATATGGGTCCATATCCTATTGTTGAGAGGATTGGACCTGTAGCTTACAGGTTGGATTTGCCGTCTGAGTTGGCAAATATTCACGATGTCTTCCACGTGTCTATGCTGAAAAAGTGTCATCCCGGTACAGAAAAGATTGTAGATCCAGAACCGACGCAGCTTAGAACAGATGTGTCCTTTGTAGAAGGACCAATGCAGATAGTTGATCACCGGATCAAAAAGCTTAAGAACCGTGAGTTATCTTTAGTGAAGGTTTTGTGGAGGAATCACAATATAGAGGAAGCTACGTGGGAGCTTGAATCACAAATGCGTAACAAGTTTCCTTTTCTCTTTTAGGAATTTCGGGGCAAAATTCTTATAAGGGAGGGAGATTTTTATGACCCACGTTTCGTTTTACCAGTAAGTACCTTGGTTAGTGCATAATTGAACCAGTTATGTTGAGATGAGTACTTGCTTTTGTTAATAGTGTTTTGAGCTTTGAGCTAGTGTTAATGTATCTTTAGCTTGTTCTCTTGTCCTGAGATTGAGGGCAAGTTTGTGCTTAATCCGTTGTCGAAGAAATCATGTGAAACCGACCTACGAGTAAAAAGATATGAGCTTTTTAGTGTGCAGGGACCTATGTGCAATTTCGGAAAGTTTCTGGGCAATTTGCATCCGGACCCCTGGGCGCCCTTCCTTATCCTTTCCTTCAGTTTTCCTTTATTAGTTCTGTTAACCGACTTTGGAATGAACGATAGTTCATTTCCTTCGGTTGCCGCTTGGGAAAAACAGAGAAGGAGAAAGGGAGAGAGAGAGCAAGCTAGAGGAGAAGCTAGGCAACCAAGCTCCTTCCCTCTCCGTTCTTCTTCGATTTCTCCATCTTCTCCAGCCAAACCAACCAGCTGCATCATCTTCTTCTTCTTCACCTTCTTCTTCCTCCTGCAGCCATGAAGAAGACGACCATAGAGATGGTCTAGGGAGCGAACGGTGCTTTTCCCTCCGTTCTTTCTTCTTGCCAACTGCTGGCTAGGTCAATCCGAAGCTATAGGAGTGATTCGGGTAAGAATCGTCCACCGAATCGACCCCAATCTCTTCTTTTAATTCTGCAATTTCCGTCTCTGCGCAGGTTGCACGGCGTGCAAATCCGTTTTGCACGGCGTGCAACGTTACAGATAGCTGATATAGGGAAATTCCGTTTCTGCGTAGGTGCATGACGTGCAAAGTCAATTTGCACGGCGTGCAAAGTTACAGATAGCGGAACAAGTTTCAGCCCAGGTGCACGGCGTGCAAGTCAGTTTGCACGGCGTGCAAGTCAGTTTGCACGGCGTGCAAAGGTGCAGAAAAGTTGATCAGAAGTGCACTGAAGGTGCACGGCGTGCAGTCTAGGTGCACGGCGTGCACGCTGCTGTAAAGGGCAGAATTAGGTGTGTTTGTGGACGTTTTTCAGTGTATACGAACACACCGAAGTGGGTGAGTGACAGTTCATTTAGAAATCATTATTTAACTCATTTTAAATGCTTATCTGCATCAGTATCAGTTGATATGACTCCTAAACAGTATAGCATGTACTTTTTAGTATGATAAGTTCATTGGAACTTGAATTGCGTGGTAAATGATGAAAAAGAGGGAATTCTATGTCTTACAGTTGCTATGTGATATTCCGGTTTAAATGTTTATTTGTTTAATCAAGTATAGACCTAGATGCCCTAACACCGTAGAACCCATTAGACGGGTCTGCAACTTTGGGGTGAAACTCGTGTCCAACATCAACCGGTTGAGTAATTCTGGTGGCACGAGGATGGAAAGAGAGGCAGTGTCCAACAACAATCGTGCTTGTGTCACGATGGCACTGCGATAACAAAAGAAAACTTGGTTATCTAACACCATTCGTGCTTGTGTCACGAAGGTAACCCTGTGACTCTCCGCCGGTGTACTCAGGTTTAAGGAGGAGTCGAGAGCACACATGGTTGTGCAGCACACGTGGTTGTGCGAGGAGGCCGAGGAGCCTGTGTCCTGTGCAGACCAGGACGAGTAGTCAGACTTAGCACTTCCCGGGTGTGTCGCTAAGTCTTGTACGGTGGGACCGTAGCATGGACGTGTTGCGGATCTTTATATGCAGAGTACACTGCATATATTTAGGGCATAATAATAAAATGAATAAATAATCATGTAGGATCACAGTAAATTTATATAACTGCTTATTTATCTGAAATACATGTTGATGCATAGAAATGTGATTATTATCTGTATATCTGCTATGTCAATAGAACTGCCCTGTTTGAACTGCATATATGTTTATTTTCAGTTAATAAACCTGACGAGTTGTTTAGTGATAGCTAGATGAAATGTTATTCACTGAGCGAGTAGGCTCATCCCTCTACTCAAAACATTTTCAGGTCAGCATCAGCATCAGGAGTCGGAAGGATCGTTTCACCCTAACGCTTAGTCGATAGAAGGTTTGTTGTTAGTCTAGTTAGAGGTCTCTTAGTCCATTCCCCTTGGTCCTCGGGACAAGGTGTGAGTGAGAGAGAGAATGTGTACTAAGATGTAAATTAATGTTATGTTTTCTTATGTTAATCAACGTATTATGCTGTAGACTTTGCTTGTATCTTCTATCAGTTTAATAGAGAAGTTTCTGCAGTTTGTTTAGTTCTTGTTTACCGCTTAAATTTGATTATCAATTAAATGCCTTGGATTGTTTTAAAAGAGACGAATGGTTGGTTATGTGTTAATCCCATCCTGTTGCATCCTAATCTTGTGGTTTGTGGTTAATGTGAGATTGGGGCGTGACACAAACCCTTCTCAAACCTATGGATTCTCTCCTTATCTGTCACTTCCATGTGAGTACAAAACCTCAGAAGCTCCATAAACTTAGCTTCATACTCATTGATAGTCATGGATCCTTGGTGTAGTTTCTCAAACTGTGCTATCTTCTTGTCCAGCTACGTCTCCGGGAAGTATCGGCTCACTAATTCCCGTTAAAACTCCTCCCAACCGATCACCACTCACAGCCTCATCTCCTCTTCTATGGACCACCAGTGGCCAACACTACCCTTCAATAGGTACACATCCTGCTTCACCTTGTCCTCTTCTGGGATGCTAAGGATCTTAAATGCCTTCTCAAGCTCCATCAACCACATGTCAGCATCCATCGGGTCTAACATACCTACATACTCAACTGCTCCAACATGCCTCAAACGCTCAAACGTCTTCCCAAAACCTTGTGATTTTGCATTGGGGATGGCTGCCCTTGGCTGAGGTATGGGCATTCGATCCGCCAAATGCGTAATCATGGCCATCAACTATCCAAAAATGGACTAGAAAGCAGGATTGGCCATGGTTGTAGGGTCGAATTGGGGCATCACGGGCTGCTCCACCCTCAACTTAGGCACTCTCTCCTCATGAGCCTGCCTCCTAGCACCATCTTGTGCGACGAAGCTATGATCGACATGTTCTTCATATCCCCCTGACATATCTGCATAAGTAGAGATAAGGGATTGAGATCCCAATGCTTCATAAAGTTTTGAAAAATACTAATGAAAATATTATATATTCTTTGTAGCATTTGTTATGATAATTCATGTTTGATAACTTGACTGATGTTAAAAGAATATAGTAATGTACTTAATTAATCAAGTGATATCATATAATGTAGTTGCCCTGACCATAGATCCATCAGTGTCAGAATTTTTTGAATGGTGAAATGAGTTGCTTCGCGGCATAACCCGGAAGCGGCATATTTTTGAATATGTGGGGGTAATGGGCGAATATATCCTTACGCCTCATAGGAATGACTATGGGCCATATCCTATGCACAGGAATGGTTACAGACCATATCCCAATAAGAGTATGGCTACGGGCCATAACTCCATAATACCAGGCATTGGCTACGGGCCATATCCTAAAAAGAGTATATGTTACGGGCTATAACTCTATAGAGAAGATGCCAATATACCTTGGCAAGCTATTTGCAGTTTGACACATGATGTCTCTGCCATATAATCTCGTACTGACCGAGAAGGTTGAGGTCTTGGATTTGGACTCTTCCATTGACCTTGTGTGGTACTGATGCTTAATGTAGTCGTGGTCGGTTGGAGTATGAGTGGTATACCTCATCTCCTCAGGGCTTAAGTATGATTATGAAATGTAATCAGCCGTGTAGCATATTTGCTTAAGGTTGAAATACGAGAATTCATTGGTTGATGTTACCGTGCTTAGCATATCCTAGAAGGATAAATGTTATACATGTGCTTTAGTTCCTTATTGGATAGATGATATGTTGTTTTATTAAGTTATAACTGAAATGCTTTGAATAAGAATATTGTTCTAATATGTGTAGACATTGATCTATTTGTTGTTGAATATATAAATCCTCTGCTCAGTTTTATTCTATTAAACTGCAATAATAATGTTTTTGGCGGAGAGTTATATCTCTTGCTGGGGAAATTTACAATTGTCTCACCCCGTGGCATCCAACATTTTTTAGGTAAACGCAGATAAGGAAGTAGAAACTATAAAGTAAGGGAAGGACAGCATCAGCATGAACAACAGTAATATCTCAGGTGGAGATATTGTATGTCATGTTAAGCAGTTAAGAGTCATATGTGTCATCTCTGTACTCTCAGGTCCTCGGAGTTAGTAGTTAGTACTTTTAATGAATTGATCTGAGATTTTAGCTTGATGCCTCGAGGTTCTTATGTTGCCTGTGTATAGTCTTTAATAGGGCAGTTGATGTTTGTAATCCTCGAGAAGGGATGATACATGACATGTACTTATGAACCAAAATGTAAATAAAATACATTGGTTCTTGATAAAAGACTTTTCCTATGTTTGAATCTCTTTGTAAACGGTTTTAATTTTTTTAGTGAATTTTAGTAATCTGTTGTTAATAACCCCTTCTGCTTGGTAAATTACATTTTGTTCGGACGGTGTGTCACAATTTAGTGGTATCAGAGCTCTAGGTTTGCTGAGTCTACAGAGACATAGGATTTAGGTTGTTGAGTTTGTTCTAGTGTCTTCCAGTGTATCTGATAGTGTCTTCTGCTCCTATAAGAGAAGAAGAACTTAAATATGTCTGGATTACACGAAGAACATATTGCTGAAAGCAGCATTGCTGCACCAGGAAGAGGTGCAAGGGACCAGACTAGGAAGGAACTAGTATCTGAACATCCTCAGTTTAACCAAGCAGAGATAGAGAGCCCAGCATTCCATGCTCTGTTTGGGCAATTTAGGACAGCTATGATGCATATAGTGGACCGTGCATTAGCAATACAACCCAGATTACCAACCCCCAATGATAAAATTTTGGACTCCAACAGGATTCTTAATCAACATCAGCATTTTGAAGCAATAGAAAATGTTAGAAGAAATAGGTTACAACACAAAAGCAGAATCTATCACAGGTGTGGGAAGCCTGGACATTTCAGAAAGAATTGTTCAGCAAAGAATAAGGAAGAGAGAATCAAGAAGAGGCCTAACCAAACCCAGGAATAGAGGCCTAGTAGTTCCAAAAAGGGAAATTTTTTGGTACCACTAGTACAACCAATGTCTAATACACCAAGGCAATGGCTACCCAGAAGGGGTACAGGACCATCTATGCCACAGTGGGAGAATAGAAACTGTTATAAATGTGAGAAGATGGGACATCTGATGAAAGATTGTTGGGCTAGAGATGTGAGTGTAACCCAGCTGCCAAGACAGAGTCAGTAGGACTCTCATAAGAAGTGGTCTAGTAGTGGCACCCGAGGACGTGGACAGGCGTCCCAAGCTGGCTCATCTGCATACAATAACCAAAAGCATAGTTAGCAACCAGCAACGACAAGATTCTATGAAAAGAATCAGCCTGAGGCAGTGACCAATACGCGAGACAAAAATAGGTCAGATGAAATAATATCATTTTGATATATCATTTTATAATTTTATGAATTAAAAGTGAAAAAGCAGTTATTGTCGAGCTTCCCTGAATTAGTCCTATGAGGACACAAGGAAGATGAGGATTTATATTTTGTTCAATATTATTTTAAAATGCTCTATTATCGCTCTTATCTATGAAAGAGGATAAAATATAGAAGTGATGCTTGGTAAAAATCCAGGTATATTAAATCTTATGTATATAATGATATGAAAAGTAAGGAATATGATAGTACACAAAATGCATACAACCTAATATCAGTATTTGTATATCCTGGCCAGGTATTCAACTATTGAAGATAAGGTGAGTATGGAACTCCTAGATTGTCATCTTTCTGATTAGCCTGATCAAGTAGTCATTCTGAGACAATCTAATGAGTATAATGAAACTGGAAATATGGTATGGACATTTGTATCACATCCTAAGTGAAATAAAATGGAATCTGAGATGATCTCAGATCAATCTGTGTATATGAGGAAATGAAGAGTATAATCCTCATGATAAAGAAAATAAGTCAAGGGAGATGATCCCTATCTGGTAAGGCCTGTGTGTATAGTAAAGATCTTTTCCCATGATATGGAAATGGTAAATGTGATGAAATCACAAAATGTTCATAAATATGTAAGATAATAGCAAAGGAATTAGTAATGACATGTAATCATCCCTATAATTCCTATGCTGATAGCAAGGAAGTTAGGATGAAACAAGAGTAAATGACTCATGAACAGTTGAAAGTTCATGCAATAATGAGAAGAGATAATAATCCAATGATGGATGCTTAGAAAAGTATCAGTTCATCTTGGACTTTGGTTCCAAGATAAAGATATGTGTAACAAGTAATGTCCCAAGATGAAAGAATGATGAGGATGTGATGTGTTTTGACACATGTGATGGATACCAAAGTAAGGAATTTTGGTATCTGAGAAATATCAGGTGGTATGAGGAAGTAAATGCATAACTCTTAATTAGATGATTAATATTAGTTACCTGGAATGGCCAATTGAGAAATCAGTCTAGTTACATAAAATGGTACATACATCATATGTACCATTTTATGTAACTAATTGAAGGAACAATTGTAATTATTGTGGAAAAATTTATCAAGATAAAAATAATTCCAAAAGAATACCCCTATCTAGACCTGTTAAAAAAACGTATATATATAATCTATAGATATCTCTAAGATAAGTTTTTAATTGACAAGTAACTTTCCCTTATAAAAAGGAGTATGTATAACTAATGAGATAGTCAGTACAAGTAGTATGAAAGTATAGTGTTGTGATAATAGTTCGGATGGAACACCATATGTATGGTAAGACTTGTAATCCCAAGTGGGTGACAGAACGTAGCTCTGGACATTCCTTGGGAGTGGAATACTAAACTAAATAAGAAAGATGGAGGAAATTTGTATTAATCAAAGTTCTATGGTATCTCCATGACATTAAGATGTCATGTGGAGACTTGATGATATGATGAATGAATAATATCTTTCCTTCCTTTTCCTGGGATTTCGGGGACGAAATCCTTGTTAGGGGTTTATAATTGTAACATCCCTGACCTGGTTTAAGCCTTAACCCTATATGTTTTGCTTAACAAAATCATTTATTTTCTTGCTTTTATCTTTTGAAAATTAATTAAGGCTCAAGAGGAACTTATGTTTCAATTTTAGTCCTTTTTGAATAATGTTGAAACAATTTTTTGCATGTTTTGGACTAATGTGCAACTTACCCAAGTTGAGGGGTTAACTTACAAATGTTACATGGTAAAATGTTCCTCAGATGTTTAAGAATCATAAGAATGAAAATGATGTAGATGTATGGCTTGTGGCAGCCTGAGTATCAAGAAAGAGCTTGTTAAGCAATGTTTGTGCATTAAAACGTAGTTTTGGTGTAATGTGCAATTTACCCAAAACCTAGGGTTCAATATGAAAAATACCACCTCTAGAGAGTCCTTAATGGTTCTTGGCATCATGGAGAGAAAATAAAATGAGAGGTGTGTCTCATTTGAATCACTTTGGAGGAGAGAGAATCTTGATATTAAAATAATCAAGATTTAAGCATAATTGAAACCCTAATTCAATTTAATGCAAAAATAAATATATTAATTGAAGTATCTTTCAACCAAAAATGATATGGTTGTATTTGCATAAGAATGGACGTCTTTGTGCCTTGCAAAGGCACCTAAATATCTAAATTGAGTGGAGACTCCACTCACATTAGTTAACTAAAAAGTAATATCCACTCAATTTTTGGATATTATTATCATAATGGCTAAGGTGCTTAATTTGTTTTCCATTAATTCATGGATAATGAATAGGAATTACAAGGTGGGGGAGATGGCTTCATATGCAAGGGATGGAGGGGAGTATGTGGCACAAATTTGGGGAGTTATAAGATTATTATATCACCTTCTCTCTCATTGAAATTCCCTTATAAACATCTCATTTCCAACTCAAATGAAAGGCTTTTTTCGATCCTTCTTTCTTTCCTTGCTTTGGTTGAACACAAGGGAGCTTAGTTGCTACAGGAGCACGTGCCCCAACCTATAGGTAAGCTCAATAGTCATCTTCAACCTTAATTTCATGGTGGAAATCGAAATTCAATGCTTAATTTCTTCTTTTCTTCATTCAATCTTCAACCTTAGCCATTCCTTTCACTCAAGGACTTGAGGACAGACCTTGGGAAGTGGAGAGAGATTCATTCACCATTAAATACGTGAATCTTGAAGCTTAGATTCAATTTTGAGGGCGGGTTATATAACTTGAAACCTTGAATGTTATTATTGATTTCATTTCTTCAGCATATGTTGATTCTTTCTTCATTCTCGAAATTCCATTTGATCAGTTGTTGAAATTACCACAAGAATCACAGCAAATTTCGAAGGTCTGAAGCTTGATGATGATGAAATCATCTTAAGCACACACATCAACAAAGTACATGAGCAAACCGTTTCAATATTGGAACCAATCGGTTTCAAGATCGATTGAAACCAAACGGTCTCAAGACCGTTTGGGAGTAAACAGTCTCAAGACCGTTTGAGATCAAACGGTCTCAAACCATTTGGAGGATCTATGCTCATAAGGATGGATGATGATCTAATGATACCAATTGATTTGATTTTAAAGGTTCCATGTATGGATGATCCACTAATTTCAAACCCTAATCGGTTGAATTGATTGAAACCCTAGTTGAGGGAATCGATTTCAAGGTTGGTTGAACCAAATGGTTTCAAGACCGTTTGGAGGTCAAACGGTCTCAAGACCGTTTGTAGGTGAATGGTTGATTGTGGGGGATGGTTGAAGATCCAAGGGCTACAATATGATGTACTTTCAATAGTTCAATTGATGGATGGTTTCATGTTGGAGGGTCCATTGATTGCAAACCCTAGACCCAATAGATTGATTCGGTTTCAAGACCGAATAGAGGATTCGATTTTCAAGACCGAATGGAGGATTCGGTTTTCAAGACCGAATGGATGATTCGGTTTCAAGACCGAATGGATGATTCAGTTTCAAGACTGAATGGGTTGATTCAGTTTCAAGACCGAATGAGTTGGTTTGATTTGCAATTGGTCAAGACCGTTTGAAGGGTTGATCAAGACCGATTGGAGGTCTAAACAGTCTTAGACCATATGAAGGTCCAAACATTTCCAAACCGTTTGGAGGTGTGGATCCAAACCGTTTGAAGGTGTACTAGTCAAACTGTTTAAGGTTCAATTGATCTCAGAACTAAATGAGTACTATTAAAGTAACTCAAGATTGATTATAATAAAAGTACCTCTAAAGTACTTAGGTGATTAGTACCTTTAGAGTGGTCAACCTTTTATGCTTATGAAAACAATATCTTCATACACTATTCTAACCTTTCATTCAAGTTTACCTTATCAAGTTTGGTGTAATCAACATCCTAGAGAAGATAAGAGAGAGGAATTCATACATGAGTGATAATCATGTAGTGGTGGAGCCTCAACACTTTCAACATGAATATATATATATATACACACATATATATATATATATATATTTAGGGTATGATCCTTGATAAAGAGATCATGAAACCCTAATCGAAAAGGTTAATGAGCCCTAACCCTAACTTAGGGAAATGTTAAGTGAAACCCTAATCTAAGGTAATAGGGTAACCCTAATCTAGGGTGATGATATGAGAAAACCCTAATTTAGGGTATTTTAATAACAAGCCCTATTTTAAAAGGATGTTATATGAAACACCTAAAGTAGTAGATAATGGACAACCTTATATCAACAATGACTCAACCTAAGATGAATCCATATCAATTGATGATGATTGGACAATTCAAATGTATAAATTATGACTAATACATTACATGATAAATATAGGATTAGTGTATAAAGTGCTAGGATGGAAAATACCCTAATACAATATAAGTTGATGAACTTAATCAAGTTATAAGTGATGAGGGAAGTGATACATTCAAGATATGATAGGTATCATATTCAACACTTCAAGGTTGGTATACCTTTATACACTTCAAAATCAATATATTTGGATGAGGAACACTTGAAGTGTGTTATGTTAATTGCTACATTTAAGATGTAATGAGTTTAATGCACTTTGATAAGTGAAGGCTAACATACTTGAGAAAGGTTTAAGCCAAGATAATAAAGTATGATGTAATCATACTCTTTTATGGATAAGAAAGAAACTCATACCTTGTGTTGATAATCAATTAGTGGTAAATGATGAGAATAAATAAGTGTAATATCTCTGACTTGGGTTATGCTGCAAGACTAGATTTTTTGTTTAATAAAGATAATTATATGCTTGCTCTTATCTTTTGAAAAGTAATTAAGATTCAAGAGGAACTTATGTTTCAATTTTAGACCTTTTTGAATAATGTTGAAACAATGTTTTACTTGTTTTGGACTAAAGTGCAAATTACCCAAGTTGAGGGGTTAACTTGCAAATGTCACATGATAAAATATTCCTCAAGTTTTGAAGCATCATAAGAATGAGAATGATGCAGAGGTATGGCTTGTGGTAGCCTGAGTACCAAGAAAGAGCTTATTAAGCAATGCTTGTGCATTAAAACCTAGTTTTGGAGTAATGTGTAATTTACCCAAAACCTAGGGTTCAATATGCAATATACCACTTCTAGAGAGTCCCTAATGTTTCTTGGCATCATGTAGAGAAAATAAAATGAGAGGGGCGCCTCATTTGAGTCACTTTGGAGGAGCGAGAATCTTGATATTAAAATAATCAAGATTTAAGCATAATTGAAACCCTAATTCAATTTAATGCAAAAATAAATATATTAATAGAAGTGCCCTTCAGCTAAAAGTATGATGGTTGAATTTGAATAAGTATGAACGTCCTTGTGCCTTGAAAAGGCAACAAAATATCTAAAGTGAGTGGAGAGCCCACTCACATTAGTAAAAGAAAAAGTAATATCCACTCAATTTTGGATATTATTATTATAATGGTTAACATGCTTAAATTACTTTCTTTTAATTCATGGATAATGAAGAGGAATTACAAGGTGTGGAAGATGGATTCGTATGCAAGGGATGGAGGGGAGTAGGTGACACCAATTTTGGGAGTTGAAGGAATTAATTATCACTTTCTCTCTCATGAAATTCCTTTACATATATCCCATTTTTCACCCACATGAAAGACTCTTTTTACCCTTCTTTCTTTCCTTGTTTTGGTCGTGCACAAGGGAGATTAGGAGAAACAGGAGGATGTGTCCCAACCTGTAGGTAAGCTCCATAGTCATCTTAAACCTTGATTTCATGGTAGAAATCGAAATTCAATGCTTAATTTCTTTTTTTCTTCATTCAACCTTCAACCTTAGCCATTCTTTTCACTCAAAGACTTGAGGGCGAGCCTTTCGAGGTTGAAAAAGCTTCATTCACCATTGAAGGAGTGAAGCTTGAAGTTTGGTTTCAACTTTGAAGGCGGGTTATATAACTTGAACCCTTAAATATCATTATTGCTTGCAATTTATTTATCATATGCTAAACCTTTCTCCTTTCTCGATTTCCTTTGGATTAGTTGTTGAAATCATCATAAGAATCATAACTAATTTCGAAGGTTTGAAGCTTGATGACGATGACATCATCATAAGCACACACCTCAACAAAAGAATGGGCAAACTATTTTCAAAACCTATTGAGTTAATTCAGTTTCAAAACCAATTGAGTTGATTCAGTTTCAAGACCGAATGGGCAATTGAGTTCAAGACCGAATGGATGGTTAAACCCAAAACCGAATGGGTAATTTACTCAAGACCGAATGGGTAATTTACTCAAGACCGAATGGGTAATTGAACCAAGATATTGGAACAAAGGATGACATAATTTGTTTTGAATAAATGGATTTCATTTACAATAGCCTTGATGATTGTGTTGTGTGCTTTATTGGCTGTTGGGCCCAATAACAAGAAAATTCAATTAGTAAATGAATAATTGAGTTTTTGAGAAAAGAAAGATGTGGAAACCTCTAGAAGGCAAAAGAATATAATCCAAAGGTGGATTTCGTGCCTCTTGGGTTCCTTGGGTTCCAAGGAGTCCAAAGTTGCAAAGAAAATGCAATAAGAAAAGAAAAGATCAATTAAGTATTTCCTTGTTAAGAAAGAAATTGAAAATAATGATAAAATGTGGAAAATATGTGGAAAAAGGTATAATTGAGTTATCCTTGGTAGATTTTCGTATCCATAAGGTTCCTAATGTTAAAAGGAAATCCAATAAGGAAAATCAAAGAGAGATAAAGAGAAATCCTCAAAAAGAGATATTTTGAAAAGAAATAAATAAGATAATGAGAGATAATGGATAAAAGATAAGTACAAGGCTAAGGTATATCCCCAAGATGGGATTTCGAGCCATTAGGGTTCCTTGAGGTTCAAGGAACTCAGAATAATAATTTAATAGCAAGGGAAAGAGAAAATAGGTGAAAAATATATATAATTAAGTGATATCTTGCACCTAAAGAAAAGGTACGTTTTCTTTTAGATAGTGAGCCCAATTTTGTCAGAGAGGTAGATAAAGTTATTATTAACCTTCCCTCAAAATTTTGTAGCAATTGGGTCTTTGGTTTGGGATTTATGGCTTTTACAAGATTCCCTAAAGTGTTGTGATTATGGAAAATGTCACATTTATAATTGGAATAGGAATCTTGGGCCCAGCCCATGCGCATGTCACGCACATTGTGGGTCGTTGGATTCAGATCCAATGTTGATCCATTTGTCTCCTAGCTCGCGGAAGGTTAGGAAACTGGCGGACAGGGGAGGGAATCTTCCAAGGAGTCTTTCTCGCGATTTAATGCACGAGTGGACTTGGAAACTTGCCCATCAAGTTCAGGAGTCCTAGATGGATCGAGCAACCCTGGATTTTGGGGGGGTTCCGTGGCGAGAATAGGAATTCCCAATTCTCAGGGAAGGCAATGAAGACCCTATATATGGAGGGGGGTATTCTGCGGTACTTGCACTCCACAAATCAAACTCGTATGCTCGGACCCCTGAGGCGGTTCCTCCAATATGATCAATTTGGTCAGAGACCTCAATCTTCCCCCTCGTATTAGCAACAGGCCTCGCCGGAGAAGAGCTCCGCCGTGTGAGAAACTTGAGAAAGAAGCTGAGAAATTGAGACCCTGGTCCAGTTTGGGGAAACCGCGCGGAGGCCGTGGTGGCCTTGTCTAGTGTCGAGAGAGGCTGGATCCCAAAGTCAACCATGGTGCTGACCATGGTTGGGCTGCGCTCGCAGGAGACAGAGGATTGCGAGGTTGAAGAAGCAATAGGGGTAAAAGACCCCTTTGCCCTCATGCTCGCATGAACCAGGTAAGGGTATTTCCACCCTTTTCTGTTGTTTGATCTCTTATAAGGTGTGTGATCGCGGACCCTTGTATCTCGGGTGGTCCGCGGACCACGGATCTAATGATCCTTGTTTTTTTTTCAAAATTAGCAAATAAATTAGAAAAATGATTGTTTTTGTTAAAATCGTATCTTTTGATATAAAACTCAGATGAGGAAAGTTAATACATGAAAAATGATCAAAACAATACCAGGGATACAATAAAAATAGTTTGGGAACCTAAATCGGTATCTTTTTGCAAAAGTATCTAATTTGGATGGAAAGAGTATTAATTTGTGGTTAGAAATCCTAATTGTTAGTCAAGGATAGATTTAATATTGCAGATAGATTAATTCGAGCATGGTTAACTTGATTAATGATAAAGATGAATTTTAACCTATTTTGATGATGGAATTTCAAGGTTTAGGGTTTTAAATCTAATAATGTAATTAGTTCCCTTAGAAACCCTAAAGTGAGGAAAAAGGGAAGAAAATATATAGTAATCTGAAAATTAGGGTTTTTGTGGTTCAAACCTGATCTTAAGGATCTTAATGGAAAATAAGATAAGATAATTAGGGTTTGATGGATATTTTGATAAAAGTAAAATAAAAGTGGTAAAAATGAAATGAAACCCTAATTATGGTCGAAACTTAAAAAGGGCTAGTAACCCTAGGGCATGATTAGGCCTATTAGACTTGGATACAATGATCCATGATAGAGAATATTGGATGTTTATTTCAGGGCCAAATTGTGTGCTTGCTTTCTTGATTCTAGATTACTTGCTTGTTTGGATTAATTCTGCATTCAAGACAACTTGGCAGGTATGTGGTTACGCTTATGACTACTCCGAATCAGTTTTCCGAGGATTTTGTTGATGTTTCCATCGTGGCTTGAATTAAAATGTTGGATGAATTTAATTCATGCAAACTATAATGTGGATATGACTATCACCTAAGATATGTGCCTACTAACTCAGATCCTAGTCCCCTTTATAGCTTGATAGACTGACCTAGTATATGGCTACCTATGGGGTAGGTCCATCAGGTCATTGGATGACTTAGTACATGGCTACCAATGGGGTAGGACCATCAAGTCACCTTGAGTCAGGGATTGGACTACTTTTGGGTAGGGCCATGCGACTCTATAACCCTAAGTATTGGCTACCTGTAAGGTAGGGCCATGGGGGTAAGGATCTACCATATGAGAGAGGTAGTATCCATGTCCACTACAGGGACAACACAGAGATAGGGGATAGGTAAGGATTGAGTAGTATTGCTTAAAATGTAATCTTGAATGTTAAATGATAATTGGTTGATTACATTGCTATCATAGTTGCACAATTTTTGTAATCCCCCACATACCAGCATATTCCTATATGCTAACCGACGTTTTGTTTGTCGGCGTTTTAGGTACAACAATTGAAAGAACAAACAATAAAGTAACACATTGTGGAAATAAGAAATAAAGTGCAAGGGGGATTAGATAGAATAAATCCAGGTTGTGGATAGAGTAGTTTACCAAAGTTTTAAAAAGGTATGCGAAGTTTTATTTTATACCAGTTTTCAGTTTAGTTGGTAAAATTTTAATAATTGTTATTGATTATTTGTCAAACCTTTGATCATGTTAATTGGGATAATGGCTCTGACCTCTTGGTCTCCCTTAATTAGGGGTTACCAGGAGGTGGGGTCGTTACAAAAACCCTAATTTTGGGTAAAGCTACATGAAACCCTAATTTTAGGGGAGATGTTATAAGAAACCTTAATTAAAGGTAAGGATGTAATGTGAAACCATGATACAGGATAATGTGATATGAAACCCTAATCCATGGTGATGTTATGCATTATGGAACCCTAATTTGAAAACCTAGCCCTAATTTGTGTAAGGGGATGAGTAACCCTGATTGATATGAAGTGGGAAACCCTAACCCTAATATAGGGTGATGTAATGTGAAACCTCAGCATAGGGTGACGTTATGCAAATCCCTAATTGATAAAGAAGGGAAGCCCAATTCCTGATAATGGATAATCTTATATCAATAATGGTTGAATAAATCAAATGAGTGACTTATGACTAATGCATTACATGATATGTGATGAGTTGGTGCATAAAGTGTTAGGATGAGAATTACCCTAATCCAATATATTTGGATAAATAACACATGAAGTGTGTTATGATAATTATTATATGCACTTTGATAAAGGCTAACATACCTTGAGAAAGGGTTAAGCCAAGATAACAAAGCAATATCCTAGAAAAAGATGAGAGAGAAACTCATACTTTGTGTTGTTTATCATTTAATGATAAATGATGAGAATAAATAAGTATGGTTGAATACTTATGATATTAATGTATGCTCCTTGATCCAACCCTATTCTAGGGCTGTATCTCGTCTCATTTTGTACTTTTATCACATTCAAATGCATTAGAATTACAGGTTATTCTCCCCAATATGAGTATCATTGCAAATACGCTTATGGATGTTCTTTGCACTGTTTTTCAGGTACTTGGACCATGCTTAGATGGACGAGAGAGAGGGAGGAACCCAAAGAAGGCCCCAAACTCTCCCCCAACCTACCTCCAGTGGCCAAGAATCGTCCCCGAGCAAAGACATCCGAAATTGACAAAGTAAGAAGCAAAATCAAGAAGTCAAGCCTCACCACGGCCGTGGCCCCAATGCCACGGTCGTGGCTTTATTGCCAAATTCCAACAGGCTGCAACAGGGAAATCCACAGAATCCCACGGCCGTGGCCACCTGCCACGACCGTGGCCCTTGAAGACACCACGGCTGTGGCCATCAGAACGGTCGTGGTCTGTAGAAGAGAACACGGCCGTGGCACCCTGCCACAGTCGTGGGAAATAAATTGCGAAAAATCAGTTTCCAACAGGGAAGTTGCCCAGAAAGCCATGACCGTGGCCGATGCTGATCAAGACGCCTGTGGCCCTGCCCCACGGTCAGCTCCAACTCCTCCAAAACGGCCGTGTTACCCAACACGGCCGTGGTGCATGCTACACACCACGACCGTGGCACTCCTCCACGGCCGTGGCCACCACCCTACTTTGCTTTTTCACCACTTCCTTCACCCCACGACCGTGTCCACCACCCCACAGTCGTCCCCCACTACCCTCACCACGGCCGTGGCACACCCACCACGACCGTGGTGATCACATACCCTACATAACTTTCCACTATTATTCCTATTCTACCCCCACTTAACCCTATCTCCTATATAAGCACTAGTTGATTCTAGGGCTTAAGGTAAAGCACTCCTAGCTGACCCTAGCTGCTGCCATTGCATCCTTTGCTCCAATCCACCTATTTCCTTGCCATCTACCCCATTCCCATCCATTTTCCACTCATTTCCACCATAGAAACCTAGTTTCTCTAGGTTTCTATCCATCTATTTCGCCATTTTCATGCACCCCTGCACCTTTGGAGGAGGGAGGTCGTCCACAGCTGCTTGGAGGTGAAGAAAGAGGCCACTACATCGAGCTTCATGGCGTTTTCCCTTCTTCTACCCCTTTCTTTTCCTGTTTTCATGATCATGTATAGCTAAGCCCCCTTGTGGTGGGCTGTTTGGGATTAAAATGTTACTTTGATACCATGTTGGGGGATAAATTCTTGTAATGAACTCAATTCATATTTATGATGATTACTTCTTGCTTCCATCTCTTTTCCTATCTTATTGCATGTGGTTTGTGCTTCTTGTATGAATTGCTTGTTTTGAGGTTTTTGATGACACTTCATTTCTAGGAGGAATTGGGGTGTATGTGGCAATCTTAGGAATGGCTCCTAGGTCCAGTTAGTGGATCCCTAGCTAGCCCCCTTTGTTCCTACATACACACCCCTCCCCCTACAAATGAGTGTGAGATTTAAGTGGCTAGTGCAAGTGAGAGTGATGCAATTGCATAGGGCCTTCTAAAGGCTAGAGTGGCTAGTGGCATGAGGTTAAACCCCTTCATCTCTACTCCCATCTCTACCCTCAACCCTCAATTGTCCACTATCACTTAGCCTAGAAACCTAGATTTGGCCAATCTCACTAGAACTACACCTAACCCTAGTCTTCTACTAGTAGTATAGGGTATGTTCTAATGGCATTGCCCTTGTTGTTTGGTTTGGTAATCTAGATATGAATTGAGCACCAAGCATGTTTAATGAACTCCCCCAACTAAAATCAAAGTGGCATTTCCCAAATGGCCCACCCACCTTAATCATCTTGCTTAAAACCTTAATCGCTTAGCCTGCTTGTTAATGTTAGTGTAGTTCAAGTTGCTTCAGTTACTTTAGTCAATTGCCTAGTTCTGCTAGCTAGTGTTAATTTAGGTCTTTGATCTTGTTTAGTAGTTAATTCAATTCCTTAGTTGTTAATTGCTTGCTTAGTCTAGTCCATCTTGCCCTTGCCTTAGTGTAGCTAGTTTGTCACCTAGATTGCTAGTTTAGTCTTTCGATAACTTAGTTTCATTTTGCTTTTCATACTCGCTCTCTTAGTTTAATCAACCAACAATCAACCTTAAAACCCTAAAACTTTACTCTCCGCACTAGGAACGTAGCTCACGCCATCTAACTCTAGTGCCCCCTTTATCCTCACGGATCGACCCCATACTTGCCACCTCACCTATACTACGACATGACCCCGTGTGCTTGCGGGTGTAATGTCTTAGTAGAAGTAGGTAGTTAGTGTGGGACCATACAAATTTCGAAAGCAAAGATCCCATCTCATCCCGTACCTCCCGACCTCATGGATTGCACTTGTTGCAAGCCTCTAGCGGGAGCGCACCAAGCTTTCTGGCGTCGTTGCCGGGGATAGAGGCGCTCGGCCTAGTTAGATAGTGTAGCTTAGCCTTTCCTTTTGCCCTCACCATTGCTATTCTTTATTCTTTGTGTTACTCTTACATATTGGTTCGCTAACTTGGCTCCTTGTTGTTTGTTTGTGACGTGCGCAGGTGACAGCTGCGCATGCGTAGTACGCGTTCGACTTGCACCGACTTGGTGGTTTACGACCCCAAGATTGGGAGGAGAAGACGTCAAGCTCGTCGCAACCTACACCGAGAGGCCGAGATGGCCGAGAACAACCCACCACCGGATGTTCCACCTCCACCACCGCACCGCCCGCTTCATGAGTATTTCACGCCGGGGAACTACAATTCCCCCATAGCCACGCTGGTGGATCAGATGCCCGGTCAGCAGTTCTCCATTCCGCCAGCACTCTTGGGACTTCTGCCCACATACTACAGAATGGAGAATGAAAATCCTTATCACCATATAGATGCGTTCTTAGAAACGTGTTCGGCCTTTCGCACGCCTGCTGCCACCGATGACTCGATCCGCAGAACACTCTTTCCTTTCTCCCTCAAGGAGAAAGCCAAGGAGTGGTACGTCTCGAGGCCAGAGCTCGTCACATGGAATGAAGTAAAGAATGAGTTTCTGAAGAAGTTCTTTCTGATAGCCAAGTTATCCTACATGAGAAGGTGCATCACATCCTTCACCTAAAAAGAGAACGAACCTTTCCATGAGGCATGGTAGAGGTTCCAGAAGTTGCTTCGTGACTGCCCTCACCATGAGGTCCCGCTTTGGCAGCTGGTTCAAGCCTTCTACACCGGGCTTGAGGAGCAGAGCCAAAACAATGTAGATTCTTCTTGCGGGGGCACGTTCATGGCCAAGCCGCCCGAGGACTCATGGCCATTGTTTGAACATCTCACTGAGAATTCTCGCCACCGAGCTTCCACTAAGGGGGGGCAGTGCGATCGGAACTACATTCCCTCACCGTCCTCCGTGGCTCTCGCACGCAATACCACCAACCCCGATCTAATGAAAATGATGGCAGATATGATGAAAATGATGAAGAATCAAGTGGGTGGCTCTTCTAGCCAACCTGCAATGGCTGTGGACGTTGTAGATGAGGAAGTTAACACTTTACATTCCTTTGGTGGCCGCAACAACCAGGGCCCAATGTCCCAATCCTACACTCCCGAGTGGAGGAACCATCCAAATTTCTCGTGTAAACAACCAAATGAGGATGGACAAGGACAGGGGCAGCACAAGCCACGCTATAGCTCTAAGTTTGAGGACAAGGTTCTTGGAAGGCTAAGAAGCCTAGATGAAGTCAAAAAGGACGTCAACGCACATGGCCAGTCTATAAGCCGACTTGAGCAGAGGTTAGATCAGATTTCTCTCTCTTTGGCTAGAAGAGAAAAAGGAAGACTCCCCTCTCAACCTATGCCGAATCCAAACAATGATGGGACTTTTCAATATGCTCCTCCGCCTCCTCAAGCGCCGCTCAATTATCAATATGCTCCACCCCCACCTCATACTTACCAACAACCACCTCCACAATATCACCCCCCACCTCAACAACAACTGCAACCCCAATTCATCCTTCAAAATCCCAATTCCCCTCACCAAAGGCCTCCACCACCCCAACAGCCACAACCACCTCCACAAGCTCCCCCTTCTACCACCCATGAGCATGTGAAGGCTGTGACTACTTTGAGGAGTGGTAGGACTTTGGAGAGCCCCCATGGTGTTGTTGTTGGTAGAGATGACACTGAGTCAGAGCAGGTTGATACTGAGATGCAGAATGATGATACTGTGATAAGAGGCAATGCTGATACTGTGACACCGAGCAGTGATACTATGATTCCGAGCTGTGATATTGTGATTCCAGTGATATGAGTAGATGATACTGTTGATTTGGACCGATTGGGGTCCCAACTCCCGCCATATCCTGATGCACTTGAGGAGCCTTCTGCTGCAAAGAAAAAGAAGAAGCACGCGGATGATATTTTGGAGATCTTCAAGCAAGTGAAAATCAATGTACCTCTTATAGACGCAGTCAAGCAAATTCCATCCTATGCGAAGTTCCTTAAAGAATTGTGCACCTTCAAAAGAAAGACAACAGGGAGAACACCTAAGAAGATCAAGCTCACTGAGCAAGTGAGCTCCATTCTCCAACACACCATCCCCCAGAAAAGAAAATACCCTGGTGCCCCCATCATCTCATGCTACATCGGGGCGCATCGCATAGACCAGGCTCTTCTTGACTTGGGGTCTAGCGTAAACTTGATGCCTTATGATCTGTTTGCTGAGCTCCAAATGGGAGAGTTGAGGCCGACCCATTGCACTCTACAATTGGTCGACCGTTCTGTGAAGACGCCTAGAGGGCGTGTGGATGATGTGCTGGTCTGTCTTGATGAGGATATGTCTGCCTTCTTCCCAGCCGATTTTATCATTCTTGATATGGAAAAGGAAGCTAGAAAGGTGCCAATCATCTTGGGGAGACCTTTCTTAGCCACAGCTGATGTCGTGATCCATGTGATGACAGGGACCATGTATGTTACATTCATGCACATGAAGATCCGGTTGAACATCTTTAAGTCTTCTACTACAGCTGAAGTGATAGGGGCCACCGAAGAAGATTGTTATTTGGTGGAATGCCTAGATGAGATTGTTGAAGAGTTCCTACCCGCTTGGATTGAGACTGCTACTCAAGGTAGAGGTCTTGAGCCAATTGTTGAGTTCCCTGATGACGATGATGAGGATGATGAAGAGTGTGAGCTAGCCTTAGTGGCTGCAAGTCAGGACCTCCCTTCTATTTCTGCACCTTTGAAGAACTCCCTTGAAGCACCCCCCGTTCTTGAGTTGAAAAAACTTCCTGAAGGATTGAAGTATGCTTTCCTTGGCTCAAATGACACCCTCCCGGTGATCATTTCCTCCATTCTCTATCCTGAGCAAGAAAATGCCTTGATGGAAGTCTTGAGAAAGAACGTCCAAGCCATTGGATGGTCTGTTGCTGACTTGAGAGGGATTGATCCCTCTATCTGTGTGCATCGGATATACTTAGAAGAAGATGCGAGACCGACCCGTCAAATGCAAAGAAGACTAAATCCAAAATTGAAGGACGTTGTAACTCAAGAGGTTGTTAAGTTTCTTGATGCAGGGATCATCTACCCCATTTCTGACAGTACGTGGGTGAGTCCCATCCAGGTTGTGCCCAAGAAGGGCGGGATTACAGTTGCAGAAAATGCCGATGGTGAGCTTATGCCGGTGAGAGAGCAATCCAAGTGGAGAATGTGCGTGGATTACCGGAAGCTCAACGAAAAGACAAAGAAGGACCACTACCCACTTCCGTTTCTTGATCAGATTCTAGAGAGATTGGCTGGGCAGAGCTTCTACTGTTTTCTTGATGGGTACTCGGGATATTTTCAGATTGTTGTGCATTCGGCGGACCAGGAAAAGATGACATTCACTTGTCCAAGTGGTACATTTGCCTACCGGAGAATGCCATTTGGATTGTGCAATGCCCCTTCCACTTTCCAGAGATGTGTAACCTCGATCTTTGCTGACATGCTTGACTCGTCACTCGAGGTCTTCATGGATGATTTTTCAGTTTTCGGGAAGACCTTTGACGAGTGCTTGCTACATCTAGCTGCGGTTCTGGAAAGATGTGTGAAAGTTCGCTTAGTTCTATCTTGGGAAAAAAGTCATTTCATGGTACCTGAGGGTATAGTTCTGGGATACCGAGTTTCGAAAGATGGGATTGAAGTTGACAAGGCCAAGGTGGGCCTTATTTCTACACTCGACTTTCCTTCGACCGTAAGACATGTTCGATCTTTCTTGGGACATGCAGGATTCTACTGGCATTTTATCAAGGACTTTAGCAAAATCTCAAGACCACTCTGTCGATTACTTGAGAAAGATGTTGAATTTCAGTTTGATGAAAAATGTGTGGAAGCCTTCAATCATCTAAAAGAGAGGCTTATTTCTGCTCCTATCATGCAGCCCCCGGATTTCTCTTTGCCATTCAAGATCATGACGGATGCATCCGATATGGTGGTGGGGGCTATGCTGGGTCAACGCATTGGCCGAATTCCTCATGCTATCTATTATGCAAGTAAAACGTTAGACGATGCTCAAAGAAACTATATGACTACCGAGAAGGAGTTGCTTGTGGTGATCTTTGCTCTTGACAAGTTTTGGTCGTATCTCTTGCAAAACAAAGTGACAATCTACACGGACCATGCTGCGCTGAAGTATCTCATGTCCAAGAAAGACTCAAAGCCAAGGTTGATCTGATGGATTTTGTTGCTCCAAGAATTTGACATAGAAATTGTGGATAAGAAAGGAATAGAAAATGGTTTTGTAGATCATCTCTCCCGCCTTGATGGACCTTTTGATGTGACAAGTCCAATCAAAGAGACAATGCCACATGAACAACTCCTCTTAGTCTCATCTGTCCAAAATCCATGGTACAAGCACATAGCGAATTTCCTAGCTAGTGGGAGGATACCGAGCATGTGGACAAGAGAGGAAAGCAAGAGATTGTTTGCTATGGTAAAGAACTACATTTGGGATGACCCTCACCTCTTTAAATATTGCCCGGACCAACTCATTAGGAGGTGCATTCCGGAGATGGAGCAGCAAGAAGTCTTATCTGTGTGCCATTCCGGAGTGTGTGGAGGCCATTTTGGAGGGAAACGCACGACCGCCAAAGTTCTTCAATGTGGATTCTACTGGCCGACATTGTTCAAAGATGCTCATGACTTTTGTAAGAGTTGCATCAAGTGCCAAAAAGTGGGCACTATCTCAAAGAGGGACATGATGCCTTTGTCACCTATCTTGGTGGTAGAAGTGTTTGATGTTTGGGGGATTGACTTTATGGATCCTTTCCCCCCTTCTTTCGGGTATGTCTACATCTTGGTTGTCGTAGACTATGTATCAAAATGGATTGAGGTTGTGGCAACAAGAACAAATGGTCATAAAGTGGTGTGTGATTTCGTGAGATCCAACATATTTAGCCGTTTTGGTGTTCCAAGGGCTATGATTAGTGATGGCGGGAGTCATTTCATTCACCGCACCTTTGAAGGACTGCTAAAGAGACATGGGGTGAACCATCGTGTAGCTACTCCTTACCACCCTCAAATGAGTGGTCAAGTTGAGTTGGCAAATCGGGAGATAAAGCTCATTTTGGAGAAGACGGTGCGACCGGACCATAAGGATTGGTCACTTCGACTCAATGAAGCTTTATGGGCATATAGAACTGCATATAAAGCCCCGATTGGCACTACACCGTTCAAGCTTGTCTATGGTAAGAGTTCCCATTTGCCGGTTGAGATGCAACACAAGGCACTGTGGGCCTTGAAGAGGATAGACTTTGATGAAGAGAGTGTCGGAATGAGAAGAAAGTTTCAATTGCATGAGCTAGAAGAGATGCGACATGAAGCCTATGAAATGTCAAAGAACTACAAGGAAAGAACCAAGTTTCTACATGACAAGATCATAAAGAAGAAAGAGTTTGAGCCCGGCAAATGGGTATGGATGTACAATTCAAGGATGAAGTTCTTCCCCGGAAAGCTTCGTTCTAGATGGGAAGGTCCTTACCTTGTCAAGAAGGTGTATCCATCCGGGGCAGTGATCATTTGTGCAAAAGAGGGAACTAAGGAATTTGCCGTCAATGGGCAAAGATTGAAACCTGTCATTGAGGTCGGCCCGGACAAGGCCAACCAAGACTTTGATATTGTCATGATGGTAGAAGAAGAATTTGATGAAGATGAATGCTTAGATTAGGATGATAAAGGGATTTACTACAAGGATCTCTTGAAAGTCCCAAAGAAGTGAAAAGTCCAACAATCAATAAGCCTGGCTGAAGGCGGTAAATTGAGCGCTAGTGGGAGGCAACCGACATCGTTTGAGACTCTCAACCCTTCTTTTGATACTTTAGTTTTGTTTTACACAAATACACACACGCACACTAGTGCTTTACAGTTTTTGTTTGAGTTTTGATGATGGCAAGTGATAGACATCAGAGAGAGAGGATCTAGAAGTTAATCGTGGTCATTCAGTCATATTTGTGGCAATAGAACAAGTAAAACCAAAAGATCATGTTTTGAAGTTTGAAAATTGAAGAGACAAATCCACCACGGCCGTGGGGATGGACCACGACCGTGGCACAGGCGGCCAAACATGACCGTGGCTCTATGCCACGACCGTGGGAATTAAAGCACAAAATTGGCCAAAGTTACAGGTTGTTTTGAAGATCGGCCACGATCGTGGCGAGCTGCCACGACCGTGGCGAAGGAGAGTGCCAACGACCGTGGTCCTTACCACGGCCGTGTTAAAGAAGGTTGGCCACGACCGTGGGCAATGGCCACGACCGTGGGCAACGGCCACGGCCGTGGGAGTTATTGCTGCATTTTGGCCGAAGTTATAGGTTGTTTCAAAGATCAGCCACGACCGTGGCAAGTCGACCACGACCGTGGCGTGAGGACAGAGCCACGACCGTGGTGGGACACCACGACCGTGGCGAGGTCAGACTGGGGAGTTCTTCATCAACAACACGACCGTGGCACCCGCCACAGCCGTGCTACCCAACCCTGGCCACGACCGTGGCCAAACCCGGTTCGGAAAAAAAAAATATACTTTTAAGTGTCCAAAAACGACCCTCCCCATCATTCCTTCGTCTTCCACCTCCAGAAAACGTCCGTGGCGGCGGAAAATGACCTTGGGCTCCCCCGTTTGTCACCCCTAACCCCCAAATCCACCTCCTTTTTATCCCCAATCCATCCCAAATCGGTCCCCAGCCTTCCCTCTCCCATTCCCACCGTCCAATCTCTCTCCATCTCCATTTCCATCTCCATTCCGCCCAGCAACACCCCCCATACAAAACCTCCACAAAAACCCCTCCATTCTCGCCCAAATCCACCACTAATCATATAACCATCATCCGTACATCACTATCCTTCCATTCCACCCATAAAACCACACCCACACCACCTTCTCCACCAAATCCCAAAATTCCCCTCCTAACACCACTTCCACCTCCATCCTCACCATGAAGAAGTTTGGGAAATCCTTAGCCAAGGGGACGAACATCATCACCGGAGGGAAGCAGCGTTCTAAAAATGCCTCCTCCGAGGTGTTTGTTCCATCCCACACCCCATCACCCACTGCTTCCGCCCATCACTCCCTCCGACGGTCGCAATCAGTGAGCGGATCACACACCCACTCATCTGATAGCCACCATATCACAGACGCTACCTACGAGGGGGAGGACGAAGAAGAGGAGGAGTCCATGGAGGTCGACTTGGACAACTTCATTGATGAACTCGAGCCGGTGGCCGCGAAGAGAAACCCAAAATCAAAAGCGGCACCGTCCTCATCCAGGCTACCTCCAAAGCCCACACCACCCCACCACTCGACGTCTCAGGTGACGGCGAGGCGTGGTGTGCAGCCGCAACCCTTGCGGCAATTGCAGCACGACGAGGAGCAGTCGGCCCACTGGTACAATTTTGATACCAACTCGGGGTTGCAATCATATGTGATGGAGGAAGAACAAGATAGCGAGGAGGAAGAGGTGGAGCTGGAACCGGAAGGAGAAGATGTCGTGACATTTTTGGAGGCAGACAGAGAAATAACCCTAGGCAAAGCACAGGCGGGAGTGTCCTATGGAAGAGGACACAGGCAAAAGAAGGCCTATCTCATTTACCCCGAGTGCATGACAAGGTGAGTCGTCACCTCCAGGTACGGTTGCGAGAAGACCATTGAGGATCTTGGAATCAAGGAGATAGTGGAAATGGGTTTGAAGACAATTGGGTTGTGGGGCGTTCTTTTCACACCCCAACCTACATATCCCACATTGACCCAAGAATTCTTTGCCACTCTGGAGAAGACAAAAGTGAGGGGTTGTGATGCACTCAGATTTGCCATGATTGGTAACATGCACACCCTCACTTCCACTGAGCTGAATGCTATCTTTGCCTCTAGTCCTGAAGAAGCCATGAAATTAGATGACGGCTTGGTAGAGAGAGACGACACTCTGGACTATGCATATTACTGGAAGAAATTCACGGGCAAAGAGGACTACTACTCGGGTAGATCAAAAATTGCTGCTATATGTAACCCGCTAATGCGCTATGTGCAGAAGGTCGTGGCAAACACTATTGTAGGGAGGTACGATAATCAAGGCTCCATCTCCCAAAAGGATATGATTATCTTGATCAGTATGCACCACAAGAAGTACATTGACCTTGGAGTTCTTTTGATTGATCATATGAAGTCCATACCCTACAAGAGCACAAAACCCTTTGTCATGGGTGGGTTTGTGACTTCTATTGCACTAGCGTTGGGATATGATCTCTCGGGGGCACAAGACGCGATTGAGGCAGAACGTGTTGACCTCAACTATCTGACGCGTTCGCACACCATAAAAATGAAAGATAAAAGAATGTTTTATTTGACTACAAGTGTGCAGGATTTTGAGCTAGAGCTGCCTTATCACGCAGAACCCCTTATATCCGTATTGGGACCTGGCGACAGGTTGAGGGAAAAATTGATGGCATGGAAGCTAGACCACCCGAGAGATTCGTATACTAGGGGATCTGCTACCGTACAGGAAGACGTTGCTGAATCAAATGTACAAGGGCAGGAGCATGAAGTAGAAGAAGCAAGACATCCCCGAAGAACTAAAAGGAGGGATGAGGGGACATCCCAGCTGCAGCCACCCTCAGGGAACGCCTATGACATGGCTACCATCCAGACGCACCTTGAGAGTATTCAGAAGACTCAAGGTGACATGCAGCTTGTCCAGCAGTACATGTGGCAAGATCAACAACAAATGCATTACCAGATCAACCACTTGTACCAATACCAACATGCCCAAGCAGCACGAAACCCCGAATGGGGTGCAGAATTTTGGAGTGGTATAGCTGGACATCCATAGGCATATCCTCCACCCCAGGACGACTACTGGGGGCACTACTATCAGCACCCTCCTTCCAGCTCGGCTCCAGACTCAGCTCCTCCTCCGGATCCTCCTCAGATGCCAGAACAGCCACCACAGCCTTGATTCTTCCCCTATCTTCCCTAAGCTATAGTTTCATGCTGAGGACAGCATGATTCTAAAGTTTGGGGTGGGTAGGGCGGTATGCATCACTCCTTTTCTCTTTTTGTCATTTTGATATCACCTCTGCCATCTAGTTTAGTTTTACTGATTTTGTTACATAGCATGTAGTTCATTTCTGCATTTTTGAGTATTTTTTAAAAAAAATTGCTTCTTCAGCCATGCATTGCATCTCATGTAGGTTTTTGCTAATTTTTGCATGTTTTAGCTAGGATTTACTTGCTTTTTACCTAAAATTGTGTTTGAATGTGATTTAGTACAATGTGACACATTTTTGGCCAATTTTGCCTAGATTTGATGTTTCTTGTCCAAAAAGCGTGTTTTGACTCAATCTTTACCATATTGAATGAAATTGCTCATCTTTGACAAATACAAGATGATATTCTATGATAAAGTGCTATGTGGTATCAACGAGTGACTTCTTACATGCTCGTCACCTCCCTTGGGAATGTGTTGGTTTGATTGAATTATGATCCGAGCAAGCATAGAACGTTTAATGTTTGTGGAGTTACTTGATTGATATATGGATTTCATTTGGTTCATTCATGTGATGTGATATCTATGGTGAAGTGTCAGACTAGTTTTCATGCAGGAGACCTTATGTGGAAGATTATTCCAAGTGACCCCTCTTTGACCCGACCACTCTTTCATCATCTTCATACCTCTCCGCCTCATTAAAAGATGCCAAAGTGCACATATTAGCTGTGGCCACCTCCAAAAGTTTGGGGTGGCCACATCTTTATCTCCCCGCTTCACTCTATCCACCATATTCCCTATCTACACTAAGGGCAAGAAAAAGAAAAGAAAAAGAAAAACAAAATAAAATAAAAGGATGCTCCTGTTTAAGAGCATTCAAATAAAGAAAAGATGAGTGTGTAAAAGAACTCCAAATCTTACCGCAACCCTTTCTTCTCTTTTCATACCCATGGAGCTAGGAAACATTAAACCTAGCTCACTTTATCCCTTTTCCGTAGCCATGTGGATCATTTGGCATAACTTGAAGCATAAGGTTGAAGGCATGAAGGCGAAACGACACTCCTAGTCATCGGCGATTAACATCATCATGAAACGGTCTACCCGGAACCTTATGGATGAGATATTGATAACTTGTGCAATCCATGCATTATATGCGAAGTTCTTGTGCTCTGTGCTCCCTTCATGGTTGGTTTGTGAAAGTAGAAGAGGAGGGAAGTGATTTGCATGTACCTAGTCACCATTGATCCCATTTAGCATTTGTCGCCCATCATATTTTATTTGTCATATCTTTTGATTATGGAAAATGGAAAAGAGATTGAGTTGGAGCATACTTGAGGACAAGTATGTTTCAAGTTTGGGGTGGTGATCCAACCCTATTCTAGGGATGTATCTCGTGTCATTTTGTACTTTTATCACATTCAAATACATTAGAATTACAGGTTATTCTCCCCAATATGAGTATCATTGCAAATACGCTTATGGATGTTCTTTGCACTGTTTTTCAGGTACTTGGACCATGCTTAGATGGACGAGAGAGAGGGAGGAACCCAAAGAAGGCCCCAAACTCTCCCTCAACCTACCTCCAGTGGCCAAGAATCATCCCCGAGCAAAGACATCCGAAATTGACAAAGTAAGAAGCAAAATCAAGAAGTCAAGCCTCACCTCGGTCGTGGCCCCAATGCCACGGTCGTGGCTTTATTGCCAAATTCCAACAGGCTGCAACATGGAAATCCATAGAATCCCACGGCCGTGGCCACCTGCCACGGCCGTGGCCCTTGAAGACACCACGGCCGTGGCCATCAGAACGGTCGTGGTCAGTAGAAGAGAACACGGCCGTGGCACCCTGCCACGGTCGTGGGAATTAAATTGCGAAAAATCAGTTTCCAACAGGGAAGTTTCCCAAAAAGCCACGACCGTGGCCAAGTCGCCACGACCGTGGCCGATGCTGATCAAGACGCCCGTGGCCCCGCCCCACGGTCAGCTCCAACTCCTCCAAAACGGCTGTGTTACCCAACACGGCCGTGGTGCATGCTACACACCACGACCGTGGCACTCCGCCACGGCCGTGGCCACCACCCTACTTTGCTTTTTCACCACTGCCTTCACCCCACGACTGTGTCCACCACCCCACGGTCGTCCCCCACTACCCTCACCACGGCCGTGGCACACCCACCACGACCGTGGTGATCACATACCCTACATAACTTTCCACTGTTATTCCTATTCTACCCCCACTTAACCCTAGCTCCTATATAAGCACTAGTTGCTTCTAGGGCTCGAGGTAAAGCACTCCTAGCCGACCCTAGCTGCTGCCATTGCATCCTTTGCTCCAATCCAGCCATTCCCTTGCAATCTACCCCATTCCCATCCATTTTCCACTCATTTCCACCATAGAAACCTAGTTTCTCTAGGTTTCTATCCATCTATTTCGCCATTTTCATGCACCCCTGCACCTTTGGAGGAGGGAGGTCGTCCACAGCTACTTGGAGGTGAAGAAGGAGGCCACTACATTGAGCTTCATGGCGTTTTCCCTTCTTCTACCCCTTTCTTTTCCTGTTTTCATGATCATGTATAGCTAAGCCCCCTTGTGGTGGGCTGTTTGGGATTAAAATGTTACTTTGATACCATGTTGGGGGATAAATTCTTGTAATGAACTCAATTCATATTTATGATGATTACTTCTTGCTTCCATCTCTTTTCCTATCTTATTGCATGTGGTTTGTGCTTCTTGTATGAATTGCTTGTTTTGAGGTTTTTGATGACACTTCATTTCTAGGAGGAATTGGGGTGTATGTGGCAATCTTAGGAATGGCTCCTAGGTCCAGTTAGTGGATCCCTAGCTAGCCCCCTTTGTTCCTACATACACACCCCTCCCCCTACAAATGAGTGTGAGATTTAAGTGGCTAGTGCAAGTGAGAGTGATGCAATTGCATAGGGCCTTCTAAAGGCTAGAGTGGCTAGTGGCATGAGGTTAAACCCCTTCATCTCCACTCCCATCTCTACCCTCAACCCTCAATTGTCCACTATCACTTACCCTAGAAACCTAGATTTGGCCAATCTCACTAGAACTACACCTAACCCTAGTCTTCTACTAGTAGTATAGGGTATGTTCTAATGGCATTGCCCTTGTTGTTTGGTTTGGTAATCTAGATATGAATTGAGCACCACGCATGTTTAATGAACTCCCCCAACTAAAATCAAAGTGGCATTTCCCAAATGGACCACTCACCTTAATCATCTTGCTTAAAACCCTAATCGCTTAGCCTGTTTGTTAATGTTAGTGTAGTTCAAGTTGCTTCAGTTACTTTAGTCAATTGCCTAGTTCTGCTAGCTAGTGTTAATTTAGGTCTTTGATCTTGTTTAGTAGTTAATTCAATTCCTTAGTTGTTAATTGCTTGCTTAGTCTAGTCCATCTTGCCCTTGCCTTAGTGTAGCTAGTTTGTCACCTAGATTGCTAGTTTAGTCTTTCGATAACTTAGTTTCATTTTGCTTTTCATACTCGCTCTCTTAGTTTAATCAACCAACAATCAACCTTAAAACCCTAAAACTTTACTCTCCGCACTAGGAACGTAGCTCATGCCATCTAACTCTAGTGCCCCCTTTATCCTCATGGATCGACCCCGTACTTTCCACCTCACCTATACTATGACACGACCCCGTGCGCTTGCGGGTGTAATGTCTTAGTAGAAGTAGGTAGTTAGTGTGGGACCATACAAATTTCGAAAGCAAAGATCCCATCTCACCCCGTGCCTCCCAACCTCATGGATTGCACTTGTTGCAAGCCTCTAGCAGGAGCGCACCACTCCTAGACGTGTGGAGTAATGAATTAGAGTTTGAATTGATAATATGAACTTGAAACCCTATTCGGCTATAAAGAGAAAACTCTAACCCTAATGGTTGTTGCCTAGTGAGAGGTGACAAATGTTTAATGGGCCTAGTGAGCCATGTGGATAGTTGTTGCCTAATGAGAGGTGACAAGATGTTTAATGAGTCTTGTGAGCCATGTGGATGGTTGTTGCCTAGTGAGAGGTGACAAATGTTTAATGAATCTTGTGATCCATGTGGATGGTTGTTTCCTAATGAGAGGTGACAAGATGTTTAATGAGTCTTGTGAGCCATGTGGATAGTTGTTGCCTAGTGAGAGGTAACAAGATGTTGATAAAAGTTTCATATAAGCAATGATAATGTTTAAATAAACTAAGAAATGGAAACTAAGTAACATAATCATAATAATAATAATAATAATTTGATACAATAATAATAATGAAATCTTATTCATGTATGCTTATTGTTTATAACCAAATAAGGGCTATAGTGTTTTGAATAAGCTTAAAGGAGATAAGATAAATACTTGAATTACATAAAGGATGTGAATAAGTATGATGGCTTTACAAGGTTTAACACCTAGTAAAGGTAATGTTGTATTCAGAGATGATGTGCAGGATTGGCAGAGTCCAATGCCTGGAATAGATGCACAAGATTGACATAGTTCAATACTTGGAAGAATAATTGCATAGGATTGGTCATAACCCAATACCTGGAATAATGTCACAGGATTGGTCATAACCCAATACCTGGAATAATTGCACAGGATTGGTCATAACCCAATACCTGGAATAATGTCACAGGATTGGTCATAACCTAATACCTGGAATAATTGCACAAGATTGGTCATAACCCAATACCTGGAATAATGTCACATGATTGGTCATAACCCAATACCTGGAATAATTTCACAGGATTGGTCATAACCCAATACCTGGAATAATGTCACAGGATTGGTCATAACCCAATACCTGGAATAATTGCACAAGATTGGTAATAACCCAATACCTGGGATAATATCATAGGATTGGCATAGTCCAATGCCTGGAATGTTTGCACAGGATTGGCATAGTCTAATGCCTGGAATGTTTGTACAGGACTGGTATAGTCAAATGCATGGAATGTTTGCAAAGGATTGGTATAGTCCAATACATGGAATGGTTGCACAGGATTGGCATAGTCCAATACCTAGAATGGTTGCACAGGATTGGCATAGTCCAATGCTTGGAATGGTTGCACAAGATTAGCACAGTCCAATGCCTGAACAGAATATGATGATGTATACTCACATGATTGACACAATTCAATATCTGGTTAGCAGATTGGCCGAGGCCAACAGATAGAAATGAAAATGATTCATGGATGACATACCATGATAATGAGTATCACAGGATAAGATTGAGATGTTGATATAGTATGACGGATAAATGATATACATGTTCTTCCTATTCCTTATAAAGAGAATAGGTGATTTATTGCTCTATCATAGATAGTTGAAATTCTTTAAAAGATGAGATTGTTCTAAACTGCTTATCCTCTGCTCAGTTTTATTCTACTAAATTGCAATAAAAATGTTTTTGGCGGAGAGTTATATCTCTCGCTGGGACAATTTTCAATCATCTCACCCCCGTGGGATCCAACTTTTTAGGTAAATACAGAAGAAGAGCTAGGAACCCTATAGCAAGGGAAGAGCAGGAACAACAACAGGGACAACAGTGATAATTCAGGTGGAGGCACTGGTTGTCAAGTTTGTATAGAAAGTCCTATGTGTCGTCTCTGTACTCTCAGGTCCTCGGAGTCAGTAGATAGTGCTTTTATCATCGATCTGAGATTCTGGCTTGAACACCTCAATGTTTATGTTGCTTATGTATAGTTTGGCAAAGTAGCTGTTGTATTTAATTCTCGAGCAGAGATGGTACATGTTATGTAATTATGAACTAGGATGTAAATGAAATACATTGGTTCTTGATAAAAGAGTTTTCTTGTGTTTGGATCTCTTTGCAAAAGGTTTAAATTTTTAGTGATTTTCAGTAATTTGTTGCTAATAATCGCTTCCGCTTAGTTAATAACGTTTTGTTCGAACATCGTGCTACAATTTAGTGGTATCAGATCCGGATGTTGCCTTGCTTGCCTGCTTCTAGCGCTTCTGCTTCAGAGCTAGCTGCCTCCCCGCCCCGCCATGAAATGGAGTAAGGGGCGATTCCTTAATTGGATTGGCAGTTAGCTTCTTGGCTTCTTTGGCTGCTAGCTCTAAGTTCGCTGAGTCTACAGAGACATAAGACTAAGGTGTTGATTCTATTCTAGTGTCCTCGAGAATATCTTATAGTGACTTCTGCTCATGCATAAGAAGGGATATAGCTTAAAGATGTCTAGAGAACATGAGGATCACGTTGTTGCACCAAGAGGAGGTGCAAGGGATCAGGCAAGAGAGGAACCAGTGCCTGAGAATCCCCATTTTGATGAGGCTATGATAGAAAACCCAAATATTCATGCTCTATTTAGGGAATTCATGAAAACAATGAGGTATATGGCAGACCGGATGCCCGCACCAGCACCTAGGGCACCAATTCCCAATGAGGGACATGGGTCTGGTAAGACTTTTGAACGACTACGTCGTGTAGGAGCTATAGAATATGCTGGGACAACTGACCCAACAGATGTTGATCTATGGCTCACTAAGTTACAAAAGGCTTTTAAGATCCTTAGTATTCCAGATGTTGACAAAGTCAAACATGTTGTATACCTTTTGAAGGGTAGTGCTAGCCATTGGTGGGCCATAGAAGAAGTAAAAAGGAATAATGAAGAGGTTAGTTGGGAGGAATTTCGTCAAGAATTCTACAATAAGTATTTTCCAAGAACATATTTAGACGAAAAGATCTCACAGTTTGAGAAGGTTCGGCAGGGAACCATGTCAATAAATAAATATGAGGCTAGGTTTATGGAGCCTTTACAGTTTTGTCCTCAAATGGCTGCTACTGAGCAAGAGAAGCTTCAACATTTTGAGAAAGGGACTGAATGATGAGGTATCTATCTCGGCAGCTGCATTAGAAAGTAGAGAGAAATTTGCCACAAATGTGGAGTCAGTTCGGAGAATAGAAAGGTCTGTGATGAAGAAACATGAGGCAAACCTCAAAAGGAGGTCAACACAGTCACAAGAATAGTGGATTGGTGGTACTAAACAACCAAAGTTTTCAGTAACATCAGTTCAACCACAATATAGTACATCAATGTAGTGGTCATCAAGTGAGGGCCAAACTTGCCATAAATGTGGACAGATAGGACATTTTAGGCAACAGTGTCCAAGAAGAAATAATGTGGTGACCCAACAGTCAAGGCATAATCTACAAAACCCATAAGGACCTCAGGTTAGTGAAGCAGAAGGCCGAGGACGAAGACAAGTGTCACAGTTTGGTCCATCTACCTCTGGTAGTAGAGGACAAAGGCAATAACATATGATAGTTGACTCCATGTAATTGGGTTAGATAAGACACTAGATAACCCGTAAAGGTAACTTATCAGATAAAACTTTTCATTCTGAATTATCTTTCCTTTTTCCTCTCCCTGCTTACTGATTATAAGTAAAGTAATTGTTGTTGAGCTTCCTTTAATTATTCTTATGAGAACATGGGAAAGAGCTAAAAAGGATGAAAACCTATATTCAGAATAATATTCTCTTGTATGTTTTGAATTTTTTCTTCTCATGTAGAAGAAATGTAAAAGAAATACCCAGAGAAAATTTAAGATATTAAATAGTAAATTTAAAGAGATGTTAAAAGTATGAAACATAATATGAAACGAATGCATACTACCTAATTTTAGTTCTTGAATGCCCTGGCCAGGTATTCATCTATTGAAAATAAGGTAAGTATGTCACTCTTACAGTGCTATCTTTCTGATTACTCTGATCAAGTAGTCATTTTGAGACAATCTAAAGAGCATAATGAAGTCAGAGATGTGGCATGGATAATTCTACCACATCCTAATTGTTATGGAGAGATCTGAGTTAATCATCGATCAACATATAAACAAAATAAGATGTTTAATATAATATATACTCTGGTCCTTAGACCTAGAAGTAACAATGTTCATTAATGAACTAAGGGCTGGAATACCCTAATCTAGTAATCATGCTAATGATAATTCTGAAAGGTGGTGATATGTAATCACCTCAATAATTTCTATGATGAAGGCAAGGAACTTAATAGGAAATAAGATTGAATGACACATGAACAATTAAAAGTTCATGCAATAATTTGAGGAGGTAATTTATGTTGGTTACCTGGAAGAGCCAACTGTGAAATCAAACCAGTTATATAAAATACTATGGACATCATATGTTAGGGGTTTATGCTCTGCATAAACATAACATCAATAAGGATGTACTAATTGAAGGAACAATTGTAGAAATGTATGATAAGATTTGTAGTTCCAAGTGGATGACAAATCAGTAAGGTTAGGCACATGAGTTATATAAGATAGTGTTACCTGACACAGAATTGACTCTACAGTTAATAATGAAAAGGACAGTAGAGTATGTGTCCTGTGTGACAGATTCTATGATAACCTCGTATGGAAGGACTTTGTGATGATAAAAGTTCTATGGTATCTCCATGACATTAAGATGTTATGTGGAGACCTGATGATATAATGAATGAATAATATTTATTTCCCTTTTACCTCGGATTTCGGGGACGAAATCCTTGTTAGGGGTTTATAATTGTAATATCCCTGATCTGGGTTATGCTGTAAACCTAGGTGTTTTGTTTAATAAAGATAATTATATGCTTGCTCTTATCTTTTGAAAATTAATTAAGATTCAAGAGGAATAATGTATCAATTTTAGTCCTTTTTGAATAATGTTGAAACAATGCTTTACTTGTTTTGGACTAAAGTGCAAATTACCCAAGTTGAGGGGTTAACTTGCAAATGTCACATGATAAAATCTTCCTCAAGTTTTGAAGCATCATAAGAATGAGAATGATGCAGAGGTATGGCTTGTGGTAGCCTGAGCACCAAGAAAGAGTTTATTAAGCAATGCTTGTGCATTAAAACCTAGTTGTGGAGTAATGTGCAATTTACCCAAAACCTAGGGTTCCATATGTAAAATACCACTTCTAGAGAGTCCCTAATTTTCTTGGCATCATCTAGAGAAAATAAAATGAGAGGGGTGCCTCATTTGAGTCACTTTGGAGGAGAGAGAATCTTGATATTAAAATAATCAAGATTTAAGCATAATTGAAACCCTAATTCAATTTAATGCAAAAATAAATATATTAATAGAAGTGCCCTTCAACCAAAAGTGTAATGGTTGAATTTGAATAAGTATGAACGTCCTTTTGCCTTGCAAAGGCAACAAAATATCTAAAGTGAGTGGAGAGCCCACTCACATTAGTAAAAGGAAAAGTAAAATCCACTCAATTTTGGATATTATTATTATTATGGTTAAGGTGCTTAAATTGTTTTCTTTTAATTCATGGATAATGAAGAGGAATTACAAGGTGGGGAAGATGGCTTTGTATGCAAGGGATGGAGGGGAGTAGGTGGCACCAATTTTGGGAGTTGAAGGAATTAATTATCACTTTCTCTCTCGTGAAATTCCTTTACATATATCCCATTTTTCACCCACATGAAAGACTCTTTTCGACCCTTCTTTCTTTCCTTGTTTTGGCCATGCACAAGGGAGATTAGGAGAAACAGGAGGACGTGCCCCAACATGTAGGTAAACTCCATAGTCATCTTCAACCTTGATTTCATGGTGGAAATCGAAATTCAATGCTTAATTTCTTCTTTTCTTCATTCAACCTTCAACCTTAGTCATTCTTTTCACTCAAAGACTTGAGGACGAGCCTTGGGAGGTTGAAAAATCTTCATTCACCATTGAAGGCATGAAGCTTGATGTTTGGTTTCAACTTTGAAGGTGGGTTATATAACTTGAACCCTTAAATATCATTATTGCTTACAATTTATTTATCATATGTTGAACCTTTCTCCTTTCTCGATTTCCTTTGGATTAGTTGTTGAAATCATCATAAGAATCATAACTGATTTCGAAGGTTTGAAGCTTGATGATGATGACATCATCATAAGCACACACCTCAAAAAAAGAATGGGCAAACGGTTTTCAAAACCGATTGAGTTAATTCGGTTTCAAAACTGATTGAGTTGATTCGGTTTCAAGACCGAATGGGCAATTGAGTTCAAGACCGAATGGATGTTTGAACCCAAGACTGAATGGGTAATTTAATCAAGACCGAATGGGTAATTTACTCAATACTGAATGGGTAATTGAACCAAGACCGAATGGGTAAAATTACTTCAAAACCGAATGGGTAATTGACTTCAAGATCGAATGGTTGATTGAGTTCAAAACCGAATGGGTAATGAATCTCAAGACCGCTTGGGATCAAGTGGTCCAAAACCGTAAGAGGGTCAAATTTGAGGTGATTAGATGTTGATCCAATGGTTCTACTTAATTGATTCACTATAGTTCCTATAATGGAGAATCCACTAATTGCAAACCCTAATCAGGTGGAGTGATAGAAACCCCAATTGATGGTTCAATTTTTGGGTTGAATGGCCCAAACGGTCTCAAGACCGTTTGGAGGCCAAACGGTCTTCAAACCATTTGAACACCAAATGGTCTCAAGACCGTTTGGAGTCCAAGGGTTGTGATGAAGTTTGGAGATCCAAGTGTTGAAAATTGATGTACACTCAATGGTTCAACTGATGATCGATTCAATGGAGTAAACCCTAATCAATTTGGTTGAAACAAACCCTAATTGCTCCTTTCGGTTTCAAGGAGGTTTGGACCAAACGGTCTTGAGACCGTTTGAGTCCAAATGGTCTTGAAACCGTTTGGGATCAAACGGTCTCAAACCGTTTGGAGGTCCTTTCGATTTCAAGATCAATTCATCCAATCGGTTTCAAGGGAAATTGTTCAAAGGGTTTCAATGTATAATGGTTCAAACGGTTTCAAGGGCTAGATGCCTAAACGGCTTCAAACCGTTTAAGACCAAATGGTCTCAGACCTAGGATACCCAAATGGTTTCAAAACTGTTTGGGGGGCAAATGGTTTCAAAACCGTTTGAAGGTTAAAAAGGGGCAAAACCGTTTGGAAGTTCAAGGTACCCAAAATCGTTTGGAGACTCAAGGTTATAAAAGATCAATTGATTCCATGATTGATAATGATGATTACCAAAGATAAGTACAATGGTTGAATCCCTAAAGTACTTAGGTGATTAGTACATTTAATGTGGTTAATCTTTGATGCTTATGGAAGCAATATCTCAATACACTATGTTAACCTTCATTCAAGTTGACCTAATTTGACAAAGCTTGAAGTAAATCAACAAATTTATACAAGATAAGAGAGAGAGGAAGTTCTACATGTTTAATGATCATGTAGTGGATAAACTTCAACACTTTCAACCTAAAATAATTATGTAATTAGGGTATGATCCTTGATAAAGAGATCATGAAACCCTAATTAAGAAGGTTGATGAGCCTAACCCTAATTGAGAGCAATGATAGGTGAAACCCTAATCTAGGGTAATGATGTAACCCTAATCTAGGATGATGATATGAGAAATCCTAATTCAGGGTATTTAATGAAAAACCCTAACTTAAGGGAACGCTTCATGAAAACCCTATTTTTGGGTAAAGCTACATGAAACCCTAATTTTAGGGGAGATGTTATAAGAAACCTTAATTAAAGGTGAGGATGTAATGTGAAACCTTGATATAGGATAATGTGATATGAAACCCTAATCTAGGGCGATTCTATGCATTATGGAACCCTAATTTGAAAACCTAGCCCTAATTTGTGTAAGGGGATGAGTAACCCTGATTGATATGAAGTGGGAAACCCTAACCCTAATATAGGGTGATGTTATGTGAAACCTCAACATAGGGTGACATTATGCAAATCCCTAATTGATAAAGAAGGGAAGCCCTATTCCTGATAATGGATAATCTTATATCAATAATGGTTGAATAAATCAAACGAGTGACTTATGACTAATGCATTACATGATATGTGATGAGCTGGTGCATAAAGTATTAGGATGAGAATTACCCTAATCCAATATATTTGGATAAGTAACACATGAAGTGTGTTATGATAATTATTATATGCACTTTGATAAAGGCTAGCATACCTTGAGAAAGGGTTAAGCCAAGATAACAAAGTATGATGTAATCAATATCCTAGAAAAAGATGAGAGAGAAACTCATACTTTGTGTTGTTTATCATTTAATGATAAATAATGAGAATAAATAAGTATGGTTGAATACTTATGATATTAATGTATGCTCCTAGACGTGTGAAGCAATGAATTAGAGTTTGAATTGATAATATGAACTTGAAACCCTATTCGACTATAAAGAGAAAACTCTAACCCCTAATGGTTGTTGCCTAGTGAGAGGTAACAAATGTTTAATGGGCCTTGTGAGCCATGTGGATAGTTGTTGCCTAATGAGAGGTGTGAGAAGATGTTTAATGAGTCTTGTGAGCCATGTGGATGGTTGTTGCCTAGTGAGAGGTGACAAATGTTTAATGATTCTTGTGAGCCACGTGGATGGTTGTTGCCTAATGAGAGGTGACAAGATGTTTAATGAGTCTTGTGAGCCATGTGGAAAGTTGTTGCCTAGTGAGAGGTAACAAGATGTTGATAAAAGTTTCATGTAAGCAATGATAATGTTTAAATAAACTATGAAATGGAAATTTAGTAACATAATAATATTAATAATAATAAATGGATACAATAATAACAATGAAATCTTATTCATGTATGCTTATTGTTTATAGCCAAATAAGGGCTATAGTGTTTTGAATAAGCTTAAAGTAGATAAGAGAAATACTTGAATTACATGAAGGATGTGAATAAGTATGATGTCTTGGCTAAGATTTAACACCTAGTAAAGGTAATGTGGTATTCAGAGATGATGCACATGATTGGCAGAGTCCAATGCCTGGAATAGATGCACAAGATTGACATAGTTCAATACTTGGAAGAATAATTGCACATGATTGGTCATAACCCAATACCTGGAATAATGTCATAGGATTGGTCATAACCCAATACCTGTAATAATTTCACAGGATTGGTCATAACCCAATACCTGGAATAATGTCATAGGATTGGTCATAACCCAATACCTGGAATAATTGCACATGATTGGTCATAACCCAATACCTGGAATAATGTCACAGGATTGGTCATAACCCAATACCTAGAATAATTGCACAAGATTGGTCATAACCCAATACCTAAAATAATGTCATAGGATTGGTCATAACCCAATACCTGGAATAATTGCACAGGATTGGTAATAACTCAATACCTGGAATAATGTCACATGATTGGCATAGTCCAATGCCTGGAATGTTTGCACAGGATTGGCATAGTCCAATGTCTGGAATGTTTGCACAAGATTGGTATAGTCCAATGCCTGGAATGTTTGCACATGATTGGTATAGTCCAATACCTGGAATGGTTGCACATGATTGGCATAGTCCAATACCTGGAATGGTTGCACAGGATTGGCATAGTCCAATGCTTGGAATGGTTGCACAGGATTGGCACAGTCCAATGCCTGAACAGAATATGATGATGTATACTCACATGATTGACACAATTCAATATCTAGTTAGCAGATTGGCTGAGGCCAACAGATAGAAATGAGAATGATTCATGGATGACATACCATGATAATGGGTATCACAAGATAAGCTTGAAATGTGATATAGTATGATGGATAAATGATATACCCGTTCTTCCTATTCCTTATAAAGAGAATAGATGATTTACTGCTCAATCATAGATAGTTGCAATGCTTTAAAAGATGAGATTGTTCTAAACTGCTTATCCTTTGCTCAGTTTTATTCTATTAAACTGCAATAATAATGTTTCTGGCAGAGCGTTATATCTCTCACTGGGACAATTTTCAATTGTCTCACCCCCGTGGGATCCAACTTCTTAGGTAAACATAGAAGAAGAGGTAGGAACCCTATAGCAAGGGAAGAGTAGCAGCAACAATAGGGACAACAGTGATAATTCAGGTGGAGGCACTGACTGTCAAGTTTGTATAGAAAGTCCTATGTGTCGTCTCTTTACTCTTAGGTCATCAGAGTCAGTAGATAGTGCTTTTATTATCAATCTGAGATTCTGGCTTGAACACCTCAAGGTTTATGTTGCTTATGTATAGTTTAGCAAAGCAACTGTTGTATTTAATTCTCGAGAAGAGATGGTACATGTTACGTATCTATGAACCAGGATGTAAATGAAATACATTGGTTCTTGATAAAAGAGTTTTCCTGTGTTTGGATCTCTTTGCAAAAGGTTTAATTTTTTAGTGATTTTCAGTAATCCGTTGCTAATAATCGCTTCCGCTTAGTTAATAATGTTTTGTTCGAACAGCGTGCTACAATAAGTATGATTGAATACTTATGATAACAATGTATGCTCCAAGATGTGTGAAGCACTGAATGGGGGTCTGGATCAATAATATGAACATGCGAAACCCTAATGCAGTAATGTGATGAGAAACCCTAATTTAGAGTGATGTTATGTAATGTTATATGAAACCCTAACCCTAATATAGAGTGAAGGAATGTGAAATCCTAATTTTGGATTATAGTGCATGAAACCCTAATTTTGGATTATAGTGCATGAAACCCTAATGATGGATAATATGATGATAAATCATAATCCTAATTTTGGGTAATGGGATGAGTATCCCTAATTGACATGAATTTGGGAAACCTTAACCCTAATGGGTGAATAGTGATGCTGCCATTACACTGCATAGTGCTGATATGTAATTGATATAGCTGTTATCATGTGTACTAATCATGCAGGTATCATGAGATGTTGGACATAGCCAGGTATGAGCTATGATGATTTATTATTGAAATTTGTTTAATGGGCCTTGTGAGCCATAATGTGCTGTGTTTCCTAGTGAGAGGTAACAATAGATTAATGGGCTTTGAGAGCCAAGTGAGATGCATGTAATGCAAGTATCATGTTTACCTTGGTCAGATGACCTGAAGGTATTAGTTACCTGATAAGTGGTAACAAGTGTTCTTTGATGAACTAAGGGTTTGAATACCCATATTCCTAAATAATGACGATGAGTTTGTGAATGAATGAGAATGCTACTGATGAGATAAGAGATTGAGATCCCAATGCTTCATAAAGTTTTGAAAAATATTGATGAAAGTATTATATATTCATTGTAGCATTTGTTTTGATAATTCATGTTTGATAACTTGATTGATGTTAAAAGAATATAGTAATGTACTTAATTAATCAAGTGATATCGTATAATTTAGTTTCCCTGACCACATATCCATCAACGTCAGAATTTGCTGGATGGTGAAACAGGTTGCTCCGCGGCATAACCCGGAAGCCGCATATTTTTGAATGTGTGGTGGTAATGGGCGAATATATCCTTACGCCTCATAGGAATGACTACGAGCCATATCCTATGCACAGGAATGGTTACAGACCATGTCCCCATAAGAGTATGGCTACGGGCCATAACTCCATAATACCAGGCATTGGCTATGGGCCATATCCTAAAAAGAGTATATGCTACGGTCTATAACTCTATAGAGAAGATGCCAATATACCTTGGCAAGCTATTTGCAGTTTGACACGTGATGTCTTTGCCATATAATCTCGTACTGACTGAGAAGGTTGAGGTCTTGGATTCCGGCTCTTCCGTTGACCTTGTGTGGTACCGATTCTTAACGTAGTCGTGGTCGGTTGGAGTATGAGTGGTATACCTCATCTCCTCAGGGCTTAAGTATGATTGTAAAATGTAATCAACCGTGTAGCATATTTGCTTAAGGTTGAAATACGAGAATTCATTGGTTGATGTTACCCTACTTAGCATATCCTCACTAGTACAGAAATGGGTTATAACGTCATTACATGTAGGGTCGGTTTTACCAAATAACCGACTTTATATGTCTAAAAAAAACATGGGCACCACTTAAGACCTCTTAGGTCGGTTTTTTTAAATAAACCGACCTTGTAGTGTAACTCTATAGGGTCGGTTTTCTAAATAACCGACCTTATATGTATATAAAAAACACGGGCACCACTTAAGACCTCTTGGGTCGCTTTTCTTAAAATAACCTACCTTGTAGTGTATCTCTATAGGGTCAGTTTTCCAAATAACCGACCTTATATGTCTATAAAAAAACGCGGGCACCACTTAAGACCTTTTGAGTCGCTTTTTTTTAAATAACCGACCTTGTAGTACATCTCTATAGGGTCGGTTTTTCTAAAATAAGTGACCTTATAGACAATTTTTCCCACGGCAAAAATTTGGTTTCACGCCTCGATATATAGCGTCGGTTTTAGCTTATAACAGACCCTACAGGGCACCTCGGTCGACAACTTTTTCGACTGAAAAAGAGCTGAATTTCACGTATACAAGCACCTATAGGGTCGGTTTTTTCCTTTATAACCGACCTTACAGTCCTCCTCGGTTTAGCACCTCTAAGGTCGGTTATTTCTACAAAACCAACCTTAAAGGCTGCCTCGGTCGACAAATTCGTCGACCGATATTTATTCTGGATCCAGATAGTTCACGCATGTATAAGCACATCTAGCGTCGGATTTGCATATATAACCGACCTTAGAGTCATTATCGGTCGACCAATATTTTGACCGAAATACTCGGTCGACAAATTTGTCGACCGATATCTATTCTGGATCCAGATAGTTCACGCATGTATAAGCACATCTAGTATCGGATTTGCACTTATAACCGACCTTAGAGCTTCCTCGTTCGACCAATATTTCGACCGATATACTTGGTCGACAAATTTGTCGACCGATATCTATTCTGGATCCAGATAGTTCACGCATGTATAAGCACCTCTAGCGTCGGATTTGCACTTATAACCGACCTTAGAGCATTTCTCGGTCGACAAATTTGTCGACCGATAAGGAGTCAGTTTTCAAGTGTATAAGCAACTTTTAGGGTCGGTATTTTCTTTATAACCGACCTTAGAAGACCATTCGGTCGACAATATTGTCGACCGAGATAAACTACGATCCAGTTTAGTATTTCACACATGAATAAGTACCTGTAGGGTCAGTTTTATCCTAAAAACCGACCCTATAGGTACTTAAGCGAATGAAATATGGCTCAATCTCGGTCGATGAATTGTTGACCGAATCGTATCGGTCGACGAATTTGTCGACCGAGGAACGACTAGAAAAACCAACTGTCATAACGGCTAGAAAATCAACCGTCGTAACGGCTAAAAAAATCAACCGTCGTAACGGCTAGAATTTCAACCGTCGTAACAGCTATAAATACGACCGTTGGGCGACCAGGAGAACGGTCCAGAAAACGACCGTTGCGGCGGTCGGTCGACCAATTGTCGACCGAAATTGGCACTGTTTTGCTATAAATAGCACCCAAAACGATCCATTTTTTCACACCTTCACATTCTCACTTCTCTAGCTCCTCTCTAGTGTATTCTTGTGAAAATCTTCAGTTTCTCTACATCCAATTCTTGCTTACTATTTCTCCATTTCAAAGCAACGAAATGGCTTCATCATCTACGCGCGGAAAGAAGCAAGTTGCAGGTAGGAAAGGAAGGACGGGCCTTGCACCGCTGTCGTTCATCAACGACGTCCCTTTCATCGACCAAGTTGCAGGCGACCGCTACCTTAGGATCTCCTCAAAAACTCCTCTTCCATGACGGCCGGTCGACGTCATGGACTTCCAAAGCATTGTCGATTTGGAGGAACTTTTCGAGGTGCAACATTTGACTGATTTTCTAAATCCCTCATTCCCTTCCTACTCCTCCAAAGTAGTTAATGAATTATATGCCAATTTAGTCGAACATCCTGACCATGATTCCTTCTCCTCTATGGTTGGTGGGTATGGATTCCATTTCACTGAGGAGGGTATTCTTGATATGCTTGACATAGATATAGAAGAATATAAAATTTTTATTGATCTCACTAGAGGAACTCCACTCAACAAACTCTCTCAAGATAACACTACAATTAGCCTTAGTGATGTCAAAACAGCCATCTTTCAATCCAATACGACTTGTCATGAAGATAGGGGTACCTATTATGCCATAAATTTAAAACTTGAAGCTAGGATCATAAATCTCATTTTTGCCACCAATATCCATCCTAGAGCAAACAAATCTGAAGTACCCACCTTTCGTATGTACCTTATCTATGCCATTCTCAAAAGTATTCCCATAAACTTTATTCGTATTATCATTAAGAATATGTTTGAGTTTTCTGGCAATCCACCATATGCCGACTTTGTATGCCAATTCACTCAACATTTTCTTAAGAAGAATATTGAGGACGACTTAGGTTACACATGGGATAGAAAACCCCAAAAAATAAGTAAAAATACGGTGGAAAAGATGGGAATTGACTTTGGCCACAAAAGGGCTAGGACTGAAGGGGAGACATCCACCCAAGACATACCTCCACCACCTCCTCCTACCAACCTACCCCATGATCCTATTACAAATACCTTGACATACATTGCTGGCTCCCAATATCACCTAAGTAGGCAATTGGATTATAATCACCATGCCATGACTTATTTAAACCAAAGGATGCAAACTCTCTCTCCTAACCAACCTGATGAATATCCCTATTCCCTTAATCCTGTCATGATAAATCCCTACAATCCTTCCTACAACTACTATCAAATTCCACTTCCACCATCTCCTGATCTCACACATACTCAGTTTTCCCCAATTCAACTTCAAGACATTGCTGCCAACTTTCGCTTTGATCGTGTTCCCACCTTCTTGGAGGCTTATGCCTTAACCATGACAGGTGCCTTGGAGTGGCAGACACTGGTCAAATATTATGGAGCTGAGCCCTTTCTTGGAAAAGACCCAGACATTGATGTAATCCTTCGGTCTTTCCAGTGAGAGTATGAGATATTTTTGTAATGATGTAATGTATATCTTTTTATAAAGCAAGTATGTCATGTTTCATCTTATAAAGTGTATGGGCATTAAATTGTTATGAATAAAAGTGTTTTTCATGGCTTCATTTGGACATATACATGTTTTATAAGAATATTTTTATTTCAAATGATTGAAAAATAAATTATGGCTAAATTTGACAAAGCATCACTTGGTTAATCTCATACACACACACTTGGTACTTAATTTAAAACATTGAAACAGGGTTAATTTCGGTCGAAAATATTATCGACCGAGACAAATCGGTCGACAATATTGTCGATCGAGGATGACTTTAGAGCTCTTTCGTTCGACAAATAGTCGACCGACAGAATTTTTGAATAGAGTTTAGTACTTTTTAAAACGTTATAAAGCATTGGGATCTCAATCTTTTGTCTCATTGTTGGGAATTCACATCCCTCAATACCACCATCATCACATTTGCTGATTCTGGGTATTTAAACCCTTAGTTCATCACTAAACATGGTTATCACTTATCAAGTAACTATTACCTTCAGGTCATCTGACCAAGGTATTCAGGATATTTGTTACACAATCATCTCAATTTCATATCAACCATATCAATTTCATATCAACATCATGCAATACAAAAATAACATCTATATTCCCTCATTAGGGTTAGAGTTTCCCATCTTTATCAATTAAGGTTTCACATATCAGCATCCCATATTGAAATTTCAAATAACATTATCCCATATTAGGGTTTTTACACAACACCACCATATATTAAGGTTTCACATAAAATTTCCATGTTAGGTTTCACATAACATCATTCCATATAAGGGTTTCACATAACATTATCCCATATTAGGGTTTCATACGACATCACCATATATTAAAGTTTCACATATTAGGGTTGTGGAAGCACTTCAGAGCACCTCGGTCGACGAATTTGTCGACCGAGATAGAGTCAGATTTCACGTGTATAAGCACCTATAGGGTCAGTTTTTCCTTTATAACCGACTCTAAAACGCTCCTCGGTCGACAATTTGTCGACCGACATGAATTTTCGATCCAGTTTTCCACGCATATTCGGTCGACAAATTTGTCGACCGAATGAATCCAGATTTCTTTCATAGAAGCACCTCTAGGGTCGGTTTTTCTAATAATCGACCCTATAAGGGTCTCGATCGATAATATTTTCAACCGACAATATCCAATTTAGTTTTTCACACATGTATAAGCACCTCTAGGGTCAGTTATACGAAAAAACCGACCCTAGAGGTGCTTGTACGAAAGAAATCTTGCTCTTTTTCGGTCGACAAATCGTCGACCGAAACGAGCCAGATTTCTTCGTATTAGCACTTGTAGCATCGGTTTTACGTAATAACCGACCCTATAGATCGTTTCGGTCGACAAATTCGTCGACCGAGTGTGCGATTGATTGTTATTAAACAACCCGACACGGGCACCGTTTATCTGTAGAGTCGGTTTTTGGTTGTTAACCGACGCTAGAGTTTTTCGCTCCCTTGTAAAAAGCTGAAATTTTAGTCTTTCTTCCTCCCGTGAAACCTTTTTCTTTTTTCTAATCTCTCTCCCGCGGAGCCGCAAAACCCCTTTTTCCTCCGTTGCCGCAAACGCTTCTCTGTGAAGCCGTTGCCGCCTCTCCACGCCGCCAAAAGGATCGTGAAGCTCGTCGTCGCCATGAAGAGGATCGTGAAGCTCGTCGTCGCCGCCTTCCACTCTTCCTCCACGAAGCCTGTCATTGCTGTGAAGCTCTCTTCCTTGACGTGAAGCTTTCTTCCTTTCCGTGAAGCTTTTCGTTGCCGTGAAGCTCGTCGTCGCCGCCTTCCACTCTTCCACGAAGGTCGCCGCCTCTCCGTGAAGTTTGTCTCTTCCTCCACGAAACTCGCTGCCATTTCCAAGTAAGTTCGAGCTTCCTTCTCCTTGTTCCCCTTCATTCCCACCCGCCGCCATTGCTGCTTCCAGGCCCATCTCGGTAGTCAATTAGTCGACCGAGAGCCCACCTGCGCGCAGCGTCCAGGTCCATTTTCGGTCGACAATTTGTCGACCGAGAGTGGACCTGGACGCTGCGCGCAGGTGGGCTCTCGGTCGACTAATTGTCGACCGAGATGGACCTGGAACTTATTTATGTTGGAGCTATAAATGTTGTAATCATATTTGCTGTAATGTTCACAAATATTTCTGAATATTATAATGATTTCAATCTTTGGACTGTTGGAAACGGCCTTACTTTGCTAATTTGTACATGTATTTTCCATTTTATATGATTTGATAACCCAATAATAAAAACATGCATGTCTTTTTTCATATGTAATTATTATATAAATTTTAGAAATTAATACTAGATTAGACATGTGTATTCCTAGATTGACACTTCAGGGTTGATGCATGATGTTTAACTTAATATATAAATATGAAAATAATGCATTTATATATTAACTTAGAAACCCGTTCAAAATTTACTCATTAGGAGTAAACTTTGGATAGTCCCCGGTTTGGGACTATTTTTGGATATTTTAATCTCACTTAGGATGTACCTGTATAATGTATGTTTAGTTTTGTAGATTATTTCAGTAGGATTTCTCCATTTGTTCTCTGGGTACATATGTGAGTGGTTATTTGCCATTTACATCGGTGTACTTGGAGAACTTAGGGGAAATGCTGCTGAAATTTTCTTCAAAACTAAACATACATTATACAGTTACTAGTGAGATAAAATCTTCAAAAATGGGATAGGTGGTACACTTTCTATTAATAAAAACTTACAGATTATTATAGTATCAATATTAAACTGTTATTTTTATAATTAATTTTAATGTGATATAGAAAATGGATCGAAGTTGGATGTCTATCAAGAACCGTTGCAGTCCAGAGTTTGTCAAAGGTCTTAATGAATTTATCAGATTTGCTGAGGAACATAGGAAACTACCTACAGATAGGCTATATTGTCCATGTAGAAATTGTTGTAACAATTTGAAAGTTGATATTGGTGAGGAAATTAAGAATCATGTCATATGCAATGGGATCATACAAGGTTATAATGAATGGTATTGGCATGGAGAGAAATTGAATTATGGAGCAGAAAATGTCGATACTAATAGTTGTGGCATAGAAGATATAGATAATGATGATAATGTTAATGATGAACCGATTGAAGATGACCAGATTCAGGATGATATGATTGATGAGATGCTACGTAGTTGTCGGGACAATGTCATTGATCCACCTTCTTTATTTGCAAACATTGTCCATGATGCTGAAAAACCATTATATAAGGGTTGTACTAAGTTCACGAGGTTGAGTGTTGTGATGCGATTATACACTCTTAAAGCTCAAAACCGATGGAGCGATAAGAGTTTCACTTCAATGTTGTCTTTGTTAAAGGAAATTCTTCCTGAAGGCAACGAGCTTCCAATTTCAACATATCAAGCAAAGAAAATAATGTGCTCAATGGGAATGGAGGCTAAGAAGATTCATGCATGTCCAAATGATTGTGCGTTATTTCAGAAGGACTATAGTAATTTGATAAATTATCCAAAATGTGGTGCGTCAAGGTATAAGACTACAAATTCATCTAAGGCTACAAATGGCTCTCCTGCCAAGTTGATGTGGTATCTACCAATAATACCATGATTTCAACGCTTATTTTCTAATACAGAAGATGCACAAAATTTGTCTTGGCATGGGGAGTTAAAGGTCAATGATGATGGCGTCCTACGACATGCATCTGATTCACCACAATGGAAGAAAATTGATTTATTATACCCTCAATTTGGTAAAGAACCAAGAAACCTAAGACTTGGACTCTGTACAGATGGAATGAATCCCTATGGTACATTAAGCAGCCAACATAGCACGTGGCCTGTTATGATTGTTATATACAATCTTCCTCCTTGGTTGTGTATGAAAAATAAGTATGTGATGTTGTCGACATTGATATCAGGGCCCAAGCAACCTGGAAATGATATTGATGTTTACCTTCAACCTCTAATTGATGACCTAATGAAACTATGGGATGAAGGTATTATGACATATGATGCTTCAAGTAAAGAGATCTTCAGTTTGCGTGCTATGTTATTTTGCACGATTAATGACTTTCCAGCTTATGGAAATTTGTTTGGATATAGCATAAAAGGATACAAAGAAAGAGAAAAAGACTTTCTGTGAGTGCTTGTATAATATTAAGGTTCCACAAGGATACTCTTCTAATATTCGTAGATTGGTATCAATGAAGGATATGAAACTGATAGGTCTCAAATCTCACGATTGTCACGCCTTAATGCAACAAATTTTACCTGTGGCTATTCGATCTATATTGCCGAAGCATGTAAGGTTTGCAATCACAAGACTATGTTTCTTCTTCAATGAAATATGCAACAAAGTGATACATCCTAATACTCTCGATAAATTACAGAAAGATGTAATTGTTACCATGTGTCAGCTTGAAATGTACTTTCCTCCTTCATTTTTTGATATCATGGTTCATCTTGTAGTACATATTACAAGGGAGGTGAAGATGTTGGGTCCAATTTTCTTACACTGGATGTATCCATTTGAACGCTACATGAGTGTTTTTAAAGGTGATGTTCGGAATCGTTATCGTCCTGAAGGGAGTATTGTTGAGGGTTACGTGGCTAGGGAGGTGATGGATTTTTGTAATGATTTTTTGAATTGCAATGAAACTTGTAGCGATCAAAAAAATTCCCATCACACTGGATCTTATTATGGAAAAGGAACTCTGGGAGGACGAGTGAAAGGAATCAGTCGTGAGTTGTGGGAACAAGCGCATTTGTATATTTTACACAACATCGATGAAGTTAGTAGCTACATCACAGAACACAATGATCTTATCAAGAGAAATCATCCACGATCCATTTCAATGTGGCTTGCAAGAGAGCATAATCGAACATTTATTAGGTGGTTTGAAGAGAAAGTATTTAATCAACTATCTGAATCACCAAATAATGTTGCTGAGAACATAAAATGGCTTGCCTTTAAGCCAAAAATGGATGTCATGTCATATGAAGGTTATGACATTAACGGATTTTCATACTACACAAAGCGTCAAGATGAAAGTAGTGTAGTTCAAAATAGTGGGGTCACTGTTAAAGCTTGTTCATTGTATTTTTCTATTGCCAAAGATAAAAGACCACGTGAAGCTGAGATGTCGTATTACGGCATCATTGAGGGCATATGGGAAATGGACTATACAAATTTTCGAGTTCCTATATTTAGGTGTAATTGGGTTGACAACAATAAAGGAGTTTTAGTGGATGAGTTGGGTTTCAAATTGGTGAATTTTGAAAAGATTGGTTTCAAAGATGAGCCATTCATCATGGCAAACCAAGCAAAACAAGTATTCTATATTGATGACCCAGCAAATAAAAATTGGTCTGTCGTTCTTAATGGAAAAAGACAGTTTACTGTAGATCCTATAAACGAAGAAGAATACTACGAAAAGTATGATGATTCTAGTCCATTCTCTGTTGGTTTGCCAAGTGTAAATGTTGAAGATAACACCGATGAATATTATAAACGTCAAGACCATGCTGAAGGAATTTTCCTTGACTAACAACTCAACCAATACTAAAGGAATGTATTCTTTGAATTATTTATTTTATTACATGTATACCTTATCACTTCTGCTTTTATTATCACTTATTTTTTTTATCATGTATACTTGCAAGTTCTAAAATGGTGAGTGAAGATGAATATTTTGAGCACGAGCACCATGAAGATGAACATTCTGAGCATGAGCACCATGAGGATGGTAGTGGTGATGCTAAGAACAGTAGAGGTCCTACATTGATGCGTAGGCTGCACGAGCTCAGGGCTAAAGGGGATAAATTGCCAGTCCAGTTTGATATGACAGGAGCACCTGTTGGGGAACATGCTAGTGCTTTCAAGCATTACGTAGGGGCGACTGCATGCAGTAAGGTGCCAATAGATATAGAAAATTGGCATGATGTTCCTAATGCCAAAAAAGACCTCATATGGAAAGATATATCTGTGAGTGGAAGTGATATCATTTTAATATGTTTTTATCTATTGATTCTAATTTAGTTTGCTTGGAATTAATTCCTTTTCAAAACAACATTATTAATTGCTTCTTTTGTATGTATAGGGTGTTTTTCATCTAAATGAAAAAGATCACAAGAAAAGAGTGCTACAACGTTGTGGTGTACGATGGAGGGGTTTTAAGACATATCTTGTAAGGGAATTTATAAATAATCCTAAACAAAAGAAGAAAGCTACAGATGTATATATTTTTATTGATCCTGAGGTGTGGGAAAGATTTGTTGCGGCTAGGAGATCAGAAGAGTTTCAGGTAATAAATATTGTGATGTATTGTATGAATATTTTATACAATTAAGGAGGTGAATCTTTTTATACATGTTTGCCAAGTCTAAATTGCAATACCTCGTTTTAAATGATCAGGCTATTCACCAGGCTCAAAAGGAAAGATGGGCTAAAAATGTGCATGACCATTGCTTGGGGCCCGGTGGTTATGCCTTCCGCCGCCAACTACAAGAGAAGCAATCATCTTCTGGAGAAGAATCTAGTACAACTCAATTTGAGCGACCACCCCGACACATGACATGGATTGATGCTAGAAAGAATCGAGCCGGTGAAATTGTCAACCCTGCAACTAAGGAGGTGGCACAAAAGATGGTAGGTTTATCCCAACTAAGTAAAGAGTAACGTCCACAAACTTAGATTTATTTATATCTAATTGATATTGTGATTTAATATTTTTATTAACTATGAATAGATTGATCTCCACGAGCAAAGGAAGGAAGGAAAGTTCATCCCAACTGGCTACATGGATGAACTAGCAGTTGCTCTTGGTACAAAGGAGCATCCTGGCCGTGTTAGGGGATTAGGAGCTGGCATAGGATTCAAGTCTTATTTTGGCCCTTCATAATCTAAAAGAGGTCGTGTAGGAGGTTTTACACAAGAGGATCTTGAAGCATTAGTAGCGCAGAAAGTAAAAGAAATATTGTCTTCATATCAGCCTACTCAACCTTCTCAACCTATTCATACTGCACATCTCTCAAGTGATGAGGTACAAGCCCATGCTACAGTTGTAGAAGGTCATGGGAGCACTCCTGATGAACCACCACAACAATCTGCAGTAAGTTTTTGTTCTATATGTTGTGTTATTAGTATGATAAATATATGATAATATATATAGTTGTAACATGTATCTGTTCTACTATTTCTTATATAACTTATATTATTTCAATCTAGGTTGGTATGAACTGTAAACTTGCAGTGGAGGTTCTAGAATATACTGTTGTGGCAGCGGGAAAAGTGTACAACCTTGGTGGTACATTGCATTGCCAACAAATTACTGATGACATCTGTCGTGTGTCCATCCATCTTGTGTATGACGGAATAGGGGACAAACCACTACCCATACCTAATCCTGAATATAATACAGTTGAAGAAGCTGAGGGTGCTATGGTGGGTTGGCCTAGACACTTGGTTATCAATGACAAGGTATACCTTATTTCTACCATATTTTTCATATTTGACTGCATATATGAACTCATGTAATATAAGTATGTAATTTAATTAACAGGTTTGTAAACCAAAAAGTAAAACTTATGCTAGTCGTCCTCCTATGCCCAAGCCATCTTTCATTCCCGAAACTACATTCGACGAATTGGGAAGCAAATCTAAATGTTTGTGTCGATACTTAGCTAACCAAAGATCGGGATCAAATATGATGGTCAAGTTAACAGAAGATGTAGTTGGGAGGGACTTTGAGAATTTTATTTTTCTTGACGATATTATAGAGTTGTTTCGGTATGATTGGTTGAACACTTCGATAATAGAAGTATGGATAAGGTAAGGATCTATCAATATATATATAGAAAATTCCAATACAAATTTTTAGCTTATTTCTACATATGAAAATAATTACAAATGTTTAACAGTCATTTATATACCGAGGTCACCAACTTTGATATAAAGAATATTGCATTCTTAGTTCCTTCGATCACTAGTCAGGTGGAGACAAATATTGAGGATGTGAATGAGTACTTCTCTGATGCATTCAAATATTTTGCTAGTGAGGGGAAGGAAATTATCCTAATTCCTTTTAACGTCCAGTAAGTATTATTATTCAATATAATTTTAATAATGAATGAAAGTATTCATTTTAATGTTTGTTTTATTCTTACTTAGAGCTAGACATTGGGAATTACTGGTGATTGTCCCAAAATTGATGACTCTTTATTATCTTGACCCAATGGGTAAAACAACAAGGAGTCCATAACTGAAATTGTCAGCTATGGAGTAAGCATAAATTTAATCAATTGCTTCAACATGATATTTTATTTAGAATTTCTATTTTACCAACTATCGTTTAATTGATAGGGGTATAAAGGCTTTTCGTGAAGTTGGAGGACAAATACCCACAAAATTAAAGACATTGACTTTGAAAAATGTCAAGGTAGCTACTTTAACAACTGCTTAGTCTTATATGTATTAATTTTTCAATTCTAATATGTCAACTCTTATACTCTTATCTCAATTATTGTTTATAGTAGTTTACTAACATTAAGTATAATTCGTTATTTGTAGTGTCCTATGCAAAATAATGACTTGGCTTGTGGCTACTATGTAATGAAATACATGCAAGCTATTGTCAAACAAGCATCACATGACATTCAGCCTATAAGTCAGGTAATAAAGAATAACATCATAAATTTACAAGTGATTGTAGTCATTTTTATAAAATATTAGCATGTGCATTTTCTATTACAGATCTTTACAACGCAGCCTTACACACATGTGGACTTGAATGAATTCCGAGAAGAGTGGTTAGAATGTTTTATAAGTGAAGTCGAAATAGCATTGGATTAAATATGTCGGCTCCATTTATGTATGTGGTTTGAGTACGTACTCTTTCATATTTTTACTTTTATAATATGTCATCTCAGACTTGCACTCTATCATTTTGTAAATTATGATATTTATTATCATTTTTGTTATGAATGTGTGGTTTTGAATGGTGACGGTTGAGCATCAATGCTCCCCTCTCCCAGAATATATGAATCTTCTTGTTCTTCTGTTCTATATCAATTTCTGCAGAATTTTTTTTAAAAAAATCGTAACTTCTAGCGTCGGTTTTTTAAATAACCGACCCTAAAGATTGAATTCATTGTACACTCTTCGGTCAAACAATTTTCGACCGAAATAGAACTTCGAACGTCGATTTTTGTAAAAAACCCGAGTCTACATGTCCTCTATAAGGTCGGTTTTTTGAAAAAACCGACCCTAAAGATTGAATAAAACATTTCAGTGTAAGACTCGGTCGACAAACTTCTCGACCGCAATACTATCGTTCGAGAAGTTTGTCGACCGAGTCTTACACTAAAATGTTTTTATTCAATCTTTAGGGTCGGTTTTCTCATAAAACTGACCTTATAGAGAGTTTTCGGTCGACAATTTTCTCGACCGAGAGTTACCACTGAAATGGTATTCAATCTTTAGGGTCGGTTATTTCATAAAAACCGACCCTATAAACGTTCTCGGTCGACAATTTTCTCGACCGAGAATGTTTACAGGGTCGGTTTTTATGAAATAACCGACCTTACAGGCTCCTTTTTTCTCGCCTAGGTCAGAATTTTTACAACCTCTTGCGTCGGTGTTTACTCTGTAAGGTTGGTTTTATTTGGTTAAATAATCCGACGCTATAGACCAAATTCTGTAGCGACGCCCACCTAGGCGTCGGTTAAAAAGTGACGCTACAGGATTTAAAAAACCGACGCTATAGACCATTTATGTACTAGTGCCTAGAAAGATAAATGTTATACATGTGCTTTAATTCCTTATTGGATAAATGATATGTTGTTTTATTAAGGTATAACTGAAATGCTTTGAATAAGAATATTGTTATAATCTGTGTAGACATTGATCTATCTGCTGTTGAATATATAAATCCTCTGCTCAGTTTTATTCTATTAAACTGCAATAATAATGTTTTTGGCGGAGAGTTATATCTCTCACTGAGGCAATTTACAATTATCTCACCCCGTGGGATCCAACATTTTTTTGGTGAACGCGGATAAGGAAGTAGAAACTATAAAGTAAGGGAAGTACATCAGCAGTAGGAATAACAGTAATATCTCAGGTGGAGATACTGTCTGTCATGTTAAGCAGTTAAGAGTCCTATGTGTCGTCTCTGTACTCTCAGGTCCTCGGAGTTAGTAGTTAGTACTTTTAATAAACCGATCTGAGATTTTTGCTTGATGCCTCGAGGTTCTTATGCTGCCTGTATATAGTTTTTAACAGGGAAGTTGATGTTTGTAATCCTCAAGAAGGGATGATACATGACATGTACTTATGAACCAGAATGTACATAAAATACATTGGTTCTTGATAAAAGAGTTTTCCTATGTTTGGATATCTTTGTAAATAGTTTTATTTTTTTTTAGTGAATTTCAGTAATCAACTGTTAATAACCGCTTTCACTTGGTAAATTACGTTTTGTTCGGACGGTGCATCATAGATAGGTGGCACTCTCTCACTCTGATGTGGTGGTGTCACTCTCTCACTGGTATCTGATGGTGGAACTCTCTCACATAATTGATCCCCTTTACTGGGAACACTAGAGAAATATGGAGTGGATTCATGAAATGTCACATCCCTAGACACAAACATATGATAGAGGCTTGGACAATAACACTTGTACCCTTTTCTAGTGTTGGAGTACCTAAGAAAAAGACTCCTAATTGACCTAGGAGATAACTTATCCGCCTTAGGATAAATTTTTTTGACAAAAGAACTACAACCAAACACTACGAGGGGAACAAGGAAAGGTTGATCTTTGGGACGTAAGACAGAGAATGGTCTATGTCCTTGGAGCATAGAAGATGGTTTCCTGTTGAAAAGGAAACATGCAGTAACTAAAGCGTCAGACCATAATCTCTTAGGAACATTGGATTGAAACATGATTGTCCAGAAGGTGACGATTTTTCCTCTCCGCTACCCCATTTTACTAAGGAGTGTGAGGACAGGATGTACGATGTATCATCCCAACAGAACTACAAAAATCAACCATAGCATTTTGAACATACTCCAAGGCATTATCAGATTGAAGAGCTTTAATATTGCAATCAAATTGAACTTATATTTCTTGATGAAAATGCTTGACAATGGATAGCACAAATTCTCAACTCTTCAACAAATAAATCCATGTCATACACAAAAAATCATCCACAAAGGAAATAAAATAACCAAAACCATTATAGCTATGGTATTTTACAAGACTCCAAACATCATTGTAGACCAACTCAAAAGGACGAGACACCTGTTTATTGACACGACCAGGATAAGACATTCTATGATGTTTCCCCAGTTGATAAGACTGACACTCTAGAGAAGAAACTTGAGACAACTCCGGTTCTAACTTCCTCAGGCTCTCTAAGAAAGGATGTTCATATTTGTAGTGCCACAGTAAGGGAGAACCACTCAAAAGGACAGCTGGAGCAGGAGCAGATACTTGGTGAGGCAGACTGTCACTATGGAAGAGGTAGAGATCACCTTTCCTAGGCCCCCCACCAATCGGCCTCATACTCTTGAGATCTTGTAATACAAAATAAGAAGGTCCAAAAGTTATCGTACATTTCACAGTATCAATTAATTCATCAACAGAGAGAAGATTAAAAGGAAATGTAGGCACATAATGTATGGATGTAAGATTAATTTTAGGAGTCAGGGAAATAGATTCATTAGCTAACACTCTCCTCACTGAACCATCTGCTATTGTTACAGATTTGTGAGGAATGTGTGAGTCAATGGAATGAAGTAGTCTCCTCATACCAATCATATGTTGTGACGCTCCAGAGTCAACCACCCATGAAGAAGTAGAACCAGAAGCCAATAAAGAGGTAGCCTGATTACCAGTGGTGGATGCCAAGTTGGTTGAAGACGATGACCCCAGACTCAGATGTTGGGTAGCCAGAATAAATCTATCATATTCCTCCTTGGTGAGTGTGATGCCAGAAGAATCAGAAATCACAGCAGGAGGTTCAGTAGACTCAGTAGTGGTAGCATAGTTTGCTGCTCCCACAACTGGTGCAACATGTCTACCGTGCTTCTTTCAACACTTCTCAATTGTGTGTCCAAGTTTGTCACAGAAAGTGCACTTAGGGCGAGTGCCACGTCCTTGGCCCATACCTGTCCATCCTCCTCTCACCGCAGTAGCTACAAAAGCATGGGAATCTCCAGGAGATAAAACTGCTATAGGATCAACATGTTCAAAATTTGCCTATAAAATACTTAAATAAGCTTCTTCCAAGCTAGGAAGTCTGTCAGAAGCTAGGATGATGTTGCGGGCTGAACTTCACAAAGAACTCAGACCAGATAAGAACTTTGTTGTAATCAAGTCATCTCTGTCTTTGACTTGTTCCCAAACAGTCACTGGATGATAGAAGCTCAGCTCTTGTGCAATACCTTGGATCACTCCAAAGTATTCTTCTAAAGGCATGTCTCCCTGTCGTTCTACAAAGAGGCGGTCATATATCATGAACTGACGAAGCACATTCTTTTCTTGAGAACAATGTTTCTTTATTACATCTCATATCTCTTTGGCAGTAGTGTAGAACATGAACCTGTTGGATCCTAGATGGTGATTAGATGCTCTAGAGGGGGGGTGAATAGAGCTGAAAGCACTTAAACAAAACTCATTAAACCTTCAAGATATATGACAAGATAAGGTTGCTAAATAGGTAATTTGAGTGCAACTAAAACATACATAGCAAGGGAGAGAGAGATTGAACATGCACCAATTAAAAAAGCTATTTAGAGTGGTTCCACACTTCAAACTAGAAGTGTGTCAGTCCACTTGCCTAGAGAGGTCAACCTCTAGGACTTCCAAACTCTTGCACTCTTATATTCATTCATAAGACATACAATGCATGACCAAACAAAAGACTTACCTATCCAAGACAAAGAGTCTTCAACCTTACCAAGGACTTACCCACTTTGCAAGAGTCTTCCGCCTTTCTTCCAAGGACTTAACTACTTTGCCCAAGTCTTCAGCCTTGCAGGAATTACCCACTCTTCTTGGATCTTCAGCTTTTGACTTCACCTTCACTCAGAGAAGCTTCCACCAAGGTCTTACCCACTTGAGCTTGAGTCTTCTGCCTTCTCCAAGGGCTTACCCACTCTAGCTCCAAGCCTTCAGCCTTGATCTTCACCAAGGGACTCCTTCCCTTGTTCTTCTTCACCTCTCTTGGACAAGAGAGAGAACCTTCATCTCCATGATTGCAAATGAGAGATGGGGAGGTGTTGGAAGTGAGAGCCTCACAAGATATACATATAGAACTAGCTCTCTTACAAATCTCCTACTCACTCTAATGGATGTAGCAAGTGATTCAGCTTAGAGAGAGAGGAGGCTTTAGGAAGCACTCAACTATAGAATAGGAACCTCACATAGAGTTTACAATGAATGCTCAACCTTAGAATGAAGCACAATGGGTCCTATTTATAGCTGGGGATGCCTCTTAGCCTTTGGGAATACTTGTGAATGAAAACTAGCCGTTTTGTGGCTTGCAACGGATCTATTTTCATTTGTTGCAACTCCACAACGGCTAGAAACACTTTTCTGCACTTTTCTGTACAGTGCAATCGGTCGAGTTTCTATAAGTGTAACTCGACTGATAGAGTAAAAGACAAAGCCGATATTCAGACCATCGGTCGAGTTTGTCCTGAGGAAACTCGACCGACCAATGAAAATTGATTTGGTCAATTACTCCATCGGTCGAGTTCTGTGTAAACAAAACTCGACCGATGCAATCTCTAGAAAATTGATCAAGGATGATCGGTCGAGTTTTCAGGCTGGGAAACTCAACCGACAAAGTTCCTGTAATCAATTTTCAAAGATGCATCTAAAGTGCTCTAATATTCGATCTAAGTGCTCCTGATATTTTTCTAAGCTTAATGACAAGTCATACAATCATTATAAGTGATTTACAACATGATTCTAATGGACTTACATCATATTACAAAAACGTGCACTTGTATGACTTTGACTTGTCTTTTCTCCAATTTTATATGCGCAAGTTAGGGCATTTGGAGTGTGTCTATACCTAATCTGAAATCACTCAAGTAGAGACATTAGACACCAATATGTGTAATGGTTAGTCATCATCAAAATGCGGGTTTAGTCAATTTAGACGTGAGTCAACATTGACCTAATTGACCTTGAGTCAACAATCTCCCCCTTTTTGAAGATGACAAACCATTCCATAAATGTATTGAAAGCTTTTAAGTAAAATCATACCTTCGGAGAAACCTAGGGGTTTCAATAGGATTGAGCTCATATGCTCCCCCTCAATTGATGTGCATGGAGTTCTCATACTCCCCCTCAATTGATGCTATTTCTCCTGCATGGTTAGCTTTCATAACATTTATAGAATACTATGTCTTCTACTCATATATGTTCTACACATATATGTCTTCTCCCATTTACCTTCTCCCCTTTACATGAACATGCTTCTCCTCTTCATGTAAGACATGCCTTCTTCCTCTTTTAAAAGAAGACATACCTTTCTCCCCCTTTGTCATTTCAAAAAGTGGGGTTATGAAGAAATAAGAAACACAATATGTTAAGAGAAAGGAGATAACAAAAGTTATAAAAGGAAAGTAGAACACAGATAGGGTCTTGTCCAAGCATAGAAAGAAAAACAAGTTAAAGCATATACTTGAACATCCCAAAAAGCAAGATAAAGTGCTGCAGAAAAACAATAAATTATAATTTTGACCATCAAGATGATGAAATTTGACCAAAAACCATCAGAGCTCATCTCAAAGCAATGAGTCTTGCTTAGAAGGTTGTTTCTGCATGAAAAACACTAGTCTTGCACCAAAAACTGAAACTGGAGCAAAATCCGCATAAAATCCAAAAAAAACTCCAATTTCTACATATAATGTAGATCTATGTACCCTGCATCACAATGTTATGCAAGCAACTCAAGATAGTAGATATGCAATTCAAGGAACAATCTTGAGCTTGAGACAAGATACAAGCATAACATATAGATGAACAAAGACGACAATTTTAAACAAGGCAAGAACTACATGTATATGAACTACTAGTAGATTATATCACAAGTTAGGACTACTAGTAGGATCTAGATCATAGCAAGAGATACCAAAAGATACACAAGATAAAGCAAGCTATGATTATATGTAGAGATATATCCAAACAAAGAGATAAACAATTTTAGAAGCACGAAAGGATATAACTCACTAGATATGCATCCTTACCATAAGATGATTACCCCTAAGAACCTCAAGGTTGTATCACAACAAGATATACACCTAGATAGATGTAGCAAGTTAGAGCACAACGGAAGCAATTTAAGACACAACCAAGAGATCCAAAGAGACCATCATCAAGACCTGCAAAACAACTCAAAGCAAGTAATTGCAAGATATAGATATACCAATTTAGAGAAATTAGAGAGATAGAGTTGTAAGCAAGATAGGCAGTTTAGAACATGGCAATATGCATATATAAAGGTACCAAATGAGAGTGCCAAAGAATAAGGTTATTGGTTGATAAAATCTAGTTGAGAGAGAAATTCTCATCCAATAATCCAAAAGTGTATTCTGTGCACAGTGTTATCGGTCGAGTTATGTGCATTGTCAACTCGACCGATGACAGTTGTTGGCAACACCCATTGGTGCCTATCGGTCGAGTTTCTAACAGGACAAACTCGACCGACAGACCAGCTGTCAAAAAGCACATATATTTTATAAAAACATATTTACAAGCATGATAAATATACGAACCATATCCAAATATGTCTAAGCAAGTTAGTAATGCACTATAGAAGCAGTAGAAATAGTTTTTGAGCAAGAGTGTGAAGAGAAACATAAAATACCACTTTTGACTCAAAAACCATATGTATAGTGCACACTAACTTGACAAAGACAAGTTAGAAATGGTTATAAGAAATAAAACATTTACCTTTGTTCTTACCATTCCTTTTCCACTTGTTGTCACCCTCTACACATCTCACCTTTCTTCTTTCATGTGGATTGACAAGTCAATTTGCAATTCAATAGCTCCAGTCAATCCATTTACAAGTACCTATAAGAAGAAAAGATGAAATGGTCCCCAATCATGTTTTTCGGTCCGGAGGGCTTAGTTTAGCAACCCAAGTCCGATTGCTTTTGGGTGCTTTCCTAAAAGGACAACAAGTAGAATAATGACCAATTTCATTGCAATAGTTGCATGTGCCCATAGTCTTGGAACTAGAGGATTCTTCATGGAAGATTGGAGGTCCTTTATCTTTGTTGTTCCCTTGACTACTATCATACCCTAAACTATGTCTACCAATTTGTTTAGTAGTATGGTGTAGGATATCATTAAGGATCTTCTTACCAACTAAGAATCTTTGCAAAGAAGATCTCAAACTATCATTATCATGCATAAGAGAGGTAATAATAGAAGACAAATGATTGATATTATCTCTAGAATGTAAAAGATCATTTTTTAAGCAAAGAGATTTAGTTAAACAAGAATCTCTATCAATATGAAGAGAAGCAACATCATTCTATCTACCAGTAGAACTAGAACAAGATTCATGCACATTGATTATATCAAGCAAGAGGCATTTTCTGTTTCTAATTCTTGCAAAACATGATCTTTGTCCTTGTTTTTAGATTTAAGAACATCAATATCGTGCATGAGAGAATCAATAATTAAAGTATGCTCTTCATTAGAACTAGGCATGAGAGGTTGAGCTTCTAGAAATCTAATCTTATCAAGAAAATTAGCATTTTCAAGTTTAAGAGAGTCTACTTGGCTAAGACAATCATTTTTATCATCAAGCAAGCATGAATTAACATGTTCAAGATCATCTAGTTCTACATGCAAATTATCAACAATTTTAGCAAGCTTTTTCCTTTTCCTTTTAGAAGACTTAAGAGAGGCATCAATATCATGAATAATAGCAATCAAAGATTCTTTATCTAAAGAGTTTAGATTTACCTCACTTGAGTCTTCACTTGTTGATGCTATAAGAGCAAAATGGCATTCTCCTTCATCCCTAGAGCTTGAGCTTGATCCTTTACTTGAATCTTCACTTGACCTTGAGTTGGAGGAGCCACTTGAGCTTGAGTGCCATTTCTCCTTCTTCTTGTGAAGATGGGTCTTTTTGCCTTGTGGGCAATCTTCCTTGCAGTGACCCTTCTTTCCACATATGAAGCACCGGATGGAGGAGGACTTGCCTTTGTAGAATATACCCTTGGAGTACATGGCATCTTCTTTAGCTTGAGAGGATGGAGAGACTTGTTCCATGATATCTTCAATTTGAGCCTTCATTTCAGCGTTCTTCATTCTCTTTAGCTCTTTCTTCTCTTGCCTTTCTACTTCCTCCCTCTTGTCAAGTGTAGCTTCATGTGCTTGTAGATTTCCAATGAGCTCTTCAATAGGAATATCCCTAAGAGACTTTGCTTCTTCAATGGAAGTCACTTTGGGTTCCCATCTTTTGGGAAGAGTTCTAAGGATCTTTGAGTTGATCTCTCTACTAGACATAGGATGTCCTAGAACAGCAAGACCATTCAAAATGGTGTTGAGCCTTGAGTACATGCTGGCTATGCTCTCCTCTTTTCCCATCTTGAAGTTCTCAAGCAGCCCTTTGAGCATGTAGACTTTGCTTTCCTTCACTTGATTTGTCCCTTCATAAGTGATGCAAAGCTTTCTCCATACCTCATAGGCTGTTTCACATGAAGAAATCCGGTTGAACTCGGTGGGGGTCATGGAGGCATAGAGGATATGCATGGCTCTAGCATTCAAGGTTGCTTTCTTCAAGGTAGCTTCATCCCATTCTTCAATCTTTGTCTTCGGTAGAATGTATGGGCTGTTCACCATTTGCCACATCTCAAGACTTGATCCTTGGATGTAGAATTGAAGCCTTCTTCTCCAATAGAGGAAATTGCTCCCATCAAAGATTGGAAGGCTGGTTGAATATCTCCCTCATTGGTAGTCACCCATCTTCTCCTACTTGTTGAAGTATGCTTGGAGAAGACCCGCTCTGATACCAATTGTTGGATCCTAGATGGGTGATTAGATGCTCTAGGGGGGGCGAATACGGATGAAAGCACTTAAACAAAACTCATTAAACCTTCAAGATATATGACAAGATAAGGTTGCTAAATAGGTAATTTGAGTGCAACTAAAACATACATAGCAAGGGAGAGAGAGATTGAACATGCACCAATTAAACAAGCTATTTAGAGTGGTTCCACACTTCAAACTAGAAGTGTGTCAGTCCACTTGCCTAGAGAGGTCAACCTCTAGGACTTTCAAACTCTTGCACTCTTATATTCATTCATAAGATACACAATGCATGACCAAACAAAAGACTTACCTATCCAAGACAAAGAGTCTTCAACCTTACCAAGGACTTACCCACTTTGCAAGAGTCTTCCGCCTTTCGTCCAAGGACTTACATAATCTTGCCCAAGTCTTCAGCCTTGTAGGAATTACCCACTCTTCTTGGATCTTCAGCTTTTGACTTCACCTTCACTCGGAGAAGCTTCCACCAAGGTCTTACCCACTTGAGCTTGAGTCTTCTGCCTTCTCCAAGGGCTTACCCACTCTAGATCCAAGCCTTCAGCCTTGATCTTCACCAAGGGACTCCTTTCCTTATTCTTCTTCACCTCTCTTGGATAAGAGAGAGAACCTTCATCTTCATGATTGCAAATGAGAGATGGGGAGGTGGTGGAAGTGAGAGCCTCACAAGATATACATATAGAACTAGCTCTCTTACAAATCTCCTACTCACTCTAATGGATGTAGCAAGTGATTAAGCTTAGAGAGAGAGAGGAGGCTTTAGGAAGCACTCAACTATAGAATAGGAACCTCACATAGAGTTTGCAATGAATGCTCAACCTTAGAATGAAGCCCAAGGGGTCCTATTTATAGCTGGGGATGCCTCTTAGCCTTTGGGAACACTTGTGAATGAAAACTAGCCGTTTTGTGGCTTGCATAGGATCTATTTTCACTTGTTGCAACTCCACAACGGCTAGAAACACTTTTCTGCACTTTTCTGTACAGTGCAATCGGTCGAGTTTCTATAAGTGTAACTCGACCGATAGAGTAAAAGACAAAGCCGATATTCAGACCATCGGTCGAGTTTGTCCTGAGGAAACTCGACCGACCAATGAAAATTGATTTGGTCAATTACTCTATCGGTCGAGTTCTGTGTAAACACAACTCGACCGATGCAATCTCCAGAAAATTGATCAAGGATGATCGATCGAGTTTTCAGGCTGGGAAACTCGACCGACAAAGTGCCCGTAATCAATTTTCAAAGATGCATCTAAAGTGCTCTAATATTCGATCTAAGTGCTCCTGATATTTTTCTAAGCTTAATTACAAGTCATACAATCATTATAAGTGATTTACAACATGATTCTAATGGACTTACATCATATTACAAAAACGTGCACTTGTATGACTTTGACTTGTCTTTTCTCCAATTTGATATGTGCAAGTTAGGGCATTTGGAGTGTGTCTATACCTAATCTGAAATCACTCAAGTAGAGACATTAGACACCAATATGTGTAATGGTTAGTCATCATCAAAATGCGGGTTTAGTCAATTTAGACGTGAGTCAACATTGACCTAATTGACCTTGAGTCAACAATCTCCCCCTTTTTGAAGATGACAAACCATTCCATAAATATATTGAAAGCTTTTAAGTAAAATCATACCTTCGGAGAAACCTAGGGGTTTCCATAGGATTGAGCTCATATGCTCCCCCTCAATTGATGCGCATGGAGTTCTCATACTCCCCCTCAATTGATGCTATTTCTCCTGCATGGTTAGCTTTCATAACATTTATAGAATACTATGTATTCTACTCATATATGTTCTACACATATATGTCTTCTCCCATTTACCTTCTCCCCTTTACATGAACATGCTTCTCCTCTTCATGTAAGACATACCTTCTTCCTCTTTTAAAAGAAGACATACCTTTCTCCCCCTTTGTCATTTCAAAAAGTGGGGTTATGAAGAAATAAGAAACACAATATGTTAAGAGAAAGGAGATAACAAAAGTTATAAAAGGAAAGTAGAACACAGATAGGGTCTTGTCCAAGCATAGAAAGAAAAACAAGTTAAAGCATATACTTGAACATCCAAAAAAGCAAGATAAAGTGCTGCAGAAAAACAATAAATTATAATTTTGACCCTCAAGATGACAAAATTTGACCAAAATCCATCAGAGCTCATTGCAAGCAACGAGTCTTTCTTAGAAGGTTGTTTCTGCATGAAAAACACTAGTCTTGCACCAAAAATTGAAACTGGAGCAAAATCTGCATAAAATCCAAAAAAAACTCCAATTTCTACATATAATGTAGATCTATGTACCCTGCATCACAATTTTATGCAAGCAACTCAAGATAGTAGATATGCATTTCAAGGAACAATCTTGAGCTTGAGACAATATACAAGCATAACATATAGATGAGCAAAGATGACAATTTTAAACAAGGCTAGAACTACATGTATATGAACTACTAGTAGATGATATCACAAGTTAGGACTACTAGTAGGATCTAGATCATAGCAAGAGATACCAAAAGATACACAAGATAAAGCAAGCTATGATTATATGTAGAGCTATATCCAAACAAAGAGATAAACAATTTTAGAAGCACGAAAGGATATAACTCACTAGATATGCATCCTTACCATAAGATGATTACCCCTAAGAACCTCAAGGTTGTATCACAACAAGATATACACCTAGATAGATGTAGCAAGTTAGAGCACAACGGAAGCAATTTAAGACACAACCAAGAGATCCAAAGAGACCATCATCAAGACCTGCAAAACAACTCAAAGCAAGTAATTGCAAGATATAGATATACCAATTTAGAGAAATTAGAGAGATAGAGTTGTAAGCAAGATAGGCAATTTAGAACATGGCAATATGCATATATAAAGGTACCAAATGAGAGTGCCAAAGAATAAGGCTATTGGTTGATAAAATCTAGTTGAGAGAGAAATTCTCATCCAATAATCCAAAAGTGTATTCTGTGCACAGTGTTATCGGTCGAGTTATGTGCATTGTCAACTCGACCGATGACAGTTGTTGGCAACACCCATTGGTGCCTATCGGTCGAGTTTCTAACAGGACAAACTCGACCGACAGACCAGCTGTCAAAAAGCACATATATTTCATAAAAACATATTTACAGGCATGATAAATATACGAACCATATCCAAACATGTCTAAGCAAGTTAATAATGCACTATAGAAGCAGTAGAAACAATTTTTGAGCAAGAGTGTGAAGAGAAACATAAAATACCACTTTTGACTCAAAAACCATATGTATAGTGCACACTAACTTGACAAAGACAAGTTATAAATGGTTATAAGAAATAAAACATTTACCTTTGTTCTTACCATTCCTTTTCCACTTGTTGTCACCCTCTACACATCTCACCTTTCTTCTTTCATGTGGATTGACAAGTCAATTTGCAATTCAATAGCTCCAGTCAATCCATTTACAAGTACCTATAAGAAGAAAGATGAAATGGTCCCCAATCATGTTTTTCGGTCCGGAGGGGTTAGTTTAGCAACCCAAGTCCGATTGCTTTTGGGTGCTTTCCTAAAAGGACAACAAGTAGAATAATGACCAATTTCATTGCAATAGTTGCATGTGCCCATAGTCTTGGAACTAGAGGATTCTTCATGGAAGATTGGAGGTCCTTTATCTTTGTTGTTCCCTTGACTACTATCATACCCTAAACTATGTCTACCAATTTGTTTAGTAGTATGGTGTAGGATATCATTAAGGATCTTTTTACCAACTAAGAATCTTTGCAAAGAAGGTCTCAAACTATCATTATCATGCATAACAGAGGTAATAATAGAAGACAAATGATTGATATTATCTCTAGAATGTAAAAGATCATTTTTTAAGCAAAGAGATTTAGTTAAACAATAATCTCTATCAATATGAAGAGAAGCAACATCATTCTCTCTACCAGTAGAACTAGAACAAGATTCATGCACATTGATTATATCAAGCAAGAGGCATTTTCTGTTTCTAATTCTTGCAAAACATGATCTTTGTCCTTGTTTTCAGATTTAAGAACATCAATATTGTGCATGAGAGAATCAATAATTAAAGTATGCTCTTCATTAGAACTAGGCATGAGAGGTTGAGCTTCTAGAAATCTAATCTTATCAAGCAAATTAGCATTTTCAAGTTTAAGAGAGTCTACTTGGCTAAGACAATCATTTTTATCATCAAGCAAATATGGATTAACATGTTCAAGATAATCTAGTTCTACATGCAAATTATCAACAATTTTAGCAAGCTTTTTCCTTTTCCTTTTAGAAGACTTAAGAGAGGCATCAATATCATGAATAATAGCAATCAAAGATTCTTTATCTAAAGAGTTTAGATTTACCTCACTTGAGTCTTCACTTGTTGATGCTATAAGAGAAAAATGGCATTCTCCTTCATCCCTAGAGCTTGAGTTTGATCCTTTACTTGAATCTTCACTTGAGCTTGAGTTGGAGGAGCCACTTGAGCTTGAGTGCCATTTCTCCTTCTTCTTGTGAAGATGGGTCTTTTTGCCTTATGGGCAATCTTCCTTGCAGTGACCCTTTTTTCCACATATGAAGCACTGGATGGAGGAGGACTTGCCTTTGTAGAATATACCCTTGGAGTACATGGCATCTTCTTTAGCTTGAGAGGATGGAGAGACTTGTTCCATGATATCTTCAATTTGAGCCCTCATTTCAGCGTTCTTCATTCTCTTTAGCTCTTTCTTCTCTTTCCTTTCTACTTCCTCCCTCTTGTCAAGTGTAGCTTCATGTGCTTGTAGATTTCCAATGAGCTCTTCAATAGGAATATCCCTAAGAGACCTTGCTTCTTCAATGGAAGTCACTTTGGGTTCCCATCTTTTGGGAAGAGTTCTAAGGATCTTTGAGTTGATCTCTCTACTAGACATAGGATGTCCTAGAACAGCAAGACCATTCAAAATGGTGTTGAGCCTTGAGTACATGTTGGCTATGCTCTCCTCCTTTCCCATCTTGAAGTTCTCAAGCAGCCCTTTGAGCATGTAGACTTTGCTTTCCTTCACTTGATATGTCCCTTGATAAGTGATGCAAAGCTTTCTCCATACCTCATAGGATGTTTCACATGAAGAAATCCGGTTGAACTCGGTGGGGGTCATGGAGGCATAGAAGATATGCATGGCTCTAGCATTCAAGGTTGCTTTATTCAAGGTAGATTCATCCCATTCTTCAATCTTTGTCTTTGGTAGCATGTATGGGATGTTCACCATTTTCCACATCTCAAGACTTGATCCTAGGATGTAGAATTGAAGCCTTCTTCTCCAATAGAGGAAATTGCTCCCATCAAAGATTGGAAGGCTGGTTGAATATCTCCCTCATTGGTAGTCACCCATCTTATCCTACTTGTTTAAGTATGCTTGGAGAAGACCCGCTCTGATACCAATTGTTGGATCCTAGATGGGTGATTAGATGCTCTAGGGGGGTGGCGAATACGGATGAAAGCACTTAAACAAAACTCATTAAACCTTCAAGATATATGACAAGATAAGGTTGCTAAATAGGTAATTTGAGTGCAACTAAAACATACATAGCAAGGGAGAGAGAGATTGAACATGCACCAATTAAACAAGCTATTTAGAGTGGTTCCACACTTCAAACTAGAAGTGTGTCAGTCCACTTGCCTAGAGAGGTCAACCTCTAGGACTTTCAAACTCTTGCACTCTTATATTCATTCATAAGACATACAATGCATGACCAAACAAAAGACTTACCTATCCAAGACAAAGAGTCTTCAACCTTACCAAGGACTTACCCACTTTGCAAGAGTCTTCTGCCTTTCGTCCAAGGACTTACCTACTCTTGCCCAAGTCTTCAGCCTTGCAGGAATTACCCACTCTTCTTGGATCTTCAGCTTTTGACTTCACCTTCACTCGGAGAAGCTTCCAACAAGGTCTTAGCCACTTGAGCTTGAGTCTTCTGCCTTCTCCAAGAGCTTACCCACTCTATCTCCAAGCCTTCAGCCTTGATCTTCACCAAGGGACTCCTTTCCTTGTTCTTCTTCACCTCTCTTGGACAAGAGAGAGAACCTTCATCTTCATGATTGCAAATGAGAGATGGGGAGGTGGTGGAAGTGAGAGCCTCACAAGATATACATATAGAACTAGCTCTCTTATAAATCTCCTACTCACTCTAATGGATGTAGCAAGTGATTAAGCTTAGAGAGAGAGGAGGCTTTAGGAAGCACTCAACTATATAATAGGAACCTCACATAGAGTTTGCAATGAATGCTCAACCTTGGAATGAAGCCCAAGGGGTCCTATTTATAGCCGGGGATGCCTCTTAGCCTTTGGGAACACTTGTGAATGAAAACTAGCCGTTTTGTGGCTTGCAACGGATCCATTTTCATTTGTTGCAACTCCACAACGGCTAGAAACACTTTTCTGCACTTTTTTGTACAGTGCAATCGGTCGAGTTTCTATAAGTGTAACTCGACCGATAGAGTAAAAGACAAAGCCGATATTCAGACCATCGGTCGAGTTTGTCCTGAGGAAACTCGACCGACCAATGAAAATTGATTTGGTCAATTACTCCATCGGTCGAGTTCTATGTAAATACAACTCGACCGATGCAAACTCCAGAAAATTGATCAAGGATGATCGGTCGAGTTTTCAGGCTGGGAAACTCGACCGACAAAGTGCCTCTAATCGATTTTCAAAGATGCATCTAAAGTGCTCTAATATTCGATCTAAGTGCTCCTGATATTTTTCTAAGCTTAATTACAAGTCATACACTCATTATAAGTGATTTACAACATGATTCTAATGGACTTACATCATATTACAAAAATGTGCACTTGTATGACTTTGACTTGTCTTTTCTCCAATTTGATATGCGCAAGTTAGGGCATTTGGAGTGTGTCTATACCTAATCTGAAATCACTCAAGTAGAGACATTAGACACCAATATGTGTAATGGTTAGTCATCATCAAAATGCGGGTTTAGTCAATGTAGACGTGAGTCAACATTGACCTAATTGACCTTGAGTCAACAATCTCCCCCTTTTTGAAGATGACAAACCATTCCATAAATGTATTGAAAGCTTTTAAGTAAAATCATACCTTCGGAGAAACCTAGGGGTTTCAATAGGATTGAGCTCATATGCTCCCCCTCAATTGATGCGCATGGAGTTCTCATACTCCCCCTCAATTGATGCTATTTCTCCTGCATGGTTAGCTTTCATAACATTTATAGAATACTATGTCTTCTACTCATATATGTTCTACACATATATGTCTTCTCCCATTTACCTTCTCCCCTTTACATGAACATGCTTCTCCTCTTCATGTAAGACATACCTTCTTCCTCTTTTAAAAGAAGACATACCTTTCTCCCCCTTTGTCATTTCAAAAAGTGGGGTTATGAAGAAATAAGAAACACAATATGTTAAGAGAAAGGAGATAACAAAATTTATAAAAGGAAAGTAGAACACAGATATGGTCTTGTCCAAGCATAGAAAGAAAAACAAGTTAAAGCATATACTTGAACATCCCAAAAAGCAAGATAAAGTACTACAGAAAAACAATAAATTATAATTTTGACCCTCAAGATGACGAAATTTGACCAAAAACCATCAGAGCTTATTGCAAAGCAATGAGTCTTTCTTAGAAGGTCGTTTCTGCATGAAAAACACTAGTCCTTCACCAAAAATTGAAACTGGAGCAAAATCTGCATAAAATCCAAAAAAACTCCAATTTCTACATATAATGTAGATCTATGTACCCTGCATCACAATTTTATGCAAGCAACTCAAGATAGTAGATATGCAATTCAAGGAACAATCTTGAGCTTGAGATAAGATACAAGCATCACATATAGATGAGCAAAGATGACAATTTTAAACAAGGCTAGAACTACATGTATATGAACTACTAGTAGATGATATCACAAGTTAGGACTACTAGTAGGATCTAGATCATAGCAAGAGATACCAAAAGATACACAAGATAAAGCAAGCTATGATTATATGTAGAGATATATCCAAACAAAGAGATAAACAATTTTAGAAGCACGAAAGGATATAACTCACTAGATATGCATCCTTACCATAAGATGATTACCCCTAAGAACCTCAAGGTTGTATCACAACAAGATATACACCTAGATAGATGTAGCAAGTTAGAGCACAACGGAAGCAATTTAAGACACAACCAAGAGATCCAAAGAGACCATCATAAAGACCTGCAAAACAACTCAAAGCAAGTAATTGCAAGATATAGATATACCAATTTAGAGAAATTAGAGAGATAGAGTTGTAAGCAAGATAGACAGTTTAGAACATGGCAATATGCATATATAAAGGTACCAAATGAGAGTGCCAAAGAATAAGGCTATTGGTTGATAAAATCTAGTTGAGAGAGAAATTCTCATCCAATAATCCAAAAGTGTATTCTGTGCACAGTGTTATCGGTCGAGTTATGTGCATTGTCAACTCGACCGATGACAGTTGTTGGCAACACCCATTGGTGCCTATCGGTCGAGTTTCTAACAGGACAAACTCGACCGACAGACCAGCTGTCAAAAAGCACATATATTTCATAAAAACATATTTACAGGCATGATAAATATATGAACCATATCCAAACATGTCTAAGCAAGTTAGTAATGCACTATAGAAGCAGTAGAAACAGTTTTTGAGCAAGAGTGTGAAGAGAAACATAAAATACCACTTTTGACTCAAAAACCATATGTATAGTGCACACTAATTTGACAAAGACAAGTTAGAAATGGTTATAAGAAATAAAACATTTACCTTTGTTCTTACCATTCCTTTTCCACTTGTTGTCACCCTCTACACATATCACCTTTCTTCTTTCATGTGGATTGACAAGTCAATTTGCAATTCAATAGCTCCAGTCAATCCATTTACAAGTACCTATAAGAAGAAAGATGAAATGGTCCCCTATCATGTGTTTGGGTCCGGAGGGGTTAGTTTAGCAACCCAAGTCCGTTTGCTTTTGGGTGCTTTCCTAAAAGGACAACAAGTAGAATAATGACCAATTTCATTGTAATAGTTGCATGTGCCCATAGTCTTAGAACTAGAGGATTCTTCATGGAAGATTGGAGGTCATTTATCTTTGTTGTTCCCTTGACTACTATCATACCCTAAACTATGTCTACCAATTTGTTTAGTAGTATGGTGTAGGATATCATTAAGGCTCTTCTTACCAACTAAGAATCTTTGCAAAGAAGATCTTAAACTATCATTATCATGCATAAGAGAGGTAATAATAGAAGACAAATGATTGATATTATCTCTAGAATGTAAAAGATCATTTTTTAAGCAAAGAGAATTAGTTAAACAAGAATCTCTATCAATATGAAGAGAAGGAACATCATTCTCTCTACCAGTAGAACTAGAACAAGATTCATGCACATTGATTATATCAAGCAAGAGGCATTTTCTATTTCTAATTCTTGCAAAACATGATCTTTGTCCTTTTTTTCAGATTTAAGAACATCAATATCGTGCATGAGAGAATCAATAATTAAAGTATGCTCTTCATTAGAACTAGGCATGAGAGGTTGAGCTTCTAGAAATCTAATCTTATCAAGCAAATTAGCATTTTCAAGTTTAAGAGAGTCTACTTGGCTAAGACAATCATTTTTATCATCAAGCAAGCATGAATTAACATGTTCAAGATCATCTAGTTCTACATGCAAATTATCAACAATTTTAGCAAGCGTTTTCCTTTTCCTTTTAGAAGACTTAAGAGAGGCATCAATATCATGAATAATAGCAATCAAAGATTCTTTATCTAAAGAGTTTATATTTACCTCACTTGAGTCTTCACTTGTTGATGCTATAAGAGCAAAATGGCATTCTCCTTCATCCCTAGAGCTTGAGCTTGATCCTTTACTTGAATCTTCACTTGAGCTTGAGTTGGAGGAGCCACTTGAGCTTGAGTGTCATTTCTCCTTCTTCTTGTGAAGATGGGTCTTTTTGCCTTGTGGGCAATCTTCCTTGCAGTGACCCTTCTTTCCACATATGAAGCACCGGATGGAGGAGGACTTGCCTTTGTAGAATATACCCTTGGAGTACATGGCATCTTCTTTAGCTTGAGAGGATGGAGAGACTTGTTCCATGATAGCTTCAATTTGAGCCTTCATTTCAGCGTTCTTCATTCTCTTTCGCTCTTTCTTCTCTTGCCTTTCTACTTCCTCCCTCTTGTCAAGTGTAGCTTCATGTGCTTGTAGATTTCCAATGAGCTCTTTAATAGGAATATCCCTAAGAGACCTTGCTTCTTCAATGGAAGTCACTTTGGGTTCCCATCTTTTGGGAAGAGTTCTAAGGATCTTTGAGTTGATCTCTCTACTAGACATAGGATGTCCTAGAACAGCAAAACCATTCAAAATGGTGTTGAGCCTTGAGTACATGTTGGCTATGCTCTCCTCCTTTCCCATCTTGAAGTTCTCAAGCAGCCCTTTGAGCATGTAGACTTTGCTTTCCTTCACTTGATCTGTCCCTTGATAAGTGATGCAAAGCTTTCTCCATACCTCATAGGCTGTGTCACATGAAGAAATCCGGTTGAACTCGGTGGGGGTCATGGAGGCATAGAGGATATGCATGGCTCTAGCATTCAAGGTTGCTTTCTTCAAGGTAGTTTAATCACATTCTTCAATCTTTGTCTTTGGTAGCATGTATGGGTTGTTCACCATTTGCTACATCTCAAGACTTGATCCTTAGATGTAGAATTGAAGCCTTCTTCTCCAATAGAGGAAATTGCTCCCATCAAAGATTGGAAGGCTGGTTGAATATCTCCCTCATTGGTAGTCACCCATCTTCTCCTACTTGTTGAAGTATGCTTGGAGAAGACCCGCTCTGATACCAATTGTTGGATCCTAGATGGGTGATTAGATGCTCTAGGGGGGGCGAATACGGATGAAAGCACTTAAACAAAACTCATTAAACCTTCAAGATATATGACAAGATAAGGTTGCTAAATAGGTAATTTGAGTGCAACTAAAACATACATAGCAAGGGAGAGAGAGATTGAACATGCACCAATTAAACAAGCTATTTAGAGTGGTTCCACACTTCAAACTAGAAGTGTGTCAGTCCACTTGCCTAGAGAGGTCAACCTCTAGGACTTTCAAACTCTTGCACTCTTATATTCATTCATAAGACATACAATGCATGACCAAACAAAAGACTTACCTATCCAAGACAAAGAGTCTTCAACCTTACCAAGGACTTACCCACTTTGCAAGAGTCTTCCGCCTTTCGTCCAAGGACTTACCTACTCTTGCCCAAGTCTTCAGCCTTGCAGGAATTACCCACTCTTCTTGGATCTTCAGCTTTTGACTTCACCTTCACTCGGAGAAGCTTCCACCAAGGTCTTACCCACTTGAGCTTGAGTCTTGTGCCTTCTGCAAGGGCTTACCCACTCTAGCTCCAAGCCTTCAGCCTTGATCTTCACGAAGGGACTCCTTTCCTTGTTCTTCTTCACCTCTCTTGGACAAGAGAGAGAACCTTCATCTTCATGATTGCAAATGAGAGATGGGGAGGTGGTGGAAGTGAGAGCCTCACAAGATATACATATAGAACTAGCTCTCTTACAAATCTCCTACTCACTCTAATGGATGTAGCAAGTGATTAAGCTTAGAGAGAGAGAGAGGAGGCTTTAGGAAGCACTCAACTATAGAATAGAAACCTCACATAGAGTTTGCAATGAATGCTCAACCTTGGAATGAAGCCCAAGGGGTCCTATTTATAGCTGGGGATGCCTCTTAGCCTTTGGGAATACTTGTGAATGAAAACTAGCCATTTTGTGGCTTGCAACGGATCTATTTTCACTTGTTGCAACTCCACAACGGCTAGAAACACTTTTCTGCACTTTTCTATACAGTGCAATCGGTCGAGTTTCTATAAGTGTAACTCGACCGATAAAGTAACAGACAAAGCCGATATTCAGACCATTGGTCGAGTTTGTCCTGAGGAAACTCGACCGACCAATGAAAATTGATTTGGTCAATTACTCCATCGGTCGAGTTCTGTGTAAACACAACTCGACCAATGCAATCTCCAGAAAATTGATCAAAGATGATCGGTCGAGTTTTCAGGCTGGGAAACTCGACCGGCAAAGTGCCTGTAATCAATTTTCAAAGATGCATCTAAAGTGCTCTAATATTCGATCTAAGTGCTCCTGATATTTTTCTTAGCTTAATTACAAGTCATACAATCATTATAAGTGATTTACAACATGATTCTAATGGACTTACATCATATTACAAAAACGTGCACTTGTATGACTTTGACTTGTCTTTTCTCCAATTTGATATGCGCAAGTTAGGGCATTTGGAGTGTGTCTATACCTAATCTGAAATCACTCAAGTAGAGACATTAGACACCAATATGTGTAATGGTTAGTCATCATCAAAACGCGGGATTAGTCAATTTAGACGTGATTCAACATTGACCTAATTGACCTTGAGTCAACAATCTCCCCCTTTTTGAAGATGACAAACCATTCCATAAATGTATTGAAAGCTTTTAAGTAAAATCATACCTTCGGAGAAACCTACGGGTGTCAATAGGATTGAGCTCATATGCTCCCCCTCAATTGATGCGCATGGAGTTCTCATACTCCCCCTCAATTGATGCTATTTCTCCTGCATGGTTAGTTTTCATAACATTTATAGAATACTATGTCTTCTACTCATATATGTTCTACACATATATGTCTTCTCCCATTTACCTTCTCCCCTTTACATGAACATGCTTCTTCCTTTTTTAAAAGAAGACATACCTTTCTCCCCCTTTGTCATTTCAAAAGTGGGGTTATGAAGAAATAAGAAACACAATATGTTAAGAGAAAGGAGATAACAAAAGTTATAAAAGGAAATTAGAACATAGATAGGGTCTTGTCCAAGCATAGAAAGAAAAACAAGTTAAAGCATATACTTGAACATCCCAAAAAGCAAGATAAAGTGCTGCAGAAAAACAATAAATTAAAATTTTGATCCTCAAGATGACGAAATTTGACCAAAAACTAACAGAGCTCATTGCAAAGCAATGAGTCTTTCTTAGAAGGTCGTTTCTGCATGAAAAACACTAGTCTTGAACCAAAAACTGAAACTGGAGCAAAATCTGTATAAAATCCAAACAAAACTCCAATTTCTACATATAATGTAGATCTATGTACCCTGCATCACAATTTTATGCAAGCAACTCAAGATAGTAGATATGCAATTCAAGGAACAATCTTGAGCTTGAGACAAGATACAAGCATAACATATAGATGAGCAAAGATGACAATTTTAAACAAGGCTAGAACTACATGTATATGAACTACTAGTAGATGATATCACAAGTTAGGACTACTAGTAGGATCTAGATCATAGCAAGAGGTACCAAAAGATACACAAGATAAAGCAAGCTATGATTAGATGTAGAGATATATCCAAACAAAGAGATAAACAATTTTAGAAGCACGAAAGGATATAACTCACTAGATATGCATCCTTACCATAAGATGATTACCCCTAAGAACCTCAAGGTTGTATCACAACAAGATATACACCTAGATAGATGTAGCAAGTTAGAGCACAACGGAAGCAATTTAAGACACAACCAAGAGATCCAAAGAGACCATCATCAAGACCTGCAAAACAACTCAAAGCAAGTAATTGCAAGATATAGATATACCAATTTAGAGAAATTAGAGAGATAGAGTTGTAAGCAAGATAGGAAATTTAGAACATGGCAATATTCATATATAAAGGTACCAAATGAGAGTGCCAAAGAATAAGGCTATTGGTTGATAAAATCTAGTTGAGAGAGAAATTCTCATCCAATAATCCAAAAGTGTATTCTGTGCACAGTGTTATCGGTCGAGTTATGTGCATTGTCAACTCGACCGATGACAGTTGTTGGCAACACCCATTGGTGCCTATCGGTCGAGTTTCTAACAGGACAAACTCGACCGACAGACCAGCTGTCAAAAAGCACATATATTTCATAAAAACATATTTACAGGCATGGTAAATATACGAACCATATCCAAACATGTCTAAGCAAGTTAGTAATGCACTATAGAAGCAGTAGAAACAGTTTTTGAGCAAGAGTGTGAAGAGAAACATAAAATACCACTTTTGACTCAAAAACCATATGTATAGTGCACACTAACTTGACAAAGACAAGTTAGAAATGGTTATAAGAAATAAAACATTTACCTTTGTTCTTACCATTCTTTTTCCACTTGTTATCACCCTCTACACATCTCACCTTTCTTCTTTCATGTGGATTGACAAGTCAATTTGCAATTCAATAGCTCCAGTCAATCCATTTACAAGTACCTATAAGAAAAAAGATGAAATGGTCCCCAATCATGTTTTTGGGTCCGGAGGGGTTAGTTTAGCAACCCAAGTCCGATTGCTTTTGGGTGCTTTCCTAAAAGGACAACAAGTAGAATAATGACCAATTTCATTGCAATAGTTGCATGTGCCCATAGTCTTAGAACTAGAGGATTCTTCATGGAAGATTGGAGGTCCTTTATCTTTGTTGTTCCCTTGACTACTATCATACCCTAAACTATGTCTACCAATTTGTTTAGTAGTATGGTGTAGGATATCATTAAGGCTCTTCTTACCAACTAAGAATCTTTGCAAAGAAGGTCTCAAACTATCATTATCATGCATAAGAGAGGTAATAATAGAAGACAAATGATTGATATTATCTCTAGAATGTAAAAGATCATTTTTTAAGCAAAGAGAATTAGTTAAACAAGAATCTCTATCAATACGAAGAGAAGGAACATCATTCTCTCTACCAGTAGAACTAGAACAAGATTCATGCACATTGATTATATCAAGCAAGAGGCATTTTCTGTTTCTAATTCTTGCAAAACATGATCTTTGTCCTTGTTTTCAGATTTAAGAACATCAATATCGTGCATGAGAGAATCAATAATTAAAGTATGCTCTTCATTAGAACTAGGCATGAGAGGTTGAGCTTCTAGAAATCTAATCTTATCAAGCAAATTAGCATTTTCAAGTTTAACAGAGTCTACTTGGCTAAGACAATCATTTTTATCATCAAGCAAGCATGAATTAACATGTTCAAGATCATCTAGTTCGACATGCAAATTATCAACAATTTTAGCAAGCGTTTTCCTTTTCCTTTTAGAAGACTTAAGAGAGGCATCAATATCATGAATAATAGCAATCAAAGATTCTTTATCTAAAGAGTTTAGATTTACCTCACTTGAGTCTTCACTTGTTGATGCTATAAGAGCAAAATGGCATTCTCCTTCATCCCTAGAGCTTGAGTTTGATCCTTTACTTGAATCTTCACTTGAGCTTGAGTTGGAGGAGCCACTTGAGCTTGAGTGCCATTTCTCCTTCTTCTTGTGAAGATGGGTTTTTTTGCCTTGTGGGCAATCTTCCTTGCAGTGACCCTTCTTTCAACATATGAAGCACCGGATGGAGGAGGACTTGCCTTTGTAGAATATACCCTTGGAGTACATGGCATCTTCTTTAGCTTGAGAGGATGGAGAGACTTGTTCCATGATAGCTTCAATTTGAGCCTTCATTTCAGCGTTCTTCATTCTCTTTAGCTCTTTCTTCTCTTGCCTTTCTACTTCCTCCCTCTTGTCAAGTGTAGCTTCATGTGCTTGTAGATTTCTAATGAGCTCTTCAATAGGAATATCCCTAAGAGACCTTGCTTCTTCAATGGAAGTCACTTTGGGTTCCCATCTTTTGGGAAGAGTTCTAAGGATCTTTGAGTTGATCTCTCTACTAGACATAGGATGTCCTAGAACAGCAAGACCATTCAAAATGGTATTGAGCCTTGAGTACATGTTGGCTATGCTCTCCTCCTTTCCCATCTTGAAGTTCTCAAGCAGCCCTTTGAGCATTTGACTTTGCTTTCCTTCACTTGATCTGTCCCTTCATAAGTGATGCAAAGCTTTCTCCATACCTCATAGGCTGTTTCACATGAAGAAATCCGGTTGAACTCGGTGGGGGTCATGGAGGCATAGAGGATATGCATGGATCTAGCATTCAAGGTTGCTTTCTTCAAGGTAGCTTCATCCCATTCTTCAATCTTTGTCTTTGGTAGCATGTATGGGCTGTTCACCATTTGCCACATCTCAAGACTTGATCCTTGGATGTAGAATTGAAGCCTTCTTCTCCAATAGAGGAAATTGCTCCCATCAAAGATTGGAAGGCTGGTTGAATATCTCCATCATTGGTAGTCACCCATCTTCTCCTACTTGTTGAAGTATGCTTGGAGAAGACCCGCTCTGATACCAATTGTTGGATCCTAGATGGGTGATTAGATGCTCTAGGGGGGGGCAAATACAGATGAAAGCACTTAAACAAAACTCATTAAACCTTCAAGATATATGACAAGATAAGGTTGCTAAATAGGTAATTTGAGTGCAACTAAAACATACATAGCAAGGGAGAGAGAGATTGAACATGCACCAATTAAACAAGCTATTTAGAGTGGTTCCACACTTCAAACTAGAAGTGTGTCAGTCCACTTGCCTAGAGAGGTCAACCTCTAGGACTTTCAAACTCTTGCACTCTTATATTCATTCATAAGACATACAATGCATGACCAAACAAAAGACTTACCTATCCAAGACAAAGAGTCTTCAACCTTACCAAGGACTTACCCACTTTGCAAGAGTCTTCCGCCTTTCGTCCAAGGACTTACCTACTCTTGCCCAAGTCTTCAGCCTTGCAGGAATTACCCACTCTTCTTGGATCTTCAGCTTTTGACTTCACCTTCACTCGGAGAAGCTTTCACCAAGGTCTTACCCACTTGAGCTTGAGTCTTGTGCCTTCTCCAAGGGCTTACCCACTCTAGCTCCAAGCCTTCAGCCTTGATCTTCACGAAGGGACTCCTTTCCTTGTTCTTCTTCACCTCTCTTGGACAAGAGAGAGAACCTTCATCTTCATGATTGCAAATGAGAGATGGGGAGGTGGTGGAAGTGAGAGCCTCACAAGATATACATATAGAACTAGCTCTCTTACAAATCTCCTACTCACTCTAATGGATGTAGCAAGTGATTAAGCTTAGAGAGAGAGAGGAGGCTTTAGGAAGCACTCAACTATAGAATAGGAACCTCACATAGAGTTTGCAATGAATGCTCAACCTTGGAATGAAGCCCAAGGGGTCCTATTTATAGCTGGGGATGCCTCTTAGCCTTTGGAAACACTTGTGAATGAAAACTAGCCGTTTTGTGGCTTGCAACAGATCTATTTTCACTTGTTGCAACTCCACGACGGCTAGAAACACTTTTCTGCACTTTTCTATACAGTGCAATCGGTCGAGTTTCTATAAGTGTAACTGGACCGATAGAGTAAAAGACAAAGCCGATATTCAGACCATCGGTCGAGTTTGTCCTGAGGAAACTCGACCGACCAATGAAAATCAATTTGGCCAATTACTCCATCGGTTGAGTTCTGTGTAAACACAACTCAACCGATGCAATTTCTAGAAAATTGATCAAGGATGATCGGTCGAGTTTTCAGGCTGGGAAACTCGAACGACAAAGTGCCTGTAATAAATTTTCAAAGATGCATCTAAAGTGCTCAAATGTTCGATCTAAGTGTTCCTGATATTCTTCTAAGCTTAATTACAAGTCATACAATCATTATAAGTGATTTACAACATGATTCTAATGGATTTACATCATATTATTACAAAAACGTGCACTTGTATGACTTTGACTTGTCTTTTCTCCAATTTGATATGCGCAAGTTAGGGCATTTGGAGTGTGTCTATACCTAATCTGAAATCACTCAAGTAGATACATTAGACACCAATATGTGGAATGGTTAGTCATCATCAAAACGCGGGTTTAGTCAATTTAAACGTGAGTCAACATTGACCTAATTGACCTTGAGTCAACAAAACCTAGAGGCAATACTAGGTTCCATGCTCCCCCACAACCATGTCGTCACCAGACTATTATGACGCTTCCATTCAGTATAGCCTTTGTCAGTAGACGCAGGAGGATCAGAATTAACATGTCTCGCCTTGTCTCATGACTCCAATACTGTATGGACAACATTCATCCATAAGAGATAATTTTTCCCATTCAGCTTGATGGAGGGAATAGGTGATATCTCACTATAGATGGTAGATGCCTTGATGTCCTCCATGTTTTAACGAGAAGAAGAGTGACAGATTGATATGTGTCACAGGATGATTTAAGTGACAGAGAGATACACGTCACGCCAAAGAATTCGATGCGTATCTGACGCATCCACAACCCCAAACAGAAGTTCCCTAATCACACATGCAGGAGACGTGATTAAGTATTTCCTATGTAACGATAGACCATTCGATTTGAGATTTAAAAATCCGTTGGATCAACCGAAGGACCCTTGCCTTGGGCCGGCGGCGGCTGTCCTTGCCTTGGGTCGGTTGCATAGAGGGCCTGGGACGGCTGGCGGCTGCTGGTGCCGGCGGCGCCCGCTGCTGGCCAGTGGCGCTAGTGGCTGCTGGCGGCGACTACGGGAGGATAGGGTTAGGTCACCTGCTCTGATACCATGTAAACAGAGTTGTCGCAATGCTACGTGCAATGTAGCGTAAGGAGAGACAATGAGCCTTCTCCCCTTTTATTAATAAGAGAAGTTGGAGAATTTACATATAGGTCCAACAGAATATATAAATTACAAAATAGAATAAATAACTGAATATATGAAATATATTAACACCCAATGCATTGATCCATTGAATTGACTCGTGCAAGACTCTAGGTATGTTATTAAAAGTCCATAACTTTTAGAATTTGGCAGAACCACATTTTCACCATGACGTTGAACTGTCTTAGAATATTCAATTATTTTGTTCTTTATAAATATACAATTAACATGGAATTTATCTCCCTAAACCCACAATGCATACTCACTAAACGTTTAAGGGAGGATGATAGCGCGTCTAGCATCATGTAATGTGTTTTAGAAGTATTGATGTGAGTGGGTAATTTTTCTTACAATTAAGTTTTTTCATTGGAGGTTAGTAGTTTCCTTGCTGAAGTCAATGTAGATTTTTCCAATGTTATCTCATTTCTTTTCATTAACTGTATGACTGTGTCCGCTTTAAATCTCTTCTCGAAGTTGAGTAATTGGGTTACACAAAGCATCTATCCCTTAGTGAGTTAAATAGCCCATTATTGGTTGTTGCTTGTTTATGCTTGACGCTAATAGTAGCCGTTGACGAAGCCTCGCTGTCCGACCCGATTAGACAAAATTACTCGCCGCCCCATGCCTTACCGACTACACTCATAAAAGGGGGCAACGGACAAATCTCTCCCGCTCCCGCTCTGGTTCTCGGACAATTCTTTCGTTCCGTTGTTCTTTCTCCACTCGCCGCCCTAAGACTTTCTCTTCTCGCGCAAGCAATCGCTCTGTCGACGCTAGGGTTCGCTGCAATGGACAAATCTAGGGTTTGCTGCTGCAATGGGCAAATCTGCGGCGAGGTGGCCGTTGACGCGTCCAAGTTCTGCGTCGAGATGGGAAAGTGGATTTATGCAAAAGTGAAATATCCTTTCAAAGTTTGGTTTGGACGCCGGCCGCCCGTGGTTGTTCCTATATCTTCTGATCCTAGAGTCCACGTGATTGACATGTCAAAAACTTTTCTCTGTGGTCGCTGGAACAAGACTATTGATTGGGACAAGCAGAAATGCTTATTTCAAATATTTAAAGACCCATTCTTCTATCTAAAAGATCCCCGGATTCATGTGGAAATCAAAGACGACTACATCGACATGTTCGGGCTAAGAAATCGCGTTATATTTGAGCCAACGCTGAGGAAGGTCGTTGATACTCCTGGTCTGGTTGACGAAAGACGTGATTACAGGTTTTCTAAGCCCATGGATTGGGGGGCAACTGGGAAGGTGGCGGTCGCGTTAAGGAATACGGTATACGTTATCAAAGGCGACGACCCAAAGGCAAAACGGAAGAGACTTGTTACCGTGGGGTCGGGAGGGGGACCAGGGGAGGGACCTATCACAGGCGTGGCTTGGGCTCCCGGAGGCCAGTGTATCGCCCTAGGGTTTAATGATTCCGGGGCCTCTGTGATTAATCTGTGGGACTCTGTAGTCGAGCAATGGTTGGGAAGAAGTCTCATTGCAGGCGTGGGACAACATACAACAATGGGCTGGAACTGGGTTGAGCGTAATGTGCTTACTTATGGCGATACGGATGGGAACATCTTGTGCTGGGACACGAGGGCGCCTTTGTGTTCTCTTTCTGGTCCTGTTCTCCGTTCCTGCCAAGGAGGACACAAGAGAGAGGTGACTGCTCTGCGGTGGTCAACCTGTGGTGACCGGCTAGCCAGTGGTGACAAGGACGGCGTGGTATGTATCTGGGACATCCGCCTAGGCGGCCGTTGGATACACAGCTTTCATGAAGAAAGCGGAAGAGGGTCTGCGGCAGTGAAGTCCCTTTGTTGGTACCCTGTCCATACACACGATCTGGCTGTGTGTAGAGGAACTCGAGTTTCCTTCTTGAACACTAATAATCACGTCTCATTCGCTGAGTTGGACACAGGTTATGAGCTTTCAGGGTTGGCTTGGGCTGAGAATGAGAAACATTTCCTGACCACTCATTCTATGTCAGGGCAAGGAGAAGGTCTAGCTTATTGGAATCACAAGGGGTTAGCCAGGACTTTCATCCGAACACCAAGGTGTTCAGATGTTCTATTCATGGCTCAGAGCCCAGATCCATCAATGCTAGCACTCGGTCTTGTTGATAATGATACCCGTGAAGAAAGGGTGGAGATATGGAAGTTGTTTGCAGGAAAAAACAAATGCCCATAATGGGCAAATCAGGGCTTATGATCTTAAGGATTTTTTTTTTCCGTTTTTCTTTTCATTCAAACAATTTTACATCAGGTACAAACTATTCTTAGCATATATTTGTTCACTGGACTGACTTCTCTCTCCGTTTTTTTTCCTTTCTTTCCTCAGATACATCACTACTTGCTGGGTCTGCCGTTGACACTGAAGTTCTACCATAGCGAGGACACGATCTGGAGGGACTCGCCACTCCTTGGAAGATGATGTCGGTTGTGAGAGAGATCCAGGACCATGGCATCATAGGGGCAGTAATCCATAACCCTGTTGCCAGGGAGAAAGGCAAATGGGGATCACATGTACATGGGAAATGGGAAACAGAGAACCCTCTGCCATGCATGATTATGTACAAAAGGCAGTTTCTATACATTACCGATACTTGAAGGGTCATATAGATAGTTATAAGTTTGGGGAGTGTTTGACGATATGGCGAGGTTTCTTCACTTGTTAGTAGCTTCCGCTGTGGTGGTGTTTCTTTTTATGTTCCTGAGTCATGCCTGTTTCCCAAGGATGGAACTGGTTTTATTTTGCTGCAATGTAGCCCCTTTTCTTGTCGGCCTGCTTGAGGAGGGCGGGATGATTAAAAATGCCTCCTGACTTTGGAAAAGAGAACAGTGATGTTCTGAAAGAAAGTCTGAAATCATTTTGAAATTTGCTCTATTGTTTTATTGGCCAACTCTTCTACTTTTCAACATCATTTGATCTGACTCTTCTATTCTTGATGTTGTTGAAATGTAGCCTAATTCTTTGACGGTATATCAGTATAAGATTCCAGTTTTCCTTTTTGTATAGTGAACTGATTCTTCAGTCCCCCACTGAAGACAAAGAAAGAAGTTTCTCCTGCTCACTATGTAGCAAGCTTCCTGCCACTTCTGGGCAAGGTGCTTCACACCCATCATGCCTGCAGAGGTAGATGTGGTTCCCTGTTTTTATTCTCTTCTCTTGTCAAAGTAGACATCACATGTTGGACTGGGTAAAAATTTATATAGATTGCGATAGCTACCATAAAATAATATTAGCTTACTTGCTGGATTGTCTTATCTCCTCGAGTTTGAGGAATCTGTCTGCTGTCATCACTGAAGTCTTGCAAAAGGTATGAACTCTTCCTTTCTTATGTAGTCTAATTCTTTGAAGGTATTTGAGTATAATTATTCATGAATCTTTTGTCCTGTTGTGTAGTCGTGGGATACCTGAAGACCATGATTTATTCCAAAAACCTAAATCATCATCACTAGAGTTGCACTCTCTAGCATTGTAGACTTTCTCCTTGTAACTTTAATCATTTCACAGGCTTTAACTAAGTGCGTAGTTTTTTTTGGAGATAGCAGTTTTACTTCCTTATAAGTTCTAACAAAATGCTTTAATAAACATAGAAGGAAAAAACAAATGCCCTTAGGGCCTGTTTGCTAGGGTGTTGTTGGGTGTAGTTTGGTGAAAAAGAACACCAAACAAATATAATCATGCTTATTAAACAGCTCGAGCTCTATTTGGAACGGTGTACTACCAGCTCCATGTTTTCGTTTGCTTTTGTTTGGTAGATTAAAAAAAGCTGGAGCAGCAGCGGTAATCATAACAGCGGTCTGCATTGTATCATTCTTTGCCGCAGGAGAACCACATGTTTTACACCCGACCGCGCTCAAATAGGGTGCGGTACGATTTCCGGGATTTTGTGGTCAAACGGGCGACATGATGCAGATAGAATTCTGGGAATTTCACCGCACAATGCCGTACCAAATGAAAACCATCTCCGCCTTCCTTGTTTTTAAATGTTAGGAAAAGAAAGAACACCCTACCAAACAGGGCCTAATAGTAGCCGTTGACGAAGCCTCGCTGTCCGACCCGATTAGACAAAATTACTCGCCGCCCCATGCCTTACCGACTACACTCATAAAAGGGGGCAACAGACAAATCTCTCCCGCTCCCGCTCTGGTTCTCGGGCAATTCTTTCGTTCCGTTGTTCTTTCTCCACTCGCCGCCCTAAGACTTTCTCTTCTCGCGCAAGCAATCACTCTGTCGACGCTAGGGTTCGCTGCAATGGACAAATCTAGGGTTTGCTGCTGCAATGGGCAAATCTGCGGCGAGGTGGCCGTTGACGCGTCCAAGTTCTGCGTCGAGATGGGAAAGTGGATTTATGCAAAAGTGAAATATCCTTTCAAAGTTTGGTTTGGACGCCGGCCGCCCGTGGTTGTTCCTATATCTTCTGATCCTAGAGTCCACGTGAATGACATGTCAAAAACTTTTCTCTGTGGTCGCTGGAACAAGACTATTGATTGGGACAAGCAGAAATGCTTATTTCAAATATTTAAAGACCCATTCTTCTATCTAAAAGATCCCCGGATTCATGTGGAAATCAAAGACGACTACATCGACATGTTCGGGCTAAGAAATCGCGTTATATTTGAGCCAACGCTGAGGAAGGTCGTTGATACTCCTGGTCTGGTTGACGAAAGACGTGATTACAGGTTTTCTAAGCCCATGGATTGGGGGGCAACTGGGAAGGTGGCGGTCGCGTTAAGGAATATTGTATACCTTATCAAAGGCGACGACCCAAAGGCAAAACGGAAGAAACTTGTTACCGTGGGGTCGGGAGGGGGACCAGGGGAGGGACCTATCACAGGCGTGGCTTGGGCTCCCGGAGGCCAGTGTATCTCCCTAGGGTTTAATGGTTCCGGGGCCTCTGTGATTAATCTGTGGGACTCTGTAGTCGAGCAATGGTTGGGAAGAAGTCTCATTGAAGGCGTGGGACAACATACAGCAATGGGCTGGAACTGGGTTGAGCGTAATGTGCTTACTTATGGTGATACGGATGGGAACATCTTGTGCTGGGACACGAGGGCGCCTTTGTGTTCTCTTTCTGGTCCTGTTCTCCGTTCCTGCCAAGGGGGACACAAGAGAGAGGTGACTGCTCTGCGGTGGTCAACCTGTGGTGACCGGCTAGCCAGTGGTGACAAGGACGGCGTGGTATGTATCTGGGACATCCGCCTAGGCGGCCGTTGGATACACAGTTTTCATGAAGAAAGCGGAAGAGGGTCTGCGGCAGTGAAGTCCCTTTGTTGGTACCCTGTCCATACACACGATCTGGCTGTGTGTAAAGGAACTCGAGTTTCCTTCTTGAACACTAATAATCACGTCTCATTCGCTGAGTTGGACACAGGTTATGAGCTTTCAGGGTTGGCTTGGGCTGAGAATGAGAAACATTTCCTGACCACTCATTCTATGTCAGGGCAAGGAGAAGGTCTAGCTTATTGGAATCACAAGGGGTTAGCCAGGACTTTCATCCGAACACCAAGGTGTTCAGATATTCTATTCATGGCTCAGAGCCCAGATCCGTCAATGCTAGCACTCGGTCTTGTTGATAATGATACCCGTGAAGAAAGGGTGGAGATATGGAAGTTGTTTGCAGGAAAAAACAAATGCCCATAATGGGCAAATCAGGGCTTATGATCTTAAGGATTTTTTTTTTTTCGTTTTTCTTTTCATTCAAACAATTTTACATCAGGTACAAACTATTCTTAGCATATATTTGTTCACTGGACTGACTTCTCTCTCCGTTTTTTTTCCTTTCTTTCCTCAGATACATCACTACTTGCTGGGTCTGCTGTTGACACTGAAGTTCTACCATAGCGAGGACACGATCTGGAGGGACTCGCCACTCCTTGGAAGATGATGTCGGTTGTGAGAGAGATCCAGGACCATGGCATCATAGGGGCAGTAATCCATAACCCTCTTGCCAGGGAGAAAGGCAAATGGGGATCACATGTACATGGGATATGGGAAACAGAGAACCCTCTGCCATGCATGATTATGTACAAAAGGCAGTTTCTATACATTACCGATACTTGAAGGGTCATATAGATAGTTGTAAGTTTGGGGAGTGTTTGACGATATGGCGAGGTTTCTTCACTTGTTAGTAGCTTCCGCTGTGGTGGTGTTTCTTTTTATGTTCCTGAGTCATGCCTGTCTCCCAAGGATGGAACTGGTTTTATTTTGCTGCAATGTAGCCCCTTTTCTTGTCGGCCTGCTTGAGGAGGGCGGGATGATTAAAAATGCCTCCTGACTTTGGAAACAGAACAGTGATGTTCTGAAAGAAAGTATGAAATCATTTTGAAATTTGCTCTATTGTTTTATTGGCCAACTCTTCTACTTTTCAACATCATTTGATCTGACTCTTCTATTCTTGATGTTGTTGAAATGTAGCCTAATTCTTTGAAGGTATATCAGTATAAGATTCCAGTTTTCCTTTTTGTATAGTGAACTGATTCTTTTCAGTCCCCCACTGAAGACAAAGAAAGAAGTTTCTCCTGCTCACTATGTAGCAAGCTTCCTGCCACTTCTGGGCAAGTTGCTTCACACCCATCATGCCTGCAGAGGTAGATGTGGTTCCCTATTTTATTCTCTTCTCTTGTCGAAGTAGACATCACATGTTGGACTGGGTAAAAATTTATATAGATTGCGATAGCTACCATATAATAATATTAGCTTACTTGCTGGATTGTCTTATCTCCTCGAGTTTGAGGAATCTGTCTGCTGTCATCACTGAAGTCTTGCAAAAGGTATGAACTCTTCCTTTCTTATGTAGTCTAATTCTTTGAAGGTATTTGAGTATAATTATTCATGAATCTTTTGTCTTGTTGTGTAGTCGTGGGATACCTGAAGACCATGATTAATTCCAAAAACCTAAATCATCATCACTAGAGTTGCACTCTCTAGCTTTGTAGACTTTCTCCTTGTAACTTTAATCATTTCACAGGCTTTAACTAAGTGCGTAGTTTTTTTTGGAGATAGCAGTTTTACTTCCTTATAAGTTCTAACAAAATGCTTTAATAAACATAGCCATCACAAAACTGGATGATGATTCTTGATGGAATTGCAGATTTTCATCTGTTTCCAACTTATCTACCACCTTGTTGGCCTCCTAACATTTCCTAGCTCTGTTCAAAAAGCATGGTTGATCATTAATTTTTTTGGCAGGACGTCTTCTTTATTTTCAGAAGATGTTTGGCCCCAGTCTCTTTTATGTGTTTTTGTCTTTCATAGTTTGACGGTCTTCCTCCGCTTCTGTCCTCATCAACCATCCCCACCCACTAGCATGGTTTTGAAAAACCATGTTGAGGCTTTCGAGCCTCGAGGTGAGGCTGCCCTTTTTGCCTCGTTGCGGTTTAAGCCTTGGTGTTCTAGATTGAGGTTTGCCTCATAGTACTGAGCCGGAGAGGCCTCGCAGTTGAGGCACAAGTCTCAGTTCTGGATTCTAATATCTTATGTGAAACACTAGGCGGTTTTTAAGATAATCAGATACATTAATACTCTCACTAGTGAATATAGATAACCTTTTAACCTAGGAAGCACAGACACTTCTAGACAGCTTCCGTGTCCGTGTCAGACACGTTTTGGACACAGACACTTTCCGAACACAGCCCAAAACGTTTTGGACACGGCTGGGACGTGTCCTGTCCATTTTGGTCCCTTTTTGCACCCTGGACACCTTTTGGACACACCCGGACACATCCTGGACACATTAGTGTAAGAGAAGCTGCTACAACAGCCTATGTTAGAGTAAATTCTGAATGTACAGTCACACTATTCAAGTATTCTTATAATTGGGAAATGTTACTCAGCTGCAATAATCAAAACGTAACCTCTTATCAAAATTGCCGTCTAATCAAATATATAAATTGAAGATGAATTAGATATCTGAATCACATTTTTTTTCTTCTAATAAGCAACAACTTAGTTAATCAACTAACAGGAGCTTTTGCTTATTCTATATTTTTTCTATATTTGCTGAAAATAAGCTACAATTTGTTGTCTAAATCATATATTTCTACTACATACAGTTCGTTCTAATAAGTTAAACCTTGATTAATCAAGCAATGGGAACTCATCTACTGATTTTGAAATTTTGCTATGTTTGCTGAAAATAACGGAACAATTAGTTATCTACTCCATATGTTTCTTCTACACACAAAGATATGCATATTTGTATTTATGTACAATCACACATACATATACATATTAATTCAAGACTAATTTCCAACTAATTCCAATACATGCATACATTATATACACTCATGTGCATATAACAAAAATATCCTCTCATCTAGTGCCGTGTTCGTGTCCTACATTTTAGAAAACTTCCGTGTCCCGTGTCCGTGTCCGCATCCGTGTCTAGAAACGTGTCCATGCTTCCTTGCTTTTAACTGTCAAAAGACTCAAAGATCTGAGTCAACATCTTCTGATATTATGATTCTCACTGCTGATTTTAGATTTTTGCTATGTTTTTGTTCATCTCATTTTCATCCATTCTGGATCTTCGTTCCTGGTTCCTATTAATTCCAATTTCCAAGTTATGCTTTCTTTTTCGAATTACAACTTTTAGTCTAATGCTGCTCAGTATAGATGTCTCCTTATCTGCTACAGATTTTATTTATCATGTTTGTGGTCCTGTTAACTAACCCGGATCTTGAAAAAAAAATCATCTACACATGTCAAAGTAGGTAAAATTTCTATTTAGTTTTAAACATGCATGATACATAGTTTTGTCTCTTACACTCCATACATATTTGAGGTTCATGCCTCAAATGCCTTGAGGCTTCCGCCTCACTTCACTGAGAAAAAATGTTTCATTATGCCCTTGCACACTTTAAAACCTTGCCTACAAGGCAAGACACCGATGCACATTTAATTTTACAGAAGCAAGTCGTTAAAATATCTGACTTCAGAGCTCCTCTCTGTTGGCTCTAGAAAGTTGACCCCCTACAGGAGCCGCTGGTCATGCTAGCCAGAGGCGTTGGGGCTTTTTAGCTGCTGGTTTGAGTGCTGCTCTTGCCACCTTTAAGAAACTTCAGTTTCTGATGTCCCTACAGAAAATCTCAATGGCAGTAGAGATATTTTTGGACTGCTGAGACAAAAGCGAAAAAAGGATCTAAGGGAGCCACATTGCTCCTCTTCATCATAATATCATACCAAGTATAGACCATCATGCACTTCCTTTCTTCAAAAGGACTGATAAAAGCTTTGAAGCTTCTCTTTGTTGTTTGCAGCATTCCTACTTGCAATCCATTAGGGAAGAATCACTCTTAAGATCTTTCTAGTTTATCTGTTTAGTAAAGCACCTTCTCCTTTGCAGTCCTTCCATTACATTCTTATTGTAGGACTGATCTATTTCCCATGTAAATTGCTTCCGTATTCAACTGGCTAAATTTTTCTCATTTTCAGTTTTTCATGCAGCTGTATTCATGTATAATTTTTCAGTTGCTAAGCAGAAACTGAGCCTATGAACTAATGGACCAAAATTCTAAAATCGGAAATACTCTACTACTTTTGCTATTCTACAAGTAATATCATTTCCGCTATCCATTTTAAGATAAGCAAATTTGTTCTCACTCTGATAATTCTTCAAATTAAAACAACAACACCAGAAAGTAATTATTGTGACGGTCTATTATTGGTTGAGATAGCAATGGACCTCAATATTTGTTGCATATTCAAAACTTCAGTATTTCTTTGGCTATACATTTTCCGGCATGGATAAAGACTACCTGTGGGAAGAAACAAAATGATGCAGGACAGGCTTAGACTACGCATTTACGAGCGCAGACGTCGCCACACGTTAGTTAGGATTTACTGGCTTATGTTATTTTATTATGTCTTTTCCCTGTCTTGGGCTTTGTATAATCAAGTGGTTTAGTCCCACTTGGCTACTGCCCGCTTAGTCTTTCTTTTAGAAGCCTGTAAGGTTCTATTGTGTCATTGTTCAGACACACTCGATGAATGAGACTAATTCCCTTCAGTCATTTTAGCTGTGTTTATTATTAGTTCAGTAGATTTACATGACAAAAGCCATGAGGGGGATTTACTTGTCTTGAGCGCCCTTAACGAGCTGAATGTTCTTGAGGTGCATTATATCCAATGAAGCAATAGAAATGTAGATACCAATCCGTTTTAGCCTCTGAGGCTCTGAAGGGATTATTCTGTATCTTGAGGTGGAAAAAGCAAATTAGTTTAGTAAGAGTCCTCTAAGTCTACATCTATATGACCATTGGGTAAATTCTTGGCCTCTTGCCTTTCATTTTTACTATAATACATCATGTACTGCTGGGACATAGTCTAGTTTGAAGTGCGATGCAGTATGTATCACATTTGTAGAACAATTTCGTGCATTATATCCAATGAAGCAATAGAAATGTAGATACCAATCCGTTTTAGCCTCTGAGGCTCTGAAGGGATTATTCTGTATCTTGAGGTGGAAAAAGCAAATTAGTTTAGTAAGAGTCCTCTAAGTCTACATCTATATGACCATTGGGTAAATTCTTGGCCTCTTGCCTTTCATTTTTACTATAATACATCATGTACTGCTGGGACATAGTCTAGTTTGAAGTGCGATGCAGTATGTATCACATTTGTAGAACAATTTCGTGCATTATATCCAATGAAGCAATAGAAATGTAGATACCAATCCGTTTTAGCCTCTGAGGCTCTGAAGGGATTATTCTGTATCTTGAGGTGGAAAAAGCAAATTAGTTTAGTAAGAGTCCTCTAAGTCTACATCTATATGACCATTGGGTAAATTCTTGGCCTCTTGCCTTTCATTTTTACTATAATACATCATGTACTGCTGGGACATAGTCTAGTTTGAAGTGCGATGCAGTATGTATCACATTTGTAGAACAATTTCCATATGTCTCGACCCCGATCATCTAGTATGATGATACTTATTTCAGTAGTAATTTTCTCTGGAATACATTGTACCGGTTTGGTCAAAGCACCAGACAATCCCTTAATGTCAGGAGATTTTCCGAAAAACTTTTAGATGTTTGATTTCCTCTCCAAGAAAACTGTTAAGAAATTTTGGGTGATATTCTTGAATGCCATTTTTTGGTTCCAACCTTGGACAGACTTGAAGTCCAAAGTCTAAGTTGTTATCCCAATTTGTTTTAGGTCATTTTCTATCCTACATGCTCTCCATTATCTTCCTGCATCAACTCTTACGTGAATTCGAGAATGCTATTTTCATTGCATTTTTTTGATTTCCCTGTGCAGTCTATGCGATAATTTGTTTGTTTTAGAAAAAGGCACATGGAAATAATCACTCTCTCTCCTTTCGCAAGGTATTGTTTATTTCTAGTTGATTTTTTACCAAAGAAACATCTCGTCTTTGTGCCTAATCCTAATGAGAGTTTGAGAATGTCATTTTGGTTGCAACATTATGATCCCATCTACAGCTTACAAATGTAATTTGTCATTCTTCTAGAAGACATCACGTGTAAAAGTGTCAGTTACTCTGATTGGCTGTATTCCTTATTTGTTGTTTTTAGTTGATGTTCCACCTAAGCTGCTAGACAACCGCTTCTTCAAGTTGCAAATCATAGTCTGCAATACCTTTGGCTATATTTTAGCATTTCTGGTTAGTGGATCATCATCATCATCGTCATAATCATCATTATCATCATCATCATAGTCGTCGTCATCGTCGTCGTCGTAGTCGTCATCGTTGTCATCGTCATCATCTAAGCCTGAATCCCGACTATGTTGGGGTCGGCTACATGGATCCTTCTTTTCCAATCAGCTCTGTTATGGGTCATATTCCCATCAAGATGTAAAGATTCAAAATCTCTCTTTCTAAGATTCAAAATCTCTTTGGTTAGTGAATGATAAATAAAAAATCACTGAGGTCCCGTATGGGTGCCATATTCATAAATACATTTGTGGTCATAATGTTTTGGGATTCCGGCTGCAGCAAATAAGAATCCTGCTGTTTGAAAATAGTTTGTTTGGATAGCAGAAAGATCAACTTGAGGCAAATTTGTAGCAGATCAACCATCGGGTGGTTATATTGTATCCCGACGAACGACAGCAAATTACTCAAGGAACATGTGTATCATCGTGCAGCTGTACGACAGACTGTTTTTACCGAAGGGAAGAGACAAGGGTCGGACAGGAGGAGGCAGGGAGAAAGGAATGATGGGTTGGGTAAAAGGAAGAAGGGGCATGGATAGATGTGTAGGAGGCGGCCGACGAAGGAGAAACAGTGGAGATCGAAAAAGAATGGCAGAGGAAGGAGGAGGGCCGCAACGGTGGTGAGGTTGTAACCTGGGAGAGGAGCGGCGGAGAAGAAAGACAGAGACGGAGCGGAAGAATACACGGGGCGGAGGAGGGAGGCGGCCGAGAAAGAGGATGGTCGTGCGATGAAAGAGGAGGCGGAGTGGAGTCAGCTGTCTCGGAATAGACCTCACAGAACGTGGTCTCTGTGAATTACACCAATACAGGCGTGATTTAAAAGGACGCATATAAGCACGTCAGAATACCGTAAACAAAGTACCGGTGATCACTCAATACCATGGTTAATAACCAAACGATGACTGGGATTTAGAATACAGAATTCAAGTACAATCCCTCCGTTAAGTACCGCATCCAAACGGCCCCTTAGGACTTGGTGATGAATTGATGATTCTACTCATTATCCATATACCATGTGTGTAGGTTATTTCTGAATGTTTCTATTTGACTAAAATGTACGGGTATATCTATATGTTTTCTCCACCCGTTTTCGACATTTTTTCAGCATCTCACTAAAGTCAACTGTCCCTCTCTCTTTCTAGTTCAAAATTTGATAGTTTTTCAACATCCCTTTGAAGTTTAGTCTCCCTCTCTCCTTGTAAATTGATAGCTGCATACACCTTTGGTTTATGCAAGGAGCCTGAAATATGATTAGATTGGACATTTTCCAACTATCTCTTCCAAATATGCTAGTTAATTTTTTTTGTAATTATAAGGTTTTAACATGTAACCAAGTTTTAGTAGCAAATCTAAAAACATGAAGATTTATTTGTAAATCCTTTCCCAGCCAATGAAAGAACTTTTGATGAGAAACCTAAGGTTAATGCTAGTGGCCGTTTCATTTTTATCTATTATGGTTCCTAGTTCCTATTAATTCCAATTACAATTTCTTTGTTCAATTTTACAAATTTTTTTCTGGAAAAAATAAATGCCCATAATGGGCAATCATGGCTTGTGATATTCATGATCCTTCTTTTGCTTTTCATCCAAACAATTTTATATTACGCGCAAACTATTCTTAGCGTATGTTCATCCATTTGATTGACTTCCGTTTCCGTTTTTCGCTCAGATACATTTTAGAACTTTGTGGAATGTCTTGTCTCCCCAAGTTTGAGGATTTGGTCTGATGTTAACACAAAAGTTCTGAAAACAATATGAAGTCATTTTAAAAATTTGCCCCTCCCTCATTCTAATATTTAACATTGTTTTGGTGTAACTCGTTTTACTTGTTGAAAGGTAGCCTGATTCTTTGATGGTGTTGTAGTATAAGATGCTAGTTTTTATTTTTTAATTATACAGTGAATTATTCTTTTTCAGTCCCTCATTGAACACAAAGATATTTCTCCAGCTCAATACACAACAAGCTTCCTACTGCTTCTGCCCAAGATTCTCCGTACCCATGATCTAAATTGCTAACAGAGTATCACAGTTTGCCTATTGAACACTAAAATATGATTTTTGCTTCGTGAACTCATATTTTCAATTTTATTATGACGTTATAAATAAAGGAATCATTTGTCTTCCTTTTTTTGAATATTTTTGGAATGAACAGCTCCTAAGTCATTTGAAGCAAGAAAAACAATAAATTACAAAATTGTACATCAGGGTCTAGAAGGGAATTATAAGCTAGATATCAAGACCATCCTTTCCGCTTTAAATTTTCTTGATTTTACATGTTTGCCCCACATTGGTCGGATCGTTCCTTTATTAGCACTATTATCCTCTTCTCTTGACATATTATTCATCACATGTCGAACTGAGTGAAAATCTCTATAGATCTCAGTAGATTTTCCTACCATTCATTGATCTTTTGTCTTTGTGACATCACTAATCTGGCGTCAGAGATCTGAAGACCATGATTAAGTTCAAACTTCAAAGACTAAAATCATCATTAGGGTTGCAGTCTGTAGCATTCTAGAAATTCTCCTTGTAACTTGAGGCTTTTCATAAGCTCCAAATAAGTATTTAGCTTTTGGAGAGGATGCACAGTAGCAGATTTGAACTTCCTTACAAGTTGTCCTACAAAAATGCCTCTTTCGCAAACATAAATGGTCTATGATTTTTGATGGGATTGGAGATTGCCATATCCTGCCATCTTATCTACTCTTCCACCTTGCTGGCCTCCAAACAATTTTAGCGTTGTTAAAGAAGTTTAACTCTATATGGTTAATCTCCCACCATCATTGCAGATTGTCTTCTTATTTAAAAAAGATGTTTGGCCACAAAGTTCATTTGTCTGTCTTGTTGTTTTTCATAGCTTGGCTCTTCCTCCTCCTGTCCCCATCAACAATCCTCCATGGTTTTGAACAAATGCTTTGAGGATTTCCACTCTTACGCTTTGTGGCAAGACTGTCCTATTTGCGCCCCACTGTTCTGGCTCTCGCCTCAAACGCCTTGAGCCTTGACGTTCTGCCTCGACTCACCGGGACAAAAATGCCTTGTTATGCTCATGGTTGTATAGACGGCCATGCGTTCCAGGGGGACGCCCAGGCAGCCTAGGCGCCCAGGTGGTGGCCCAGGCGTTTCCAGGTTTTTATATATTTTTTATTTTAACAGATATATGTAAACTTCCTGAAAAATACAATCCTTACACATAGATGTACATGATAAATATGCAATCAATGTGCTAGCATCATATGAAGAAAGCAACAAAATCATTAGATATGGATTGAATTGTGGAAGTTTTACCTAAATGAAATTGATATAGAAATCAAAAAGCTAAACATGTATTATGTTTGTAGCCAAAACATGTATGATACTATTATGTAGAATTTAGACTAAATCAAAACTAACAAGACCTAAACTAGAATTGTATTGGCCCTAATTTGAACTCATTTGATCCAAATTCGACCTAATTCACCATAATTTTTGTCTAAAGAGACCTAATTTTGTATACCATGACCTAATCAATCCCAATTTCCATAACATTTTCATATATTCAACTAACTGAGACAAAATATGGCCAAATAAGACCTAGTCATCCAATTTAAAACAATTTCCCCCAAATCATACTTGTTTCCCCTAAATTAGACCTAATGTGCCCAATTTTGACATGATTTGGCCTAAATAAAACCTAATTTTGTATATTATGATCCAATCAGATCTAATTTCCCCAAATTTTCCCCATATTGACCTAAACCATATTTCATTTTGGCCAAATTAGACCTAATCTCACCATATCAGACCATTCCCCAAAATCAGACTTGTTTTCCCCAAATCAGACCTAATCTGTTCAAATTTGACATAATTTGGCCTAAAATCAAACCCAACTTGCCTAACATGACCAAATCAAACCTAACTAGCCTTAAATTTTCCTATGTTGATCTAAACGAGGCCTTACATGACCAAATCAGACCTGATTCCCCCAAATTAGACCTAATTCCCCCAAATCCAGCATGTTTTCCCTCAAATCAGACCTAATTTACCCTAAATTCACCCCGTTTGGGATAAATAAGACCCAATTTAACCATGTTAGAGGGTCCGTTTATTAGTTATTTATATTGTCCTTGTAATATGGGCCTCACTGTGTCTTGGCCCATTAGGATTTAGTTAAGTCTGTATGCTTCCCTGTTCTCCTATTTATAGGAGCAGGGTTTCTCCTATCTAATACAACGATTTGCCTTCTTTTATTATCTAACATGGTATCAGAGCAGCCGTCCTAGGGACTAAAACCCTACGTGAGAGAGAGCAAGAAACAAAGGAGCACCCCCCTTGCGGGCGGCCACCGCCCTTGGCGGTGCTTGGCTGCCCGCTAGGAATTCCTTCCTAGTTCCCTGCCTTCTTCCTTATTCCTTTACACTCTTACTACCGGCCGCCGGATCTGCTGCCTATTGCCTAGCCACAACCCCCCTCGGTTTTTTCCCACTGCTACAGTACGACGCTACAATACGCCGCTACAGTACGCGGCTACAGTACATATGCTACAGTACCGCCGCTACAATACATATGCTACAGTACGCCGCTACAATACATCTGCTGCAGTACATCTGCTACAATCTCTGGACAACCCCGACGTTTTTCCAGTTCTGGCACGTTGACGGCGTAAAAGGCTTCTCCTTCTCTGTCTGCCTGTGCCTCATGGTGGAGTGACTGATCCTCCATGTTGGCATATGTTTTTTCTCTTCATCTGCTGCCCCTACGTGGGTTTTTCTAAGATCCATGCGTGTTGTCGGTTGCCTCCTCCACCTATTTGCCTATAGAATTTTTTTTGCCTCTACCATTATTTTTTACTGTCCATGCCAACCACTCCTTTACTCTTTCCGTGCTTGGCGTGAGGGGGAGAATAGATGATGAAGAGTAGAGGAAGAGATAAGATGGAGGAGAGATGAGGAAGATATATATGCTGCTGTCTATATGGATCTTCATGTTACCTTTATTGTTGATATATGGATCATTTTGCTGCTATTATTGTTTATTCATCATCTACCTCGACTGTTGCTGTGAAGTTGAATACTTTGGACTCTATCTAGATTTATGACGTCTGCTACTGTGATGGATACTTTATGAAGAGGGAACATGATGAAGACATTTGTTGCTGACTTTACATGGAGCTTCGTCTACTGGAGTTATTTCTTTGCTTGCTACTCTGCCCATTGGTCTTCTATCTGCCTATGTCGTCGATTTTTTACTGTTGTGCGCCAACACTCTCTGGTATGTCCGTGCCTTGTTTGCACGTCGACTCTCTACTACTGTGTACCAACACTCTCTGGCTCGTCCGTGTTTTGTTTCGCACGTTGGCCCGTCCGTACTTTATTTGTACGTTGACCTCTACTGCCTGTGATCCATCACTCTCTGGACTTTGCTGCCTGTGACCCAGCACTCTCTGGCTACTACGACGACGACGTTGATGAAGACCTTGGTGCCTATCATCTATTATATCTTTTGCTCCAGATGATTGTGTTGCTGCTTATTTCTGCTCCAGATGATCGAGAAGCTTCTGTGACCTGCTTGTCTGCTTGCTTGGAGTATCTACTTGAGGGGGAGTTTCTGAGTGTTTGAGTGCTTTAATGTAATATTGAGGGGGAGAAAAATTTTGTATGGGCTTGGTTTATCCTTTTATTTCTGTCTATTTGTTTTCTAGTTTGACTCTATCTGCAAGCTGATTTGGGATTCTCCCAACTTCAGCTTGAGGGGGAGTGTTAGAGAGTCCGTTTATTAGTTATTTATATTGTCCTTGTAATATGGGCCTCACCGTGTCTTGGCCCATTAGGGTTTAGTTAAGTCTGTATGCTTCCCTGTTCTCCTATTCATAGGAGCAGGGTTTCTCCTATCTAATACAACGATTTGCCTTCTTTTATTATCTGACAAACCATAAATGACTCAATTGGATCAAATTCAGATCTAATTTATGCTAAATTAGCCTTGAATTGGCTTAATTTGGGCCTCAAAAGGCCTTAGGCAACAACTTAGGTCAATTAGGGGGCTGGGCGCCCATATTGAGGCAGGCTGACTAAAGCCTAGGCGCCACCCAGGCGGGCACCTGTACAAAACAGGTTATGCTCGAGTCTTCACACACAACTTAAAACCTTGCCTAGGTAAGGCTCAATGGAGCAGTCCAATTCACAGAAGCAATTAGTTGATATATGATTTAACAATTTCCTCTTTGTTGGGTCTAGAAAATTTACCCCCTAGGGGAACCAGTGGACATGCTAGCCAGAGGTGTTTGCGTTCTTGAGCTGCTACATTTAAGGGCTGCACTAGCCGCCCTTTTACCATAAACTTCTGATTCTTCTATTCCTAGAGAAGAAATTAGTGCACAGTAGGATACATTTGAAAATGCGGAGACAATGGGAGACTTAGGATATATTTGAAAATGCGGAGACAATGGGAGATTAAGGAGCTGAAGGCAGCTCCACTGCTTCTTTTTACCAGAATACACGACCGAGGAGAGACCATCATATAATTACTCTCTTCAAAGAGAGTGGTGAAAGCTCTAAACCTCCTATTGAGAAAGTTTGTGGAATTGTATGATATATACTTTTGTCACTTCCATTACATCTTTTCCTATGAGTGGTCTATCTTCCACATGAAGTGTTTCCCTTTTCAACTGGCTAGAGCTTACTCATTTTCATTTGTCGTAAACCACTAGTCCTTTATAACATTTCATTTGCTTAGCAGATACAAGAGATATGATAAGTGGTCCAACCCCCCTTTTGGTTTTGTAGCATGACTGCTTGCAATGGATCAAGCAACAATTTCTGTAAGACTTTTGTTGTTCTTTTGAATAAAGAAACTTTTACTTTCTCCATGTAGCTTGTACGCCCTAGGGGGGTTTGTGGAACTGTATGATACACTGCAGTCACCTCTATCACATCTGCTCATATGATTGATCTATCTCCCACAAAGTGCTCTTTTCAAATGGCTAGAGTTTGTGCATTTTCATTTGTCATAAAGCCACGGTCCTTTATAATATAGAAGATACAGGAGGTATGATAAGGGGTTCAAAATTCTAAAATACGATATCCTCTACTACTTTGGCTATTTTACTATGTGGAATATCAGTTCCACCTTACTCATTTTAGGGTAAATTGAATTTACTCGTACCTTGATAATTCTAAATAAAAAAACACCACTAGATAGTGATCCGTATGCTGAGCTTTCATAGTTTGGGAAAGCGGTGAACTCCAAAATTTTTAGCAAGTTCAAGACCCTCAGTACTTTGGCCGTAGCATTTTCTGGCGGGTCCTGCTGGAAGAAGAAGATTCTTGAGGAGGATTTTCTTGTCTGAGCATCCTTGACGTGCTAAGTGTTTTGAACATAATATCTAATCAAGCAATAGAAATGTAGATTTATATTCCCTGGGTCAAGCAATAGGAATGTAGATTTATATTCCCTGGGTGGAATATTTTCTGTTTCTTTAGGTGAACAAAGCAAAACAGGTTAGTAAGAGTCCTTTAAATCTACATCTATGACCACCTGTCAAGTTCCTGCCTCCTTGGCTCATTTATAGTATAGTTCATATGCTGCTGGAACAACAATCTAGTATATAATGCGATCTAGTTTATACCTCGCTTGTAGAACACTTTCTCAAATTGGTGAGACCGTTTATGACCGTCTTGACTCTGGTCTCTATGTGACTTCAAGTAGATGTTTTGAGCAGCATTCTTAAACTACCTTGATGATTGATGATACTTTTCAGCAGATATTTTGTTTGGTCAAAGTTCTCAATATTTCCTTAAAGACAGGAGATTTCCCCGATTTTTTTAAATCTTTGATTCCTCTCTAATAAAGAGAACTAGTTAGAAAACATTTGATGTTCAGATATTTTTTCTTGTACATTCTTAATGCTACTGTATAGTTCCATCCATTGAGAGACTTGTACGGTTGTACCCATAGTCTATGGTCATTATACTGATTTGTTTTCAGGTCATATCTTCCCTACTTGGTCTCATAATGTAGCAATGTGATGCTGATTACAAAATTTTAATTTTCCTCAACAGTCTATCATCTCAGCTGTTCTTCTTTTAGGAAAAATCATGTGAAAAAGAACCACTCTATCCTTTATCCAGTATATGAGCATACCAATTTGTTTGTTCACCAATTTCGATATTTAAGCATCTCATATACTTTTCGTCTCTCTCCCCTTATAGTTGATATTTAACACTTCCACGACATCTGATGAAAGTCTAGTCTCTCTGTCTCTCTCTCTTTCCTTGCAGACAATATTTGAATATCTTCCTTTGGCCTTTGCCTAGGAGCTTGGAATGTGATCAGGCTGGGTAGCTTCCAACTGCTGCTTTTTAATACACTAGTTTTACACAACCATCAAGCTTTACATTGCAAACAAGTTCTAGTGGGAACTCTAAAAACCATAATGATATATTGAAAATCCTTCCCAACCAATAAAATAGCTTTTCATGAGAATTCTAAGGTTGATGCTAGTCCTTTAGGGGAATTGAAGAAAAGACCTTGATCCTATGGGCTTTAGTTTTTGTGGTTTATAACAGAAGTTCTACATGTGAAAAAATAACATAACCATCTAGGACTTATCGTCAATGCAATTTGCATATAAGAAGAGAATACTATCCTCTCTCTATCACACACACACACACGACCACACACACACACACCCATGCGCGCGCGCACACACAAACACACACACAGACACACACACACACAGACACACACACACATATACACCCTCCCGTCTAACAGAGGGACCCAGGTTCGAATCCCAGTTGCCGCCTTGATTCACCACCCTCCCGGGCATTCGGTCTCCGCCACTGGCGTGGGAGAGGGGGGAGAAATCTTTTTCTCTTAATCCCATATATATACACATGTGTGTGTGTGTGTGTGTGTGTGTGTATATATATATATATATATATATATATATATATATATAGGGAGATGATCTAATGCAGACCCTATATACTTATGGATCTTGCAGACTTGATGTCCAACCCAGGCTTGCCCCGAACTCACATCTCTCTCCCATATTAATAGACTATCACAACCCATATGTATCTCTCGTGTTCATGCAATTTTGTCTCACCACGTCCTTACACATACAACTCTATCTCCTTCCACAAACATTGCGACTTTACGTCTCTCTCATTAATTATGAGAATGGGAAGAAGGGCCACCATTATCGACTTATTGTAAACACATCCTGATGCACCAGAATGGACCGTTGTGAGATATCTCTATTAGAGAGTCTGGTTATTTATGTTATTAAGTGTTTTTTTGTAATATGGGCCCAAGTATGTCTTGGCCCATTAGGGTTAAGTTATGTCTGTACGCTTCCTAGTTCTCCTATATATAGGAACAAGGTTTTCTCTTCTTAATACAACAACTAGCAGAGATCTGAAACCCTATCCGTCAAGCAAAAAGAAGAAAAGAGAGAGCAGTAGCCGGCAGGCGACCCCTTCTTCCTTCTTGGCTGCCTGCAGGCCTTGTCCACTCAACAATTCATGGCATCTACTGCTCCTTCGTCTCCTTTTTTGTATTGTTGACGCTCCTCCTGTTGTTTCTGCTCGACCGGAGATTGTTGCCCCTGCATCTCTATATCATTTCTTTCATTTTTTGCTGCTCTGGATGTCCTTTCCTTCAGATCTGGCATACTGCTACATTTCGTTACTATAGCACAACAAGATTTTGGAAGCTTCCAATCCTCTCCTTCATGGTTTCTGCCGGCCTCTAGTGTCCCCCTTCTCTTCTTCGATCCCTTAGCGGCTTCTAGGAGAGAGGCCGCATGCCTTGGAGTTGGAGGAGTTAGTGCATCTTTTTTTCACCATCTGTATAGGTTCATCCTTGCTCTTGATCTCCGGCTCCATTACAACCTACCAAGGTGTCGCCTCTCCTTAGGACCTGCTCCACTTGGTTCGTCTATGTCTTGAGCATCTCCTACCCTAGCTGCCAAACCATCAGATGTCTGTGGAATGTGCTGGAGTTTCATCTTCTAACCTTATGTTGCCGTTGATACTATAACAGCGTGTACTGCTGCACATTTTTTTCTTTCTTCTGATGTTTTCCTTGCTGTGGAGTTCTCCTTTTTTGCTACTGGTTTGAAATAGTTTGTCCTTTAAGCCCTCTACTGCTGCTGCAATTGCGTTGCTGCATTTTTCCTTTTTGCTGCTGCTACTGATGCCATTTATTTGTGTCATTGCTACTGCTCTAATGCTATTGCTACTATACTGCTAAGATGGCTGCCTCCTTGGATAATCCGCACACCATGGTCTACATTCTGATTATATGTGAGGTTTTTACACCACTTGCAACTCTTTTGTTTGATTTCCTTAATCCAGTGGAACTTGTGTTTGTCCACCCCAACCGTTGATCTTCTTCGTATTTGGTGTGAGGGGAAGAAACAGAAGAGAGGAAAAGATGAAGAGATGAGATTTATTTCTATTGCTATCCATGGGGATCTTCCTTCTCTATATATTTGTTTGGGTTTTGGATCTTCAATTTCTGCTACTACATCTTGAGGTTGTTTGTTGGCTACTGATTTGCGTTGATGGTATTCTATCTAGCTACGTCGTCTTTACATCTTGCTATTTGTCCGTGCTTTATTTGCACGTTGACTTTGTCCGTGCCTTATGCACGTCGACTTTTTACTGTTGTGCACCAACACTCTCTGACTTGTCCGTGCTTTGGGCACGTTGACTCTCTAGTTGTCCATGCTATGTGTGCATATTTACTTTTTGCTACTATGATCCAACACTCTCTGGTTCGTCCGTGCTTTCTTTGCACGTTGACTATTGCTGCTTCTTGTGACCTAGCACTCTCTAGGACTTGTGATCCAACTCTCTCTGGCTACTACTACGACGATTGTGATGAAGAGCTTGGTGCCTATCTGCTATTCTTTCTTTTTCTCTAGTTGCCATTATGATGATCAAGAAGCCTCTATCCCTGCCTAGATATTTGCTGCTTTGGAGTATCTACACGAGGGGGAGTTTCTGAGTGAGTGAGTGCTTAATTGTAATATTGAGGGGGAGAAAAATTCTTGTATGGGCTTGGTTTGTCTTTTTATTTCTGTCTCTTTGTTTTTTGTCTGACTCTCTGTTTGCAAGCTGATTTGGGATTCTCCCAACTTCAGCTTGAGGGGGAGTATTAGAGAGTCCGTTTATTTATGTTATTAAGTGTTTTTTTTTTTCTAATATGGGCCCAAATATGTCTTGGTCCATTAGGGTTAAGCTGTGTCTCCTTTCTTATTCTCCTATGTATAGGAGCAGAGTTTTCTCTTCTTAATACAACAACTAGCCATCTTTTACTTTCTGACGATCTCCATTCAGTTTGTTTTTCTCTGAAATTTCGTTGTTCCGATCCCTTTCCCCATCCTCGGTGTTGTGGCAGCTTAGGAATGCTACCTGCCTGTATCTTCAAATTTTTGCGTCAACTTCAATGCTTCTGCCTTGTCTTGACAAAGCCGATGGCCTAAAGAGATTGATAGATCCAACTATTTAGTAATGTTCATTTGGCCATGCCTTGACCCAAATTAGTAGCGCAATTAGGCATGGAATAAGGAGGGCACATACTACTTAGGTCTGACTCACCGTCCTGAGCCCAATTTGTTGGAGTAGCATGCACACTTCTGTCCACTTACATGATTGTGAAATAATATTGTATTGAACGCAATGGGATTAGATGATTACAAGATTGGACACCCCTATCCTATATATAGGAGTAAGGGAGAAACCCTGAGACTTGTGTCCCAAGTATACCAAACGGGTCAAGACACTAAAGGCCCACTAACTAATTAACCTATTAACTAAATAGGCTAATATAGACTCTCTAACACTCCCCCTCAAGCTGGAGAATGGGTGAAACACATGTCCAAAGCTTGGAGGTTACAAGACTCGATAAAATGATAAAAGAAAGATAAAAGATAAATATCACTCCCCATACAAAAATTGATACTCCCCCCTTAATTAATACTCCCCCTGAACCATGTGGTGACAATGCCTCTCTTCTTTGAAATTGTATTCTGCAGGCTGGAGATCCTCGAGCTTTGAAGGTCTTTGGAGTGCATCTGGAATGAAGAGCATCTGAAGAATGGAACCTGATACTACAACAGTAATTCGCCACTTGGAGCAGACGATCCTCAACACCATCACTACATCATCTTCATTAGATTACATACTTAACGTGACATGAACGCGGATGCCCAATGTCGGTGTAGCAATAGCGGAATCTTCGAATTATCTGAGAAGACGTGCATGACGTGGCACAAACACGAACGGACGATATGCTGGTGATACGATGCATGTACCATAACTTTGTCGCATGAACCTTGGGGGCTTGACAGGAAAGGAGATGTCATCCATCAAGGAAAGTCCTAAGTAGATCAGCATCAGGTGATGTCGAAATAGCAGATGCGGCTCAGATAAGACGTGATAAAGCAGCTCGGTGAAGATAAACTGGATGAATCAACCTTGCAGAAGTAGATTGGCAGGCTCGCTGAGTTTCTGAAAATCTGAAGAAGCACCCTCTGTCTCATGTGAATGCAGTTGAAGTACACCATCAACTCCTGACGTACATCACGCGGTACGAACACGGATAGCTCAGTGTTGACGCTGAATGAAGATCCTTCATTGCTGTCTGGAAGTAGAGAACGAATGTGCTGAACAATGTGAAGCTCTATGAAGATAATAGCCTAAATACATATATCATCTCTTCTCATACTTTCTCTCTCATACATATTCTCTCACACACTCTCTCTCCTCATCTCTTCCTCTCCTCTCTATCCCCTCGCACACCAAATGCGACGAGAGTGAGTGTTTGGTGTGAAGAAATGGATATATGACCCCCACACTGTGGAAAGGGATACACACATGATATGGGTGGGTGGGAAAGGAATTGGTGGATTTGAGAGAAATGAAGATGTATAATATGTGGAGAATGAAACCCATAACCGGAGAGAATGCGCTAAATGGGTCAATGTAAGATCCGGATAGAAAATTAAATGGATCTAGTCCCGACCCGAAAATGGGATTTGTTTGGTTCAAATTAGGCTTAAAATGGAATCCGATTAGCAAAGATATGACCGATTAAGGATCCAAATAGGCATAATGAATATGGGGACATTAGTAACTTGGGAGTAGACATAGGTGGGGAAACGGTGGAGTGATGATGGCCGACATGAGTGCTAATTGGCGGCGGGACAACATGGATTGGCATTGGAACAACAGTGATTGACGGCTGCTGGATGATGGTCGTCGACAATGATGTTGCTGATTGGCCTTTCGTCTGTTGTTTGCTGCTAGGTGGCGGCAATGACTGGTGATGGCTGCTGTCTACTGGCCGCTCGAAATGATGGCGATGATGGTTGCTGCTTCTGCGGTTGGTGGCACTTTATGATGCTGCTGCTAGATGGTGATAGTGGCGGCGAAGATGGCTGCTTGGAGGCCGGCGGTTATGGCTGTTGGCCGGCGGCAGGATTGTTGCTGGACGGATGCGATCCGAGGCGCTGGGAATATAGAGGCACTGTTGTTGTTCGTGGAATACATACAACATAGGTGGAAGGTGGCGGATAATTATGCAGCGATGGCAGTTGATATGTGATGGCCGGAAAGAAGATCACCGACAGTAAGGTTTGGATTTGGAAAACATAGATCACAGGTCGGGAATTAGCACCGACGCACTGATCTATGTGAAAGTGGAAGGAGAGCCATGGAGGCCGGAATTGCCTAGCAGGCAGCCGGCCTAAGCCATGGCAACGACGGCGGCCGCCCGCAGGCGGGGGTTCTCCCCCTCGGTTGCTCTCTGGAAAAGACGAGCGGCAGCGGCTAGGGCTGCGTGCGCGCCGGCTAGGAGAGGGAAGGGAGGACGGCTGCTATGTTTTCCTCAGGAGCGAACACGCTCTGATACCATGTGAAATAATATTGTATTGAACGCAATGGGATTAGAAGATTACAAGACTGGACACCCTTGTCCTATATATAGGAGCAAGGGAGAAACCCTGAGACTTGTGTCCCAAGTAATCTAAACGGGCCAATACACTAAAGGCCCACTAACTAATTAACCTATTAACTAAATAGGCTAATTTAGACTCTCTAACAATGACTTATAAGGAAATTCTGGTCAACCTCTTATAAAGGATGTAAGCACCTGTAATCAGGATCAAGTTGTTCCTTGTATCTTTCCCATGGCCTTTCAATAGTCCCTATTCATATTGAAAATGCCGATTTTGTCTTCATGACCTTTTGGCCTACCATGCAACATGCATATATGCCCTTTAGTTTCCCGCTACAGATTGTCCTGGTGGATGAGTACGCAATCTTTAAACTGCAAAATAGTCATATAAGATCTACCTGCATTCATGCGGCCATACATAGTCATGCAACGACTCAATGGATGGGTGGAAGACAACCAAACCGCCCACCACAATGCAAATAAGCTCATGCAAGTTTCTTCCACCACACACCATATGGCGACTATGCACGAGATGCATCGGCTGGATCTTCTGTGATTTGAAAGGCAGAGTGGCGTCAAACCAGGCTGAGACGTAGCATCATTACCGTATGTATGCCTTAACAGAGCATGCGGTCTTCTGTGCATCATGCTGCTTTGTCAAGATGGCGTTGTGGATTTCTAGTAAGCGGCAAGGTGCTTGCTGAGGTACAGTGCCAAGTAATGAGCTCTTAATTTGAAAATCTCAAAATCAGTTTCGTAGATGTCATAAGTCTCCACATTAATACTTTAAAGACGTACTCAAAGGAACTATAGTAAATTAACTGCAGCTAGAATGCCCCTAGGTCAGAAATGGTGAAACAAGATCTAGTCGAGTAAAATTTTTGCGTGGGAGCTAAAAAGAGAAATCAGGCAGTGAACGGAGGGTGATGCATACAATAATCTGGCCTCCACTATATGAAGCGGTGCACAAGTTTGGGAAAAGCCCAAGCGGGTAGTCCGTCCGCACGGTCCGTAATATGAATGGTCTGCAGCATAGTGACAAGTTCGGGATTCAGCAATTTTTCGACTGGCTAGGAAAAATCAGAACTCGGAAAAAATCGAGAAAATTCGTGAAAACATTGATAAATTTCGGTCAACTTTTTGGAAATAATCAAGAATAAGTCAGATGTATATACACACACACACACACACACACACATATATATATATATATATATATATATATATATGTATATATACATGTATGTATGCGCATATATACATACATACATATTTGATCCATGTAACTAATAAGATCACAAGACATACAATCTTAGTGGGTGAAATTGTAGCAAAAGAAGTAAAGAATAGTTGAGCAACAAGAATGAACTGTCCAGAGGAGGGTTGCAGGCTTAGTGTATATCAAGAGTTTTGTGTACATGGTTTGGTTGAAAAAGATAAAGCGGCTTAAAAGAGAAAAATCGTAAAAAATCATGAAAAGCGATGAAGAATCGTGAAAAATCATATAAATCGTGAAAAGGCGTGATAACTCATGAAAAGTCACAAAAAATCGACGACCGGTGTATTAATCGTGATGAACCTTCAGGAGCCTATTACATCATGAAAAATCGTTGATATTTCGTAAAATTCAAAGACTTTTGTTACTATGGTCTGTAGTATATATATGATTATTTGATTTGTATTGCTTAAGTAGGTATTGTTTTTTAAGTAAATAAAATGTGCCTACTGTAATTCTTAAATTTTCATTGTAGCATGTATGCCAATGAGCTACACTATAGAGCAATTAATCTGTTAAACAACTTTTGGGAATTTAATAAATATGTTTCTTTGGTTTATGTGGTGAAGCCAAATAACATATATAGAATGAGTTTAAATAACATGTTTCTTTGGTTTATGTGGTGAAGCCAAATAACATATATAGAATGAGTTTAATTAAAGGGAACTTTGCAACAACCAGAGTCCGTACAATAGTAAGAAAACTACAAATGACCTTGACCTATTATATGAAGTTCATCAACTTATTTATAAACACTTGGAAGTGATGGCATTTATTTATCATTACGATATATGATTACGACCTGTTGATTTCAGTTTTAGCATTATCAAAGTTCTAAAAAGAAAGTAAAAAGTTTTTAACTCTGCCTGTGAATTGTAAACACAGCCGGTCCCAAGCCCGGAAGAAAGAGGAGGGAAGATCAGTGTTCATTGAACAAATATCTACTGTCATGGTTTACTATGCTTATTGTTACTCTTATCAAACTTTTAATCATAGTATTGCTATGTTGTGTGCTAAACTACATTTGGAATCGTATGATATACTGCAGACTTCCATTATCTTGTACACCATTGAGAAAGTTTGTGGAATCGTATGATATACTGCAGACTTCCATTACTCTTTTCCTATGAGTGGTCTATCTCCCAAGTAAAGTGCTCTTTTCAACTGGCTAGAGCTTGCTCATTTTCATTTTTCAGAAACCACTAGTCCTTTATACATTTCATTTGCTTAGCTGATACAAGAGGTATGATAAGTGGTTCAACCTCCCTTTTGGTTTTGCTAGCATGCCTGCTTGCAATGGATTAAGCGACAATTTTTCTAAGATTTATAGTTGCTCTTTTAAATAAAGAAACTTTTACTTCTTCACTTAACTTATATGCCTTAGGGGGAGTTTGTGGAATGGTATGACATACTGCAGTCACCTCCTTCACATCTTTCATATGATTGATCTATCTCCCATGTAAAGTGCCTCTATTTTCAACTGGCTAGAGTTTGTGCATTTTCATTTGTCTAAATCTTTGATCCTTTATATATATATATATATATATATATATATATATATATATATATATATAAAGTTCAAAACCTTCAGCCCTTTGGCTGTAGCATTTCCTGGCATACTTGATGAGGGGTTCCTGCTGGAAGAAGAGTTGTGAGGAGGATTTGCTTGAGTGTTTTTGAGCGTTATATCTACATCTATGGTTGGAATATGTTTTGTTTCTTAAGGCGAATAAAGCAGATAAGGTTAGTAAGAGTCCTTTAACTTTAAATTTAGGACTATGACCACATGTCAAGTTCCTGCCTCCTTGGCTGTCATTTATAGTATGCATCATGTGCTGCTAGAACAATAATCTAGTATGTAATGCGATCTAGCATATACCTCACTTGTAGAATACTTCTCCAGATGGATGAGACCACTTATGACTGTCTTGACTCTGGTCTCTGTGTGAAGTAGATGTCTTATGCAGCATTCTTAAAACTACTTTGACGATAGATGATACTTGTACCTTTTCTTTCAGTGGAAATTTTGTTTGGTCAAAGCACTCAATATTTTCTTAAAGACAGGAGATTTTGCCAAATTCTTTCCAGATCTTTGATTCCTCTCTAATAAAGAGAACTAGTTCGAAAACCTTTGATGTTCAAATATTCTTCCTTGTACATTCATAATGCTACTGTATAGTTCCATCCTTTTAGAGACTTGTAGCCATAGTCTATGGTCATTATACTGATTTGTTTTCAGGTCATATCTTCCCTACTTGGTCTCATAATTTAGCATGTGATGCTGCCTGCAACATTTTACTTTTTCTCTAGAGGCTATGATGTAAGTTGTTCTTCTTTTAGGGAAAATCACGTGAAAAAGAACCACTCTCTCCTTTAGCCAGTAAATGAGCATACCAATTTGTGTTGTTCACCAAATTTGATATTTAAGCATCTCTTGTAATCTTCATCTCTCTCTTTATAATTGATATTTAACAGTTGTTTGCTTACTTGTTAAGGCGGCAAGGCGCCATGCTTGAACGCCTTGGCGCGTCGTCTAGGCGTCGCTTAGGCGATATTAAGAAAATTATATTTCTGTACAATACCTATATTTATACATGTGCTATGCTTTTTGTAACATCCCCCCTTCTTATGTATGTTATATTTTACCTATATCTATGCATATGTTGTGATCTAGGAAGCACGGACATGGACACGGACACGGGACACGGCGATTTTCCAAAATTTAGGACACGGACGGGGGACCGGACACGGCGGTTTTTTTACACATATATATGTATATATTTTTTGTGTTCATCCTATTGCAGAAAATGAATTGTGGAGTTTGTATTTCATTTACTTAAAAGACATGCAATCATCCGTAAAACACATTCATCAAAATAGAAAAACAAACCATCTACGACAACAAACATAACCTATTTATATTCAGAAATTAATGTAAACACATTCATGTCCATGTTTGCAATGAAACAAAGCAAATTGAAAATTCAAATTCATAAAGCAAGGACTGCTGGACAGAAAATAAACATTAATAAAATCAATTCAATAATAAATAAATCCAACATAGAATGATATCAGAAGATACAACAAACATTACAGATTCATATATCACAATTGAACCAACAATGATTATTTTCAACATTATAACAAAACAGAAAAATAAGAAGAATAAGAAAAAGTAGCCATAGGTTGGTAAAGGGGCAGGGCCGCATTAAGAAAATAATGGGAATCTGGAGTGAAATTGGGGAGAAGGGGGAGAAGACATTAGTGAGAATGAAGAAAAAGGGAGGAGGTGAAAAGTCGGACTGAACAGATTTAATTTGAGGGAGAGGGAAGAATGAGAAGAAGAGGATGGGGAGGAGACATTGGTAAGGGTGGAGAGAAATTAAGAGGGAAGAATCAGGAAAAACTGACAAGGATATTGAAACGTTGGTACTTAACAGTAGTAGGGAGAAGAGAGTTGGAGAGAAATGGGGAGAAGGGAAAGAATTGCTGGGAAGAAATATAGAGGGGGGAGGAATAATCAAGGCTAGGACAAAGTTGGTGGAAACTTGGGGAAACATATGGGAGGATTTGATAGGAGGGAAGAGTTTAGTCTTTTTTTAACTTAACTGGACATAAATGTGGTTGGACTGGGCTGGCCGTGTCCAAGCCGTGTCCCAGCCGTGTCCATGCCGTGTCCATGCCCAAAAATCTTTGAAAAAAATGTTGGACACGCCTGGGCCGTGTCCACCACGTGTCCAGCCGTGTCCACGGCGTGTCCGCGTCCGACACGCGGCAGACACGACCACGGCACCTCTCGGGAAGTGTCCTTGCTTCCTAGGTTGTGATTTATATAACATTTCCCCCTTCATATATGCTATATTTCATATAGGTAAATCCATAAAAGTTTGGGGTAACTCACTGATATACATTTTCTTTATTTATAATTGATGTCTATAGTGTATTTCCCTATTGTAGACATACACTTTTATTGTTTGTGCATAGATAAAAGGTTTTTACAAGTCCAGTGGTGAACCTAAAGGATGCCCGCGAGGGTATCGACCGTTCTCAAACGAACAAGCCTTATTTACCGAATACAAGGATGTCTCTGCATGGTCATACGATGATATACCTGAATTCAACACAGGCATAGTTCAACATCAAATCCCTTTTTCATTCTGATACCAACTGAGGCTCGACCTATAGGGAGAGGTACAATTCTGTACATATTTAACACAGCGAAACATGTATGTGTACAGTTTCGTTGCTGCATACATTAATATGTACATATTTTAAAAGTTATACTTGGATGCAATTATGCAAAGATGTATTGTTGTAATGTGTATTCTAATACTCAAAACAAACCTTATGTAAGTTATGTAATCCACCTATATCAGTTTAAACTTGAATAAGGCTTTAGGATAACAGTGATTAAGGATAGCAGTGCTTTACATAGTATCAGTAGATAATTTTCCTTAGGGTAATTATCAACTGATATACATATATGTTGCAGCTAATATGGCCGTTTGAAGTTCCTATGATAAGCAAGAAGGGAGTTAGTATACATAGCATGATATTTATATTGCAATCGAAGAGCTATTCAGGGTGAAAATATCCCTCAACATTTAAATCACATTTAAGCTAATACTAAGAAAAGTAATATAAATATCTAGAGTATAAATTCCATTTAATAATGATGTTCTACAAAAACAGAGATAAATATACTTAATTTGAATATTAGAACAAGTGTAGATCAAATAAATATCTATATATAGGGTCAGGGGTCCATAAAAAAGCATAAAGCGTCATATTGGTCAAGGCACAGGGCAAATTGACCCCTAGGCGCTCGATTTAACTAGTATGGTTGTTTGACATCTGATTGAAGTCTAGTCTCTCTGTCTCTTTCCTTGCAGTGCAGACAATATTTGAACGTCTCCCTTTGGCCTTTGCCTAGGAGCTTGGAGTATGATCAGGCTGGGCATCTTCAAACTGCTGTTTTATTAATACACTAGTTTTATACAACCATCAAGTTTTACATTGTAAACAAGTTCCAGTAGAAACTCTAAAAATCATAACAATATATTTGAAAATCCTTCCCAACCAATAAAATAGATCTCCATGAGAAATCTATGAATGCTAATGCTTTAGGGAAATTGAAGAAAAGACCTTGGCCCTATGCCCTTTAGTGTTTGTAGTATATAACAGAAGTCCTACATGTGAAAAAATAGCATAACCATCTGGAAGTTATCATCAATACAATGGTTTCATATAATAAGAGAATGCTATCTCCTCTCTATCACGAGCGCGCGCGCGCGCACGCACACACACACACACACACACACACACACACATATATATATATATATATATATATATATATATAGAGAGAGAGAGAGAGAGAGAGAGAGAGTCAGGCTAGAATACACTCGAGTGTACAGATCACACGAATACACTCCAGTGTGTTTGCATATCTAGACTATTTTTTTCAAAATGTAAACCATTGATCTTCTCCGTCATACTATAGCTAGGCTACATCCATTGATCTTCTCCGTCATACTATAACTAGGCTACATAAAAATTTTGAGCCCATTTGGATGAGTGTAAGTCACTCATCCAAGGACAACAAAATCGACGCGTGAAACTAATTTGAAATGCATAATTTTTGCGGTCTTTATAACATGACCTGGAAATGTCCAAATGTGCTCAAATTTTGTGTATGAGCTATTCACAAGATGTTTAAGAAGATCCACGGATTAGATTTTTGAAAAAAACATTGCTTCATGAAAAACTACTTGAGTGTATTCTGCTTCGAAGACACTCGAGTGTATTATAGCCTGACTCTCTCTCTCTCTATATATATATATGTGTGTGTGTGTGTAATTTTGTAGAAGTTTATATAGAAAACTTAACCCTAGTAACTGGTTAAGCGGTAAGCAGGCGATTTTTGAAAAAAGGGTTAAGTTTTCTATATAAACTTATACAAAATTACACATACATGTATATAGATACTATACTTTTTGGAACTTTATATATATCTAAACACACTACCCAACAATATAAAACTCCCAAATAGTTTATAACACAATTATAAAACAATGATTATAGCTATAATAAGGGAAACAATAAACCTGTCATGGATAAAACACCACACATACATGACACAACAAAAATTTGCATCACATGTTGGTTTAGCTGAACAGTAAACGCTGAATTTATCATGGATACTGTACTAGCTTATTTTTATTTTTGCATATCATCAATTAGTCATACATTACAGCAGTACATTTAATCAAAGTACATTCTAAATTAGATAATGTACATGTAATTTACTTGTATACGTTACAACAGTACCTTACTATCATGACTTACATACAAAGTATGCATTCTAAATTATGACTACGGCTCATTATAGAACATTTCATGCATATAAGTTTAATATATTATAGTCAATAATACTTGGACAATGTAACTTACTTCATGTTGGAGGTTTGCAACATTATCTAAAAAAGGGATAAAAAGCGAGCAAAAAATGGACAAAAATGGCAAAAAGCGGGAGAAAGGTTAATCGGCCAAAAAGCGGCCTTTTTTGTAGATCTACTAAGTTGGCGCTCAACAACAAAATTAAATGGCTGGAGGTCTTGACTGCATAAATGGCCGCTTAGAATGTTCTACAATACAATGATATATATACATCACATATATAGACATATATATACATGTATGTATACACATATACATATATATACATATATGTATATACGATATATACAGAAGTCCTACATGTGAAAAAATAGCATAACCATCTGGAAGTTATCATCAATACAATGGTTTCATAAAGAAGAGAACACTATCCTCTCTCTATAAGATGCTCACACAAACTAAATAAATCAGTCAATCTCTTTTATGACTCAAAATGACAAAAGCCATGTGAGATCAATTATCATGTTTAATCACACCAAAAAAACCCTAAAAAGGTGTTTAAAATCTTTAAAAATCTGGCTAAAAAGGAATTATCTAATGATACCTCTGTTGAGATTACTATAATCAATATTGTGCTTTGTGGGATGAATTTGAAGTATACCATCCCCTAACTTCTAATATCACTGAAGTTCAAAGACAACATAATGAACTTCAATTGGTACAATTCCTGGTTGGATTACTCGCCTCTTTTGCAAGAGTTGTGGATCAGATCCTGTCTAGTGATCCACTTCCCAAGTTATCTGATGTCCTCTATTGGATCCAGTGCCTACCATCTGTCTCTTCTTCTCCTGCTGATGACGCTCAACATGGTTTAAAATTTCGATTATGGCTCAATTTTTTTATTATAGAAATTTTGATGGAAATTTCGATATCTATGCTTATTTCGACACAAGATTTTGGCACAATATTTTGACGATTAAGGAATTAAGTCATGAAATTTTACTAGGATGATATGCATACATAAATACACCTATTTATGCAATAAAATCATATATTAATCTTCGTGGGGGGGTTAAGCTTACACTATAGTTGTAACGACCCCCCTCCCCGGTAACCCCCAATTAAGGAAGATCAGAAAGCCAGAGCCGCTACCCCAAAACAAGATCAATGGTTTTGCAAATAGTACAAAATAATTAATAAATTCTACCAAAGACTAAGCTTAAGACAAGATAAAAATTTTACTTTTCACATACCTTTTAAAAATAGGAATCTGGGACTTTTACCCACGTAGAGTTCTAACTAACTAAATCCTTCTTTATGGATTAACTTTATTCTTCACAAATTCCACTCAATTTTAGATATTCCTAAAACGCCGACAAACAAAATGTCGGTCAGTATAAACGAATATACCGGTATGTGGTGACAACCAAAATATTGCACGTATATTCTAACAACCTAATCACATCAAATAATTGTTAACAATGCAAGATTACGTTTTTCAATATGACTTCCCAACTGCTTGTACTCATACTCTGGGATACCCTCTCTTAGGGTTTAGTCCTTGCAAGTGACTTTAGGCTACCTTTCTCCATCCTGAGCTTGGTACCTGGTGGATCACCTCTCTGGGTGCCCGGTGGTCTTCCCTCCGGGGCTTGGTCTCTTATCTTACATCCAGAGATGGTATGTAGGTTCGGGCAAGTCATATACATACTTAAATTGTGATAATCATATTCACTTTAAAGATTGCAGAAATAAAATCGTCCAAGCAGTTTATTTCCATGCAATCGATAAAACATCAGAAAACGTCAGAGAAACTAAAGCGAGTACTCATAAATAACCACATACCTGATTTGGAGATTTCACAGGAAATAAGCACAATCCAATCCAATCAGGAAATCCAAGCAATCAATCAAGCCAATCACACAACAGAACAAAATCCTAAAAAGCATATACAACCTATTCACTACATACTCATCAATAAGTTACTTTATTGACTTAGGAATACTTCCTAGGGTTTCTAATCCGAATTAGGGTTTCCTTAGGGTTCTTTAGATCTATTTCTCAACTTTCCCCTTTTATGTCCACAAAACCCTAAAACAACAATATATATACCAAAACCCTAATTACTCAACTTATTCATATTAAAGCCTCTTTATTATCAGTTTGGCTTAGGATCAACCTAATATCATCTTATACAAAGGATTTCGGAATATAACTCATTAAAAGTCATTAACACCTAAATTAGGGTTTTTAAGCCCATTAATGCACTTTATTCATATGAAACCCTAAATTAACCAATTAAGCACACATATCATCTTTTTAGATTCAAAACATCCTTTTTATTAACAACATGTTAATATTCGCATAAAACATCCATATGACCTTTCTCAATTTCATTAATCATCAAATTAAGGTTTCTTACTCATGAAAGCATTAAAGATAGCAACTTTATGTACTTTTGAACTATGAACAAATTCAGGCTTCAAAATTATTTTTATTGTAATCTACGTATTTTTCTGATCAATTTTCATATATAAATCGTCTCCATCCGATTTACCAATAATTAGTTACAATTTTTACTAATTAATCTTTTTCTGGCCAATGGGGGTATGCCACCTCGGTTGGGCCGGCCAATCGGGCCTTGCCAACTCGGCACGGACCGCCCGCGTGGATGCACACTCAATTAATCAAAAACATATCGAAAAGACGTTATTGCCCTTACCTGTAATGAAGGACCGTCGGGGTAAGAGCGTCTTTTCCCCGAGTGTCGTCTTCAACCTCGGCGCTTTGCTCGTCAACGGCCTGATGGTCAACACGAACGTTGACTCCGCGCTCTGCTACACCTGCGCGCGAACGGAAAGCACCGGTGGCTTCGCCTCGACTCCCCAGACTCGATGACCAAGCCAATTGCTTGCTCGCTACCTCCTACTGCCTGGTCAACATCACGAGAACTCCGGCGGCAGCTACTCCGAGACGATGGTGTAGGTCAAGACAAAAACTCCAATTGATGGCTCCAATGAGATCGTCTACTCGTTCCAGACTCGCGAAGGTTGTTTGTGGGTCTGCTGGTACTGTCCAACACCCCCTTTATATATGGCGTGGTCTCGGGTGCCTCGGGGATTGGGGGAGATCCAGGTTTCACCACGAAATGCCATGAATCCTATTATGAACGGGATCCTTGGAACCTCCTGAAGGTGTTGGGACCAATCCCAACTCCTCCCTTGCTCTCTATCGTGAAAAATCGATTTAGAAGATTGCCTGAACTGCTCTCTGGTCCAGGTCTCCAACTGAGACTGGGATTAGACATGTGCGAGATCCAACGGTCCACGTCATCTGAGTTCTTAATAAACGAATTTCTAATCCAAATGAAATTGTGACATTTAATGCGATTAATCCATTATCCATTCACTTTAGGAAAACTTGGAAAAACCATAACTCTCTACTCGTTTATCCTTTTTCTTCCAAATTTTAGGGAAAGTCTTGTATTAGCATTATCTACTCATATCCCAAGTTTGAGTCCCAAACTCAAAAGGATTAAGGTGTTTTCTTCACATGCAAGTTATTACACATTAAAGCATAGTTTATTCATATTTTCTCTCTTTTACTTTTGTCTTCTTTATTTGGATTCCTTGTATCACAAGAAATCATATGGATTCGAAATCAACTCCATTATGAACAAACTCTTAGCCTTCTAAAGAATTCCACATTATTCTTAACATTATCTCAATTTCTCTAATTATTAGATTCCTTTTCCTCATTATTCTCTTTTAACTATATTGGGCTTATTATTCAACAAGGCCCACGACGACATTCAAGCAAAGGACATTTAGCAAGGAAATCCACACAAAGAACTTGAATCACACAATTTTTCATAATCATACATCTTTATTGGAGAAGTTACATTTCAAACCATTCAAGCCCAAAAATTGGGGTTGTAAGTTGTAACAATAGTTCATCAGAGAGTGAAAATACTAAAGGTATTCTCAAATTAGGCATGGATTATTCATAAAATTGCGTCAAATTACTAAAATTAGTCGATACTAAGTTTAATTTATTGAATATATCAATTAAGTAAGTTTAACTATATATTTTACTCATTCATAGTTGAAATTTGATCTATCTAACTAAATCATACATCTCAATTCTAAATTGTTTTAGTTTATTCATTTATTTTAAGGTCTAAATTATATATAGTTAATTTTCAAAGTATTACATAGTTGTAAATTATTGTTACAAAATTCATCTCTAATATAAGATATTTATTTAAACATTCAACATTTCTTAAGTTTTCATAATATATACGAATATTACGTTGAAAATGCTCATTTTGAAATTTTTTTATCCATTATCTTGACAAATAGGATATATTTTAAGTTGGATTTGTAAATCAATTATATTTATATGTAATTTATAGCATAATTTCATAAATCCTCAAGTTTAAGTTGTAGTCTATCACTTGCAACTTGCAATTTCAGAGTAATCTTTTGATCAAGATGGGGTTAAAGTTGAATAAATAGATGTAGATGGGAAGGAGAGAGAGAGAGAGTAAACTTACCTTCGATCCGAAGAACAAGCCTTCAAGAGCAAGAGAATGCAAAAAATCACCAAAAATTTAACCCTCCAAGTACATCAGGCTTTGGGTCGTTGATTTTCAAAATTGTGAACCCATTTCGGCTGTGTTTTGCAAAATGCATGCCCAGACTGGCCTTTTTTCAACTAAATTTCTGTATTTTGTCGAAATTTGCCCCTTTTGCAAAATTTCTATCGAAATTTCAAAATTTACTTACTATTTCTGGACGTGCATTTCTATGTCCGATACCCGTCGAAATTGAAATTTCGATCGAAATTTTGAGATTTTGACCGAAATTTTGGACCATGCCACTGAGGCATCTGTTCTTGCAGTCTGATTTGGTGGCTGCCATGGTAGAGGTCATGACTGTTTTGGCCCATCAGGCCCTGGAGGTGGCCAACCCCCTACTTGATCAAGACGTGGTCAACCCTGCACTGGACCAAGCAACACTCCTCCTACTAGACCCCATCATATCAAATTATGTGGTCTTGACAATCACAATGCAGATCGTTGTTGGGTGAAACATGGCTACCCCAACACATGGGCCAATCAAGCTTCTACTGACTACACTAAGGATGCACCGACCCAACCCTCCACTACTTTTACGGATTGGGTCTGAGCTGAATTTGAAAAGCTTTTTCAAGAATGACTGCAAACTCTGACTTCAGCTCCATGTTCGGATGGTGATTCTACTTTTTTAACATCCTCAACTCCATATAATAAAAGCAAATGAGTCATCGACTTTGGTGCTTCTACCCATATTTCTGGCTACTCGAAATTATTCTCTAAACTGATTGCTTCCTCTCACCTGTTACTATTGCTGATGGCACTCAAGCCCAGTTCATGGGGCTGGGCATATTCGAACTATAAATAACTTCTTGCTCAGGTTGGCTTTATATGTCCCCCTATTTCCTTTGAATCTTCTTTCAGTTAACAAAATTGTCATGCAACGTTGGTGTTCAATTACTTTTGACCCTGATGGATGTGTCTTTTAGGATCTCTGCACGGATTATACTACCTTGATACTCCGAAGAATGTTGTTCTTCTCTCCTCGTCAGTTTCAAGACTTCACTGGCACTATAGAGTGGGGCATCCACCAACATCCAAACTCAAACATTCGATTCCTACTGTTTCTGAAACATTGTTTAAATTGTGAAGCTTGTCAGTTTGGAAAGCAAACTCGATGTGTCTTTTCTAGGAAAGTGACTTTCTTCAAAATCTACTTTCATATTGTCCATGCTGATATATGGGGGCTGTGTTCTGTCACAAGTATGACTGGCTTTCGTTACTTTATGACCTTTGTCAATGACTTCTTTAGAACCACGTGGTTATTTTTACTTAAAGACAAGGCACATATTATTGATACTATTACTGCATTCTTTGCTGAGATTAAGACTCATTTTAATAAGCCCATCAGTTTTTTTAGGACAGACAATGCCTTGAATCTGTGCAACAATATGTTAGTCATTTCTGTAAAAGCCTTGGCATCATTATTCAAACATCGTGTTCTTACACTCCTTGGAAGAATGGCATTGTTGAGCGTAAGAATCATCATTTTCTTGAAGTTACCAGAACCCTTATGTTTCACTATAATGTGCCTAAACCTTTTTGCGCTCACGCTGTCTCCACTGCCTCTTTTCCTATCAATAATTTGCCCTCCTCGGTCTTAAATAACCAAGTCCCTTTCAATGTTTTGTATCTCGAAGCTCACCTGATTTCTGTGCCACCTAGGATTTTTAGCAACACATGTTTTGTAAAGAATCTTCAGATTGATTTGAGTAAACTTGATCCCCGATCTACTAAGTGCATCTTCCTAGGTACTCACACTCAGAAAGGGTACATATGTTATGATCCGAATACCAATAAATGTTTTGTTAGTGTAGATGTTGTCTTTTATGAAGATACTCCATATTTTTCTATTATGGGTTCGAATCTTTTGACGGATCTTTTTGTTGCCACTCTATTTCCTATTCATGTTGAACCACCATCTTCAAAATCTATTGTTCTTGAGGTACCTCTCAAAGTGCATCAAAGACACCACAAGACTACAACTCTTATGGCCCAACCCTTAACCAATCCTTCATCTTGGTCGGCAGATCACGACACTACTCAGGTATACTCTGACTTGGATACTCCAATTAGCATAAGAAAAGGGGTACGCTCTTGTACTTTCCATCCCGTCAACAATTTTTGTTCTAATGCTAATCTGGGTTCAAGCTTTGCAAACTTTAAAGCTGCTCTTTCATCTATCTATGTTCCTAAAAATGTGGCTGAGGCCCTCGCACATTCTCCCTGGGGTCGTGCCATGGAAGTGGAAATAGAAGCTCTACATACTCAATAGGCTTAGGACTTAGTAGATGTTTGTACACATGTTTCACATGTAGGTTACCACTGGATCTTCACTGTGAAGTATTAACCATACGACACGGTTGAACGCCTTAAAGCTCGTCTTGTTACTAAGGGTTATAACGTTTGACATCGATTACTTTGAGACTTTCTCACTTGTTGTGCGACTTAACTCAGTACGGATTCTTATTTCCAAACATTCTCCCTTGTTCCAGGTGGATGTTAAAAATGCTTTCTTATATGATGACCTGAATGAGGAAGTGTATATGGAGCAACCTCCCAGATTTGTTGCTCAGGGGTAGTGTGCTAAAGTCTTTCGTCTTAAGAAAGCAATTTATGCTCTGAAACATAGTCTAAGAGCATGGTTTGATAAATTAAGTCAAATCCTTGCCAAATTTGACTTTTGACGCACATTCTGATCACTCTGTGTTTGTTAAAAAAACTACTAAACGACTTATTATTCTGATAGTGTATGTGGATGATATCTTCCTTTCTGGGAGTGACCAACATGGTATTCATGTTACCAAGGAATGTTTACAAAAACACTTTGTTACTAAAGATCTAGGAAAATTGCGCCATTTTTTGGGGATTGAAGTATCTCATTCTTCTTCTGGAGTTTCTCTATCTCGGTGCTAGTATGTACTTGATCTTCTATAGGAAACCGGCATGTTGGCTGCTAAGCCAGTCAACATTCCTCTAGATCCCAATACCAATTGGGATGATGATTCTTCTCGTTCTTACCCTGACAACAAACAATATAGAAGACTTGTGGGCAAACTCATTTGTTTGACGGTTACATGAGCGTATATCACTTCCGCTGTTGGACTTGTCAATAGGTATCTTAATAAACCTCGACAATATCTTTGGGATGATGTGTGCCACATTCTTAAATACTTGAAAAACTCACCTAGAAAGGGTCTTCTATATAGAAACAATGGGCACTGCAAGTTTTCTGGTTTCTTTGACTCGGAGTATGCTTGCAACATGACCGATCGTTAATCTACTTCAGGTTACTGCACCTTTGTAGGTGGTAACTACAGAATAATAAGAATAATTGTATTCAGTGAGTAAAAAGGATTACAATGGGTTCTCTTTTATAGGACAAGAGAATAGCCAACAATTAGAAGTGAGCAGTATGGGATAAAACACAGGCAGAGTAAAGCACAAAAATAACATATCTCTTTATATCTCTTTACTCCCCCTCAAGTTGGAGCATAGATGTCGAACATGCCTAGCTTGTTCACCAGTGTCTGGAAATGAGCTTTGGGTAGAAGTTTGGTGAAGATATCTGCCACTTGATTTTCAGTACTGAGATATGGGGTGCAGATGTGACCAGAAAGAACGGACTCGCGAACAAAGTGGCAATCAACTTCTATATGCTTTGTTCTTTCATGAAATGTAGGGTTGCTTGCAATAAAACTAGATGCCTTGTTATCACAGAACATTAGAATAGGTCTAGAATCAGTTATATCAAGTTCTTTTAGAAGATTTTGTACCCATAGAAGTTCACAAGTAGTGAGTCATGGCTCGATATTCAGCTTCTGCACTCGACCTAGCTACCAATGTTTGCTTTTTTCTACACCATGCAACTAGGTTGCCACCGACAAATGTGCTTTATCCAGAACTGGACTTCTGATCACATTTACTTCCTGCATAATCAGAATCAGAGAAACCAGAAAGACTGTAGTGGCCATTATTCTTGTATAATAGACCTTTCCCAGGAGAGCTTTTGAGGTATCTCCGAATGTGATAGACAACGTCCCAGTGACACTGTCTAGGTTTGTCTAGGTATCTGCTGGCAAATCCTACTGCAACAGTCAAATCAGCTCTCGTGGCAATAAGATAAATGAGCTTACCAACCAATCATCTGAATTGGTGGTGATCAACATAAGGTGGGGAAGAATCATCCTAGTCAGTATGTGGGTCTAGAGGAGTGCTTGCTGGCCTGTAACCAAGCATACCTATTTCTTATAAGAGATCCAAAACATATTTGCGTTGAGAGAGACAATCCTGCAAATGATCTGGAGACCTCAATACCCAAAAAATATTGCCGCTTGCTGAGGTCCTTGGTGACAAAGTGCTTCTCTAGATAGGCCTTAGTAGCCTGGATGCCCAAGGTGTCATTGCCAGATAGAATAATGTCGTCGGCATAGACAAGAAGAATGACTAAGCCTGTTGTAGTGTTTCTGATATATACAGAGTGATATGAGTGAAACCGACGAAATCCAATTTTGATAAGAATTTGGCTCAATTTGTCAAACCAGGCACAAGGGATTTGTTTAAGACCATAGATTGCTTTCCTTAAGGGCTAATTTGGTACGAGGTAGTGCGGTGTAGTTTTAGGATTTTAAGATCATATCAAAGATAATCACGATATTTGCAATACCCGAACACGTATTTGGGATGACGCGAGACTGGTCCAACGTTTTTGATCGAACTATTTGGTAACGAAGAAAAGATGGTACAACCCGACGGCTTTTGCTTGCGTATTCACCGGCTATGTGCGCATGCCGTTAGCCTGGTACTGGCTGTTTATTTGCACAAATACAAGGATCTGTCGGTCAAGCTGCAAAATTAAGATAACGGGTAACTACACCTGACCGTTCACAATTATAGCGCGGTACCAATTCCGTGTTTTTACGGTCAAAAGTGACAACCAAATGAAATATAGATCTGAAAAGTGGACATCCGATTGTAACGAAGTGTAACTGCACCGTACCAAACAAGCCCTAATTTGCAAACCTGCAAAGAAGCCTTCCCCTGAGCAACAAACCCCAACGGTTGCTCCATGTAAACTTCTTCTTGCAAGTCTCCATAGAGAAATGCATTCTAGACATCTAGTAAATAGAGGCCAGTCTTTATTTACAACAACATAAATGAGAACACGAACAGAATTGAGCCTTGCTACCAGAGAGAAGGTCTCAAAGTAGTCGACGCCATTGGTTTGTGTGTAGCCCTTTGCATCCAGGCGGGCTTTCAGGCGTTCAATGGTGCCGTCTGGTTGATATTTGATAGTGAAGATCCAACGACAACCGACCCTAGGACAGGTAGAAGGGCGATCCACAAGATCCCAAGTCTTGCGATCAGAGAGAGCCTGCATCTCAGTCTCAATAGCTTGGCTCCATGCAGGAATAAGAAGAGCTTCTTTGGCCGTTTTTGGAATAATTACAGCGGAGATAGAAGCAATAAAGCAGGTAAAATTGGCACCCAGATTAGAGGAGGAACAAAAATGACTAATCGGATGTTTATTATAGGAGCGGGCACCTTTCCAAATGACTAATAGGCAAATGTAAGTCAGAAGTTACCTCAACTGTGGGCTGATCATCCACCGAAGGAGGAATTGGTTGTTGAGGGGCCATGGAGCCTTCTGTTGTAGACTTATAGCGGTCTCTCTTCAGATGTTGGCTCAGAAGGTGAATCAATGTCCACAATTTCAGGCAATGGCATGGGTACCAAAATATCACTAGATAATGATGCCCCTTTATCACAGTAGAAGGGCAGATGCTCAAAGAACACTACATATGCACTTACATACCATTGTCGCGTAATAGGATCATAATAGCGATACCCTTTCTGGGTTCGAGAATATCCCAAAAAATGCATGTGGTGGAACGAGGGTCAAGTTTTGTTATCCCGGGGCGGAGGTTTTTGACAAAGTAGGTGCAACCAAAGATACGGGGTGGCACGGAAAAGAGTTGTGCATCACGAAAAAGGATGTTATAAGGGATCTTATTTTGTAAAACAGAGGACGACATGTGATTGATAAGATAACAAGCCGTAGAAACAACCTCAGGCCAGAAATAGTGAGGAACATGATAACGAAGGAGAATAGTGCGAGCAATATCTAAGAGATGATGGGTTTTCCGTTCAGCAACGCCATTTTGTTGTGGAGTATAGGGGCAACTAGTTTGGCAGAGAGTCCCTCAAGATGAACAAAAATGTGTAACCGATTTTTGCATAAATTCAAGGGCATTACCAAAAAAATACTTTAATGGGTTTGTTGAACTGAGTTTGGATTTCAGAAAAACAGGTGCTAATGGTGTCTAAAATAGTGCTGCGATCTTTCAATAAAAACAACCAAGTAGCACGAGAATAGTCGTCAATGAACGTCATAAAATATTTAACTCCAGAATGACTAGTAATAGAACACGGACCCTTGATATCCGCATGAACAATGTCAAAAAGGCATGTACAACCAATATCTTTCTTAGCAGGAAATATAGATCGGGTTTGTTTGCCCAATTGACACGATCCACAAGAAAAGGTTTTATCAACTAAAGCAGGAATTAATTGTTTCAGCTTCACAGCAGAGGGGTGGCTAAGACGGTAGTGCCACTGTAGTCCAGTTACTGATGTCGAAAGAAGATCAGTCACTGATGTTGGTCCATCCAAGTAGTAGAGTCCATATGGTCCCTCATGTCCCGAACCAATCCTCGTCTTCATGCGTAGATCGTTCACAACACAACAAGAAGAATCAAATTATTAATTGAGCATTGAAGGCTTTTTACAGTTTTACTGACAGAAAGAAGATTAACAGGAAATTTTGGAATATATAAGACATATTTCAGAGGCATATGATGAGATAAAGTAACATTCCCAATGCCATGAACAGTAGTCCGAGACCCATCAACAACCATAACCGGAGGAAGCTGAGTGGATTTAGTAAGAGCAGAAAATAAATTAATGTTACCGGCCATATGGACCGAGGCACCAAAATTAATACACCATTTATTTTTACTGGCAGTTGGAGTAGCAAGAAGTGCAGATGAGCCGGTCTCGGATGTAGACGGGAGCTGAGACATGCGTTACTGGAAGAGTTTCTCGAACTCGGAGCGAAACCAAGCAGTAGAGGGCGTAGCCTGTGGTTGCTCAGACGCAAAAGCGTTAGCAGAAGAATCAACAAAAACTTGATTAGCCCAGGAGGGCTTGCCGTGTTTGATCCAACATCGGTCTTCATTATGGTTGTCTCGTCTACAGTGATTGCAGAAGCGAGGACCAACAGATCGCCCACGATCTGTTGCAGTAGCAAATGTGCGACCAGCGGTACTAGGATGGCGACCACCACGGCCACAACCGCGACCACATCCACGGCTAGAGCTGTAATCAGCGGTGCAAACAACAAGAGCAGGATGTTCGACAACAGGGGTAGAAGTTACATATGGTAAACGTTGAACTCGTTTGAGGACGTCTCGAAGAGTATGCAGAGGGTCATTGGAAAGGATCTGGTCAACAACCCCAGAAAAGGAAGATGGAAAATCGGAAAGAAATTGGACGAGTTGCAGCTCATTACGTTGTCTTTGGGCTTCCTTGATGTCAACACACAATGAGTGATAAATCTTGTATTCATTCCATAGAGCAGAGCATTGGTTATAGTAATCTTTAATAGGGGTGCAGAGGAAAATTCCTTCTTGGCCAGATTTTTGAATATCTCAAAGACTCTCTTTGGATTTTGCTAGATGATAGTAGACGTGAGACAGTTGATCCCACATTGCCTTAGCATCATGAAGGCAGAGCAATGACTGGCTGATCCGTGGTTCGGTGCTATTAACTATCCAAGACATAACACCATCATCATCTTTGCTCCACTGCGCATAAGCTTGCTTAGATTTTTTATCCGCCGCGACATCAGGTGTTGGTAGCGGATCAATGGTGATATGAGAATAGCGGCCTTGTGCTTTTGCTTACAGGATGAAGGAAGCCGACCAGAGGTGATAGTTTGAGCCATCAAGTTTCACTGTGGTGACACACAAAGAGTGGGGAGGCTCAGTGGATGCCATGGTGAACAAGGCAGGAGCAGTAGTAGAGCAGAACGTAGATGTCGAAGCCCGCAATCTGGAAACGTCAGAACAGTAGATGCTAAGAACCCCGTGACGGGGCAACAATTGGCAATAGTGGATCTGACGCATCAGATCGTAGATAACCCACTATGGGGCAGAAAAGAAGATAGAATAACCTACGCCGTCATGAAGAGATTCAATACTCCACCATGAGGCGTAGACAACATCAACCGAAGATGGTGTAGACTGTCAACGTGCTATTGTGGAAAAACTGTCCGAAGATGTTCGAAAGGCATTAGGGTTTGTCTAAGTGTCTATATGCTTCCCCCTTATCCTATTTATAGGAAAGGATGGCTGCCTCCTATCTATCAAGCAATGAGAAAACACTCTACACGTTTGGGGTTTCCCCCCGCTCATATCCGTTTTCCACAACAGGTATTAGACCCTAACCCTAATCAGGTTGCTCTGACCTTCATCTCCAACCATCCCCTGCCTTCATCCCGTGTTCCTGCCATCCTGCCAACTTCTCCACCTTCATCTTCACACAAATCCGCGTTTGCCAATCGTCTTCCATGAAATCCCCAAGCTATTCATCTTCACCCTTCCGCTATCTGTCATCTCTGTGAATCCCCACACTATTCCTCATCTCCGTGCAATCACCATTCCACACAATTCCTCACCTCCAAGCTATACACCACCATTTGCCTTCATCACCTTCATATCTGATAATATTCCCTACGCAGTCAACATCTCCCCACTAATCCCATGCAACCCAACCACTATTTGTCCGCCTTCAACCAGTCAACTCTCTGTGTCCCCAACCCACTTGCTATCAAGGCGTCAACCCAACCCAACCCAACCCAACCCAACCCAACCCAACCATCACAAGCCCATGCTAATCCCCATCGAGCCATCTGATAAATACAACCAAACAACAAACAATGCTTAGTACCAAAAGATCTCTTGAACTTCTTCACATTGATCTATTTGGACCAATGAAAACTCAATCTCTTTGTTGTAGCAAGTATTGCTTTGTGATTGTCGATGACTTTTCTCTCTTTACACATCAAACTGTGAACTTTTGAAGGCAACACAACTGTGAACTGGCATAGTGGATTTTTTATGATGACATCATTTGAACAACGAACTTGAAGACAATACTGGGCATCTTGTGATGACGACATTTGAACTGTGAACGAACAATTCTTTGATTAGTCACTGTTAAACAACTCTCTACTTGAACGATTCTCTATTTAGAGAGCATGATGGACAATCACTGCCACACTTAATTTCAAAAAAAGTTCAAAGGAGTTATAATTTCAATTAAAGTTTTCAATCATTTAAAGATTTTTACTTTGCGAATGTACTATTTGCCTATATGTTGTATCCTAGTACGTTTGCAATGGGTCTTTAGGATTGTGTACATTTCAACCCTACCATATACTTGCCTAACTCCCATTTCATGTGAGATTTTTCCAATTTCAATACACATACTTACTGGCATACTTTTGTGGATCGTGGAATTTTGCGGATATAGTTTATACAATATTGGTTTTTTCCTTTCGATTCGGTAGTTTTTGAGAGAATTTTCTTATGCAACTCACCATGTCAAGCATCTACAAGCTCAATTTTTGAACCCACCATTGTTGGCCCACCTCCTTAACAATCCTTATCTTCTTCTCACATGCCGGTTCCACAATCGTCCCTTACTCTTGACACTCTAGGTCAAATGGTAGACAACATCATGGCCGAAGTACACAACATTCGACAAGCGCAGACGCTTCATGCTAGCCAATCATCGACTCCCTACTTAGGTCATGGCATGCCCCAAGTGCTAGATACTAATCTTACGTTGTTACAAATTTGAGCTCTATCTCCTAGTTTCCCTGGCCGTCTCCTGACCAAGACCTCTATTCCCCCATGCCTATTATGAAGAATCCCTCCCTCTTCAAGTCTCCCCCTCCATTCACACCCCTGCGACTCACTATGCTCTGCCACCTCCTTCTGCTCACTAAGGACCTCCTCCTCTATAAGAAAACCACCCCTCACAGGGACTGCCTCCCCATGTTGCACCTTATGCTCCTCAGTACCATCCAGAGGGACACTTTCCTCCTGTTCCTGACGACCTTCCCTAGGGGGAACCTCCATTTGACCCCCCTCGTCGTGAAGATCATTGAGCCCAACCTCGCGGACTGGCTTTACCTCACAATCATCATGGACACTACTATCGTGGCCAATATCCACCAACCCATGATGTCATTTCCCTTAAAGTCAAAGTGGATGCCCCAACCTTGACGGCAAACTCGACCCCGAAACCTTCTTGGATTAGATTGCTAGTATGGAGGATTACTTCAACTGATATTTCATGACAGATGCTCATCGTGTTCGGTGTGCCAAAATGAAATAGGAGTTTCCACCAAGCGTTATTGCCAAGTTGTTCAGCGTGATACAGAGTGCCTTGGTCTACCTCCTATCCTATTTTGGGAAAGATGAAAACCAAGTTGCGTGAGCTCTATGTCCCTACCTTATATCAACACCAACTCTTATCCAATTGGATGAACCTTAGCCAGGGACCTATGTCAGTTCAAGTATACTTGGAGAAATCTGAGGAAGCGAAGAACTGATGGATTCACAATGACTAGGACTGGAAATTAGCCACTCGTTTTGTGAATCATCTGCAACCCGACATTCGACGTGAGCTCAAATTACAACAATATGATTCCTTAGACGACGCTTTTCACCGTGCGCAGAAGATTAACACATATATTTTATATTTCCTCCACATCACATGGCTCATCCTTGTCTTGTTTTGGGCAATGCGGTTGTTCCACTAGAAATCCTTCCCTAGCCCACTTTCCTATACTCTAAAGCAACATCCTTTATCTTCTCAATCTCAGCCATATGCTCCCTCTTCTAGCAAAGAAAGGAGGTAGTGAGCACCACTTCCCGTCCCCCTCGTGGTCATGAATGCTTACACTACTATAGCACGTCTCATCCAACTGTCCTGTGCCTGCGTCGTGCTCTCCTCATGTCATCTGACTCTCTTGACCCCATTCTAGAGGATGACACAAGTATGAGGATGTTTTTCCTGCATCAAAGCCCTCTGATGACGAACCTGACTATGAAAACCAAAACTCTTACTTACAAGTTTTGCGTGTGCTTGCTTCCCCCTCTGATGGCGATGAATGGAAGCGAACCCCCCCTTTTCAGACTGTCTTCAAACATTCAGGGAAGAGCTGCAAACTTTTAATTGATAATGCAAATCTCAAACATCATTCTCCCTAAGGACTTCAATGCTTCAGCTGTCGGCATCGTTGGTGTGTTGAGTCAGGAAGTCCACCTGATTGCCTTCTTTAGTAAGAAATTCAATGACGCTAAACACAAGTATTCAACATATGACAAAATTTTATGCGGTCATACAGTCTTTACGTCATTGGTTGTGTTATCAGTTGCACCCGGAATTTTTTCTTTGGCCAGATCATCTAGATATGCCCTTCAACTCCCAAAAGAGCTTGGATATCCGCCATGCCAAATGGTATGAATTTCTACAGGGCTACACCTTCGTTCTCAAACATCATTCGGGTGTTGAGAACAAAGCGGCCGATGCTTTGAGTTGTGTATGACCACACTTCATTCGATGAGTGTTACCGTTGTCGGATTTGACCGCCTGAAGGACCAATATCATTTGTGTTCAGACTTTAGCTCAGAACTTCTCGAGAACCCGTCATCTCCTTCTTCTAATTTTGTACTACGAGATGGGTTTCTTTTTCATGCTAGCCAGTGTTGTATTCCTAACACCTTTCTCTATTACTTCCTTGTGTGGGAATTACATGCTGGAGGTTTTGCATATCATTTTGGTAGGGCTAAGAGCATTACTATAGTCTCAACGAGATTTTGTTGGCATTCTTTACGAGGAGACATAGCACTCATAGTATCTCAATTCCGTACTTGTCAGTTAGCAAAAGCCAGGAAACATAATCCATGTCTTTACACTCCCCTTCCAATTCCCTATGAACTGTGGAAAGATCTGAGCATGGATTTCATTTTTGGCCTCCCTTACACGTCTCGTCGCTATGATTCAATGTTCGTCATGGTAGATCGTTTTAACAAATGACCCAGTTTATCCCCTATAGTAAAACGTCAGATGCCTCTAGCATTGCTCGCCTTTTCTTTAATGAGGTTGTCAAACTACATGGCCTTCCTACCACCATAGTGTCTGATCTTGATGCCAATTTGTTAGTTATTTTTGGAAAACCATATGGAAGATTTTTGGTACCAATCTCAAGTTTTCTTCCTCTTTTCACCCTAAGATAGATGACCAAATTGAGGTGGTCAATAAAAGCTTGGGTAATCTTTTGCAATGTTTAGTGGGTAACCGCCTTGGCAATTGAGACTTACTTTTACCTACAACAGAATTCAACTTATAATAGCTCTATTAATAGGTATACTGGGAAAAGTCCTTTTGAAGTTGTCCCTAGTTACTAACCACAAAAACTAGTTGACCTCATCCCTTTACCCATTGACTCTCTCCCTTTCCATTCTGTAGAAACCTCTGCTCAACATGTTTGTGATTGCATACTGAAATTCGCTAAAAACTAACATCATCGTATGAAAATTATAAATTGTCTGCAGATACTCACTGCAGTTCTAGGAATTCCAAGAAGGAGATGAAGTGCTAATACGTATACGTCCTGAACTCTACCCCAATTTTTTTTCAAGAAGCTTCTTGCTAGAGCGTTAGGCCCATTCCAGATACTTAGTAGACAAGGACCCAATGCTTATGTATTGGATTTATTAGCACATTAGGGCATTAGTGTGGACTGTGGAGGATCTTTACCCTTATCCTGGCACATTCAAGCCCCTACCTCTGCCTAATAAAGCTCCTTCAACTCCTTACTGCTTTCTCCAACTTTAGCAGCACAACCCCATCTTTTTTGACTTACTCAGCCAACACCAGAGCGCATCGATACCATCCTTGAGGACCAAACTATGCTCACTAGTTAAGGCATTGTACGACATTTTTTGGTCTACTGAGTTGATCATTTCACTGCTGACGCTCCTTGGATCATTGAAGATGATTTCTGCCGCATTAATGTCGACCTTCTGGAACGGTATCTCAGCACTGACTCAACAGAGTCGAGTCTTTTGCAGTCGAGGGGAGTTGATGCAGGAAATGATCCACCTCTGTGTAGATCTGAACGCAGACAATGTCGGTGCACCATTTATCGCACCACCACTTGTTAGGAATTCAATTTAATTTACATTGTTCTATTAAGGTTATTTCCTTTACCTTAGGCTCTCTTGTGTTTCGTCCCATATGGACTCCCTAAATTTGCTTTATTTTACATGCCTATATACATGTTGTGTTGTGGTCTTGTTAAGTCACCTTAGGATTATGAATAAAATCACCTTTTTAAATTAAATCATTAATTAGTTAGCATTAGTTTAATTACTAGTTCTCTATAACTAGTTACTCTGATACCATGTAAAAGAGAATACAAAGATAATTACTATTACTAAAAAAATGAATACAACCTCTCAATACATAGGAGTAAATAGATTTATATATGGATGCCCTTGAGTTGTAAATGGGTCCTCACTTAACTGTATCGGGAATAAAAGAAATACATAATAAATACAATGGGCCTAGGCCAAATAACCCCTTATACTAACACTCCTCGTCAAGTTGGAGAATATACGCCGTGTAGTCCCAGCTTGGAAAAACTCCTAAAATCAGGAGCAAATAGATGCACTTGAGACATGTGATAAGAAGATGACCACATATTTTGGGGAATCGACTGAAGTATTGGTTCCGCCACATCTCACAGAGTTGATCAACCCCTCCTATAGGTCGGATGGTTGCCCGTGCAAGGGATTGACCATGATCTCGCCTCTCCACCTATCACTGTAGTAGAAATTAGAGAAGGATGAAGGAGGTTAGTGGTTACAAGCTTGCTAGCAAGTCTGATACTGAGGGAAAGCATCTCTAGGCCTAGAGAAAGTCCATAGCACCAGTTGTTGGTGATTTCAAAGATCTTGCAATAGATTACAAGATGAACCCCCAACTGTAGTAGAGGTGAGGTTAGGGACGACGTTCTAGGCAACCTCACCCGATTCTGGAGGGAGTTGGAGGTTCACGAGGCTCTGATAATCCTCCCTAGACCAAGGCTGCAGATGGAAGAGCACCACAAGTTGAAAATCCTTCCCTTGTCGATGTTCTTTGCCACACCCTTCACTTGGGTTTTTGCAGGGAGCTACGAGGGTCCTTGTAGAGTCTAGAGATGCCATCCTAACTCCCACTACCCTAGAAAAGCTAGGAGTGTTGATGGCCGCCGCCATGAATTTAGGTCAACCACAGAGGCCCATTAGAAGCTTGTTGTGCTGCGACGTGCTTGTTTGCAAAAAATATATATAAAAAAGGAGAAGGATAGGAGGCGAGGGCCTGACTGGCTGAGGCAGATCAATGGGGGATGGCCAACTTTGCGACACTAGGGCCCAAGAGCGCAATAGTAAGCTTTCCTGAGCGAGGACGCGGTTTCATCTGGCCACATGGTGAGATCTTGTGCTTCATGCTCTAGGAAGCACAAATGCTTCTAGACAGCCTCAGTGTCCGTGTTGGACAATTTTGGACATGGACACTTCCCGGACATTGCTCAAAATGTTTTGGACAGAGCTTGGACATGTCCAGTTCATTTTGGTCTTTTTTAGCACCCCGGACACAACTGGACACTGCCCAAACACTTACTGCACGCATCACTGTAGCAACAACAGCTGCAACAACCTATTTTAGAGTGTAGCTGTTGAACATACAACTTGTTTATGTCCTTTTACTGAATAAAATATTACATAGAGATGAAATCTGATCACAATTACAAACAAATATATTGAAAAAAACAATATGTAAAGTCTAAGCTGAATCAGATATTATGAATCAAATTTTAGTCTAATAAGTTGGTCAAATGAGTAATACGAGCTCTTATATATTCTGTAATATATTATATTTACAAAAAAAACACACGGTTCGTTTTCTACGTCATATTGTTTCTACTACACACAAAGACACATCTATATGCATAAAGATTATAAATACATAAATACATTAATCAGGACCATGGTTGTACCAGACGTTCCATATGGACGCCCAGGCAGCGTAGGCGCCCAGACGGAGGCCCAACCGTTTCCAGGCGTTTATATATATATTATTGTAATATATATATATATTATTTTAATAGATATATCTAAATTGCATGTATATTAAAAACAATACATTCAAAAACCAGAATTCGTAGTATTTTTAGGAGATATTTGCCATTTTCCTTTATTGGGCTTTTGTAAAGCCAATTTGAGTTAATCACAAATTGATTACTCATAAATCAGAAATCAGAACTGTTAACTATATTTGTATTTCTATTCGTGAGGCAGTACATTTATAAAACAAAACAGTAGATTAATAAAGTCAAATAGTAAACAAGTTAAAACAGTATATTAATACTAATCAGTAGATAAGTAAATAAAAAACAGTACATAATAAATAAAAATCAGTAAATAAGTAAATATTAATCAGTAAATATATTAATACAAATCAGTAGATAAGTAAATACAAATCCGTAGATAAAAAAATTCAAAACATTAGATAAGTAAATACAATCAGTACATAAATAAATACAAAGCATTAGATAAGTAAATACGAATCAGTAGATAAAAAAATTCAAAGCGTTAGATAAGTAAACTCAAAGCATTAGACAATGTTTCAAAAAGCGTGAAGCAGGAAGCGTGCGGACGGGACCTTGTAGCCGATTTATCTCCAGATGGGCGATTAAGCGGGCACTTTTTAGAAAAACGGATTTCCAATTCCTATAAACTTTTATGCAAAATTACATACATATGTATATAAATACTATATTTTTGAAATTTTTATACATATCTAAACATTGTACAAGACAATATAAAACATCCAAATAGATTATAACACAGCTAAACAACAATGATTGTATCTATAGTAAACAATATACTTGTCATACATAAAGCACCCTACGCATAAAATAATAAGTATATATACAAGATGCAACAACAATTTTGTATCAAATGTTTACATAGCTAAACAGTAAACAATAGACCTACCATAGATAGCTTACAAACATATTGTTAGATTTGCACATCATCAAATAGTCATACATTACAGCAGTTCATTTAATCAAAGTATGCATTCTAAATAGATATAGTCACCTATAATTTACTTGGATACATCACAAAAGTACCATATCATTACAACTTACATACAAAGTATGCATTCTAAATTAGAACTAGGTATATCATAGAACATTTAATGTATGCTAGTTTAATATATTATAGTCAATACTAATCGGCGCATATAATGTACTTAATGTTAATGCTTACAATAATTTTTTTAAGAAAAGCGGGTTAAGCGGGCAAAAAGTGGCCGCTTTTCTCAAATCTGCTTAAGCGACACTTAAGGGTTTTTTAGGCTGACATTACCTGTTGGCGATTAAGCGGCCGCTCAGTGCGTTTTTTAAAACACTGGCATTAGATAAATAAATACTAATCAGTAGATAAACAAATACAAAGCATTAGATAAAAAAGTACAACTAAGTTGATAAACAAATACAAATCACTAGATGATTAAATAACTTTAAAAAGTAGATGAACATATACAAAACCCTAAATTTAAATAATGTGATGAATAAAAAATTAGTAGATGAACAAATCAGTAGATAAGTAAATACAATCAGTAGACAAGTAAATACAAATCAGTAGATAAGTAAATACATATCAGTATATACATAAATATAAATCACTAGATACGTAAATTAAAATCAGTAGATAAGTAAATTCAAATCAGTAGATAAGTAAACACAAATCACTAGATACATTAATACAAATCAGTAGATACATGAATTCAAATCAGTAGATAAGTAAATACAAATCAGTAGATAACTAAATACAAATCAGTAGATAAGTAAATACTAATCAGTTGATACAAAACAGTAAATTCTAATCAGTTGACACCATTAATTCTGGGCGCTCAGATTGGGGCTGGGCTTGGGCCGCCTGGGCACCTGCCTGTACAACGCAGATCAGGACAAATTTGAAAATAAATTCCAGTTCGTACATCATGCACCCGCATATATATATATATATATATATATATATATATATATATATATATATATATATATATATATATATATATATATCAAAAAATATTTTTCCCTCATCCAATGTTGTGTCCGTGTCCTACATTTTAGAAATTTTCCTTGTCCCGTATCCATGTCCGTGTCTAGAAACATGTCCGTGCTTCCTTGTTCATGCTTCAAGATTTGGTCGTAAAATATTTCTAAATCAGGCAATTTGATTAATAATTCAAGATAATTAGCGTTTCTTTGCAGAAGTTATAGAATTTAGTACAAGGTTGGGAAAATACAAGCAAGTTTCTGATTTAAAGATGAAATCATCTTAAGCTTATCTTAAGGTAAGGAACATGATTATAAACTCTGAGATCAGTAATGATGCATATATTTAATGATTTAATGTGAATGACCTAACTATGTGGTGTAAACTCCAGTTCAATGGTGAAACCCTAAGGTTAATGCTCATTTGAGATGAAAACAAATTTTGATCCTTGAACGTGATTGATGATGATGATCAGGAAAGTTGACCTTCAAAAACGGGGTATGGGTTTACGTGAAGATGAAAAAAATCCACAACTATAGGTTAGTAGACCAACCTAGAATGCCATTGAACTATAATGTGTGAGTTTTACCCTAAGTATCTCTGAAACCCTAATACTTGATTCACACCCTATTTGATCCTAAAGTATTACCCATAATCTAAAAGCTAAATGACACTTGGTCTTTTCTACAGGAGACTTAGGCTCTGGATGGGATTATCAGGGCTGTTAGGTATTCTCATGCTCTCCAAGTAAGAGTTCTATGTTAAATGACCTCTTGATCATCAGTATAATAGTTAAGATTCAATTTTTATATGGATAATGTCTACACATCCCTTTTATCAGAATTTAAGAATCACATTACTTGTAGATATTGAATATATTCATATTATTAGTTCCAATTAGTTTGTTAAGAATTTCAGATTTGATATCAGATTTTGGTTCAGAGATTATTCATGCTATAATAACTTTTTGATATCAGATTCCAGTTAATTTACTTTATAAGAACTTCAGATATTTGATTCAGATTACTTATTGTTATAAGAAATTCAAATATCAGATTAAAATGACATATTCTGAACCATTCATGTCATCAAGAATTTAAGAATTTGCATTACACTATGTCCTAAATTCAGTTCCTCAGATATTAAGAGAGACAATAATGCCTAGTCAGAGGTAACTTGTTACCATTCAAAATATACTTTGGTGCAATTCAAAGATGCCTTGGTGTCATTCAGAGGCACTTCTGTGCCTCATTGAGAGTGGTATTTCATAAATGGATTACCCATTGAGAGGACATACTGTATAATGGTGAGTATATTCCGGTAAAATTTGTTTACGGAAATAACATCTTAAAGCAGCATAAGTTTACATTTTTTTATAAGATATTTATGATACTAAGTTGAAAATCAACAGCACTTACTCTTAATACAAATTTCTTATTTGTGCATGGATGTGGATGAGATGTCCATGGGTATGCAACTCCATGGGGACTAGACGAGAAATAGAATGCTCTAAGGAGAACTGCCTGGTGGGCATCATCTACACGATCTGAGAAGTTAGGCTGGAGTAATGGACTTCTGTATATATGTATTAGATTCCGTTTTTAAAAACTGTTGAAACAAAGTTTCTTTCTAAAGAACCTATGAGCATTTGCGTACTCTAGTCTGTGATGGCTTTATTACTAGTATTGCAATGAATATGATGTATTTAAGACCTGTGATGGCTTTATTACTAGTATTGCAATGAATATGATGTATTTGAGATACTTTCCAAGTTCCAAAGTGAATGGTTGTTTATTCCTCTGCTAATACACTATAAGAGTTGGGTTGCTTTGTGATCAGAGCTCAACTTCATCATCTGGCCAGTGAACCTCAGTCTAGCAACTGCAACTGCAGCATCTTGAGAAGTATGAGGGTAAGAAGATTAATGATTGATGCAATGCGAGAGATTGGATAAACATATGGCTGATATATTCTCTGACAGCAGATATGAAGAAGTTTACCAAATCAGTTTTCAATTCCGTTGCACAAGGA